>CM066995.1:9077426-9677426 GCA_033977485.1 Hydrangea macrophylla | reverse complement strand
TAGTGGGCCTACCATCCTGTACAAATATAAATTAACACAATAATAGAAAATCAATAACAATGTGCTATTAATTAAAATGAATTTATCTCCAACAAAGAGTTGGAATTAGACAAAACTTAAAACACGAAAAATGTCCAAAATAAAATTTCCAAGGAAAGACTCGTGTCCCCGTTCATTAATTCTAAATAGATAATTCATAAATTAATTATTAAACTTCAGCTCTTAGATAGACAATGTTCAGCAGATTCTGAAAATCGATGAAAACAGTGTCAAGATTACGTTTTTAGGAAAAGTCTAAAATACGAAAGTTGTTCGGATTGTCGTTTTACTTCAGTTTACATGAAACGGTCATAAACTATTAATCTTAAGTATCCAAAATATTCAATTTACTAATCTAGTACAGTTTATTATCAAATTACTACGTTCCCAAAAATGATACGTTACACATAAAATACTACGTTTTAAACTAACAAATACACTCAAAAGTTGTTTAATATGACGATTACTAAGCATCTATTAATTTCTAGGATTCGACTACAATAACATATAATGAATTACAATACAACGTATAAGCGCAAAGTTAAGCACCACAAGTATTTTATTTAATTATACCTTATGTTCACCACCTTGGCCACCCATCTATTGTTCAGCCTACACATATATCCCATGTGTCTCCTAATATAATATTAACTCCCACTCTGGTCCCAACTCCCATGGGGTATCACTAAGATTTGAGTATACACCAAAAGGCTAGTCCTTACGTTCTTGATGTCAATAAACAATGTCTAAATACACATGAAATAGACCAACAAGTCGGGCATAAGGCTTAAAATAACGAATAGACAGGTTATCCACGTAGTTGCCGTCTAATCACACAAAGACGGGTCATCCACGAAGTCGCCGCCTAAACTCATAAGCAGCAGAGGTGAATACTAAAGAATTTTCTGATATTAACTTCTATTAGAAAATTCTTCACACAGATAGTCTCATATTCAGAAATTTATGAAACCCAGCATTAGATGAGAATGCTTACATCTCAATTAACTCCATGTTTTATGTTAGCCCCAAGGGTTTTACCTTAAGTAATTTTGATGATTAACAAACTATCAAGTTGAGTACTTATGATTTCATTTAGTTTGTTGTCTAAACAGAGCTTAATAAAGATGATGGATACTCCATGAAAGCCTTGAAGAACTTTATTTCCATCTTGTATTGTTCTTATAAGAGTTTATGTAAAGTTAGTATGATTGAATCTCAAAAACAAGAAATTAAAACTGAACAAACCAGTCAAAACTAACAAACTATTTTTCTAAAGAAAAACAGTCGACTGAACATTCGTCCAATCGACTGGACCCTTTATTTTTCATTCGACTGGTGTGGATACCGGGATTCCTCCGCTTCGTTTGCTTTTGAAACTTGTTAGACTTTTGAATCAAGGAAAGAGAAAAGGTCTGTTGAAAACAGATACAGAGTCGCCACTTGGTCTTTAAGGAACCAAGAAACCTAATTTTGATTCACCCAAATGGATAAAGGGCACCGGCCCTTCATAACCAAAGAACTTGGTTCGGGGTTTTGGTACGAGAGAGGAAGGAGCCTTTGTTACGACTAAAACACCCTCAACTCGCCCCGTCTCTCGACGGGCCTCAATTAGCATCCAAATAATCATCTTATACCATGTTTGGTTCGACAAATAATACTATGATAGTATATTACATCACATAAGAAAATTTGAAAATGGAAGATCTAAAGATAAGATAGCATTCATAAGATCTAAGCCAAATATCACACAATGCAAAGTGAAAGATCACACAAATAAACCTAGGAAAATCGTCTATTCATATATCAAATAATCAAGACCTCCTAATCTAAAGGGGGACATAAATTGTTCTTGAAACAAATAAACAAAGAAATCAAAATATGCTTAGCAAGCTAGTATGATGCATGTTAATCTTTGAGAAAAAAGAAGACCTCTCAATCCCCGGGATGGATGAGAAAGGATGATTAGATCGGGGGAAGCATGAACGTGTGATCAAGTTCATTCCTTATAATCTTCTTAGATTAGGAGCCATGAAGGCCCCAAATCTTGCATGGATGCAATGTATGTATCTAGAATGTGCCAAGGTTGTAGTGTGCTTTGTGTTCATGGATTCCTAGAATGACTTAGAAGTCTATAATGTGTATGAATGAATGAATGAAATCATCATGGGATATGTACAAATGTGGTATGAACTACTTCCTAAGATATGAACTAATTTGGAAGGCATATAAGCATCAAATCAAAGAATGAAAGTTAAAAGGTGCTTGCTGTGAATAGTGGACAGAACAGTAGCATGATCTTTTGGAAATTGAAAAGAGGGGTTAAAAGTGTTTTCAATGTATGATTTTTTATGGAGATCTTCCTTATTGTGTCTAGAACACAAAACAAAAGGCCAATCTTGGATAGCTATCACAGATTGAGAGAAATCATATAAACAATGAAGGTCACTCAGAAATAGAGTCCGTACTGTCGACTGAAATGTTAGAAAATCTTAGAAAATGAAAACTAATGATCTAGAGGCCCATTTTATACGGAAAGTTCCCTAAGACATTGAAGTTTAAGGAAATAATAAGTTAGGACCACCCATTTTGGAAACGTTTTCTGTAAATTTGTTGGAAGTGGCCCTAGCTGCTGTGACAGCAAAGACAGAATGTCTGGAAGGAATGTTTGGGTCCAAATGGACCATTTTCAAGTACTTCCAAGTCAAACCAAAAATCATGGGTGTTCTCCAATGAGTTAGGAAGACTTTCCAAGTGGCCTTGCATCCATATGTTGAGTATTGAGTTCTAGAGAAATCCTTGAACTCAGCTCACTCACTGTTTTGACTCATTACTTTGAAGATTTTGGAGAAAACAAGGTTTTGTTTCTTGAAACCAAAAGAAGAGGGATTCAGAGGGGTTTTAAAGTAGATGTTTTGAAAGCA
The DNA here is from genome assembly GCA_033977485.1 of Hydrangea macrophylla. Classification (NCBI taxonomy): domain Eukaryota; kingdom Viridiplantae; phylum Streptophyta; class Magnoliopsida; order Cornales; family Hydrangeaceae; genus Hydrangea; species Hydrangea macrophylla. Next base: position 9,674,466 of record CM066995.1, on the reverse strand, counting down.
TATTTTCAATACTCAATAAGGATTATAGCCACTTAAAATTCCAACATAAAACTCATCATCAAGAACCTCCAAGATTGTTGGAGAGATTTATTTCTATTTTGAACATAACTTCAATACACTTCAAGGATACCTTGGAGGTATTGAAGTTATGATCATCATCTATCAAACATGTTTTTGAGGTCAAGAGCTACTATCCATAAGGATTCACTCACCCCAAACTTCATGTAATCACTTAGATGATGATGAACTAGTAAAAAAATAAAGAAAAATAAAAAAGAAATGAGGTAAGAAGAGATGAACATAATATGAACAAGTAAGTAAATAACAATCAATAGATGATAATCAATGTGATTTGGACTTGTAGCTTGGTGTTTCACTCATAGATTTTGACATTTAGACATGGAAGTAGCTTCCTAACTCAAGAATGCTCAAGAATGGTGATTGGGGGTGTTTGGGATGTGAAGTATAAGAGAGGTAATGGAAGAACACAAGATTAGAACTCACTTTCTATAGCAAAATGGTAGGAGGAAGCTCCTTTTCTCTCTTCTAAACCTATCTCTATCTCTCTTCTTCTCTATAACTTTTCAAGCTTTTGCACTTGGCCCCCCCAAAATGAAGAGCAATGGGGGGTTTATATAGGCCAATTTGGGGTGGTTTTGGGATTTTAGAAGTGTTCTCATTGGTCCCAAACATCTGTGAACATAAAACTACGGCGTTTTGGCTTTCAATTAATCAAATTGGACCCCCAAAAAAATTACAAAAATGGACTCTGCGAGGGTTGAGTGCCGCGGCGGCAGTGGGCCAGTGCCGCGGCGGCACTACTCCTCAGAAGCCCAGAAAATTACGTTTAGGCCCCCAGAGGTTCCGGTATTCGCGAAAAGGCCCTATTTCGTCCGAAATTCACAGAAAATGCATACGAACTCCAAATTGAGGTTGTGATATACCGTTGGAAAGGTAATGGAGTCTACTTTATATAAAAAATAGTTTAGAGATAGGTCACTTTGAAAAGTTTTGCGGTATTCGCGATAAAAGCCGATTTGATCGTCTTTTTCGCCTTTGAAAATTTATAATAAATTCGTTTTAAATCCAGAAATTATGTGCGATATACCGTTGGTAAGCTATTGACCTCTAGTATCCATGAAAAATATTTGAAAATTGTTTCGGTACCCCGATTCCAAAGTCAAATCTTGGTCAAACTGGTCAAACTTGGGATTCCCGGGAAGTTCTGGGAACCTCTGGGAGCTCCCAGGAGTTGACGTTTTCGTTCGATTCTCTTTTAAAACTCATTTTAATACTTTTCTAATGATTCTGGTGAATTCGGATGATTTCGGTCAAACTTGGTCAAACTTGGTCAAACCTGGTCAAATCTTGGTCAAACCGGTCAACGAGGACTTTTCGGGAACTTCCGGAACTTCCGGGAGTCTCTGGGAGCTGACGATTTTATTCGATTTTACTTAAAAACTCATTTTATCATTTTTCTTACGACGTACCATGTTTCCAGAACTTTGGGACCAAATCTGGGAGTTTTCGGGCTTTCAGGGGCATTTTGGTCATTCTGAGCATTCTGAGCATTCTGAGAGATAGAACTAACTTCCAAGAGTCCTTTTAAGTCTTTTTCGATCATTGTGAACCACCAAGCTATGGGTCTCCTAAATCTGATAGCCGACAAAATGGGGTGTCTACAACTGGAACTATCCTTCAATAAAGTGGTTTTAGCATAAAAAACAAGCATTATGCTTGACACCATTTAATCGACTGGACCACTTTTTCATGGACTATTTTTATGGTGAAAACATTAAGTTCAAAAGTTCTGTCGACTAAACCGCGAGTCAAGTCGACTGGATTACTGCGCAGAAACAGTAACGGCTCTTTTCCTCTATTTTCGCTTTAGCATTAAATGGTCCCACCTACCCTAACACTATGTTTGGATTGAGAGAACTGGAAAGAAGAGAAGAGGAAGAGAACCACTTTCTCTCCAGTTCTCTTGTTTGGATAGTTAATTTGGGAGAGAAGAGAACGTTAATGGAGAGAACTGGAGAGAAAGGGAGTAGAAAAAGAGCCCAAATTTAGTTCTCTCCAAATTGGAGAGATTGAGGAGAGAAGAGAAGAGATTGATAATGAAATATTTTTACAAAGACCATTATATCCTTGAATATTTTTTCATATTTCAAACATACCAGTTTAGTTAAATTTATATGGGAGGATAAAACAGTAAATTAAATCTAAATCCTTTCTCTTCACTTCTCTTATGAGAGTTAAACAAACAGGAGAATCTCATGTTTCTCTTCTCTCAATCCAAACAAGTTAGGTATAGCCATGCTTTCTCTTCTCTTCTCTTTTCTTACTCTTCGCTGAATGAGTTTCTCTTCTCTTCTCTCCGGTTCTCTTAATCCAAATAGAGTGTAAACGTTCAGATTTTCTTGAGAGAGTATATATGCTCATTTCAAAATTGGTTGTTGGGACATCAATTACTCCTATTGAATATTCACTTATTGCAATCAAAGTTTCACGCCCTAATTATTTGAGATTCAAGCTTCTAGCTGTAGATTTGATTTTATAATCCCTTGAGAGCTATTATTAGTGAGCTTTTATTATTTCTATCTACTCTACAAAGAGAGTGTTATTCAGTTGTAATCCAACCTTATTTAAATCCTTGAAGTTGTAAGAGGGTTGGTGTAACCCTTGCTCCAAGTGAATGGTTTCTTAATTGGAGGGGTAACAAGGAGTTCTAAAAGAAGTTGTAAGGAGTGGTTTAATCTTCACCCAAAGAAGATTGGTTTGCGGAATCCTCAAAAGATGTTCTTGAGGGGTAGATGTAGGCCACGGTTTGCAGATTGCCGAACCACTTGAAAAATATGGTTTGCAAGTGCCTCTTTCCCTTCTCTCTTTGCTTTAAGTTTTAATTTGCCATTGTTTGTTAGTAATCTTATTCACCCCCCCCCCCTGGCAAACACAAGTACCAATATCACTTATAGTGAGGGACAATCATCCCAAAGATCTCCATGCTTTAATGGAATAAACTATACCTATTGGAAAAATAGGATGAGAATTTACACTGTTGCTCAAGACTTCGATGTATGGCAAATCGTAGTCAAAGGACCTTATGTTCCCACTAAGACCATAGGCACCGAAACCGTTGCTAAAATGGAAGATGAATATAATGATAGTGACAAGAAACTTATTAAAATGAATGCTATGTGTATAAATCTCTTATATAGTGGTTTAGATCCTAATGAGTACAATAGGACCTCTTCATGTGAATCGGCTAAAGAAATTTGGGATAAACTAGAGGTCACTCATGAAGAGGAACAAATCAAGTTAAGAAGTCTAATATTAGCTTGCTTGTTCAATCGTATGAAATGTTCAAAATGCTTCCAAACGAAACTATTAGTGAAATGTCTACTCACTTTGCTACCATTACTAATAGTTTGAAAAATCTTGGTAGAGTGTATTCTAATGAAGAGATGATTGAGAAAGTGCTTAGGTCCCTACAAAAGCATTGGCAACCAAAGGTCACGGTGGTACGAGAAGCAAAGGAACTTTCAAGGCTCTCTATTGAACAACTCATGGGATCTCTCATCACTCATGAAATGGAATTGGCAGTCTTCGACAATGAAGACAAAAAGAAGAACTTGGGTCTAAAGGCTTCAAATGACCAAGATGATGATAGTGATGAAGATGATGAAATGGCTATGATCACTCGCAAGTTCAAAAGGTTCTTGAGGAAAGACAAATCCTTTGCAAGAAAAGGACAAAAGGAAAGTGAAGCCAAGAAAGATCCAATCATTTGTTTTAAGTGCAAAAAGCCAGGACACATCAAAGCCGATTCCCATTGCTAAAGAAGAATTTCAAGCAAAAGGCTAAGAAGGCAATGAAGGCAACAACATGGGATGATTCCGAAAATGAGACATCCGAAGATGAATCAAGTGATGATGAAGTTGCAAACACTTGTCTCATGGCACATGAAAGTAATGAGGTATGCATAAAATCCTCAAGCAAGGATAGATGGTTCTTGGATAGTGGATGCTCTAGACACATGACCGGAGACAAGTCAAAGTTCTCCTCTCTCTCTCTCTCTCCCAAGGATGGTGGAAACATCACCTTCAGAGACAACTCCAAGGGAAAAATCATCGGCATAGGTAAAGTTGGTAGGACCTCTTCTCTATCTATTGAGAATGTGTTACTAGTTGATGGTCTTTAAACACAATTTGTTAAGCATTAGTCAATTATGTGATAAAGGATTTAAAGTTGTATTTGAATCAAACTTTTGCATGGTTATGAATGCTAAAGATGATAAAGTGTTATTTATTGCATATCGAGATGAAAATATTTATACCATTGATTTTGATGATATTTCTTCTCAAGATGTTAAATGTTTTGTCGTGTTGAGTAAAACTAGTTGGCTTTGGCATAGACGATTATGATATGCTAGTATGGATCTTCTTTCAAATTTATCAAAGAATGATTTAGTCAAAGGTTTACCAAAAACAAAGTTTGTTAAAGAAAAGATTTGTGATGCTTGTCAACTTGGAAAACAAACTAAAACCTCTTTCAAATGTTTAATATGACGAATACTAAGCATCTATTAATTTCTAGGATTCAACTACAATAAGATATAATGAATTACAATACAACGTATAGCCGCAAAGTTAAGCACCACAAGTATTTTACTTAATTACACCTTATGTTCACCACCTTGGTCACTCATCGATGGTTCAGCCTACACATATATCTCATGTGTCTCCTAATATAATAGTAACTCCCACTTTGGTCCCAACTACCATAGGGTGTCACTGGGATTTGAGTATACACTGAAAGACTAGTCCTTACGTACTTGACGTCAATAAACAATGTCTAAATACACATTAAATAGACCAGCAAGCCGGGCATAAGGCTTAAAATAAAGAATAGATGGGTCATCCATGTAGTTGACATCTAATCACACAAGGACGGGTCATCCATGAAGTCGCCGCCTAAACTCATAAGGAACAGAGGTGAATACTAAAGAATTTTCTAATATTAACTTCTATTAGAAAAATCTTCACACAGATAGTCTCCCATTCACAAATTTATGAAACCCAGCATTAGATGAGAATGCTTACATCTCAATTAACTCCATGTTTTATCATAATAACGAATACGAGTTCATACATACACATAAACCAGCTTAAGACGATCAGCACATTTTAATCTTATAAAACTGCTACTGTAAATTAAATTTACAGCCCAAACAGTGCGGAATCAGAAAAAACTCAAAACACGAAAAGTGTGTAGAATCACGTTTTACGTAAGATAGGTAGACAAAATGCTAAAATTCTAAGCCACGATTTTATTATATTATTCTGAAGTTTCAGCGACGGTTTGAAATAAAAAATTAAAAAAAATAGAAAAAAAAAAACGAATTTCGCATATACTCCAAATTAATTTTCTTTTCAATTTCAAATCTATTTCAATGAATTCACATACGAATTTATCAAAGTATAAACGTAACAATTATTAATGCACCAAGATTATGATCACGAAGTCACATGAGAAACAAAATTTATATTCGACTTATCATAACATATAGCGTAAAGAATTAAACACCAAACAACAACGTGCAAGGATTCGATTTATTCAGATATACATATATACACACGCGTATAAATATATACATCCAGAAACACATATATTTAACTCACCGAGTTTTCGCACTAAATCCTTCAAAGATTTGGTGATCGACTAACCTAAGGCGAGCCCGTGATCCCTTCTCTTTCTTCTTCTTCTTCTTCTTCTTCTTCTTCTTCTTCTTCTCCTCTCTCTCTCTCTCTCTCTCTCTCTCTCTCTCTCTCTCTTTTCTTTTCTTCTCTTCCCCCTCTTTTTTTTTGTTAATATGGGGGCTAGGGTTTAATATATGTATATGTATACTACACACACAACACATGTCAATAAAATACACACAAACATGTAAATCTCATTTTTTGTCTTACAGGCTCACAAAAAGGTTTCATATGGATCCGAAATACATTCCAAAGTACTATAATGAGTGGTCCAATAGGTGTTTATGACCCGGATACTTAATTTAAATTTTAAAAAAAAAACTATTTAACACATTCACGGGCCTCTAAGCACTACTCAAAAATAAACACATCAACACTTTAATAATTTGTTCAACTTAAATTTTTACAACTTAATTCCATCACTTAGCTCTACAAAATTTCACACAGTAATTAATAAGAATTAAAATAAACACACAGATAAATAAATGACTATAAAAATTATAAGTGGCCATAATCAGTTAATAACACATAAAAACTTAGGTTGTCTCATTAAAATTAAATTTTTTTTTTAATATTTATATCAGGAAAATACAGGGTATTACATCCGGGTGTGTGATTTCTAGACTAGTTTCGATCTAAGCCTCGGTCTAGGCTTGATCATGTTGTGTCTTGGACTTTACTAGGTAGGCATAGACCTTACCCGAGGATTCTAGGGTCGGGTTGGCCCTACCTCAAGTTTGAAATCTGTGTACAGGCCACCTGTAGGGCCGATTTATTATTATTTTTCGATATGCCGGTGCAACAATAAAAAGGATGATAATAGAAAATAAAAAAAAATTAACATAATAAAATAAACTTTGTTGAAATTTGAAAAAAAAAAATGTCCTTATTTTGAACGCATGAAATAACATTTGTCTCGGGCAATAACAATGTTTTTTACCCATCAAAAATTGTAGTAGTAGTAGTACTTTTGGAATATACTTGAAAAAGAAAAAATAAAATAAAAATTAAGGGAATACTTTAGTAAGATCTTATTCTAAGAACCTTAATTTAACCAAATTAAGCAGAGCTCAAACCACACCCCATAATTTGGAGAAATGGAGGTGGGAGAATAGTGTGCCGTCAAATTTGGAGGCTGCCAAAATATTTGGAGATGTGGCTCCAAATCACTATTCATCTCCTTAAATACCACTTATGTCCCAATTCATACACTATTCATCTCCTGAAATGCCACTTATTTTCCAACTTTTATATATTACTATCTAGTTAATAATTTAAATTTTATTTTAAAATCTACTTAATAATTTTAAATTATACTAATAAATCTTGTGTGTTATTTGTTAGGATAAATAAACTTACATCTCCTGTGGCAAGGGCGGACCCAGAAACTCTCAATGAGGTGGGCTAATACTAAAACAAAATCCAGTAACAACTAGTTAAATGTTATTTTTGTGACAAAAACTTTCACGTAGATAGCCCATACTAAAAAATTGACAAAAAGTGAATACAAGATATTAAAAATATATATTGAAGTTGCGCTCGACGAGAATTTAGAGGATATATTTAATCCATTACTGAATCTAAAGTCAATATTTTTTTTGTAACATTGGATAAGAATACAAAATACTAGCGTTAAAATCATGAAAACTTAAGTTTTAACTTATCATTAAGAGTAACGCAATACTTCAAAAAATTTAAATTCTAAATTTGATTCTTAAATACTTTATCAGTTGTCCACATGCAGTGGTATATGATATCATAAATCATTACAGCAGTGTACAATATAGCTGTTAAAACTATTTGGGAACCAAATTCGGATTCAATTTGGGAAGCATAATATTTTTGTAATATTAATGACTCCCTGTTCCTCAGCAAAACATGAAAACTTTGCCAAATATGTCAATCTAATAAAATTATAACTTAGGCATGATATCAATTGTGTGTCAAGTGTGGTTTTGACCAAAAAATAAAAAGGTAATCAGTACTGGTGCATTCAGAATAAATAAATAAAAAACAGTAATCAGTAGGAGTCAATGAAATTCCACAAACAATTAATATTGATTACATGGCCCCAAAAAACAGCCCAACTCATCTTCATTTTGCCCAAGAAATAGCTCAACGGGGTGGGCTATAAACTGTGGCCTATCACTGTGGGCTGGGCTTGAACACATCACAAAAAAAAAAGTGAAAAACACTGTATTAGGCTATAGCCCAGCTGAGCCCAAAGCCAGATCCACCCCCCATGGGTTGGAGACGTTGTTATACTCCCTCCGTCCCATTTTGAGAGTCCATTATTCCATTTTGGGATGTCCCAAAATAGTGTCCACTTTCCTGAAATTGATGTACAATTTTTACTTACTTTCCAAAATTATCCCTCCTTGAAATCTACACCAAGACAAAACTAAAAAAGTTGTTGTAATAATTAGGGGCAATTGTGGAAAGTAGGTGTAGATTATTTTTGTCCCCTTAATAAGTTGAGTTCCCAAAGATGGACTCTCAAAATGGGACGGAGGGAGTACTTGATTAGAGTGCGAGACCCATTGTTAACTTGTTTCCACTTGGATGGCATAATTTTGTAGAGAGCAGATTGGGCCCCATAAAACTTTAAATACTGTCATTTAATGGGCACGTGACAGGGAACAATTGTTGTTGGAGGCATTTTCATGCAAAAACGCTTTGCACGTGAAAATGGGACCCTCCTCTCATATCATAATCATCATCATCATCATATACAAAAATCAAGGAATCATAACATTTCAATCAACTTTTTATATGAAATTTAAAAATTAGTCTATTATTTTTTTTTAAATTTAAAAATATCACTAATAATTTAAAAAATTAAAAACTCATCAACAAAATTTTAAAAACAATTATCAACTTTTGAGTGGTTATTTTGTGTTTAGGTATATTTTAAATTTTTAATGTTGTGAATTTGCACATAAACGTTGTGATGATTGCTCCTAACGTTTAAAAGACTTGCTCTCAATATTGTGAAAAATTGCATCTGACTTTGAAACGAATTGCTCTTTATATTTTGAAGAGTTGCTCCCACGAATTGCTCTCTATAGTTTGAAGAGTTGCTCCCACCGTTTGAAAGAATTGTTCCACAATATCAGGTAAAGATTATGACTTTTATTTTACAAAATTTATTTTTTTTTAATTTAGAAAAAATAATACACATAGTTATAAATTCTAAACAAAAAATTAACTGAAAGTTAATTATCCCTAAAATGAAATTAAAAAATCCACCTTGGCATTTCATGCATACCTCCCACGTTGCATTGTCCAAACTATTTCATATAACCCTTCTCCTAATTTTAACACGCGTGGACCTCATTCCTCTAAAGCGACGTGCTGCCCTTCACCATTTTTCCTTTCTTTTTTTTTTTTTGTTTTTTTTTTTTTTTTGTTTTTGTTTTTGTTTTATTTATTTATTTATTTTTATGGTTTTCCATAAAAGTTATGAACTTTTGATTAGGGGTGGCAATTTTTGACACGATAATCCGTTTTATTGAGATTAACCTGAACACGACACGACATGACTCGATTTATTTAAAATAATTTGTATTACAGATGAATAGCACTCAAACTTAAAAATCAAACCCAAAGCACACAATCCAATTAATGACACAAGAACCCGAATTGCCTACTCTTCACATGCATAGCATATTCGTGTATGGAAATAACATAAAGATATCTACTAGTCAGATATCTATATAATGCGCGGAAAAAAAATATCAATTAGAAGTAAATTAACCAAACAACTAAATTGGTTCGATAAAAGAAAAAAAAAAACTAACAACTAAATTGTAATGTTTAATACTAATTTGTAGTAGTACAAGATATAAATAAAAATAAAAATAAAATAAAATAATATACACAGAAAGAAAGAGTACTTCCATGAGAAAATAGACCAATTTGGATTAGATTAGAGGTGTCAAACGGGTCTGGTCGGACCGAGCTTAGAAAAATCGGATTCAACATGGCTAGTGGCCCGGGCCGGGCCAGACTCAACTAAAAAGCGGGCTGGGCCAGGCCAGGCTCAGGAAGGGGGGGGGGGGGGGGGGGGGTTGTGGGGGGGTTGTCTGGCTCGGCTCGGTGAACCGGTACCAGTAGGGGTGTTCCAGGAAGGCTAAGGGTGGACCGGGCTTGAGGGGTAAAAAGTGAAAAAAGTGGTAAAAAGTAGTCATTTTTTAAAATATTTTTACTCCTAAAACTAGTCGTTTTATAGTCGTTAGAGGGTTAAAAATAAAAAAAAAAATTGGAAAAAAAGGTGCCAAGCTAGCCATTAGTTCAACCTGGCTTCAGACCGGCTTGAGGACCGGGCTGACTTCAGGCTTCGTGGTGGGTCATGGACGCCTGGGGGGGTGGGGGGTGTCTGGCCTAAACTGAAAGGCATGAACTGGGTCTACCAAGCCGGTTCCGGGCCAACCCAGCCCGTTTGACACCTCTAGATTAGATGGTTGTCATAAAAGTACAGTAAGAGTTTAAGAATGAAGCGACATAAATTGAAGGTGGGGAAAATATTTCGGCACACTTTAGTGGTTTTGTTGTATATTTTGAAAAACCCACCAGGCACGTTTCAGTCACGGATTGGTGGAGAAGATAAAGTTGCTAGGCATTTAATGAGTTCTGATGTTCATGTACTGTAGGACCTATTTGTTCCTTGACAAAGAACGATTGTTCCCTGTTTGTAATAAAGGAATAAATGTTTGTTGTCATGGAATGAAACTTTGGAATCAAAGAACAAATATTTGTTATCAAAAAACAAAAGTTAAAAATCAAAGAAAAAATGTTTGTGATGAAGGAATAAATGGTTGTTATCAAATAACAAAGCTTTGTTCCTTGATAAAGAATGATTGTTCCCTGGTTCCGATCGACTGTTCACTGTTTGTGATGAAAGAACAATGGTTGGTATCAAAGAACAAAGCTATGTTATCATGGAACAAAACTTATAATCAAAGAAGAAAATTTTGTTATCAAGAAACAAATGTTTGGCATGAAGGAACAAATGTTGGTTATCAAGGAACAACTCTGGTTTTATTTTAAATTGGGGTATAGAGATGAACGATTGAAATCATTTTGCATTATCATCCAAGGCTATTGTGGTTGGTTGTATATACAACAAAACTACATTAGTGTATGAAACAAAACCATTTTGGTGTACGATAATGTTTTTCATGAAAAGGCGATTAGGATTTGGACCGTAGGTATAACAAGAGAAAGATATATGTTAATTTAAACCATATTAGAAACATAGAACACAAAATCAAAGATTGGGGGCTAAGGCTTCCTCTCCTTCCTCTCTTCCTTTATCACTTTAAGAGAGGAGAGGGGACCTAACCTTGATTTTTATAGAAACTCAATTGAGCATTTCCATCACAAGCTCATAAAACTCAAAACATGCGTTACTAATAAAGGTCATAAAAGTCCATATCCCATATAATTATTAACGGTGCTCTTTGCATATCCATTTAAGCTATGTTTTCAATCCGTTTTTATAAAACAAAACAAAAGTATGTGAGCCCAAAATCTCATATTCTCCCACATGGACGAACAATTATAAAAACAAAACATTTTGATTTTAAAATAATTTTGGAATCATGGGTGAAATACTTAATGTGGCCACATTATACTCATAGCTAAATGAATAACCGTAATTAACACATCATACTTAATGGAAATGTCAACACCAAATCATTGAAGCATTATTCTATCAAACAAAACAACACCTCTCCATAGTTACAAATGCCAACAATATTCATTAATATGAATCGCGAATATGACAAATGTGATATGCAACAACGATACTTGAAACCAACCCAGTATGTGCCAAACCACAATCGATCCTCCAAACAGTATGCACAAAACCAATATTAATGCCTCAAAAGGCCACAAGCCTTCAACAAGACCAAGAGTTTTCCACTATGGAATTACTCACACATGCTCTAGATTGAATGCTCTCACTATGAAAGTACACATGTGGTCACATGCTCAAAACCTGAATAATAGAGTACACATGTGATTAAGCAATATCTATCACTATGAAAGTCAATGGCTCAATGAGACTCTATAAGCTTCTAAACATTAGAAGTAGCTTCACATTCACATCTCGAGATAAAACATACATAATGTGCACAAAATATAATGAAGCATATCAATTAAGATATTGTAGACACCCCATTTTGTTGGCTATCAGATTTAGGAGACCCATAGCTTGGTGGTTTACCATGATTGAAAAAGACCCGAAAAGGACTCCTGGAAGTTAGTTCTACCTCTCAAAATACTCAGAAAGTGATACAAATGACCAAATGCCCCTGAAAGCCCAAACACTCCCAGATTTGGACCAAAAGTTTTGGAAACAAGCTACATCATAAGAAAAGTAATAAAATGAGTTTTAAAACAAAATCGGGTGAAATCGTCAGCTCCCAAAGATCCCCAGAAGTCGCGGGAGCTCCCGAAAAGTTCTCGTTGACCGTTTTGACCAGGGTTTGATCGAAATCATTCGAATTCGCCCGAAGGTTTTGAGATTGCCCTAAATCATGTGAAAAATGCTAATACGAGTTTTAAAAGAGAATAAGATGAAAACGTCAGCTCTTGGGAGCTCCCAGAGGTTCCCAGAACTTCTTGGATTATCCCCGGTTTAACCAATTTGACCTAACAGTTGACTTTGAAACTAGAGCACCGTATCATTTTTCATACACTTTTCATGGATACTAGAGGTCAATAGCTTTCTAGTGGTATATCGCACATAATTTCTGGATTTAAAACGGATTAATTATTAATTTTCAAAGGAGAAAAAGGAAATCAAATCGACTTTTATTGCAAATACCGCAAAACTTTTCAAAGTGACATGGCTCTGAACAGTTTTTTTTTATGTAAAGAAGACTTCATTACCTTTCCAACGGTATATCACAAGCTCAGTTTGGAAGCTGTACGTGTTTTCTGTGAATTTCGGACGAAATAGGGCCTTTTTGCAAATGCTGAAATCTCTGGGGGCCTAAACATAAATTTTGGATCATCTGAGGAACAGTGCCGCCGTGGCACTAGCCTACTGCCACCGCAGCACAAGCCCAGTGCCACCACGGCACTCTCCTGTAGAAGCTCCATTTTTTATAATTTTGATTTGGGGTCCCAAATTGAATAATTAAAAGCCAAAAAACGACGTAGTTTCTTGTTCACAGACATTTGGGACCAATGGGAGCACCTTTTAAATCCCAAAACCACCCCAAATTGTCCTATATAAACCCCCATTTGCTCTTCATTTTGGGGGGGCCAAGTGCAAATCTTGAGAAAGTTGTAGAAAGAAAGAGAGATAGAGATAGAATTAGAAGTGAAAAAGTGAGCGTTAGCTACTATTTTTCTATAGAAAATGAGTTCTAAACTCAAGTTCTTCCATTACTACTCTTCATTTCTTACATTCAAATACCCCCCAACCACCATTCTTGAGTAGTCATGAGTTAGGATCTACTTCCATGTTCAAATATCAATATACATGAGTGAAACACCAAGTTACAAGTTCAATATCTCAAAGATCATCATCTATTGATTGCTATTTGCTTGCTTGTTTATATATGTTCATTTCTTCTTACCACATTTCTTTTTTATTTTCTCTTATTTTCTTACTTGTTTTTCATCATCTAAATTATGACATGGTGTTTGAGGTGAGTGAATCCTTATGGATAGTAGCTCTTGACCTCAAAACCATGTTTGATAGATGATGATTCTAGCATCAATACTTCCCAAGTATTCTTAAAGTTATTTTCAAAATAAAATAATGCTCTCCAACAATCTTGGAAGTTCTTGAAGTGAGTTTGATGTTAATATTCCAAGTGGTTATAATCTCCATTTAGTACTGAAAATATACTCCCAAACCTCCATTTCAAAACTAGCCCCTCATTTTGATTTCAAGAAATAAAACATTTATTTTCTCAAAATCTTCAAAACAGTGAGTTGTTCAACTTGAAGGTGTCATTCTGAGTTCAATACTCAATGGATGATTGCAAGGCTACTTGGAAAGTCTTCCTAACTCATCAAGGAATGTCCATAATTTTTGGTTTGATTTAAAAACATTTGGAAGGGTTCCATTTTGACCCAAATATTCCTTCCAAACGTTCTATTTTTCTGTCACAGTAGCTTAGTTTAATTGCAACTTGTTTTCCAGAAAACTTTTCCAAAAATAGTGGCCCCAACCCATTTTTCCCTTGAAGAACATAATAAAATAATACTTCCACTCCTCCCATGTTTCACTGTCTAGATCACATATTGTAAATATGTGTGAATATATATATATATATATGTCAAAAATCGATTCTTCCCCTAATATGATGGCTCTGATGCCAACTGTTAGATTAAACCATATTAGAAATATAGAACACAAATAATCAATTTATGTTTGTAGCACCTGCAATTTCTTAGAAATTTCACGTAGGAATTTCTCCCTATTAATCTGGAATTATGATCTCACACTTAAGATTATCCCAATTATAGTAATCCCGTCATAATAAGTCCTAGTTGGGATTTAATATAGAACGGTTAGATTGTCGTACCGACGACAACATCATTAAATTTATAGTCCCAGCCTCGACTTTGGTTTCTATCTAGATTTTATAAATGCTTATACTTAGACTCGTACATAGACTCATACATAGCCGCACACACATACTTTATCAGTTGTGCATATAGATCAAGACATGGGCCCCACCACATGGCCATGTGGTAGCCATGTATAGCCACCCCCACATTTGGCAACCATGCATACCCTCATCACCACTTGTCCCCCATGCATGCCTCCACCAACACTTGGCACAAACCACCCCACCACTTGGCCACCATGCTCTAGCATGTGTGACACTTGTCCTAAGCCCCCTCCCTCTCATATATAACACTCTATACAATACACTGCACACATTATTCAGCACACACATTGCATGCACATACACAGATTTATAGAGAGAGAGAGGGAGAGAGAGAGAGAGAGTGAGAGAGAGAGAGAGAGAGAGAGAAACCGAGAGTTGAGAGGGAGGAAGAAGAAGAAGACACAACACCACACCCACTCCTTCATTACACACCCTTTCTGTGTCTCCCAGTGAGCACACACGCATACGTGACAATTGGAAGAAGAAGGAGACGCAAGAAGAACAAAGAAGAAGAAGATAGAAGAGGACTGAGACTCCCAGAGGTAAAACCCAACCCCACTTTCCATTCCTGATCATCTTCATGCCCTCATAGATGCCTTAGGACCACATGCAAGCAACCTAAACAGAGCCTAAGGCTCTCTGCCACTTCCGGTCACCATTAAATTTCAAGTTGAAGGTTGATTTTGAAAGCATGATCAAAACCCCTAAAATCTATACCAATCTGACCAAATTGAACCTAGATAATCCCCTTGGGATCAACTTTTGGATTAGAACATGTTTGGCCGATCATGCAGACCATTATTCCCCACATTGACCGAATAAGATAATCCTTTGGCTCGTGTACCAAATGAGATAACCCAAACCTCAGCTCATACTATGTTGTAAAGTAGAGGATTCCGGTCACAATGGCATTGGTTTGAGTAATTTCTATGGAGAGGATAAGAAGATTTGGCCGTTGGAAGTTTTCTGGCAAAATTGCGGGTCACCGGCGGTGTAGAGCTCGCCAGAGAAGAAAAGAAACCCGTTTTGGTTTTCGGGTTATAACAACTGGGTTCGGGCCGGGCTAGGTTCGGATTTAGTTGAGTGTGTAAGTAGGTTAGGGTCACGAGTTACGGGTCAGGCCGGGTTAATTAAACCCGCGGGCCTTATTTAGTGGAACGACGCCGTTTCGAAGATGGGTCAGGTTCGGGTTAATGGGTTGGGTTGGGTTGTGTTGTGTCCCAATACGGGTGACCTGTATGAGTTTGGTTTAGGTTCAGTTAAACCTGCGAGTTCTTGGGTTTGGTTTCTTCTAAGTCTGTAAACGGTCCGTTTGTATTTGGTTCGGGTCAGATCAACCCGCGGATTTTGGATTATTGTTTTTATATTCTTAATTATTATGTTAATTCAGGTTTAATTATAACCAAATATGTTTAGTAATTTTATTAGTAATATTACATATTAATTATTCTAATAATTATTCTTAAGGGATAATTAACTGTTTTATTTAATAATAATAATTATAATAATTAGTATTATTTAAATGCATAAATTATGTTTATATATATGATTAGTGGTCTAAAATATTTTAAATATTCCGCTAATTACAATTAGCTATTTATTTATTATTCCTAAAAATAAATAAATATATTTAATATATATTTAGTATTTTGTAAAATTATACATATATTTATATATTTAATATCTTTATTGCATTTTAAATTCTGCAAAATTATAATTATTTTCTATATATTTATAGTTTTATAATTTATTTAAATTATAAAACTATATTTAGTATTTATTATAATTATTGAGGAGCCGTTTAATTGTCGTTTTAATTATTTTGAATGCCCAACGACCTCTGAAAATTATGAGATAAATACTGGGAGTATATTGTAATATCTAATATTTAATAAAAATATTTTCAATTGCTGATTTACATGTTTGAGTATATTTATGCAAATAAATCCTGTTACGACTATTTTCTTATATAGAATTATCTTTGATAATTCCTAAAAATAATCTGACTCCGAAAATTACGCGGTCAATTCTCAGAGTCTTAGTACAATGTCTAGAACGTTCCCTTTAAGGCTTGGAGACTTTCTGACACGGTCAAAAATGCAGCTTGTCTTTAGGGTTTGCATTGGCGAGAAAATCCAGCCTTTTATATGACAGACTCTGATTTAAGTCTAGTTAATGGCCTTGGACTTAGAATGACACGTAGATCACTGCCTTGAGGTTTATATTTGCATCTAGCAAAATTGCCATTATGCCCTCACTTTAGGAGTTCACATTTAACCGTCACTCTATCACATGCTTTGTAGGAACCACGTTCCGATCATCATTCGAAGACGCGTAATGGTTAAGATATCGAGGTGAGTATTTATAACCTCATTCCTAATATGTATAGGATCTGCTGGAGTGCCTATATGTGATTGGTATCTTTATATGTAGCACTTTTTATATATGGCATTTGTTGTGCTGTACGACGCTCGTGTTATATTTCCATAATATGTTATATGAAGTTTTATTGCCAGTATTTGTCGTAATTGATTATGTTTGGATTATGCTACCATGAACATGAGCATGTTAAGGGTTTTATCCATATGGAAATTGTTATGTTGAACGAGTCTCATGCTAAACTTCTATACTATATTTTATGAAGCTCTATTGCTAGTAGTGCTATGATATGTTGTGTTAAATGTGTACTGCCATAGAAATAAACATGAAAAGGGTTCAATTATATACATTTGTTAGATTCAAATCGTATGTTTGATATGATAGTTCAATCATGAGATATATCCAATGGCTTGTGCGGTTATAATTGATAGACGAATCTTTTATACGAGAGACAACGTTATGGTTTGTACTAACTAAGTTCATGTTATGTGTAAGAGTCGTGTTGCATGTCATTTGTGTTGGGCTCGGTCGTGTGGACCTGGAAGCTGAGAGTTGCATGCGTGATGCTGTCGAGGCCACGAGAAGCATCGATAGTAAGTGTGAGTTGTGGTTTGGATTTGTCGATTATGTAGTGAGTTTGAGTGTGGAAAGGCCATGTATTGGGCTTGGGAATGTGAAAGGCCATGTAGTGGGCTTGGATTAGTAAAGAGCATGATTACTTTTCAGGCCATGTAGTGGCCTACACTGGTAACGGATAAAGGGGTTACCTATGGTAACTAATGGCCATATAGTGTGCATTCGATATCCATATACCAGGAATTGCAATAGATAACGACCATGTAGTGGGCATTCGATATCCATACATTGTGCTCTTTCGGACAAGGAAATGATGGTTATGAATTAAAAAGGATAAAGGGGTTACCCATGGTAATGAACGACCATGTAGTGGGGCTACAATATCCATATGTTGTGCTCTTGTGGACAAGGGAATGATGATATATTTTTGTGAGGCCATATGGCGGGCTTGGGTGCTCAAGGAACCAATGTTGGGTTCCAGTGTGTTGATACTAGTATTGGTTGGACTTGTGGTTCATGGCATTGTGTCGTGTTGTGTGTTGCATTGATTATTGTGATGTATTCAAGATGGTCACTAACTTCAAAGTGAGATGTGCGATGAGAACGATTCTATAACGATTGATATGATAATCAAAACATTAAGACTTGATTGTGAGTTGTTGATATGAGATCTCTATGCACACGATACATTATATTAGTAATGTTGGTTGTAAATGATACGTCATATGATTTACTTGATACATTTATTATGCCCGTAGAAGGAACGCCATTTGATAAGAGACAGCTTGCATCTTAAGATGCTGAACATTAATGTGAGTGAGTGGTTATTTATGTATATTGGTTTTATGTTGTGAATATTCACTCAGCTTGTATTCAAGATGATGGTATTATGCCCTAGACATTCCAATATCTAGATCTCTCGCAGGGATAATTAAGATAAAGAGCAAGGAGGAAGTGATAAGGAGCACAGGAAGGATAGAGCTAGGTAGAAGACCAGAGATAGCTGTTTGGATTGTATTCCCATGTTTAGAACCTTTGTTACCATATGGTGAGTCCAAAAGTATCAGATCAAAGTCAAATAGCCACCTCAGCAAGAAAGCAAGCGTGTCCGGGTAGTCCGGTGTCACCCGCTCGAGTTGGTCCCACAGTGTGAGCGCGTCATGTGGACACACCACGCGATAGGCACGGCCTAGATCAGCCCTATGACTTGCTCCCCAAGACTCCCTGTAGTTTTCGAACTAAAAGCAAAGCGCCAGTGGAAGTTCCCTGATCCGTTGAGGAGTCTTCCATGATTTATGCCAATCAATGATTATTAGATTAACTCTCCTTATCCAATTACTTACCTTGTATGAGGAGGTCTCTTGCACCTATAAAAGAGGCCTCTCACCTCCATTAGAGGGGATCGCATTCTAGCCCCATAGGAGTGCATATACAAGCTGAACAGATAGACTACGCGGCCGGTCTCTGGTAGTTCCAAGCTTGTTGGTTCACCAACAACCCTGGCGCTATCTCCATCATAGTGCACGTGCTTTGGTACAACCGTGGACATAGGTCACCTCTTTAACAGGGACGAACCACACACAATCTCTTATCTCATTTTCTCTCTCCTATTTTGCCACCAAATCAGTGCTTACCAATTTTTGGCATCATCAGCTTGGTGCCGTCTGTGGAAAACGACAGTTTTCCCTTGAAAACAAATCTTTAACTGATAGCCATGGCGCCGAAGAAAACTAAGAAAGCTACCGCTCAAATAGGTCACGCGAAGTCACAGTCCGGGCAGCCGACTACCTCTATGACTCCCGATCAAGTCACCGCGGCTCTCGCACAGCTCCTGGAGGGCCAGCAACGAACTCAGCAGCAGATTGAAGCGCTGCTAGCCCGGCAGGAAAAGCCCCCGCATGATGAGGATCGACCCGAGAAAAGTGCACGTGATCCGGAGACGACCAGGCCCCGGAGGCGTGCCTACACTGATCCTTTGTCCCCATCAGTGGCCGAATGGCTAGAGAACGAAAAGCGTGGCAAGGTACCTGAGCAGACCCGGCAACGCTCCCGAGCTAACTCATGCCGGTCCGTAGATGATCGGGATATCATCAATAGCAAGCGCGCTGCGAGAGGAAGGCCAGAACAAACGGCCCGGGACTCGGCTAAGGATCCCCCCGCCAGGAGCCGTGAGGACCTCAGGCACACGATTACCCGGAGCCGCAGCAAAGTCCGATTCCCAGTGGTGACGCACTTTGATGAGGAAGCCTCATCATCCAATTCACCAGCTTGCCGCTCGGATAAGGAGTAGGAGGCCGATCAGAAGGATGTCAAGGCACAGATCGAAGACCTGCAGAAGCAGATTGAAAAGCTGAGCTGCAAATTTCGGAACGGTCACACCAACACGAAAACTGAATCACCCTTCACCGCCTGGGTTATGGGATTCTCCATCCCGCGAAAGTTTAAACCACCCCACCTTAACTCCTATGATGGTTTGGGAAGCCCGGTGGATCACGCTCGGACTTACAAGGCGCAGATGGCGTTAGTAACCACTGTTGACGAATTGCTATGCCTAGCCTTTCCTAGCACCCTTATAGGACCAGCAGCACAGTGGTTCCACTCTCTCAAACCCCGGATGGTCGATGACTTCAAAACTCTCAGCAAAATTTTCATCAGTTAGTTCGTGGAAATGCTCGATCGGTCGCAATCAGATACCTAGCTGTTAACTGTCAAGCCACGCAAGGGAGAGTCGCTGAAAGACTATGTTGACCGTTTCAACTAACCAAGGCTCCAAATTTGCCACTTGAATGAAACGGTCTCTATACAGCCTTCTGCTTGGGGGTTGAACACACCAAAGTTACCACGTCATTCCATAATGACCGACCGGCAACCCTGGTGGAATACATCTGAGCGGGTCGGCAGATGTATTGATACGGAGGAGTTACTAAAGGCCAAGCGTGCTAGCTTGGTGGATGAAGAGTCCCCAGGGTCAAACCGAAAACCCGATGGATCCGAGAAGGGCCCGAAAAAGAAGACAAAGCAAGATCGACCCAAAAGCGATTGGGATCAGCCCCTGATCAACTTCACCCCCCTTTCCCGACCAATTCATGAGGTCATGGCTGCCGCTGAAACTCGAAGGCTCTTCCAAGAGTCGGCGAAGCTAAGGAGCTCTCCCGGGAAAAAAAATCGAGACAAATTTTGCTGGTATCACCGAGACCACGGCCACGACACGGAGGACTGTTTCAAACTGAATATGGCAATTGAAAGGCTGATAGAGCAGGGTCACCTCGCTGAGTTCGTGGCTGGGGATAAACGACCCCGACTTGACAACAGAGTTCCCGAGCAGCCCCAGCCGCTCGAGCAGATCAGCGTGATATCAGGGGGAACCTCCGGCGGTGGGGACTCCCAGTCGGCCAGGAAGAGGCATGCTCGGGCATCCCGAGCGGATGTTTGTTATGTCCAATCTGCCCGCTTCCCTCCGACCGACGTTCTGACTTTCTCCTCCGATGACGTGTAGGATCTACACGGCCCCCATGATGATTCGCTGGTAGTAACGCTTTCCGTAGCTAACTATCTGGTCAAAAGGGTATTGGTGGATACTAGCAGTTCCTCTGACATTCTCTTTTCCTCGGCGTTCGACCAGCTGGGAATACCAAGGGATAGGCTCCGATCGGTGGCCACACCTCTGGTCGGGTCCAACGGTTCGAGCACTCAGCCGCTCAAAATAATCGAGTTGCCAGTCCTGATGGGAACCTACCCATAACAGGTTTCGGTAATGACAAACTTTGTCATAGTAGAAGCCCCATCCGTGTACAATGCCATTCTGGGAAGGCCAATGCTTAACAAGGCCAAGGCGGTCGTATCCAACTACTGCTTGATCGTGAAGTTCCCGACCCACTAAGGTCCTGAGAGCCTCCGTGGGGATCAAGCAACCGCTCGGAGCTGTTATATCAGTTCCTTATACAGAGAAGCTATTTCGGAGGCGTTAAACATCCAAGAGATGAACCACAGGGATGTAAATGATGAAGTAGCACCGATCGAGGAATTGGAGCAAGTAAGCCTGGATCCGCAACTCCCTGACCGAACTGTCAGCATCGGCACTACCCTAGAGTCGGGCCTCAAGCAGAAGCTGATACAGTTCCTACAAGGCAACCAGGTTGTTTTCGCTTGGTGCCACGAGGACATGCCCGGAATCGACCCTCGGGTAATGTCCCATCGTCTAAATGTCGATCCTAATTCCTGGCCGGTCAAACAAAAAAGAACGGGCATAGCCCCTGAAAGACAAGCTGCAGTTTTAGAAGAAGTTGACAAACTCCTGAAGGCCAAATCCGTCTGGGAGGTTTGATATCCTGACTGGCTGGCGAATGTGGTGTTAGTTAAAAAGAGTAATGGGAATTGGCGTATGTGTGTGGACTTCAAGGACTTGAATATGGCCTACCCCAAGGATTGCTATCCGCTACCAAGGATAGACCTCCTTGTGGATGAAACGGCCGGCCATTTGCTCCTCTTATTCATGGACGCATACTCGGGGTACAATCAGATCCGTATGTACCCCGGGGATGAAGAGAAGACTTTTTTCATTACAGAGCACGGGACGTATTGCTACAAAGTGATGCCTTTCGGCCTGAAAAATGCTGGGGCAACCTATCAACGCCTTGTCAATTCCATGTTCAAAGACCTGATCAGGAAGACAATGGAGGTCTATGTTGATGACCTTTTGGTAAAAAGCCAGGAGGAGGTTAGCCATCTCGAGCACCTGGCCGGGGCCTTCAGCATCTTACGAAAGTATCAGATGAGGTTGAACCTGGCCAAGTGCACTTTCGGAGTCGCATCCGGGAAATTCCTCGGACACCTGGTCAGTAGAAGGGGAATCGAAGCAAACCCTGAAAAAATCCAAGCAATCATCAATATGTGGTCACCCCGATCGACCAAAGTGGTACAGAGCCTAGCCGGGCGGGTTGCTACCCTTGACCGGTTTATTTCCCGAGCAACCGACCGGTGTCTTCCATTCTTCAAGATTGTCTGCAAGGCATTCCAGTGGTCAGAGGAGTGTGAGGAGGCATTCCAGGAACTTAAGAAGTACCTGTCATCGCCCCCTCTACTCTCAACACCCGTGCCAAATGAGGAATTGTTTGTGTACCTGGCAGTATTACCGTCAGCAGTAAGCTCGGCACTGGTTCGAGAAGAGTATAGGATCCAATTCCCGGTTTACTACACCAGCCGAGCACTCCAGGGCGCCGAAAGCCGATACTCCCGCATCGAGAAACTGGACTTCGCCCTAGTCACTTCCGCTCGGAGACTCCGCCTGTTCTTCCAGGCCCAAGTCATCATGGTCCTAACAGACCAGCCTCTCCATCGAATATTAAGCAAACCAAAAATGTCCGGGAGGCTCGTCAAATGGGCATTGGAGTTAGAGGAGTTTGAGGTGATTTACAGGCCCCAGACAGAGATTAAAGGATAGGCCATAGCTGACTTCCTGGTGGAGTTCACGTACCCTGAAGACCTAGTTGAAGATCTCATTCCCCCCGAACTCCCGCCCGAATTGATGCCTGACATCCCTACCTGGGTCCTCTATGTTGACGGGTCCTCCAACCAACAGGGCAGCGGGGCAGGAATCATCCTCACCACACTGAACGGAATTCAGCTGGAATATGCGTTAAGGTTCAATTTTCGTGCCTCCAACAATGAGGCAGAATATAAAGCCCTTATTGTTGGGCTACAGTTGGCCACTTTAATGGGGGTATAGCAGGTGCAAGGATACAGTGACTCCTAACTTGTGGTTAACCAGGTGAATCAAGAGTATGAAGCCAGGGAAGACAACATGATAGCTTACCTATCTCTTGTTCGAACGGTCTCAAAGAAACTGAAGGGACTCTCTGTCATTCAAATCCCAAGGGAAGAAAATACAATGGCCGACCGGTTAGCCCGCCTTGCCTCATCCTCCAAGTCAGAATTACCTGGGATAAAGGTTGAGTACCTGCCCGAACCTATTGTGGTCAACTCCATAAGCATGGAGGTCGAACCGATCAAACCTGAGCCTAGCTGGATGGATCCGATTACGATGTTCCTCAGGACGGGTACTTTGCTGGTGGAAAAAGATGAAGCTCATTGGGTGAGATACAGGGCATCCAGATACCATCTCATCGATGGCATCCTGTACAAGCGAGGGTACACCGTCCCGTATCTACGGTGCGTTCACCCCGTGCAAGTTCAGAGCATACTGCACGAAATCCATGAAGGAATATGCGGGAATCATATTAGAAGCCACACACTAACCTGAAAAGCACTATTGTAAGGTTACTACTGGCCAACAATGGTCCGGGATTCCCGGGAGTACGTCCAACGATGTGATAAGTGTCAGAGGTACTCACCCATGATCAACCGCCCAGGAGAACGCTAGACGCCCATTCTCAGTCCCTGGCCGTTTGTTCAGTGGGGCATTGACATTGTTGGCCCCCTCCAGGTCGGGAAAGGTCAGGTCAAGTTTGTGGTAATCGCAGTTGAATATTTCACCAAATGGGCAGAAGCTGAGCCCTTAGCGACAATTACTTAGAAAAAGATGGCAAGTTTCGTCGAGAAGAACATCCTTAGTAGATTCGGAATCCCGAAGGTCTTGGTCAGGGATAATGGAAGACAGTTTGACACCCCGATGTTCAGGCAGTTTTGCTCGGCCTATGGCATATCAAATCATTACTCCTCGCCCGAGCATCCCCAGGCTAACGGCCAAGCAGAAGTGACGAATTGGACGATCTTGCAATCCATCAAAATGAGGCTTGAGAATACTAAAGGTCTCTAGGCGGAAGAGTTGCCGACCCTCCTGTGGGCATATCGTACCACCCCCTGAGCGGCAATAGGGGAGATGCTGTTCTTTCTCACCTACGGTTTTGAGGCAGTGGTGCCCACAGAACTCGAATCGCTAACTTACCGAGTGGCAATATTCAACGGGCCAGGCAACAAAGAAGCTCTTCGAGCAGAGCTAGACTTGGTGGAAGAAAAGAGAGACCGGGCATATCTAAGGGTGGCAGCTTACAAGCAGCAGGTGTCTCGTTACTTTAATAGTAAAGTGAAGCACCGAAGCTTTCAAGTAGGGGACCTCGTCCTCAAGACGGTCAATCAATCTACGAAGGTCCCAGGCCATGGGAAGTTGGGATCGAACTGGGAAGGACCATACAAGGTTACCCAGGTCAACCGCCCGGGAACGTATTGGCTGCAGAACATGGATGGACACATCTTCTCTCACCCATGGAATGTACAACATCTCCGCAAGTATTTTCAATTAATCTTGTAGCTCATCCTGAGCGGTTCTACTTTCACAATAATGAAAATTTACTTTTCTACCAAGCAATTCTCCGTGTTTGATCATACTAAAAGACCTCGGGGGTCACACCCCAGGCACCTAAAAGACCTCGGAGTCACACCCCAGGCACATAAAAGACCTCGGGGTCGCACCCTAGACATATATAAGACCTCGGGGTCATACCCCAGGCACATCAAACACCTCGGGCCTAACACCCGAGGCAAAGGCTTCGCCTAGGTCCTTAACCAACGATGTGGGGTCAACCCCCCTAGGTAACTAATGATGGCAAGCCTTAAAAGACCCTGCAACCACCCATGTTCTAGGTCGGTACCCTATGGTTACTCCCTCTCTAAACGCCTGCCTTAGCGAAAGCTTGGGGGGGGGGGTAGGTGAATATTGGTAAACTCCAAACCAAAATAGGCAATCACATCAAGCACTCAACAGGACTTGAGACTAGGCATGCAACGCCGCCGATAGACAATCCTGAGTACCTACAGTGTCCAGAGAAATTGAACGGATAGTAACAGGGCTAACCCCCGGGCTAACCCCTACAATATACCGACCAAGACCTTTAGAACAGGTCTGTAGAAGACTAATTGCTTCCTACTGTCACAATCCTAAAACTTTCACTTAGGGCAGGATTTCTACAGGATTTGATAAACTGGTTGGGCACAGGCAATAAAGTACAAAATGCAAGCAAGTGCTGAAAAATGAACAGTTGGTGCAAAAGTGGCCTTGGAGGACCTTTGTCATTAAAAACTAAGATATTTTACAAACTTTAGGGGGTAGTTATAGTAGCCTCCCCAACAAAACCAACCCAACCAAAAAAAAAAAAAACAAGGCAACAACAAGAAACTAAAAAAGGGAGGCTAGGAGTCGTCCACATTGACTACATCCACTCTCTCCTCAGCCTCCCCTCCAGTCGGCCCTCCCGGGGCATCAATACCTCCCTCCTGGCCCGTCGGAGCGGCGACATCTCAAACCTCGGTAGCGGCACCTTCAGCAGCACCGGACCCCATATCCCAGTAGTCAGAATCCACCCCCTCGTATGGGGTAGTGTCCAACTCTGGGTGGTGCCGGGCCAACCTCTTCTTCAGTTTCTCATACCTGAGGAAAAACCCATCGTCAAAGGTTTCCCCCGGGGTCCCAGCCATCGCCTCCACCAAGGCTCTCTCCCTGTCCTCCACCGCCACGCGGGCAACCCACTCAGTCCCAAGCTCTGCCAAAGCCACTGCCAACTCCTCCTGGGCTGCCCCCAGGTTCAGGACCAGACCCTTAACCCTGTTCTTCTCCATGGTCAGGGCCCTCTCCTTAGCCTCCAGGGCCGTCTACCCCTCCGCAAGGGCAGTCTCAGCAGCAATGGCCCTTCCGGCCAGGGCAGACAAGAAGGACTCGGCTCCCGCGGCCATGCAGCCAACCTGCAAAAGTTAGATCAATACCGGTCGGTCACTATTGCCAGCAGAACGAAGAAAAGTATATAAAGATCAGGAGATGCGGAGAATCACTTACCAGGTGGGAGATGTTGTAAAGCCACCCCTGGAAGACTTGGGGGGACATGCCGGCACACCTCTCCACTTGACTCAGGAGTAGGTACGGCCTGTCCGTGTCCCGGGTCTCCCTTGACTCCTCCAGCGGCGTCCCGAAGGGAACATCAGATCGGGGGGCTGATGTCTCCCCTACTACCACCACCCGAGGGGTTAATGTCTCCCCAGGAGTCTGGGCGGCCGTTGGGCCACGTCTGAGCCGGCACTCACTGTCAGAAGCCTTAATGGCCGGCCTTTTCCCCCTCACCGCCATCCGCTTAGCAGCAGCAGCTTGCAGAGCCCTTAACCGCTCCGCATCTCTCTTGCGAGCCATTTCTACAGAAGGAAAACAAGCACGAGGTCAGTGATCAGAGCAGCAGGGCAACGAAGAATAGCCAAAGCTGTAATTGACTGAATGCTTACCCGGGATGATAGTGGGGAAGAAAAGAGTTTCGACGGGTTGGTCTGGTCGGCGATCACCTCTTTAGTCTCCCGACCGGTTCAGCATGTACCAAACGTTGATGGGCCGCTCCACCAAGCCTCTGATCCTCTCTTCGCACTCCTCCGGATGCTCAGGAGACTGAGCAACCCCGCTGTAAAATAAGCCGAAACACTCAATTTTGTAATCATAACCGAAAATTAGAAAAAGAATCGAAGAAGGCTTGGGACGAGCTTACCCGTTAACTCTCTTGCCCAGGAGGACCTTAGTTGACTCCTTGGGGCTTGCTCACAGAGCCCGGGGGTGGACACTTGGAAGAACTTGTTCTTCCACCCCTTGTTGTTGCTCGAGCAGTTGATAATAATTTTCTTTCCCTGCTAAGCCCCTAGGGAAAAGAACCTGACCTTCCCATGTACTGGGAACGACCGGTGAATCTAGAAGAACTCTTGGAGGGTGAACTCATACCCAAAGACTTGGGGCCACAAAGAGATGGACCCCATTAAGAACCTCCACCCGTTCGGGGCTAGATGACCAGGAGCTATCCCAAGGTAGATCAATGCATCCCGGGCGATCGGATGGAGGGGGATGCGAAGGCCCGCCATGAGGGCGTCCTCATATAAAGTGACAAATCCCGACGGTGAATGTGGGCTCTGCCGGGATGAACTAACAAGGAGTTGCCACCGGGAATGGCATACCTGTCCCTGATCCGACCAAGGTCCCCGGCGTGCAAAGTCGAGGCAATGAACTCGCAGGCAAATGCTACCTCGGGGTCAGACTCCCTAGGCGCCTCATCACCTAAGCCCCGCAAGACGAAAGCCATCGTGGCCTCCTAGTCAGACTCGTCGTCGGAGACCCGGGTAGGGATCCTACCCTTACTATGATGGTCAGACAGGGAAGCAAAAGGAGGGTCCAAGCTGGTATCAAGGGTCCCGGACCATGACCCTTCCCCTTCCGAGCGGGAAGTAGAATTAAAATCAGAGTGACTCATCTCTGGTATTCCTACGATAGGGTGAGGACGCAGATGATGACCTAAGTAGAGGTCAGGGACTCCAAGCCTGAGATACAGAGGAGGCAAATTTGGAAGCCTAAAGGGTAGAGCGTGCAAGTTCTTAACAGTCAAGTAGCACTTAGTTAAAACCACCCCGGGACAACCCGTGTGGCTGAGTCTCCTAATCGTGTCACCTGACTTAAGGAAAAAATTGAATCTAAAGAAGAAGAAATCCCGCTCCCGGGTAAGCCCTAGAGGATTCGTTCTTTCCAGCCTCACTAAGAAGAGGGAAGTGAAGGCTTACAAAAATTAAAGCAGGAAAGGAGCTCGGGAAACTTGATCGGGGACTCTTTGCTCTCAAGACCGCTTGGTAGATTCAATCGTCAGTCAGCAAGATTAGAATAAATGAACAAGTATCCTTTATATAGGAAGTTTGAACGGTCCAGATTAGACTAGATCTAGTGGCCAAGAAATCTTCCCGTTTTAACTTCTTGACAGCCATCTCCTCGGGTACATGAAGTGACGCCTTAAAAGGAGCACGTATTAAATGCCTGACATGACGGTTTGGTCATTCTTCTAAATGTTCACATTGGGTCCTAACCAGACTATTCATCCCTTAACACATGTCAGCAACCAACCCCGAGGTGCTAGAGTTACCGTTCGGTTTAACCCCCAGCCGATCAAGGAGACGGGTCTTGTCCCGGGTAACCACCCGGGTGGTCTTTTGAGCGATATGCCTAAAATGTGCAGATTTCCAATCCTCATCCGATGAAGCATCACATCAGTTTTGGAAATGGGGGGTAGCTGGTGAGTCCAAAAGTATCTGATCAAAGTCAAACAACCACCTCAGCAAGAAAGCAAGCATATCTGGGTAGTTCGGCGTCACCCGCTCGGGTTGGTCCCACAGTCTGAGCACGTCATGTGGACACACCATGCGATAAGCATGGCTTGGATTAGCCCTATGACTTGCTCCCCAAAACTCCTAGCAGTTTTCGAACTAAAAGCAAAGCGCCAGTGGAAGTTCCCTGATCCGTTGAGGAGTCTTCCATGATTTATGTCAATCAATGATAATTAGATTAACTTTTCTTATCCGATTACTTACCTTGTATGAAAAGGTCTCTTGCACCTATAAAACAAGCCTCTCACCCCCATTAGAGGGGATTGCATTCTTGCCCCATAGGAGTGAATATACATGCTGCACAGACAGACCACCCGGCCGGTCTCTAGTAGTTCCAAGCTTGTTGGTTCACCAACGACCCCGGCGCTATCTCCATCATAGTGCACGTGCTCCGGCACAACCGTGGACGTAGGTCACCTCTTTAACAGGGCCAAACCACACATAATCTCTTGTCTCATTTTCTTTCTCCTATTTTGTCATTAAATCAGTGCTTACCAATTTTTGTCATCATTACCATATGTATGTTGTATTATTTTAGTTTGTGGCCTAATGGACCGAATACCTTGTAATACTTCGGCTGTTGTTTATGATTAAGCTAAGTTTTATTTGGGTTCATTTCCAGAGTTTATTTTCCTTTATGGATATATTATGAACTGTTTAGCAGGACAAGATGGTATTCAACCTATCATAAACCTATAGGTCCAAAAGTGAAAATTTATTTATTTTTTTCCTATTTTGCTATGCCGGGGTGTGACAGGGATTTAGTGGTATCAGAGCCTAGGTTTAGGTGTTCACCATCTTTCCAACACTTTTATGTAATGAACCTTAGGATATATCTTTGGTTAGCACCGTAACTAAGATAGTTTTCTACTTTGGGCAGGTAACATGGACAAGGAGATTGTGTTGTTGAGGATGGAAAGTAACGAGTCACTATAGATAGATAGATTATTTCTCGAGGAATAGACCATGATGGAGCCACCATCAGGCATGGAGTTCATCTGAGGATAGATATAATGATGCTTTGTATTTCCCGTGAGAGACTCGTTCTGGAGACTACATACCATAGAGTTGTGGCACCACGTGTGATGTCGGTAGAGATGGAGGCACTTTCTTATATGTTTGGGAGTCTTGGTACTGATGCCTAGGATGAATTGTAGGCATTTCTAGTACCACTTGTGACCCCAGCCAGCCTTGTAAAGAGTACATATGTCGAGGATGAGATTCACTTAGCTGAGGAAGACCTGATAGAGCATGGGACATGGCATGATCTTGATTGGCGACCAGGTTGGGATAGAGAGCAGTGGTTATCGTGGAGTCCCCCAGAGATGATTGTGATTTCAAGAGGAGCACTGCAGCTAGAAGATTGATGCCTTAGTTAGCTTTATCTTTTACTTCTGTTGTATGGATTGTAATCCTAAATTTTGCTTTGTAGAAGGAAGCTAGAGTCTTTAGGACTTGTATTGCTATATTAGAACTTGATGCTTGTATTATTAGTATCTTTAATGAAAACCTATTTTCAACTTAAGGCAGTGATGATTACTTGCTTTCGTGTTGATTATTTGTGTTCATACTGATTACCATTCTTGTATCTCTTATACATTTATTATTATTAATGAGGACATAGGATCGACTGTTAGACAATAGACGCCTAGTATAGTCAAGCCTAGATGGTTTAGCTGAGATAACCTTATAGACACCAACTCATACAGGAATGTGCGAATCATCTCAACGTCTGCAATGGCCGACTCATCTCAAGCAACCCAGAATCAATACATACCTCAATCAATTATATAAACAATGCCACAAGAAGGAGAGATCTCTGAGGCCATCCAATGTGCCAACGTCACAACACACAACGATAAAAAAAGATCTCAGAAGAACATGGGAAGAGCAAGAGAAAACTTCATATAATAACAACTTTAGTAAAAAGGTTAGAACACATTCAAGCCACACAATGTCTGCTACACTTTCTATCAGCTAGGGCACATGCACACGGATTGTCAAACTCCCAAGATCTACCATCGACTAGATTTTATATGCTACTACTGTAGCATGTGGGCCACCTCAATATGAAATGTTAAGTGCTTGGAAATTTTGCCAGGAACTGCATAACATCCAAAAGAAAGATAAGGAAGGCTATGCAATGCTACTACTCCAGCAAGATGCATCATCTCCGCAAGGACTGTTGGATGCTGAGGGCACACAATGACATTGTTTTCTACAACAAGGAGCACATGGATGACATCGTTGAATGGATCACTAGACTACAATAAGGTATGCCTCACACTTTATGTCGCATACAATCTTAGGATGTTCTGACAACTCGAATCTGCCAACCTAATATGTAACATCATCTATAGTAACAACATGTTTTGTAAATCAGTAATCGGCTTAATTGGATACCCGAATTGATATAAGATGCGAGAGTGAAACGTGCCTTCAATAGACCAAACAACCTCGTAGGCTGCTGACATCGACAACATTAAACCACGACATACGACTGACACCGACTATAGGGAGCAATAGAAACATCAATGAAGATGAGTACTACATTCCACCTTTAAGCCGATGACCAGATCAAGTACAAGACCTACCAAGGGAAGACAGATTGTGGGTTTACGATATCGATGTTCCATTAATGTGCTGAAGAAATGCATCTCTGACCCTTGTGCGTATTATAAAGTACAACCATAGAAAGTTAAGTAATTTTATCCTCTTTCTGATTTAACTCCTCCTGAGTAAATCCACTATTTCTATCATTGGTTTCGTCAAATTGATTATCCTTATGATGAATCTTGGAACATCTTTTATTGGTTCCACTAATCGACACTTATTCATTGTCTCCTCTATTTTTACATAGCCTAATTTTGGATCATTCTGATCGGTGATAAATCTAATTGTGAATTCATTTGCTCTCTAATGTTGTAAGTCACCTATTTGGAGTTATCCTCATGCAAATCGATTCCAATAATTCATTTATAAGCCAATCGCTATAAGCCATTTGGACTTGTGATCTGTTAAATCAATCTCTATAAATTGTTTGGACTATCAACCGTTTAACCAACTTTTGCAAGTTCGTATCCCTTGACATTACTGCGAGTGAGTTCTTTGTATTTGTTCACCTAAGGAACTCAACACATTGCACACCTCTTTGTAAACTAGTCTTAATTTCTTATCATTTCCCATATTCTTCTTACTGGTAACCTTAAACCTTTGTCATTAAGGCTTCACCTGAATTGTTTGCTCATGAGACAAGGAGTTCTTATCTCATACATTGGAGGCCTTACGCCGCTTAGCCATTGCATTACTATGATTGTCCTAGTAATCATTCGATGATGATTCTCAGATGCTCATTTTATTCATTGTAATCCTACGAGTGAGTGATCACATACCTTTTTCTTTTCTCTAATTCAATACAAAACAAGTATTCATTTTGCTATGAGTTCAACTCCTCATGAGTACATTTAATCCTACTTTAGTTACCAGTAACATCTCATATGCTATGTATTAACACACGGGAAATTTGCTTAATGACTTGTGTCATAGCCTACGATGTTGAAACTTCACTACAATTTCATATTGACATATGAAGGAATTCAATCACAACAACATGCTTAAGAGGACATCATGACCCCTACAAGTTATACAAGAAAATCATAAGACCAACTAGACTACTCAACCATATCGTTAAGAAGCCGAGAGGTAAGAATCTTGCCCAAATAAAGACTCAGAAGAAACATCAAGACAAGATCCAAGCACCCTTCGAAGTGTTGAGCACACCCTGAACCATTACAAGAGGTTGAGAAATAATGAAAGAAAAGCTCATCTGACCATCTCTCAGACACAAACGAAGCAATAGGGTATCTGCTATGATTGTGTAATGTCCAGACACCACTCCAAAGAATGCAAAGCACTAGGATAGCTCACAGGACGATAAGTACAGTGCCTTAACTACCAGAAGATTGGCTGTGTCCGCAAGGATTGTTCTTAACAAGGAGTCCGGAATAATGTTCCACTACTATGGAGTTCCAAAAGAGAACTCGTTGATTCAACGAACCAATCCCAGCACCGAACAACAGAGAACCGAAGGAGCCATAATCGACGTTAGAATTACAATCTCATATGGTTTGGTGGCTTGTAGGGAGACTAGCTCCGACTTAATTCAGTAATCAAGAAGAGAAGATTTGATTATGCAATTGGAAGAAACCCCACAACTTTAGAATCTGAGTTAAGGATAGAACCTTAAATATTTCAAGACCCAATAGCCTCTAGATTTCGGGGATGAAATCTCTTGAAAGGTGGGTAGAGGTATAACATTTGCAAGTACCTAGAAATTCCACGTAGGATTTTCCCCTATTAATCTGGAATTATGACATCATACTTAGGATTATCCCATTTATAGTAAGCCCGTCATAATAAGTCCTAGTTGGGATTTAATATAGAATGGTTAGACTATTGTACTAATGATGACGTCATTACACATTTTAGTAATAATAATATTTATTGTTGTAGCCTCGACTTTGGTTTTTATCTAGAATTTATAAATGCTTAGACCCGTACATAGACTCATACACAGCCGCACACACATACTTTATCAGTTGTGCACATAGATCAAGATGTGGGCCCCACCACATGACCACATGGCAGCCTTGCATAGCCACCCCCCATTTGGTAGCCATGCTTACCCTCGTCACCACTTATGTCGTGTATTGCATTGAGTATTGTGATGTATTCAAGATGGTCATTAACTTCGAAGTGAGATGTACGATGAGAATGATTCTATAAGGATTGATATGATAATGAAAACATTAAGACCTAATTGTGAGTTGTGATATGAGATCTATATACGCATGTTATCGTCACATTAGTAATGTTGGTTGTAATATGATACTTTATATGATTTACTTGATACCTTTTTTATGCGCGTGAAAGGAACATCTTTTGATAAGAGACTGCTTGCATCTTAAGATACTGAACATTAACACGAGTGAGTGGTTATTTATGTATATTGGTGCTATGTTGTGAATATTCACTCAGCTTGTATTCAAGCTAATGGTATAATGCCCTAGACAATCCAATGTCCAGATCTCTCGTAGGGATAATTAAGATAAAGAGCAAGGAGGAAGTGCTAAGGAGCACATGAAGGATAGAGCTAGACAGAAGACCAGAGATAGCTGCTTGGATTGCATTCCCTATGTTTAGAACCTTTGTAACCTTATGTATATTGCATTATTTTAGTTTGTGGCTTGATGGACTGAACACTTTGTAATTCTTCCGCTGTTGTTTATGATTAAGCTAACTTTGATTTTTCCAGATTTTATTTTCCTTTATGGAAAGATTATGAACTGTTTACCAGGACAAGACGGTATTCAACCTATCATGAACCTACGGGTCCAAAAGTGAAAATTTATTTTTCCTTATTTTGCTATGCCGGGGAATGACAACGTACCTGGATTCGCCATCACAAACGGACGAGAAGATAGCAATCAAAGATTGGGGGCTAGGGTTTCCTCTCCTTGCTCTCTTCCTTTATCATTGTTATATTGATGGAAAATAACATGTGTATCTCTTAAGAGAGGAGAGGGGACCTAACCCTTATTTATATAGAAACTTAATTGAACTTTTCCACCACAGGCCCATAAAACTCAAAACATGTTTTACTAATCGGGTCATAGTCTATATCCCATATAATAAAGATGCTCTCTTCATATGCATTTAAGCTATGTTTTCAACCCATTTTTCTAAAACAAAACAAAAGTAAGTAAGCCCAAAATCTCACAAAAGAACCAGTTAAAGTTTGGGATTCGAATAGATGAATGCATTTTGTATTATTGGTTTTATAAGAAAATAAAAGTTGGTCATGGGATGGATGTGAATAATTAAAAGAAATAATGTTACATTCAATAAAATAGGAAAAGAAAATGAAAGTAGATTGAGATAGATATACACATTAATCTTAAATTTTAGGATAAATTAAACTACCTCTTTTGATTTTTTGTCAAATAACATTCTCTTCTCCTGAGGTTCAAGAAATAACACTGACCTTTCTTGATAGAGTTTGTCGATATCATATTCCCTATCCCATGAATATGTCATCATTGAAAGAAAGTCTAAATTCTACAACTACCATATAGTGTGAGTTTTTCTTCAATCTCCAACCAAATATACATAAACCAGATCTTTGTCTTTTTATCTTGACTAGGGGGTATTAGTAGCTATTTCTAGCTGTTGTTCCCCCGACATGTCAAGCCTTGGTAGTTATTTTGCTTTGCATATATCGAATTAAAAAAACATGCTCTAGGGCCCTGTCAATCTAACTTTCTTAAGAAATATGATAAAATGCTGCATGTAAACCCCATTCACAAGAAATTAAAGGGATCATTATAAATGAACTAATGTCCGCAGTTTGACAAACCAAAACTGGAGGGATCTAAATGTTAAAGACAGAGAGCACATGTCGACTGTTTTCTATTCAACTAAAATAGCCAATTATAAATTTTACAACTTTATAGCATTTAAGTTTTGTCCCGTAACTCAAAGGTATATAATTTGCAAACTTGGAATTCTCGTCGTCACTACGCTGAACGGTTTTGTATCTACATAAATGCAATTATGCCTATGTGAAGAATGCACAACAATTTGAATATTAACGGGACCATTATATTAGTGGCACTCACATGTTAAAATGATAAACTAGAATTACCTTATTGCTAAATCAGTCACCCGCGCAATAATTTATTTCCTACATTTTTTCTAAAAATTGTGTAGGGTTAATATGAGTAGACTTTGTAAATTAATTTAATTTGAATTTATTTAATTAGGATCCTAATATTTATCAAGAACTAAAAAGGAGTTTACGTAACTTAAATTTTATCTAGTTTAATCAAGTATTTATTAAATTGGGAATGTTTAATTAGGGTGGTGTTTTAAGTTATTTCCTACATTTCTAACAAATTTACTTGGGATTTCTTCAATAAAGGCTTTGCCCAAATTAATTTGACTGGAATTTTATTTAATTAGGGCTCCTAGTTTCTATGAAAAACTAATAGGGTTTATGCAACTTAAATTTTATGTGTTTTAATCAAGGTTTCATTAAATTAAAGACTTCTAAATTAGGATTTTAATTTAGGGAAAATTAGGCTAAGGTCCTGGAGATTGAGTCAATCAGTTCAAAATTCCTTCAGTCCAAAGGTCCTCCCATTTTGCTCTTTTTTTTTTTTTTTCAAAAGTCCCTTAGTTTTTTATTTTCATTTTTGGAGGCGAAATTGCCCCTGCGTTGATCATGAAACACACAGATACGGTGCTACACTCGTCTCCTCAATAATCCTCGCCACCACCACTGGCCACCATCCGTTGCCTCCTAGTCGTCGCCTGGATCTTCACCACCGGACTGGACATCACTGCCAACTTGATCATCGATCTGCATCATTGTTCATCTCCGTCTCCGATCTCCTCCATTGTCTTCTTCACATTTTCAATCTCTATTGATTTTCTTATGTTTATTGTTGAGAATTGAACAGAATTTTTCAAGATTGGAATGTCGCTTGAGCGAGCTACTCGGGCCAGGTCGTGAAGATTTTGAAACAATAATCTCACCCGCTACGTGCATCGTGCGAGTGAGGGCCCGCCCGAGCAGGCCACTCGAGTGACCACGGTAATTCTGTCCGAGAATTAGATTTCCTAATCTAATTGGAAAAGTAGTTTGGGATAGTTTCCAAATGTGAATGGTTTCCTATTTGTATGGAATAACTTGCAAGGGAAGTTTCTTGGGGTCGAAGACTTACTATGTGGGTAACTCTAATACTACTAGGATTAAGCAATTGTATTCTATATAAATAGGAGCATATGGTGAGAATTGAGTAGAGGTGGAGAGAGCTTGAACCTAGAGAGAGAATTCAAGTGTGAGAAAAAGGTTTGAACCACAAATCTTGTGTGTTGATTAGTCCGGTGGGGTGAACCACATAGAAATCTTGTGTGCTAATTTTCTTTTGGTTTCCTTTTCTCTTTAATGTGGATTACTATTTGATTGGTCGTGGACTTGGGCACACGAAGTGGTATAAGAGCTAGCAAGGTTTGGATCCATAACACGAACAATGATAGAAAAGTTCAATGGAAAGAAGAATTTCAGCATGTGGTAAGTACGGATGAAAGATGTTTAGTTCAACAAAACATTGAAAACGCATTGAACGGGAAGAATGGCAATTCCACAGGGATGACCGACCAGAATTGGGAATGGATGAACTCAAAAGAGGTAAGCACCATCCATTTGAGTTTTGCCAATGATGTGGTTTATGATATGATGGGAGAAGCCTCGGCTAGTGAGTTATGGAAGAAGTTGGAGGATCTCTACATGGGAAAGAACTTCACAAATTGCCTCATGTTGAAGTAGAAGCTGTATTTTTTTTAAGATAAAAGAAGGTATGGAACTTTAATCCCATATCGGTGAGTTTAATAAGTTACTGTGTGATTTATCCAATATTGGTGTTCAACTCAACTATGAGAGCAACCCCATAATTTTGTTGACTTCAGTAAAATCTACCCATAAGCATCTTTTCAATACTTTACTGAATGGAAGAGATTTATTCATATTTGAGCAGGTGAAGAAGGCTTTGTACTCTAGTGAGAAGTTGGAGATGGAAGATGTAAAATCTTCGGATGATTCACAAGCATTGGTTAGCCATATGAGAGAAGCTATACGGGAGGAAGAACCAAGGTAATGGTGAAGGTGGGTGATGTCGGCGGCCATTGAGAGAGATAGACTGGTACTATTGTGGAGAAAATGGTCACATAGCTCGGTATTGTCCAAAGAAGAAAAAGATGAGAAAAATGATGATGGTCCAAAAAAGGAAAGGGTAGCAGCAGTGGCGAGGGAGGAAGAGTGGATCACAGAAGATCTTTTATCAATCATAAAAGATGAAAAGAAAAGGATGGAGTAGGTGCTTGATTCGGCTTATTCCTCGCATATGTGATCACATAAAGATTTGTTATCCACTTATCAACAATGGAGGGGGAAGTCTTTATGGGAAACGGTTCATCAAGTGAAGTAAAGGGGATTGCGATGGTTATAATCAAGACGACTAATGGATTGACAAGAATCTTGGCTGGTTGTAGACACCCCAATTTTGAATAATACTGTTGAACTTAGGGGGTTATTACCTCTGGAATCAATGATGATCATGTCTAAAAGAATTCAAAACCCTTAGTTATGAATCATGCTCTTCAGAAAGCTTCGTAGATCAAGTCCGCCAATTTCACAACCAAAGTAACTCCTAGAGTGATCCTCTTGGCTTTTATGTGAAAGTCATGCACTAGCGTGGAAACATCTTAGGAATATCTATAAGGTTAAATAAACCGCATCAGAAAGAGTCGAAGGTTCAATTGGACCTTTTTTTTTGGGCAAAACTAGCTCAAATTGGTTTTCAAATTGATTTTAACCAATTTTTATAAAATAGTAGACATCAATAACTTTTCAACGGTATAATATTCACAATTTTTGGAGTAAAGATGAATTAGTTATGAATTTTGGAAGATTTTACAAAAAAAAATTAAAGAAAACCAAAATAGCCAAGAGGTGGCACTCGGCGCATCGGGTACCATTCTTGGCAAAAGTCACACTTTCCTTATGGCTTTGTGATGTGAGTCTTGATCCATTGAATATACCAAACATCACCGTTTTTTGTGTGCATACTTAAAACCCCTATGTCACACTTCTTATCTTCATTCCACTCTAAAATGACATCAATACCCCACCCAATTTGCCTATATATACAAACCCATTTCTCTCCTTTGGGGGAGGATTTTGTCATAACTTTGATCATCGCCTTCATAGTAGAGAGAAAAACACCCAAATCAAAGGAAATTATGTCCAAATCAAATCAAAACCATTGAAGACTGCAAGAGCTTGAAGAAGAGCATGAAGACCTATTGAAGAACCTCTTAAATTCAAGCAAACTAACACAAATCTGAGATAATCCAGAGTTGATTCTCTTACCTTCTACTATCTATATGTAGAATTCAATCACAATTTATAGATCAAACTAGGTTTATACATTTTTCAAAGTCTTATTTTCATCCTTTCTCCATACACCAATGTGATCAAATTATGATTGATTTACCTTTGTTTGTTGTTAATTCATGGTTAGATGATCCAATGATCTCTGTAAAACTATTTTCTAAATTATGGATCTCTATAATTTGGGGTGATCTATCTTCTCTCTCTTATGCTTTTCTCTTAAAGTCATAAGACCTTCAATGTCTCATTTGAATTTTTTGGGATTGTGATCTTAATCCTCTATAATTATGCATTTATATGAAGATCTAGATCTATATTCTTTGATTTTCATAGTTAATTCTATCTATTTCATGCTTGGTATCATCCATGAGGATTGAGTAAGACCTTTGTTGTCATGAACATGAACATTTATAAGTTCTGTATTGAGACTCCCAAGAGGCAAAATACTATGGATTATGCGTATTGTGTTCATGTTATACGTATTCATGGAATATTCATGTTGATATTGATGAATCACGGAACATATAGGACTTATATGATGGATCTATGAATTGCAAGGCAATTTTCATAATCGGTTCAGTGAATCTATCAATGGACTATGATCAAATAATTTTCACGAATTTGTGATCCATCCGGTCTAAATGAGACCAATTGGGATGTGTTCATAACAGATAGATCTATCGTTAAAAATTATGTTTGGACTTGATTCTCAGTAAAACATGACTTGATCTTCATATTTCAAAACTAGCAACTCTCTGTCTGAATTTCCAAAATGCCTAAGCACTTTTCAAATGCATAGATCAGAATCTAAATCAATTTTCCTTGATTCAAATCATTTTCCCTATGAATTGTTATGTATTAGCTTTAATTATGGATATTTTGGTAATTTTTTAGATTTTTTTGCTATTTTAGATATTGATGATGCCAAAATTTGGGTAAGAGAATAAGAAGAAATAGACAAGTGAGTTTGTGTTTCGGCCTTGTTAATTAAGAGACCTACGTCCACGTTGTGTGTCGGAGCACTTGCACTTTCATATGAAAGTCATCGAGGGTCTTTGGTGAACCAACAAGAGCTTGGAGCTACCAGAGACCGGCAGGGCATAATGTGCTTGTGTGCAATGCAATGTTGCGATTCTGCAGAATAAGAATGTCCTCCCCTTTGAAGAGGGTGAGTGGCCTCTTTTATAGATACAAGAGACCACTTGTACAAGGGAAATAGCCTAATTAGGTGTTATGATCTAATTACAATTGATCAGCACAAATTGTGGGAGTTTCCTACTCGGATTAGGAAACACCCATCTCTTTCCATTAGTCTTCAAGTTGAGGTAGGAAACTATCTAAAACCTTCTGGGTCATGCTATGCGACGTGGATAGCCAGCCGCTGACACGAGAGGGGCCTGGGTCATATTCCCGATCCATTAATCGTAGGTCGGGATATACCGGGCGGTCCTGGGTACTATCCCCAGGATGGTCACGTAATGAGTCACAATTACCGGGTGATTTGGTATTTCTTACTGAGGTGGCGGAGATACTCTCATTGGATATTTTTATGCGTATCAGCTGCCCCCCATTTCAAAAGCTAATGTGATGCTCCATTAGATGAGGGTTGGAAATCAGTATAGCTCGGCAAGCTGTTTGCGAAGCAGCCCGAGAGGCTGCTCGAGCTAGAACAGTCACCATGGTCGATCGAGACATATGGATATCGCAATTTTCGTTACCCACAACTTTTGCATTTAAAATATTTTCAATATTCAAATTCAAATTAAAAAAAAAAACACGAGTCGCCACTTAATTTTTAAAAGGAAAATTAAGAAACCATTTTAAAGAAAACTGATCTTTTTGGAAACCAGAGATTTCTAGGTTCGGGGATTATGGAATGAGAGGGGAAGGAGCCCAGTGGATTAAAACACCCCCTCTCATCCTATCTCGTGATAGGCCTCTATTCAACATCCTTTTAACCGAATTCGTTAATCTAAGCATGCTCTCAACTAATACATATATAAATATACATTACAAAAGCATGTCCAAAGGGGTGTAAGATTGCAAATGATAAAATATCACTCAAAACCACATATTTTGATTAGCAAACAATATGATGTGTATTTAGGGAACTAGGAAACTTACCCGGGATCCAGCCGCGAATGTTTAAATGTGTAATGCATACAAAAGAATGAATCCTAATAAAAGGGTCTCTAATCACATATATACACATAAGGCAAATCTTAATTCTAAGGTGTCACACATGAGGTCGAAAAATCAATAAAATTAATAAATAATTAAGCTAGAGAAGAGTCAAGAAATCGTACCTCGTCGGCGCTACAAAACAAGGATTAGTCCATATGCTTTGGAAAGGATATACAATGTCAAATGACCATCTCTAAATGTCTAGCTTAATGCTATCAAGTAGAAGGAATGACATACCAAGAATTCTAAGTATAAGTATCAATCTACATGGATAAGTGTAGATGATTACATGGAAACAAGAACAAGCTATTGGATTATTCCTTGATTTGGACTATTTAGCCTCTGAATTTAAGCTTAACTAATCATTATTGAAGCATGGTTTAAGCCCTAAGTCATAGAAAAGTCATTTGGACCATTATTTACAAGATTTGTCAAAATTGTGATAAAATTCTAAAAATTGTTGAGAGCAGATCAGAACTTCAAAAAAATAAAAAGCATGGTTCCCATGGTTTGATCTTGATGATTTTTGGACACAAGGTGACTCTATGAGTCTAATTTCTAACCCAAAAAGAAAAAGCAAAGATCAACGGTTCAATCTCCGAGAGAAAGGTAAAAACCAGACGTTACTCAAAGATTTACAAATCTCTGTCTAGAGATTTTGTATGATTTTTTAAAAAT
Organism: Hydrangea macrophylla; assembly: GCA_033977485.1. NCBI lineage: Eukaryota > Viridiplantae > Streptophyta > Magnoliopsida > Cornales > Hydrangeaceae > Hydrangea > Hydrangea macrophylla. The sequence goes on along the minus strand of CM066995.1, from coordinate 9,633,115 downwards.
AGTATAAAAATCAGAATCACTTTGATCTTTTTAGTGGATCTTAGTAACACATCAAACTTCATATAAAATATTATTTGGGGTCAAAAATGTTTGATTAAGGTTTTTATTTACTTATTTTGAAACTGACTTGCTGTTCTAAAATTCTGGACAGAATATGATTGTTTAACAAAACTCATGATCAAACCATGTTAACCACAAGATCTCACCAAAACAAAAATTACAGTGGTAGAACTTTGTGTTATGAACACATTCCAAGTGGTCTCATTCAATTCCAACGGATCAAGCTTTAATTAAAAATCCTTGATCAAAAAGAACTAAATGATTTGAAGATTAGAGGTTCAAGAGAAAGAAAACACAACTTAGGATTAGAGGATCACCTCCAAACTATCCTCAAACTTCTATATTTTGAAGGTCTTCCAAGCTCTCAAAACTCTCTTTATCCCAAAATTCTTTTTGTTTTCTCCTTGAAATTCCCTTCTCCCAAAAATGTGTAGTTGTCCTCCTTTTCCAATGAAGATACCTCTCCTTATATAGACAAAATTACCTAAGTAATTTCAGTGAATTTGGAGTAAAAAATAGCTATAAATACAGCATCTGGTGGTACAATGCGTACTTCCTGAAAAAGCAAACTGCTACAACAAACGGAAGTCAAAAAACTTTCTGCGGCAGTCAATGAATGCCGCAACGGCACTTTGTGACAGCCGCCGCAGCATTCAATAAGTGTCGCGCCAAATTATTGATTGCTGCATTTTTGTCAACCTTACTTTATCAGTTTTTTGTTTTATCCGCATACATATAAGTATTGTACCACAAAATACAGACTTTTAAAGCAAACGGCAGTCAGGAAATGTTGGCGGCAATCAATAAATGCCGTAATGGCACTCTGGGAGTGCCGTGCGGTACTTATTGAGTGCCACAGACACTATCGTGTGCCGCATTTTGTTAAATTTCCTCTTCTAGGTCTTTTCTTTTCTTCTTTTTCTTCTCAAAAAGTTTATTTTGAAGATTTTTCCAAAAGTGATGTTTTATACCTGAATTTTCCTAAATACCCGGTATTCCTTTTTTCTGTGTAAATTTTATCGTGTTTGGAGAACTTTTTGAAGAGCTTGGAATACTTCAAATCTTCCGGTCCTTATCATCATTGGACATGGAGGCGATGCTCTCCTAAATTCAACGGTCGATCAAAATTAGAATGTCTACAGGGCCTGGACCGAGCGATAGCCCCAGAGCTTGAGGACGGTGCTTACCACATGTCAGGGAGTGATTGGTCTGGTTAAGATTCAACAAGACCGGTGCAAGCCCAACCGGATAGTCACATCCTCACCGATCCGTCACATCGTGCCTTTAACGCCCACGTAATTCAAGGTACCACTTGGACTGCCTGAGGCGCCAGCTAGCGTGCATTTGGGCAGGAATTGTATAGGACTGTTGGATCTGAGATGATGTGGGTCGTCTGCGTCATCTATATAAAGGGCACTTGTACATATTTGCTGCTTCTGTTGTCCACTAAAAGAGATTACCAAACGGTTGCAGAGAAAAAGCATCCGGTCAAGCCTCCCGAGCTCTTTTCTGCACTTAATTCTTATAAGTCTTCACCTCTCCAGCCTTATAATTCACTTTTTGGTTTTCTCTCCTTCATTTTCGAGTGAGGCTGGAGAATAAAAATCCGCTAAGGCTTGCGAGGGAGTGGGATTTTTTCTTTCAGAGGTAATGCTCATTCTTTAGATCAGGTGGTGTAATTGAACAATTGAACTGGTCTGGTTATCCTATAGCAGTTCTAACCGAGTGTTACTTAACCCTGAAAGTCTTGTACCTCTTTCCTTTTAGGCTTTTAGTCTTGCCCTCCTTGTACCATAGGCTTGGGACCCTTGCTTAGGTCGCCAACTACTTTCCCATCCCACCGTAGGAGCTCTAGAGATGTATTACTTTGGCTTCAATTGTTTATCCCGATTAAAAGATGAACAATCTAGGTTGGGTACCTCGGACACCAACTTGGACCCCCCATCACTCCGTCCCTCTGATCACCATAGTGAAGGGAGGATTACCATTTGGGTGTCTGATGATGAGGCTGTTAGGGATATATACTAAAAGCCATGCTTTATGTAGTTGATTTATTATTCATTTAATAAAATCAGTTAATCCATTTTTTATGAGAATCTGTATGGGCAATGTTTGTATTATATTATTTATTTAATGTGTGTCTCTCATTCTATATAGTAGGTGGTTTGGTGTGTAGAGTTCGGCTTACACACGGAAGATCAGGCCATCAGATATTATAGAATGTAAGATTTTGGTTTACAGTCTTAGATGGGATTGGACACACCATCGGTAGGACTGCAGCATGGTGTTGTAGTAGGTTTGTCTTGACTGCGGGAAACGGTATAGTTTTAACTCACCATGCTGGTACATTTGGTGTATTAAACAGGACCGACTTGGGGTAATTATCTTTATACTGACTTATAAGATAATTAATACCTCATGGCTATTATGAGTGCTTATGCTCTAAATCCTAATTTAATTTATAGACACGTACATTTGATATTTATACTTTGATCCCTAAAAGGGTGAGATCCTTAAATAGGTCAATATCTCATTAGATTGGGTGGCAATATTAATTGTATGGTGGATATTAATTAATGATGGAATCCATGTCTCAATTTTGGGATTGATGATATCCCCTTGAGAAAGCTTATAAGTTTTGATTATGTCAAACCCTGCAGGTGGATTTTGTATCCGACATATCAGATAAGTTAAGCAGAGGATCTCAAGGAATTTTAAGAAATTAATTAAATATGATTGTCAGTAATTATATTTAATTAATGGATATCTGTAATCTTAACATGGGGAAATAATAAGCATTTAATAACATGGAGCTCGAAATATATTTTTGAGATAAGGGTAGGAGTGCAATTATAATTCTTTAGTGGTATGAATTATAATTTATGAAAATAGGAATCTGATTCAGTTCGAATTAGAGTTTCCTAATTCCATAAGGAAGCCTATTCCTTATTGACTTCTTATGGTCCCTATCGTAGCCTATATATATGCTGCCTTGGCTCTTCTCTCAGGTTGCATGATTTCATATTCTAAGCTTCCCTTGACCTCCTAGCTTTCTTCTAGAAGGGTTTCCACCAAACCCTAGTCTCTGTGAGCATTCAAGAGACATAGGAGTGTAGATCGCTAGCGTCGGACAACGCTCACTAAAAGAGCTTCGGACTGCTCGATACTGATCGAAAGTTGCTGAATTTTTTACACAACGTTCCTGACGTCGAGACGGAACTGCTGTTAAAAATTCAAGTAAATCGGAGATCGTTTGATCCTCCTGACGAACACATCTTTGTCGGATCAATGTGATCAGGATTGAATCGTCACAGCAATCAAAGAGAGTGTTATAACTGGGAATAGAAAATAGAACGTAAAGAGGGAAGAGCAGAAAACTAAAAGGATTTCGAAAGAGCCCACACTCAGTTCGATATTCTGGCAGCAAAGGAATACGGTAGAAGATCGTGAGTTGTTATCGAGCCCGTGTTCTCGATTCGTCTACTACAGCAATCCAATTTTGCAGTTCAAGGTAACCCTAGTTCCGCCCTTGTAGGGTTATTATAGATTTCATGAAATTTTTTGCAGTACCAACTTATACGCACTGTCAACGGATTCTGGGAACGCAGTTTCCTAACAGTGGTATCAGAGCAACGTTGATTCTGCGTATGGGTTGGACGCAACCATGTTGTCCAATAAAACAGATCTTATACGTGTTTTGATAGATGGATAGAAAGTAGAGTTGTGCTAACCCTTGTTTTGCAGCATTCTTATTCCACTATTATGGTCACTGATTTTGTGTGATTGGATCCCACGATGGTTTTATCCGTGGTTAATTTTGCTGTTTTAATATAGCATGTGAACTCCTTTATGGAGGTATAGGATTTGTGTGTATTGGATCCCACGCTTGATTGATGTGTGGTTAATTTACTGCAAAGAAATAGCATGTGAACTCCTTTATGGAGGCATAGGGTTTGTGTAATATATCTCAAGTAAATCCGTGAAGACAGTTCGTGAAGATAGTTTACAAGCAGTTTCAGAAAGCAATCTAGAGGCAATTTCTGGAGGCTATTTCAGAAAACAGTTCTAGAAGGCAGTTGCGTAGTTGCGACATAGAGCTAATCGGGTTCCATGAAGATTTCTTCACAAGAGTTGCAGCTTGACCATAATAGTGGGATTCCTATTTTATTATGGTTTCCTTATTTATGTGTGATTGAATGATTATTATTGTTTCATGTTTAATAAATAGGACATCATGGATAATTGTTCCTAGACCTATTTCAGATGTCTAGCTGCATGTTTAATTTATATTAATTTAAAATGATGGACAACTACATGTGTATTTAGAAATAAAACTAATTCCATAATTTGAAAACATAAGTAATTATTTTCTAAAATCATGAGAATAGAATAATTTTATTATCTACACATGTGGGTTTCACAAGTAAGGATGAATTAATCCTTGTCAAGTATTCCATTATTTTTTATTAATTAAATTAAAAGTTTTTCTAAAAAATTATAAACCTCAATTTTTTTTAAAAATTCTAAGTGGGAGAGGGAATTTATCAAGTATAAATCACATGGTCTCCATCACTGGTTTGTAGATGATATGATTAATTTTATGTGATGGCTCTAGTGTCATCCTCCCCATCGGATGTAGTTGATCATGGAATCATCAGTACAAACTTCTTTAAAAGAATGTTTTGGGTGATTGTTGGTGTGGGTCACCTCTCCATCAGAGGTGTTCCTCACAGAACTCTTGACCTAGAATTAAGTGATGGTATACACTTAGCTATAAATAATAATATCCTCTCCATCTGAGTCACTGTTATTATTTATAGGACCAAAGCAAGTCAGCAGTTTAATTTTATTAGGCAAAGTACATTGCCTGGATAGTAAAATTAAAAGGCAATTGTCTATCTGAACAAATGATGGATAGTATATGGCTTCCCATCGAGTCATACTATTCGCGGTGTATCAGGTTGCTGGCGGATTCCTTTCAAATATGGTAGAGGGAACCAATATTTTCAACTCGAATCCATAGTAAATTTTGCCCAAACGTAATTATTTATGTTATGTGATTCTCAGGCTTTCAAATGGGTACTTTCAATCCACTTGCTGTTATACTTAAAGAAAACAAACTTACTGGACCAAACTATATAGACTGGAAAAGGAATTTGGATATTGTGTTAACTGCTGAAGAGTACAAGTTTGTGCTTACTCAAGAATGTCCTGAGCAACCTGGTGAGGGGGCAACCGCTGAGGAAACCCAGGCTCACAAGAAATGGGTCAAGGCTGATGAGATGGCGCGGTGTTACATTTTGGCATCCATGTCAAATGTTCTGCAACATCAGCATCAGTCAATGACCAGTGCCTATGACATGATGGAGAGCCTCCGAGAGATGTTCGGGGATCAAAGTCGTGCTGCTAGGCAGGTTGCTATGAAAGACTTGATGAACACAACCATGACTGAGGGGACGCCTATAAGGGATCATGTTCTTAAGATGATATCTCTTCTTAATGAATTAGAGATCCTTGGAGCTGAAATTGACGGGGAAACCCAGGTCGATATCGTACTCCAGTCACTGCCAGAGTCTTTTAAGCAATTCCGCCACAATTACAACATGAATAAATTTAAATATACCTTGGCGGAGCTGCTTAAAGAACTTCAGGCAGCTGAGGGTCTCAACAGAAAGTCAGGGAGTGCTCTTGTATTTGAGAAAGGTTCTACTTCAAAGCCAAAAGGCAAGAAGAAAATGAAAAAGGCTCAAAAGAAGGCCGCGGGTCCTCCGCCAATCCAAAGGCCACGAGGACAACCGGGAAAGCCTAAAGGCAAATGTTTTGTTTGCAAGCAGCCAGGACACTGGAAGAAGCAATGTCCAGTTTATCTCGCCAGACAGAACAATCAAGGTAAATCTCATTTACTAGTTGTTGAATCGTGTTTAGCGGTGCGATCTACCGGTACCTGGTGTGTAGATACGGGAGCCACTGATCATGTATGCAATTCTTTGCAGGGGTTCCAGGGAACCAGGCAGCTCAGTGATGGAGAGATTTATCTATATATGGGAAATGCTACGAGAGTAGCAGTAGTTGCAGTAGGAGATCTACATCTTAGTTTTGGTAGAGATAGGAATTTAATATTAAGAAATTGCTTTTATGTACCTTCTATTAGAAGGAATTTAGTTTCAGTTTCTAGTTTAGTAAAGAATGGATATTCAGTTCATTTTAATAAAGTAGTAGTTATTAAAGAAAATAAACGTTTTATTTGTTCTGGTCAATTGGTGGATGATCTTTATATTATAAATCCTATCTCTCCTATACTGAAACTTAATGAATTGAATAACACAAATAGTTTGCCATTTAAGAGAAAAGAACCTTCGAGGATGAACCAAACGCATCTTTGGCACTAACGCCTTGGTCATATTAATTTGAAAAGGATTCAAAGACTGGTTCAAAATGGGCCATTAGGCTCATTGGAAGTGGAGGCACTTCCAGTTTGTGAATCCTGCTTGGAAGGTAAAATGACCAAGAGGCCATTCTCGGCCAAGGGCTATAGAGCAAAAGAGCCGTTGGAACTGGTTCACTCTGATTTGTGTGGTCCTATGACTGTCCAAGCAAGAGGGGGATTTGAGTACTTTGTCACTTTCATCGATGATTACTTAAGGTATGGGTACATTTATTTAATGCGGCGTAAGTCTGAATGCTTTGAGAAATTCAAAGACTTCAAGGCTGAAACGGAGAAGCGTCTAGGTAAATGTATCAAGACACTACGATCTGATCGTGGTGGAGAGTACCTCTTGGGAGAGTTTAGGGAATACTTATTGGAGCAAGGGATTACATCCCAATTGTCTGCACCCTGTATGCCTCAGCAGAATGGTGTAGCAGAAAGAAGGAACAGGACTCTTATGGACATGGTAAGATCTATGATGAGTTATTCGGATTTACCAATTTCCTTTTGGGGACACGCGTTAGAGACAACCGCATACATTCTAAACTTGGTACCTTCTAAGTTAGTACCTACTACTCCCACGGAATTGTGGACTGGGAGAAAGCCTAGTCTGCGGCATGTTCGGATCTGGGGTAGTCCAGCACATGTACTGAAAGGGAACGCAGAAAAGTTGGAATCAAGAACAGAAGTATGTTTCTTTGTTGGGTATCCAAGAGGAACTAAAGGTGGTCTGTTTTATAGTCCTAAGGATCAGAAGGTTATTGTTAGCACCAATGCCATATTCTTAGAAGAGGACTATGTTATGGACCACAAGCCCAGAAGCCGTATTATTCTAGAGGAAATGAGAGGAAAGACACCGACATATACTTCTTCGATACCAACGGTACAAGAAGAAACACCACAAGAAAGAGTTATCGATATTCCATTACCACGTCGTAGTGGGAGGATTATCGAAACTCGTGTAGATCCCGAACCAACCATTAACACGCAGGTTCCTGAACCAGTACAACGTGTAGATAATGGTGTATTAGGTTCAGAATCTTCACAATGAAATATCAGTGATGCACAGACACGGGTTGTGCCTCATCGTAGTGGGAGGGTTATCATTCGACCTGACCGGTATATGTTCTTGGGAGAGTCTTATGACTGGGTCCCTGATGAACAAGGTACCGACCCCTGTAACTACAATGAAGCACTCCAAGATAAAGATGCAGATCTTTGGCAAAAGGCTATGAAGTCTGAAATGGAGTCCATGTACTCCAATCAAGTCTGGGATCTTGTAGAACCACCCAATGAAATAAAACCCATTGGATGTAAGTGGATCTATAAGAAGAAGAGAGGAGCAGATGGTAAGGTGGAAATCTTTAAAGCAAGGCTTGTTGCGAAAGGGTTCACTCAAAAAGAAGGAATCGATTATGAGGAAACTTTTTCGCCGGTGGCAATGCTGAAGTCTATTCGGATTCTCTTATCCATTGCTGCACATTTGGATTATGAAATTTGGCAAATGGATGTCAAGACAGCATTTCTAAATGGGAATCTTGACGAGTGCATCTATATGATGCAACCAGACGGGTTCATTGCGAAGGGCCAAGAACACATGTTGTGCAAGCTTAAGAAGTCCATTTATAGACTTAAGCAGGCATCTAGGCCTTGGAATATCCGCTTTGATCAAGCAATCAAGTCTTTTGGTTTTGATCAATGTGCGGATGAATCTTGTGTGTACAAGAAACATGATGGAAGAGTGGTGGTGTTCTTAGTACTATATGTGGATGATATCTTGCTAATCGGAAATGATGTGGGGGTATTATCTTCTATAAGGGTATGGTTATCCAGTCAATTCGATATGAAGGACTTGGGAGAAGCCGGTCATATCCTAGGGATCAAGCTTATGCGAGATCGCAAGAATAGGATGTTGGGCTTGTCACAAGGCACTTAGATTGACAATATTCTTGCAAGGTTTAGCATGCAAGATTCCAAGAAGGGATTCCTTCCCTTCAGACACGGAATTACTCTATCTAAGGATCAGTGTCCTAAGACACCTAATGAGATAGAGAAGATGAAGGCAGTTCCTTATGCCTCGGTAGTAGGAAGCCGAATGTATGCTATGCTATGTACTAGACCTGACATCTGTTTTGCTGTTGGCATGGTTAGTAGATATCAGTCTAATCCAAGGCAAGAACATTGGACTGCGGTGAAAAATATTCTCAAGTACCTGAAAAGGACTTGAGACTATATGTTAGTTTACCAAGCAGACAGTCTTGTACCCATTGGGTACACAGATTCTGATTTCATGTCAGATAGGGATTCCAGAAAGTCTACCTCAGGATATGTGTTTACCCTAGGAGGTAGAGCCATTAGTTGGAGTGAGGTGTGTCACTTCATGGCTTTGAGTCTAAGTGGGAGATTGTTAGGGATATATACTAAAAGCCATGCTTTATGTAGTTGATTTATTATTCATTTAATAAAATCAGTTAACCCATTTTTTATGAGAATCTGTGTGGGCAATGTTTGTATTATATTATTTATTTAATGCGTGTCTCTCATTCTATATAGTATGTGGTTTGGTGTGTAGAGTTCGGCTTACACACGGAAGATCAGGCCATCAGATATTATAGAATGTAAGATTTTGGTTTACAGTCTTAGATGGGATTGGACACACCATCGGTAGGACTGCAGCATGGTGTTGTAGTAGGTTTGTCTTGACTGCGGGAAACGATATAGTTTTAACTCACCATGCTGGTACATTTTGTGTATTAAACAGGACCGACTTGGGGTAATTATCTTTATACTGACTTATAAGATAATTAATACCTCATGGCTATTATGAGTGCTTATGCTCTAAATCCTAATTTAATTTATAGACACGTACATTTGATATTTATACTTTGATCCCTAAAAGGGTGAGATCCTTAAATGGGTCAATATCTCATTAGATTGGGTGGCAATATTAATTGTATGGTGGATATTAATTAATGATGGAATCCATGTCTCAATTTTGGGATTGATGATATCCCCTTGAGAAAGCTTATAAGTTTTGATTATGTCAAACCCTGCAGGTGGATTTTGTATCCGACATATCAGATAAGTTAAGCAGAGGATCTCAAGGAATTTTAAGAAATTAATTAAATATGATTGTCAGTAATTATATTTAATTAATGGATATCTGTAATCTTAACATGGGGAAATAATAAGCATTTAATAACATGGAGCTCGAAATATATTTTTGAGATAAGGGTAGGAGTGCAATTATAATTCTTTAGTGGTATGAATTATAATTTATGAAAATAGGAATCTGATTCAGTTCGAATTAGGGTTTCCTAATTCCATAAGGAAGCCTATTCCTTGTTGTCTTCTTATGGTCCCTATCGTAGCCTATATATATGCTGCCTTGGCTCTTCTCTCAGGTTGCATGATTTCATATTCTAAGCTTCCCTTGACCTCCTAGCTTTCTTCTAGAAGGGTTTCCACCAAACCCTAGTCTCTGTGAGCATTCAAGAGACATAGGAGTGTAGATCGCTAGCGTCGGACAACGCTCACTAAAAGAGCTTCGGACTGCTCGATACTGATCGAAAGTTGCTGAATTTTTTACACAACGTTCCTGACGTCGAGACGGAGCTGCTGTTAAAAATTCAAGTAAATCGGAGATCGTTTGATCCTCCTGACGAACACATCTTTGTCGGATCAATGTGATCATGATTGAATCGTCACAGCAATCAAAGAGAGTGTTATAACTGGGAATAGAAAATAGAACGTAAAGAGGGAAGAGCAGAAAACTAAAAGGATTTCGAGAGAGCCCACACTCAGTTCGATATTCTGGCAGCAAAGGAATACGGTAGAAGATCGTGAGCTGTTATCGAGCCCGTGTTCTCGATTCGTCTACTACAGTAATCCAATTTTGCAGTTCAAGGTAACCCTAGTTCCGCCCTTGTAGGGTTATTATAGATTTCATGAAATTTTTTGCAGTACCAACTTATACGCACTGTCAACGGATTCTGGGAACGCAGTTTCCTAACAGAGGCAGATCAGGAGCTCCCCATAGCCTCTGTGTCATGGGGCTCAGGCGATGCGGTGTCGATCCCCAGTAGCCCTGAGGTGGCATTTTTCAGTGAGTGGATTTCTTCCACTTTGCTCGTCACTGACCTGGAACGAATTAGGGGCAAGTATGATATTCCTGACCATTGTTCCTTGACCGCACTCCCTAGAGGGCCTCACATGTACTGGTCGGTATTCGTGACCCTTTACGAGGATGCTTTCATAGCTGGTCTTCATATTCCCTTATCCAGTCATCCCGAGACGTTCTGATCTATCTTGGAATCGCTCCTGGGTAGCTTGCTCCGAATGGTTGGCAGTTCTTGATGGGGTCTATCTCTCTCTAGCCCCAAGTCTTTGGGTACGAACTCACTCTGCAAGAGTTTCTATGACACACCGACCATTCCTTGTACATGGGAAGGTCAGGTTCTTTTCTCTAGGAGCTCGACAGGGGAGAAAGATCATCGTCAACTGCCCGAGCAACAAGCGGTGGAAGAAGAAATTCTTCCAAGTATCCACCCTTAGGCTCTATGAGGAGGACCTGGGGATTCAACTGAGGACTTTCTGGGCGGGGAAGTTGAGAAGTAAGCCCCTATTCTGTGTTCATTTTTTTCTTTTTTGCTTTTGTTGCAGTTTTTGAGCTAACTGTCTTGTTTTACAGTGGGATCGACCTATCCTCCGAGCATACCTGACGAGTGCAAGGAAAGGTCAGGGTATTGGTAGAGGAGCCTACAAATATTGGTAACTTACTGACTTGGTCGGGAGATCGAAAAGTTACATACAAGCCTCATTAGCCTTCTGAAGCGCCCATATTTCACCCCTATTATTCATGGTGAGTCCTTGCCACTTGGGTCATCTTCATTACCTCAGTTATTATTTCATTGCTTTCCCGGCCACACATAATTTTTCCTTTTACAGAAATGGGTTCAAGGAGGGACCCCGAGACGTTGAAGGCCAGACAAGCTGTCGTTGCCGCTCGAATGGCCGAGAAGAGGAAGAGACCAGCCACTAAGCCTGCGGGCAACGATCAGCCCCGTAGGTAGCTAAGGCATGGGCTGGTAGTTCATCGAGAACCAGGGAAAACATCGGCTCCTCGAGTAGAGGTGGTGCAGGAGACCACTTCCTGGGAAGATATACCGTCCGGGACACCACAGGGAGAGTCAACGGAGATCCGTTAGAGGGTCAGACCAGGCCTTCTCTTGAGCCAAGTGGAGATGTGTGCCAACATGTCCCCATAGGCTTTTCACAGATGGATGTACAGCCTCTTCCACTTTGTGAGTACTAACCCTTCCCCGTTGCATTCTTTTGCCTTTTCATTTGCTATAATAACCGACCAATTTATGCTTGATTTTTGCAGGTCGACTCCAAGTCCGCCAGAGCTGAGTTTTTCTTGTCTACCTTGGTTGGGAGGACTGTCGCTGTTGAAGCTGCCCATCAAAGGAGAGGGCAGCCTTCGAGACCAAGGAAATTGCCCTAGCCGTTGAGAAGGACAAGGCGAAGGGCATGGCTCTGAATTTAGGCACTGTATAGGTAGAGTTGGGGACCACCCTGGTGAAGTAAAAGTCATCTGGGCCAGTCTGGCAGTGGCGGAGGCTCGGGAGAGAGCTCTATCCGAGTCGGCGGCCACAAGGTCTTCTGAGGAGGACTTTGATGATGGCTTCTTTCAGGGCTATGCGGACATGAAAAAAAGGTTAGCTCGAGATCTTCTAGAGTGGGTCCTCTCAGCTTACGAGGGGATGGATTCTGACTTTTGGGATGTGGAGCCCACTGCTACTGAAGAAGCCGCCGTCGGAGACGCACCGGTGGAGGATACTGCCATCAGCGGAGAGGTCGGGGTGGATGCTGCCACCGGCAGAGAGGTCGGGGATAAAGTGGTAGTGGTGGCTGACTCTTAGTCCTCGGCCCGTATCTGTATTTATTTTCTTTTGTACTTGTCTTGTTGGTTTTTTTTAGGGGAGAGGCTGCTATAATTGCCCCCCGAGCTATGTGCTTTTTGATCGTTGAATGACAAAAGGCCCTCCAAGGCCATCTTTGTGCCATTTGTTGTCCATGTTAGCACTTTAATTGACCGGTTGGTAGTCTTATCAGAACCCTGCCTTAGGAAAAGGCTTAGGACTGTGATCAGTAGGGAGCGCCTAGTCTTTTAAGGACCTATAACGCCTTAAATTTTTTGAGTCGTTGATGACTAGGAGGTTTGTAGGTCCTGTCCCGAATAGTGTCAGCCTTTAATCCTATTACTGCCTGGTCAGTTAGCTCTGGGCATTATAGGTACTTAGGAATGTTTTAGGGGTTAATTCCAAGTCCTGTTAGTGGTCGGTGTGATTTCCTATTTTAGTTCAATATTCCCCCTGCCCCCCAAGCTTTTGCTAAGACGGACGTCTATGGAGGAAGTGACTGTAGGGAATCGACCTAGAACATTGGTAGTTCCAGGGTCTTTTTGAGTTTGCTACCATCAGCCACCTAGGGGGATTTACCCCCATCGTAGGTTATGGGCCTAAGCAAAACTGATGCTTTGGGTGTGGTCCCGAGGTCTAATTTGCGCCTCGAGTGTGATCCCGAAGTCTTCTGGTGCCTCGGGTGTGATCCCGGGGTCTTCTTGTGGTGGTGGAACATTGGTAAGGAACATTGTTTTCATTAATGGATTTTATTCAACATGAAAAATACTATGATTGCTCGAGAAGAGCTACAACTTTGTGTAAACGTAAGTCCCTAACCAGTTCTAGCCCATAATTTACTAAAAATACTTCCTTAGATGCTCCACGTTCCACGGGTGTGACAGGTCCTGTCCATCTAGTGTTTGCAACTATTAGGTTCCCAATCGGTTAACTTGGGTAACTTTATATGGGCTTTCCTAGTTTGGTCCCAGTTTTGCGTGACTTAGAATTTTGGTAGACTGATTGACTGCCTTGAGAACGATGTCCCCCACTTAGAAACTGTGGCATTTTACCTTGCTGTTGAAGTACCAAGAGACCCTCTGCTTGTATGCTGCCACCATTAAATATGCCCGGTCTCTTTTTTCTTCTATCTGGTCGATGTCCCTTCTAAGGGCTTCCTCGTTGCCTTGTTCACTGAATTCACCATCCGGTATATTGGTAATCTGAGCTCTGTGGGTACCACTGCCTCAAAGCCATAGGTAAGTGAGAATGGTGTTTCTCCTATTGCTGCTCAGGGAGTGGTACGGTAGGCCCACAGAAAGGTCAGTAGTTCATCAGCCCAAAGTTCCTTGTCCTGTTCAAGCCTGGTTTTAATAGACTGCAGAATTGTCCGGTTTATCACCTCGGCTCATCCATTAGCTTGAGGATGCTCGAGAGAAGAGTAGTGATTTGATATACCGTAGCCCGAGCAGAATTGCCTGAATACTGGAGTGTCGAATTGCCTACCATTGTCGCTGACTAGTACCCGGGGAATGCCGAACCTACTGAGGATGTTCTTCTCGATAAAACACTCCATTTTCTTCTCGGTTATAGTTCTAAGGGCTCGGCTCTACCCACTTGGTAAAGTAGTCCATAGCAATGACGGCAAACCTGACCTACCCCCCTGCTATGGGAAAGAGCCCGACTATGTCAATGCTCTACTGAACAAATGGCCAGGGGCTAAGGATTGGAGTTTGGAGCTCCGTCAGGCGGTTGATCATGTTGGCATGCCTTTATCATTTGTCACACCGCTTGACATATTCGTTAGAGTCTCGGACCATTGTAGGCCAGTAGTAACCTTGTAATAGGGCCCTTCGGGAAAGTGCCTGGCCTCCGATATGGTTTCCACACACTCCTTCGTGGATCTCATATAAGATTGCTTGGGCCTGGGATGGGTGGATGCATCGGAGGTAGGGAAGGGTAAATCCCCTTTTGTACAACACGTCATCCACGAAGTGGTATCTGGTCGCTCGATATCTGACACGTCAAGCTTCATCCTTCCTGGTCGATAGTGTTGAGGAAAGTTATAATGGGATCCATCCAGCAGGGTCCCAAGTCAATCAAGTCGACTTCCATGCCCTCTGAGTTGGACACGCTGGGTTCAAATAGGTATTCTACCCTTATACCTCGGAGGTCCGACTCTGTAGATGATGCTAGTCCTGCCAATCAATCGGCCCTAGTATTTTTTTCCCTCAAGATCTGTGTGATGGAAAACCCTTTGAACTTCTTTGTGACTATTCGAATGAGGGCCAGGTAGGCCACCATGTTGTCTTCCTGGGCTTTTTATTCCTGGTGGACTTAGTTGACAACTAGCTGGGAGTCGTTGTATCCTTGAATTTGGTATGCACCCATTGAGGTGGCTAACTGCAGACCGACCAACAAAGCCTCATATTTGGCTTCATTGTTGGAAGCTTAAAACCCAAACCTTAGGGCGTACTCTAGTTGGATCCCATCAAGCGTGGTCAGGATGACCCCCGCCTCGCTGCCTTGCTTATTTAAGGACCCGTTCACATAAAGTACCCAGGTCAATATGTCAGGCTATAGCTCAGGCGGTAACTTAGGCGGGTTGAACTCCTCGACTGGGTCTTTCGGGTACGTGAATTCCACTAGGAATTCTGCCACTGCTTGTCCCTTTATTGTCGTTTGGGGTCTGTACACCACATCAAATTCTTCTAACTCTAATGCCCACTTCATAAGCCTCCTGGATGTTTCAGGCTGGGATAGGATCTTTTGTAAAGGCTGGTCAGTGAGCACCACAATGACATGAGCTTGGAAGTACGGGTAGACCCGCAAAGGCGAGCTTCTCTATCTGGGAGTATATCTGCTTTCTGCACCCTATAGTGCCTGACTTGTGTAGTAGATCGCGTATAATATCCCATGCTCCTCTCTGATCAATGTTGAGTTCACCGCCGAGGGTGACACTGCCAAGTAAAGCAATAATTCCTCCTCTAGTATGGGTGTTGAGAGCAGAGGAGGCGATGTCAGGTACTTCTTAAGCTCCTGAAACGCATCTTCACAGTCTTCTGACTACTGAAAAGCTTTGCGGATGATTTTAAAAAACTACAGACACTGATCAATTACCTGGGAGATAAATCTATTTAAGGCAGCTACATGCCCGGACAAACTTTCTACTTCCTCTATTGACTGGGGTGACCGCATGCTTAAGATGGATTGAATTTTTTTGGGGTTTGCCTCAATTCCTCGCTTGTTGACTAGATGCCCCAGGAACTTACCGAATGAGACTCCAAAGGTGCACTTAGCTGGGTTCAACCTCATCTGGAACTTTTATAAGATTTTAAAGGCCCCGGCTAAGTGCTCGAGGTGGTTGGCTTTATCTCGGCTTTTGACCAGGAGGTCGTCAATGTGCACTTCCATTATTTTCCCTATCAGATCTTTGAACATGTGGTTGACTAGGCTGATAAGTTACCCCAGAGTTCTTGAGGCCGAAGGGCATCACCTTGTACCAATATGTCCCCTGGTTGGTAATAAAATAAGTTTTTTCCTCATCCCGAGGATACATGTTGATCTGGTTGTATCCCGAGTAGACATCCATAAAGGAGATAAGTGAGTGACCAGCTGTGGCGTCCACGAGGAAGTCTATCCTAGGCAGTGGATAGCAGTCCTTGGGGTAATCCTTATTCAGGTCGATAAAGTCCACACACATCCTTCAATTCCCGTTGCTCTTCTTGACCAGTACCACGTTAGCCAACCAGTCGGGATAGTGAACTTATCAGACCGACCTTGTCTTGACAAGCTTTTTGAATTCCTCGCACACTACCACTTGCCTTTCAGGATCCATGCACCTCCTCGTTTGCTTGACCGGGCAGCAGCTTGGGTTAACGTTGAGACGGTGGGACATGACTCAGGGATTAATTCAGGTATGTCTTCATGGCACCAGGCGAAGATGTCTTGACTCTCTCTCAAGAAGTAGATTAGCTTTTCTTTAAGACTTGGTTCCATGAGAGTGCCAATGTTGATGGACTGGTCGGGGAACCGGGGGTCTAGCACCACTTGATCTAGTTCTTCCATTGGGCCTACTCCATCCCTCGTGTCCCTCGGATCTATCTCCTGGACATTTAGCATTTTTGTGATTGCCTCTCTACGCAGGGAGCTGACATAATAGCTCCGAGCAGTTGCTTGATCTCTACACAGGCTTCCCGGACCCTGGGGGGTTGGGAACTTGATCATTAGGCTGTAGGTTGATACAACTGCCTTGGTTTTGTTGAACGTGGACCTTTCGAGGATGATATTATAAGCGGAAGGGGCTTCTACTATAATAAAATTTGTGAGTACAGAGACCTATTGCGGGTATGTCCCCATAAGAACTAGAAATTTGATCATCCCGAGCAGTTGTGTGCTTGATCTGTTGAATCCTACCAAGGGGGTGGCCACCGATCGGAGTCGGTCCCTCGATATCCCGATCTGATGAAAGGCTGAGGCAAATAGAATGTCTGAGGAGCTGCCCGTGTCCACTAACACCCTCTTATCATGTAATTAGCTATGGAAAGTGTCACCACCAGCGGATCATTATGGGGTCAATGCAGGTCCTTAACATTGTCAGATGAGAACGTCAGTACATCGTTGGTGGGGAGTTGGCTGATTGGACTTGCAGGACATCTGCTTGGGATGCCCGAGCATGCCTTTTTCTCGCCGACTATGAGTCCCCTCCGCCCAATGTTCCTTCGGAGACCACGTTGATATGACCGAGGGGTTATGACTGCTTGGGAGCTCGGGTGTCTGGTCACGGTCGCTTGTCTGTAGTGACAAACTCGGCGAGGTGACCCTGCTCGATGAGCTTCTTAATGGCAATTTTAAGCTTGAGGCAGTCCTTGGTATCATGGCCGTGATCCTTTTCCCGGTTCTTTTTCTCGGGCAGGCTCTTCAGCTTTGTCAGTTTTTTGAGCAACCGTTGAGCCTTGGCAATGACCATAACTTCATGGATAGGTCAGGAAAGTAGCGTGAAGGTAATCGGGCTTGATCCCGACCGCTTCATTGCTAATCTTGCTTCAACTTCTTTTCTGAGTCATTCTCAAAACCTTCGCGGTTCTGTTTGGATTTCTGGGACTCATCCTTCATGAAGCTGGTGCGCTTAGACTTTAAGAAATTTTTTGTGTCAATGTATTTTCTGACCCTCTCTGAGAGTTCAACAAGGGTGGCTGGTCGGTCACGGTGGAATGATATAGCAACCTTAGTGTGCTGATCCCCTAAACAGAAGGCTGTGATCGCGACTGTTTCATTTAGATTGTGAATCTGAAGCTTTTACTAATTGAAATGGTCAACATAATCCTTTAGGGATTCTTCCTTGTGCTACTTAATAGCCAACAATTGGGTGTTTGGCTATGATCGGTCAAGCATTCCCACGAATTGGCTGACAAAGAGCTTACTGAGTGCTTTGAAGTCGTCGATCATTTGGGGTTTGAGTGAGTGGAACCACTGCGCGGCCGACCCTTTGAGGGTGCTGGGAAAGGCCAAGCACAGTAGTTTATCGGCATTGGTAGCTAACGCCATCTGATCCTTGTAAGTCTGGACCTAATCGACCAAGCTCCCCGAGCCGTCATAAGAATCAAGATGTGGTTGCTTGAACTTGCGAGGAATGGGAAATTCTGTGATCCGGACGGTGAAGGGTGACTCAGTTTCAGTATTGGTATGGTCGCGACCTAGCCTACGACTCGACTTCTCAATCTATTTCTACAGGTCGCTGATGCGGGCCTTAATGTCATCCCGGTTGGTCCTCTATTTTGTATTTGTGCGGTAGGTTAGGTCAGACGACGAAGCCTCTTCTTTGAAGTGCGTTGTCCTCAGAGATGGGGTATGGCTTCAACTCTCGGTAATTGTGTGCCTAAGATCTCCACAGCTCCTGGCCGGGCATTCTTGGGCTAATTCCCACGCCGTTTGCTCTTGCGCCTCCCTTCTGGTAGTGCGTCTATTGTTGATGATCTCTCTAGCATCCCCCGCCCGGCTTGGGCTGGCACAGGCGCGTTGCCAGGTCTGCTCGAGGCCATGGCTACGCTCATCATTCTCGGACCACCGCAAAGTCGGGAGGGATATTGGTGCAGTATGGGCACGTCGTTGAGTCTGAATGAGCACACAATCACGTGCGTCATTCCCGAGCTAATCCTCAACTTGAGAGGGCTTGTCCTGTCGGGCCAGTAGCTCTTCGATTTGCTGCTGAGCTTGACGTTGGCCCTCCAAGAGTTGCGCAAGAGCCACAGTAATCTGCTTTGAGGTCATGGTGGCCGCCTGTTGCCCGGCCTGCGAATTCGCTTGACCTATTAGGGCAGCAGTCTTCTTAACCTTCTTCGGCAGCATGGTGATCAGTCAAAAGATTTATTATCCTGAGAAATCTGTCGATTACCACAGACGACGCCAAGCTAATGATGCCAAAATTTGGGTAAGAGAGTAAGAAGAAATAGATAAGTGAGTTTGTATGTTGTTCAGCCCTGTTAATTAAGAGACCTACGTCCACGTTGTGTGTCAGAGCACTTATACTATGATATGAAAGTCGTTGGGGGTCACTGGTGAACCAACAAGAGCATGGAGCTACCAGAGATTGATCGGGCACAATGTGCATGTGTGCAATGCAATGTTGCGATTCTACATAATAAGAATGTCCTTCCCTTTGAAGAGGGTGAGTGGTCTCTTGTATAGATACAAGAGACCACTTGTACAAGGTAAATAGCCTAGTTAGGCGGTATGATCTAATTACAATTGATCAGCACAAATTGTGGGAGTTTCCTAATCGAATTAGGAAACACCCTTCTCTTTCCATTAGTCTTCTAGTTGAGGTAGAAAACTGTCTAGAACCTTCTGGGTCGTGCTATGCGACATGGACAGCCAGTCGCTAGCACAAGAGGGGTCCGCATCATATTCCCGATCCATTAATCGCAGGTTGGGATATATTGGGTGGTCATGGGTACCATCGCCTGGATGGTCACACAATGAGTCGCAACTACCGGGTGATTTGGCATTTCTTGCTGAGGTGGTAGAGATACTCTCATTGGATATTTTTATGCATATCAGATATTATTTATAATATCAGTGGATAGAGAGTTTTCAATCCTGAGTATTCTCTATTGCAACCTTGATTCTGGAAGTTTGAACCATTTGATTTGAGTTTTGTCTTTTGATTCTAAAACTAGGCTCACAATACTGATTTAGTATGAAAATTGTGACGATCAAACCTTTGGAACACTTATTTCCTAATTTTGCAAGTTAATCTTATTGTTCTATAATTCCAAGTTATTTTGTTGATTCTGGTAAACTTCCCAGTTATGGATCCTAATGTCATCCTAAGCCTTAAGGATTATACTATGATTCAAACTTGTTTAAATGAAGCCAAAAGAAGAGATTATAAGATCCAATTGTATAGTTTAGTCATATGTTCATCATCATACATTTATCCATTTATCTTGAAGTTTCCAAATGCTTGGATATGTGTTAGTCTAATGCTAATTCTTTGAATGTTAGATTACTATCATTCCATATTCATGTGTAGGATTATCTCTAGTCGTGTTAAGATCATGTCCCTTCCACGTCAAAGTTATAACATCGTCAGCTTAAGGCCTCTTTTAGACATCCCGTTGAGGTGTTGTTGTTGGGTTTATGCCCTCAAACCATTACTTTATGTATGACATTAGCATTTTAATATATGGATATCAGTTTTACATTTCATTATGTATGTTTCTTTCATGAGATGATTTTCAATCCTTAAGTATCATAGTAGGTAATTCGTGTGTGTATGAGATACATACAAGTGAGATATGAATTACCATCCTTCGATACTTAAAGCTTGTCACAGTGGATGATGAGACTGGATATCTCATCAGGTATACACTGTAGCATAATTAACTACCATTGGATGGAGTGATTAATCTCAATCACTAGAGTGTCACTCTTAGTCAATATGCTAGTGCTTATAGTGCATTGACGGACCTGAGATTTCCTATTGACACTTAATGCTGTCAAACAGTCAATATGAACTCATAACTTGTATAAGGTACGTGTTCTCAATCTTGCGACGATTATGAACACAGACTGTGGATATGGCTACTTGACTTACCAATCAGTGAGGTCTATAGAAGATCAACACCTGGGTATCTTCGGTATGACATGTTCATAGGGTTGTGAACATATATTGTCAAGACAGAATCTACCCTCTGTTTCAGAGTAAGCATTCCCTTGAGAATGTCACCAAGTCAATTACTGAGTACTGCAGTCTTGTTGATAAGAGTTATCAACATGTTTGGTAATCATGAGAGGTGAATGGGACTCAAGGAATACAAGAAGTAATCATGATTCAGGTTGACAATAACAATTATCCGACTACCTGAATATAATTATGAATGCTGAAGGTAGAGGGACATTAGTACAACATACAAGTCTAGTTATCGCTTCGGATATGTTCTTTTGCGTTGGAGTTCAGTTATCATTTTATAGTGGAGTAAACGTTAACTGACCAGTTAGTTAGTTTGCTGATCAAAGAGTTTGGTCACGGTGATTAATAAACTGGTTTGAGCCAATAATAAAGAGCCTAGGAGGTCCCACTCTTAGCTCCGCTAGGAAGCTTGGAAGGGCACATGAGGATCATGTCAAGGCAGGTTCGATCGATCGAAGGAGTCTTGATCGATTGAAGTCTAGGCAGGTTCAATCGCTCGAGGGTTGTTCGATTGATCGAAGTTTCGATCGATCAAATACACTACGATAGCTCGAAGATTAGGTTGGTTCTGGGATTCTATAAATAGGGCAGCTGCGTACTGAATTTTTTTAATCGTCATTTTTATACGTAGAAGCTGCAGAAACTATTTAGGTTTCCCTAAACCTTCCCTATCCTCCCTATTAGGGTTCCCACCAACCCTATTCCTTCCGGTAGGCATCCGCAGGAGTCATAAGAGTGAAGACACCTAGTGGAAGTTGCTGCACACTCAAGGAGAAAGAAGTTTTCAGAATTGGGTTCAAGACCTGAGGTATATTTCATCTCCCTCTTATTAGTACGCATCTATGGAATTGACGGGTAGTAGATCCTGGGCTATCAATAAGTTTTTATAAGTTGACTTTTCCGCTGCGCGTTTAAACTTTTAATTTAAACCAGTTTTTCCATCAGTTGTAGCATCCGTGTTGAGTCATTCCAACTTCCATGATAGGAGTGGTCCAAAGTATTGATACTTCTCTTGAATAAAACTTAGCTTATTCATGTATGTGATTATTTATGTCAATCCATGTGGGCCCCCTTTTTTTGTAGCGCATCAATGTAAGTTTTCTACCTTACTACTCTTTTATTTATTACTATTTTCTATCATATTTTACAACTCTCATGCACGACACCTTAGACTAGGGTATTTCCTTATATGCATATGTGCTTAAAGACCCTTTCTTAGGTTTTCTATATCATGTATGCATTACACATTTCCCGAACGCCAGCTGGATCTCAATGATTTTTTTTAGTTCATTTATGCATATCACTTTGTGTGCTACTTGAAATTATGTGGTTTTGTATGCTTCTTTTAGCAATCTTGCACCCCATTAAACTTGCTTATGTCATGTATATATATATCTATGTATTACTTGGGACACACATACGTTTACGGATTAATTTGAAGGATGTTTAGTAGAGACCTATTATGTATACAATGAGACGGGGTGCTTTATGAAGGAAATATGTTATAAAAACATGTTTATGCAGGGGAAGATTAAGTTTAAAACTTTGTGTGTCAGAAACTACTAATGTGAATCTACTAATATATAGAGGAAATGAAAACCATTTTGCGCTTATTAAACTTTGATTAATTCTTCTTGTTTGAGATTTTGGAAGCTTCCTCTAGATGGTCTTCACTCATGTGACTCCTTTGGATGCTCTCGTGAAGACTATCTAGTGGGAGTCCAACTAGAGAGAGAAAAGGCTATGAAAATACTATAAAACTATTTTTGGAGACTTAAGGATCCAAAAACGACGAGTTCCAACATTTTGCATGTAGGTCTCTTATTTATAAATGTTTCCAATTGACCTAAGGTCCAATCGATTGCCCAAAATGGCAATCGATTACCGATCTAATCAATTGGATTAATCCCATTCGATTGCCATGCCAATTGATTGGATATTCTTCCAATTGATTATTCTCTTTTCTCTCTTGTCTTCTTGCATCCCTTGGAGCTAAGAGTGGGACCTCCTAGGTTCTTTAATGTTGGCTCAGATCAGTTATTAATTCACATGATCAAACTCTTTGATCAGTAAGTTAACTAACTGACCAGTTAACGTTTACTCCACTATAAAATGATAAGTGTACTCCAATGCAAAAGAACATAACTAAAGTGATAGCTAGACTTGTATGGTTATACTAATGTCCCTCTACCTTTAGCATTCATAATCATACTCAGGTAGTCAAATAAACTATTGTTGTCAACCTGAATAATGATTACTTCTTCCATATCTTGAGTTTCATTCACTTCTCATGATTACTAAACATGTTGATAACTGCTTATCACCAAGACTACAGTTCTCAGTAATCAATTTGGTGACATTCTCAAGGGAGTGCTTACTCTTTATCAAAGGGTAGATTATATCTTGATAATATATGTTCACAACCTTATGAACATGACATACGCAAGATACCCATGTGTTGATCTTTTAGACCTCATTGATTGGTAAGTCAAAGCAGTTATATTCACAGTCTATGTCCATAATCATCTCAAGATTAAGAACACTTACCTTATACAAGTTATGAGGTACTATCGACTAATGATAGTTTTGGGTATTAATAGCAAAGCTCATGGTCCATCAATGCACTATAAGTAATAGCATATTAACTAAGAGTCTCATACTCTAGTGATTGAGATTCATCCATATAATGGTAGTTAACCATGCTACAATGTATACCTGATGAGACATCCAGTCTCATCATCCACTGTGACAAGTTCTAAGCATCAAAGAATAATAATTCGTATCTCACATGTATGCATCTTATACATATACGAATTACCTACTATGATACTTAAGGATTACAAACAATCATCTCATGAAATATGCATAGTAAAATGTAAACTGATATCCATATATAAAACGTCAATGTCTCATGCATACAGTAATGGTTTGAGGGCACAATCCCAACACTTTAGTCCCAATGGGCTCCTTCTTCTCTCATTCTATGATCCATGGACCTAGTAATCTTTGGTTTAATGCAAAAGATCAGTTCCTCTTTTGAAATGGTTTCTTAGTTTTTCTAAAATTAAGTGGTGATTCTTTTCAAAATATAAAATCAAGTATGGGTGCCTAGGTCCTGAATAATCCCTATAAGGAGGTTGAACCTTCCAACGGTGTCCACACCGGTGCCCGCCATGTTCCTAGTTAGAAGAGGAACGTGATCTCTTTAGGTATATTGAACTCAAAGGTTTGTTCATTTGTAGCACATCATGGATTGATAAAGGTGAAGAGAGGACACCGAGTAATGTTGATTGGTAGAGAGGTTAGAAATATGCATGTTCTTTTGGGAAATACTGATGTTGGTGGTGAAGTCATGAAGCCTACAAAGATGGTGTGGATGTTGGTGAAGAAGTCTACGTACGCAATAGGTGGACAAGAAAGCCTTTGTAACTTCGCGGCATCAACCTCTTCTACAACAAGTGAAGGTGACACTACAAGTAGAAAGGCCAAGCTCGTATTTTTCCAATGTTGTGATGATGGTACGGATTTGGGATTTCTTGCAGCACTACTACACCACTACTGATCTTGCTCATCAGTATTAACTACTTGTCAATCTCCATTGCATGAGACAACAACTGGGGCAATCCATCAACAGTGGTCTGGGATCAACTTACCATCCCCGAGACCACATGGTCCAATCCCAATGATGATGAAAAATTCTGTCAATATAGGGATAAAAAACATTTGATGCTTTTCTTGATGGCACTTAGACTTTGATCATGTCCGTGCTTCTCTTCTTCATTGTAATCCTTTACCCACTCTAGAACAAGCCATTTCCAAACTAATTTCTGAGGAAACTCGTCTTGCCACTTGCAAGACTCCTCATATCGATACAGCTCTTGCTGTACATAAGGTTTCTTTCTTCATTCACAAAAATCATCAAAACCATCTGCCCACTTCTTCTGAAAAACAATGCAACTACTGCAAATTGCCTAGACATGTTCTTTTGGATTGTCCCACCCGTGTAAGTATTGTAAAAATCTAGGACCTGGTCATTATCAAAGCGACTACTTCATGAATCCTAACTAAAACTCCCACAACATGTCCCTAGGTGGTTCCTCCAGATCCACCAATATGTCCGAAAGAGGTCCATCCAGATCTGCAGCTACAACTGTCGTCTATCATCTACTGTACCTACCGAAGAAGGTTTTTCTGTTGCTCATCTTGAGGATCTCCTCAAACAAGTTCTTGCCCACTCTGGTAATATACCTTCCACTGCTATGTCTGTTACCTCAGGTACTTCCATCTTGGTTCTTTGACTTTGTCTATTGTAATCACATGACCTCTGATCCCACCATTTTTTCAACTGAATACTCTGCTCATCAAACACCAATCATTCACACTGTCAATGTTCATACATGTCTGTTAATCATATCGAAAGCATTTCCACTTCTCAAACAACCCTTCCAGATACCTATTTCATTCCCAAACTAACTTTGAACCTCATATCTGTTGGCCAACTTTGTGAATCTGGTCTCAATATTGTTGTCTTTTCTCCTTCTAGTTTTTGTGTGCAGGAACCAAAGATGGGACAGACTCTTGGGATAGGCCGTAAAGTTGGAAGACTCTTTGAGCTCATCAGCCTCCACAAATTGTCACACCCCGATTTTATGACAACCAAATATTCAATCTAGAGCATGTATCCAGACTAATATTCAATTTTCAAAACCCCGAGAATGACACCCTTACACAGGTTCACAAATAATCATATTGAAAATAATATTTAATACTCATTGAATAAGAACGTATGATCTTATTTTTTTAAAAAGAAAAACTCATTATTAAACCTGTATTCCCAATACATTCACTTTCATTATAAAAGAAATAGCGTTCTGTTACAAATATTATTCCCTTTTCAAATTACAAAAGAAATACCATTTTCATTAAATAAAATCTCCGTACAGAGTTCAGCGGAAAGAAAATAAATTCTAGATATCCTTTGGTCAAGAACCATTACACCGTTCCCAATCTCAATAATATAATCCAAACTACAATATCATATATATGGCTCACATTGCCAGAAATAAAAATCAAGTAAGAAAATAAATACAACTCTGCCAAGAAGTAGTACAACAATAATCTCTTCACACAGAGAGAAACTCCATAAAGAATCTCCCCCATTATTGAATCTGCACATACATTCAACTACATTTCATATAGATATGCCCCGAATGCATTACGCACCCGGGTCAGTATATAAAATGCTGGTATGAGTTAACTAAAAATAGAAAAGCAGCCTTATGGATTGATCCGCTGGGTTCCACAGACTTCAAAACACATAAAAAATTGCACAAAATAAACCAATGGTTCAGAACAGTAGTTCCACTCACATATCGGGACAAAAAGGCAGTCTCCCTCAATATGGTGGCATACGTTCTAACCTGGATAACCAATAATAAATTCTTACCATCCGATCACATAGTGAGCCAGCCCTGTAAAAATGTTAGTAGACCCACCATCCTGGAAATACATAGCTAATGCATTCTAAATATGATAAAAATATAGAGTTGTACATAAATGTTATCTTTTCACGCCTAAGAAGCTTAAGATTACACTTTTTACAATTCCATCACAGTAGATGGCATTTCTAACATGGTCCCAACACAAAAATCATCCGAAATTACGTTTACTGTTGGTCAGCCAAGTTTCATAGTTTCCACGTGTCGGGAAATAACTTAAATAAATTGATGATTAAAATTAGGGTTCGAAACTATTCAAATTTATAACTTAACCAATTACTCCTTAGGTTCACCACCTCGGCCACCCAACCATGGTTCATCCTACACGTATATCCCATGTGTACCCTAACATAATACCAACGTCTACTCCGGTACCAATTTGGTCAGGGTATCAACCAACTTGGATATATACACACAAGGCCAATCATTATGTCATGACGTCAAATAATGAAGCCGAGCATAAGGCTCATAAATCACACAGAGGCACGGGGATCACACAGCATCGACCCAATGGTAAACTCACATGAGAGCTATCAAAGAATTCAAATCACACAGAGAGGGAGGGTGGTGAACGTTAAAGATTTCCTTAACTGTCTAGGTTCTTTAAACAGTTCACATAGCATACACACAGTTCAAGATCACATCATCTCTAATAATTTATGATTTTTCATAGATAATTAGAGACAACCTTTTCCACATAGTTATTCTAAAGCCCCCCATAATCCTTCACATAGTTTCAAATTAACCAAATAAAACTGCTACCGAAATGTAAAGTTTCTGTCCAAATGGTGCAGAATTGGGAAAAACTTGCTTAATAAAATGTGTGCAGAATCACGTTTTACATAGAACGCGTGAGCAAAATATTAAAATACGCAACTTAAAAATTCAAAAAAAAAAAAACAAATATTACTAACAACAACCTAAAAAAATTAGAATTTCCTCAATTTTGAGATTTAATACTTTAGCACCAAGATTCACACCCAGAATCGATACAACCATAAAAAGAATAAAACCTGTAAGGGTCAATGACATACACGCATGGTTTTCTTTCATTCACGTGATTAAATAAGCCTAAACTTACATAAGTTATGGATTCATAAAATATAATGAATCTCATGGAACATATTTTCAAATCAATAACATGTATTCAAAGTAGGGGAAATTGGTGAAAAGGGCATTAAGACAAGCTAAATTGGAATGAAAAACACTTAATAAAAACAACTTGGTTTTTACTCCTAATTTTTTTTTGACCAAAGCATCCTCATCTTCATCATCTAACCTTACTATCAAACCCTAGCCACCATTGCCACTACCTATGCCTAGCCTTCAGCCACCACCACTTCAACCTCCGGTGACCAACACTACCATCGTCGACGACCTCCGGCGACCTTTGACGACCTCCGGCGACTGCCACTAGCACCTCCGGCGACCATCCACCACTGCCACCACCCATACCTAACCTCCGACCACCACCACTTCTACCTCCGACGACCTCATACGACCTCCGCGACCGCCATTAGCACCTCCAGCGACCATCACCTATCATCCCACCTTCATTTAATAGTTCTGACCATCTTAAGAGAAATTTCTCTTAAGATCAGTCATATTAAGATAGTATGACTGATCTTAAGAGAAATTTCTCTTAAGATCAGTTGTCCATAGAGATTTGTTTTGGTGGTGGTGGTGGTGGTGGTGGTGGTGGAAATGGAGGGGAGGAGAGAGAGATGGTAGTGGTGGTGGTGGTGGTAGTAGTGACTATGGAGGGGGAGGAGAGAGAAAGTTAGAGAGAGAAGAGAGTTGGTGGTAGTTGCAACAGCAACGATGACGGTGAAGGCTCCGACGACGGCGACGGTAATGGTGGTGGTGGTTATGATGGTGATGGCTATGGAGGGAGGAGGAGAAAGTTAGAGAGAGAAGAGAGATGGTGGTGGTAGTGGCTATGGAGGGGGAGGAGAGAGAAAGTTATAGAGAGAAGAGAGTTGGTGGTAGTTGCGACGGCGATGGCGACGAAGGCTCCGGTGGTGGTGGTTGTGATGGTGGTGGCTATGGAGGGAGGAGGAGAGAAGATGGTGGTGGTGGTAGCTATGAAGGGGGAGGAGAGAAGATGGTGGCTATGGTGGTGGTGGTTGTGATGGTGGTGGCTATGGAGAGGGAGGAGAGAGAAAGTTAGAGAGAGAAGAGGGATGGTAGTGGTGGTCTCTTAGGGTTCCATGAGCAATTTTACCATTTAGAGTGAAATTTAAAATTTTATAGGACTAAGAGGGAAAGTTCAAATTTTAGAAGACTTTGGGAGGGAAATGATTTTTAGAGTATGTCCTTGTATGGGTTTTTGGTTATAGTTTGTCCTTTAGCCCAACTTAGCCCAACCTTAGGGGCCTTATACCAAGTCTCCCATCAAAGTAACGTCTTTGGGTATGTATATATACATGTGTATATATATAAACTACATGTGTGATTAACTCATCTAATTAGGGCTTGGAGTTGATGATAGAAAACACAAAGCCAAGCAGAGAGTCCCCATTTTCTTCCTATTCTTTTATTCTTCCTCATCTTCTTCTTCTTCTTTTTCTTCTTCTTCTTCTTCTTCTTCTTCTTCTTCTTCTCCCTCTCTCTCTCTCTCTCTCTCTCTCTCTCTCTCTATGATTAGCCTCTACCAAATAAAAAATGAAACACTAGTTTATGACATAAGGGTATATATATACACACATATAGCATTTCTAGCCCTACTATCATCCACTAAAATAAAATTCCCATTTTTCTACTTGTGGGCTCACAAAAGAGACCCATATGAGCCAAAATGCAACCCAAACCACTAAAATGGCTAGCCCAAAGGGTACTCATATCCCAAGTACTTAATTTTCATACTAGATACACTATATTACACATTTGCGGGCCTACAAACATTAACAAAAAAATACATATCAACTCTTCAATTTCTTTAACAAATATAAATTAATGTAATGTAACACTCAAACAAAATGGGCTCACTAACGATTTAATTTATGTGCTCCAAACTTTAAATTTTTAAACATGTGTCTTATATAGGCTCACTCATATAATATTGCTAACTAAAAATAATAATTAAATAATTATTTAAACACTTAGAAATTTTTGGGTTGTTACACATACATTCTCACCTTCCTTCAACCACTCAAGCCGCCTGACACGACGATTTTTCTGTGTGCGCTTGTGTGCTATACCCAAGTGTAGGTAATCGTGCAAGTAGTAAACTGGATTAAGTCCAGGTCAATCCCACAGGGAAAGTGTTAAACTAATTACTTAGATTATTCTCAACAGGAAGATAAAAATCAATACTTTTATTTAACAGATGTAGAACACAAAGTTCCACAGTTTAACAACTACTAAAACTGAAGCAATTAAACTAGATTAATTAATTACTAACTAATTAACTAAAGCAGTGATTTAAAATATTTTTCTTAATTAAAAAGGAATGTTGGGATTACACGAATCCACCGCAACCTAGCCATCTACCATGCAATTACATTGAAGCTCAGTGGAGCACACTCTCTACAGTATTCTGTATTCCTCTTAAGATAAAGAATCCATAGTCCTTTTATGACCGGGACTATATCATCACATTTACGTTTGAAATACAAAAAGGCGGTTTAAAAAAATAGTTTAGACTCTCACCTACAATGGTATTAGCATTGAGGGTGGTTTGCAAAATATATTGAAGGAAAATGCCTTAAAGCTTAAAGTTCATAGACTGTTTTGACAAACTGAGCGTTTTGGGACAATTTGATAACAATCCAGTAAAACAGAAAGTCTAGGAATACTATATAGAATGTCCTCAAGAATCAAAGAGCTCGATCGATCGACGCGATTTCGATCGATCGAACTTCTTCATCCCTCGATCGATCGAACTGAC
Organism: Hydrangea macrophylla; assembly: GCA_033977485.1. NCBI lineage: Eukaryota > Viridiplantae > Streptophyta > Magnoliopsida > Cornales > Hydrangeaceae > Hydrangea > Hydrangea macrophylla. The sequence continues at coordinate 9,603,144 of CM066995.1, read as the reverse complement.
TTCAATCGCTCGGCAATAACTCTGGTCCAATTGATCGAACCACTTCAATCGATCGAACACCCTGAGATCATGGTTTCATCGTGATCTCCCAACCCGGGGACTACTCAGACATCGTCTGAAGTGTCACAGTGTTGTTTTTAAAGTAAGGATTCATTAAAGAAGTGTTGGTTGAGATTTAAGCATGTAAACTATGAAAACTATGGTTTATCCACTACCAACAAGTAAAACTATGATCTATTCAAATTTAAACTATATAAGCTATTAACAGAATGTAAACAAAACTGATATAACAAAACCTGAAACGAACAAGTTGTTAATGAACTTCAAACTTCCACTCAATTCAATATCCAATCATCAAAACCTACAAGAATCAAAGTAGAAAACTCTCTCTCTATATAAAAACTGATAAAATGTAAAGTGGGCGTCCTCATGGACGTACACAATACGAGTTTTTATAGTAAAACCTAATGCCTAGGGTTCAACATGCATTCCGCTGCGTTCGCGTAAAAATCTGATAAAAAAACATGTTCGATCGATCGAACCAATCTCGATCGATTGAACTGTGGGGACTTCGATTGCTTGAACTTTTCTCGATCGATCGAACAGTCTTCAATCGATCGAACTCTATACTTCAACTTTTGATTGTCTTCATTAGAATTCAGCATTTCCTTTTATCGTCATCTTTCAATTCTTCACACAGCAACTGCAGTCTGCACAAATTACAGCTAAAACACACAACTTATCATAGATTAATCAATATGTGCGTAAACTAGCATTGTAATTCAAATTGCAGATAAATGGAGGAATTGTAAACTAAATCCATACTTTTTCTTCTTTTAGCGCGGGGGTATTTGTATGTATTTTACAAATACCCCCGCTTGTCACAACCCCCAACTAGCGAGTTGCTAGTCCCTAGCAATAGAGCGAAAATAATAACAAGCTACACTATAACTGTAATGACTAATAAAATAAATTAAACTAAGGTAAACTAGACTAAAACAAGAAAGAAACTACCTAACTCACTTTCGCAGGAATCGCGGTTGCATTTAGCTAATGCAACAAGCAGTTAAACCCCTAGGTTTCCCCTAGTGGATGAGTGTTGTCTCGTGAGGGTTTGCAGTGAATATACCCACAAAATTCTCTGATTTTAAGCTCCAAAAAGATATAGAATAACTTTTAAACCTTCCCCTTTTTTTCAACTATTGATTTAGCTCTACAAAACACATCATCCTCATTCAAACCATGAAAGAAATGCACATGTTCCTCATGTCACCAAGATAAAAATGACATACGCATCACATCCATGTATCCGTGTGTGTGTAAAATTAACAGCTATACATCAACTTTATTTAGAGTTGTTTAAACTATCATACTCTCAGAACTTGTAGTTTCAACTCAATTCTCACGTAGTTATTTTACTCAGAAATGAACATCTCATAGAAACTTGGTGAATGATAATCGCACATGGTATGAAAGCTTTGATAGGAGTGATTTTTTGGATACTATTGCTTTCATACTCGACTCCATAAAAGACGAACATTTTAGAGTGTATAGTCTCATAAAAGGAATACTACTTACTAGAGGAGCGAAATACCGTGGATAACTCAAATTACACTTTCATGTTTAAACTAAGTTGTAGAGAATCATTAAGACTTTGACTTTTCAGTTTTTATTTAGTAGGGTAGAGATTAGAGTGGTAAGAAATTGCACATTTTCAGCATGTGGCTGTATTCAGTAACTTCTTCACTTTATTCCAACCATCCTCTCCATTCATATCATCATTCATTTCATTTTATCATCATTTTTTCATTTTTTTTTTAACTTGGAGAGGTACTCCTTCTTCTTCCTTTTCTCTTTTATGTAGCCCCTCCCACAACTACTCCCTCCTCATAATATACTTCAACAATTTAATCACCTTGGATGTGCAATGGGGTTCATTGAGGCCAAAGTATAAAATTAGGGATTTAGAATCTTGGAAGTATCTACTAGGGGTGAGGTTAAGAACAACACATATTTAAAGTGTTGATAACGGTATATGGAAAGGTAAGGAGTAAATAACGATGGCTTAAATCATTTTCCCAACTTCTTAATTTTAACACTTAAATGTTCATTGAGTTTAATTGGTAAATCCTGAACGTTCTCCTCTAATAAGCAGCCAAAATGAAGAAATAGAGACTAGTCAACGAATTTTAATCGACATTTTCAATGAAAACAATTCGAACTTGATGTGATAATTCCCTCAGAATTAAAGATTGGATTCAAAAGCTCACTAAGGGTGACTAGTTTCCACTACTTATTCCTTAAAGTATAATAGCCGTATTAACTCTTATTTAAAGTTTTCTGTGTAGCTATTAATAAGTGCAAATAATTTGGATACAAGAATGGTCAACATATGCATTCAACCTAGAGAACTTAGAAAACGCATGAACTTAATTCATAAAAGGATGAGAATAAAATGATTGTGTCGTTGCTTGACAACAGCTAAATAGAAGTGAAAATTCAAAATTGTTCTACCCATTTAATTCAAAGACTTGGTTAATAGTTTGAAACTTTTTTTTAATAATAATGGAGATTGTATGATGTTTGCCAATAGATAGAGTGATCCAGATTGCTATGTAGAAAATATGCACAGGTGATTCTCTATCTATATCCCACCCCCAACTGAAAATTACAAAGCCTCAGTAAGTGATTTTCAAAAATAGATAGAGAGATATCACCTGAAATATCATGTAAGAATCGTAATAGTAACAACATGTACAGAAAACATACACACTCCAAGCAGCAAAGATAAAAAATATAGGAAATATAAAGCATCAGATCCAAGCATAAAATAAAACTACTCACTGGAAATATAGTAAAGTGAATGTACAGAATAGTGAAAATCAGACATACTAAAATCCAGCATAGATACAAAAATCCAACTATCCAACCAATCACCAATAATATCCAAAAACAACCACACTTTCCAAACCAACCACAACCAAAACAATAACCCAACAGTGTCCAAAAATGCCCAACAAACAACCCAGAATATACCAAACCAACCAAAAAAAAAATCCATAAACCAAACCAACAGACTACCCATCATCGGGAACATCAGATAAAATGTCAATCAATAGATCTGGAGCATCCATAACTCCACCTCGACACCCGTAGTTGTGGTAGCCAGAGCACTCGCAATCGTGGCAGCTGGAGTAGAAACTGATGTGTCGGCCACGACAGGAGGAGGTGGAAATGGTATCTCTGAAGTAGGTGGTCCTTCTGATGATGATGGTGCAGTAGGTGGTACAGCAGATGTAGAAGGAACGAAAATATCAACCGGGGGATCGGAAGATGAAGGACCAGTAGGGGCAGAAGAAGATGGGCCAGTGGTGGGTGATGGAGCAGCAAATGTAGTAGGTGGGACGGTGGAAGTGTCAGGAGCTGCTGTAGGTGGATCGCTGGGTACGGTAGGTGCAGCTATATGAGCTGCCTGATCAACTCCGATCTGTATCAAGATCGCCTCCAGCAAGGTAGTCATCACATCCACCTTACCCTCAAGTCGAATTCTAACCTCTCTCTCCTCCATTAACAACTCATGAATAGTCGGGAGAGGCGCAGAAGAAGACTCTCCCTGGGTACGAGCCTGAGACCTCTGTCTCAACTCAAATCTTGCCACCTCCCCAACAGGGTCTAACTCCTCCTCCGAGTCATGCTCCTCAACCTCTGTGGGCGTCCCAGAAGCGGCTTCCTCAGTATCAGTCCCACCTCCTCGTCTCCTCTTCTCTCCCATCTTCGCCTTGCCTTTTCCTTTTCGCTTCCTCTTCTACGCATTAGACCGGCAGGAAGCTGTCTCTCCAAACCGACTGTGAGACTGGGCAGTCGCGTCCCCCGCCAAAGGAATGATACCCACATGCTCGATCACCCTATGAATAGCCCAAGCACCCTTCAGGTGCTTTTTAGCCTGAATGTAGCGTGTAGGGTATCGCATGAAGTCGATGTAAAGGTGGGGCAAACAGACTGGCTGCTGTGTCCCGATCGCGTATAAGACACGAGCATACCATGCCGCAATCTTCTCCCGATATGATGTCACTAATAGGCAATTGCTCAGGGCAAGATGGAGCATATGGTAATTATCTGTGAGGTAGAGGTCGGGAATGAGAGCCTCGCCATCCCATGTCAGAAGAGCTCCCCCGGTGATCTCTCAGATGATGATGGTCGGTGATAGCTAAGGTGTGTCGGGACGATGTGGGCATACGCAATTTGGTACCTCCGGTACTCCAAGAGTAGCAGCTACAGTGGCCGGGCTGAAGATGATCTCCCGGCCACGGAAAAATGAGCGAAGGGTGAACGGAACAACCGGATCCCGGATCATCGTCGCACACACCTCCCGTATCCAAGATAGATTCACATGCTTAGGCTGGGAGAATAGTGCGTACCACTGAGGCATGGCACGTATCCGTGCAAGGTACCACGGAGTAGCCAGCCAGGCAGTCTCAAGGGGACGCTCGATCATGACCTTTCTCGACTGGAAGTAACGGGTGAACCAAACGCGGTCTTCCTCGTTTCTAAACCCGTGATCTGGAACTGGGTCGAGTATAGCGAGGTCGAACAGCTTGGATTTGTGGTAGCCAATGATTGGATTCATGATAAAGCCCTGAAAAGGAAGAAGCAATGAGAGAACATATTAGAACAGGCCAAATAATAAAGAGAAAGAAACTGCCACACTTCGATCGATCGAAGGCTTATTCGATCAATCGAGAATATTGCAAGGCCGATCGCTCGAGAATGCTCGATCGATCGAACAGAAGCCGGGTTCAATCGATCGAAACCCGTTTGATCGATTGAGAACAGCGAAATAGCAGTGGCAACGATGGAGAATGGGAATAGCCCGAAAACAACAAATACGATATTAAAACTAAGAAAAGGAGTGAAAGAGTCAATGGGGGGCACCCCCATATGAATTTGAAACAAAAAGAAAAATGAGGGGTGACTCGGGGCTTACCTCGAGAGACGCACTAGGTAGAGGGTGCCGGTGGTGCCACTGATGATCCGGGGGACCCGGAGCTTCCTTAATTGCTGTAGTTTGATGTGGGGGAGGCCAAAATTGTGGGAGTCGCTCTCTGTGTTCGATCGCTTGAGTAAGGGAGAGAGACAGAGAGACTGATTAAAAATTCTAAAAGATGCCTCGTTTAAATACAAGTTTCGATCGATCGAGTAATTTCGATCGATCGATTGAGTCCTTCTCAAGCGCTCAAGGTGATGACATTCTCGATCGATCGAGATAAGTTTGATCGATCGAGCATAAAAATTCCACAAGATCCTTGAATTGAGAAATTACACACCCCCAACTAACCAATTTTAATCTGGACATACAGAATAAGGACAACACAGTGCATTGCCAGAATATGGAAGCCAAAAACGTCAACCTCATAGTAGATAATTGCAAATTTATATAAATAAATCCTTAAAATAGCATCCCTGTGCAATATTATTGCCCCCAAAAATGGTAAATAACACCTTATTGAAAAAGAAAACTAAAATAAAACTGAAATTAATAACACTTCGTCCAAGAATACACTCCAATTTATTAAAGAAGATAGGAAATGACATAAAACAATTGGAGTGAAACACTATTCTTCAAGCAGAAAGATATCTTCCTCCACAGCTTCTTTTGCCGCCCGAATTTCAAATGTAGAGTCTAAACGTGATGATTCCCTTTCCCAGAATAGTCGGAAAGAAACGAGGACATCATCAAGCAAGTCTGAACTCTGTAAGGAATTGATATCACAGGCAAGAGGTGATCCGCATGGAGACAAAGATAAAGGAGTATGATAGCGTAACAGATTTTCCTCTTGCGGCGGAGTATTCGGGGACCGTATGTATGGCCCAAACCCATGAAAGAGTTGATGTGGAAGGTATAGCGGTGGGAATGGTAGATTCATAGTGATATTCCTGACAAAGGGAAACAAAAATGAAATAGAGAAAGTAAGTTAACAAGAGCAATAGAAAAACAAAAAGGAAGAGATAAATAAAACAAAACGAAAAGAAAATGAAAGGAATGTGACCCAAAATTAACCTCACTATTGGCTAAGTATACCCAGATGCACTAGCTGGTAGAGGGCATTGAAGCCTGAATAGCAAGTAACTGACATACTCATAGATATAGGGAACCACATGGAGGACCAGGAAGTCGTCAACATATGTGAAAACAGCATTATGGCATTCGGGCACCACATCTTGTAAGTCCTCTTCTTCCCATGGCTCCCACATCGAGTCATTTTCCCATTGTTCCAACAGTGCGTCATCCACTTCTCCAACAGCATACCCTTCAGGTTCTCCTTTCTCTCCGAAAAGGTCCATATGCTCGAATGGGTTGATTTAGAGGAGAGCAGGATCATAAGGGATGTACCCATAGGTCAGGTCCACTACATCATCTGCCCCTGGTCCTTGATAAGGAGATAAGCAGAATGCTATCTCGTCGACAGTCCAAGGTGGATTCTGATATTCAGAATCAGCCCATGACCCTATAGAATGAATGTCGTCATCCTGCATCTTGATATCCTATAATGGAAAGATAGCACGAAATAGAAGATTAAGAATTGAAATCACATTCACAAAGACAGAAAAAGATAAAACAAAATGAAATGCAGAAAAAAAAAGAGTACAACAACATTGGGAGAACGCACTTGGGCGTTTTAGTTTGAAGTATAATCGGGCTCATCCAGTGGGATGTGCTCGATCTCGGGTTGGAAATCCTCTAAGAACGGTTTCAACCTTTGGCCATTGACCTTGAAACTTCCGTCGTTCTTAGGGTTAAATAGCTCAACTGCCCCGTGTGGAAAGACAGATTTGACTGTGAAAGGTCCTGTCCACCGAGATCGGAGTTTGCCTGGGAAGAGATGAAGGCGTGAATCATATAATAAAACTTTCTGCCCCGGCTCGAAAGATTTACGAATGATCGTTTGATCGTGGCGCGCCTTCAACCTCTCCTTGTGGAGTTTAACATTGTCGTATGCATCTCGACGGATTTCTTCCAGTTCAGCCAACTGGAGTTTTCGGAGATGTCCTCCCTCCTTAATGTCAAAATTTAATGAGTGTGTTGCCCATTAAGCTTTGTGTTCTATTTCGACAGGAAGGTGACACGCCTTACAGTACACTAGCCTATATGGAGACATTCCCAGATTTGTCTTATAAGCAGTACGGTACACCCACAGAGCGTCAGTCAATTTATAGGCCCAATTTTTTCTGTTGAAACTAACTGTTTTTTCAAGTATATGTTTGTTTTCACGGTTAGCCAACTCCGCCTGCCCGTTTGTTTGTGGGTGGTATGCTAGAGCGATTTTATGGTGTACCCCATATTTCTTGAGTAGTGTTTCCAAAGGCCTGTTGCAGAAATGCTTGCCTTGGTCACTTAATAATGCTTTTGGTGTACCAAAATGCGATAAAATATTCTCCTTAAGAAAAGACATGATTGTTTTGTGGTCATTGCGTCTCATCGGTAATGCTTCCACCCATTTTGATACGTACTCCACAACTAGGAGTATGTATTCGCAGTTGTTTGATTTAGGGAACGGGCCCATAAAGTCTATGCCCCAATAATGGAATATTTCAATTGTGATAATAGGGGTTAAGGGCATAGAATTCCTTTTTGAAATAGTACCTAGCTTTTGACAGCGTTGGCACGATTTGCAGAAAGAATAAGCGTCCTTAAATATGGTGGGCCAATAAAATCCGCTGTGTAGGACTTTTTGTACGGTCTTTTGGGAAGAAAAATGGCCACCACACGCTTCAGAGTAGCATGAGGCTAGAATTACGGTTATATCCTGATTAGGGACGCAACGCCTGATGACCTGATCAGCACAATACTTGAATAAATAAGGGTCATCGAAAAAGAAATGGCGTGCAAACGAGAGGAACCGCTTCCTGTCTTGATTCGACCAGTGTCTAGGAGTTTCTCCTGCGGCCAGATAATTTACTATGTCTGCATACCAGGGTAAACCCAAGACTGCCATAATTTGCTCGTCTGGGAATTCATCTTTGATTGGTATGGGCTCAGTATTGTCCGTGAATGTTAACCGAGATAGGTGATCAGCAACCACATTCTCTACTCCTTTTTTATCCTTGATAGTGATATCAAATTCCTAGAGTAGGAGTATCCAACGGGTAAGCCTCTGTTTTGCGTCTTTCTTAGATAACAGGTACTTAAGGGCCGAGTGGTCTATAAAATAGACTATTGGGGACTCTATCAGATAAGACCTGAATTTGTCCAGAGCGAAGACTATTGCCAGTAGCTCTTTTTCAGTAGTTGTATAGTTCATTTGAGCTTCGTTGAGTGTTCGGCTGGCATAGTATATAACATAAGGCTTGTCGTCCTTCCTCTGTCCTAGGACTGCACCAACGGCGTAGTCGCTAGCATCGCACATTAGTTTGAATGGCAAACCCCAGTCGGGTGCCTGTATTATTGGTGTGGAGGTAAGGTGATTTTTTAGTACATCAAAAGATATTTGACAATTTTCCGACCAAACAAATGGTGCATCTTTGACTAGGAGTTGGCATAATGGTTGTGAGATGGCACTAAAATTTTGGATAAAGCGTCGATAAAACCCAGCATGTCCCAGAAAAGAACGGATGTCTCGGACTGTTCGAGGGACAGGCAAATTCGAAATTATATCGATTTTTGCTTTATCGACTTGAATACCTTTATCAGAGATAATGTGGCCGAGGACAATTCCTTTGGTCACCATGAAATGACACTTTTCCCAGTTTAGTACTAAGTGTTTGTCCTCGCATCTCGCTAACACTTTTTCAAGGTTTCGAAGGCAGTTATCGAAACTATGACCAAACACCGAGAAATCGTCCATAATGACCTTAAGTGTCTGTTCAACCATGTCACTGAATATGCTTAACATACACCGCTGGAAAGTGGCAGGTGCATTGCATAATCCAAAAGGCATGTGGCGGTAAGCGAACGTACCGAACGGGCATGTGAATGTTGTTTTCTCCTGATCTTCAGGAGCAATTTCAATTTGGTTGTATCCACTGTATCCGTCCAAGAAACAATAATACTTGTGACCCGCCACTCGTTCTAGCATCTAATCCATGAATGGCAGTGGGAAGTGATCCTTCCGGGTCATAGTATTCAACTTTCGATAGTCAATACACATCCGCCATCCAGTGGGGACGCGTGTTGGTACTAACTCGCCGTCTTTATTTGGGATTACTATTATACCAGCTTTTTTGGGCACCACTTGGGTTGGACAAAGCCAAGGGCTGTCAGAGATAGGGTATATTATCCCAATGTCTAGAAGTTTTAAGACTTCTTTCTTCACTACTTCTTGCATATTTGGATTCAGATGCCTCTGCATTTGTCGCGAGGGTTTAACGTCTTCTTCCAGATAAATCTTATGGGTGCAAATAGATGGGCTTATGCCTTTGAGGTCAGCAATAGTCCATCCCAATGCTCCCTTATGCAGTTTGAGCATTTGAATCAACTTATCCTCTTATTCTGGATTTAACGTAGATGAGATTATAACAGGATAAGTCTTTTCAGTTCCTAGAAAAGCGTATTTGAGCTCCTTTGGAAGCTCCTTTAATTCCAAATCAGGAAACTAAAAATTTGAAGGCATAGTTAACTTGGTTTTTGGAGGTAAGGGTTCATATGGTGTGACCCACATGCATTCATCTCTATCTTCCTCCTTGGTTTCCATCATGAGGCAGGCGTGATTTAGGGCAGCATCCAATGGGGTAGAATCATTAGGTAGATAGGTAGTGTCGAATTGTGACACAACTACCTCCAAGGGATCTTTGTACTCTACAAGATCAGCCTCATCTTCGATGACCGTTTCGATGCAGTTAACCTCTTCGTCATCCTCGTATTCTTCAGGTCGGGGATTTGAGAATATCTTGACATTTAAAGTCATATTCTCGAATACGATGGTCATGATACCACTTCTTATTTTGATTGTGGCATCTATGGTGTTGAGGAATGGACGTCCAAAAATTACCGGGATTTGTGAACATGGGTTAGACACAGGTTCTGTGTCTAGAATCACAAAATCTACCGGGAAGACAAAAGTGTCTATTTGCACTAGAACGTCCTCCAATATTCCTCTAAGAAATTTGACTGACCTGTCTGCCAATTGCAATGCAACCCGGGTGGGTTTGAGTTCACCCAACCCTAATTGTTTATATACTGAGTATGGCAGCAGGTTTACGCTAGCTCCTAAATCAAGGAGTGCGTTGTCTATCCTTTGATTCCCAATTCTGCATGAGACAGTTGGGGTGCCAGGGTCCTTGAGCTTCGGAGGCAACTCATTTTGAATGATTGCACTTGCTTGGCAAGCGACATAAGCATATTTTTTCACACTTTGCCTCCTTTTGACCGTGCATAAGTCTTTTAGATACTTAGCATAGGCTGGCACTTGTTTGATGGCATCAAGGAGTGGGAGATTAATTTTGACCTGTTTGAATAACTCCAAGAACTCCTGATTTTTTGCCTCGTTTTGGGATTTCTTGAGCCTTTGAGGGTACGGCGCAGGGAAAGGGCATTTGGGTAATTCATCAATGACAGGCTCCTTTCCCGGCCTTCTCTCAACTTCTTCTACTTCTTTAGAAGCGTCCTTGTTTGGTTCTAATGGTTTGTCATTAGTAGACGATTCTTCTGCTTGAGTAGATGGTTTGCTCCTAATTACCACTTCCTCCTCTTCATACTCCTCGGGAGTAGAATAAGGCATGTTTTGCCCTATGACTTTACCACTTCTTAATGTAGTCACGGCTTTTTCCTGTTCATGATTAGGAGGGCCATTGTTGTATCCCTTGGGGTTTGGATGTGGTTGAGCGGAAAATGTGCCACTCGAACCCTCTTGACGTGCATCCATCCTCTCTAATGTAGCAGACATTTTGCTCATCATCTGAATTAACTGTTGCGTTAAATTGGCGTTAGAGAGTGGATCTTCCTCTTGCACCTTCCTGTGAGGTGGCATATAGACATTTGCTGGTTGATTATGTGAGGGTTGAGTATTGTTGTAGTTGTTTGTTCTATTCTGATTGAATGGCTGGGATTGCCTATTGTATTGCCCTTGATATTGATTATTGGTATTGTAGGGCTGTTGTTGTTGAAATTGGTTTTAGGTCCTAGCGTTGCTTTTCCAGTCGAACCCGGGGTGATTCCATCTATTATTATTATTTTGTGAATTATAGTTGTTGTAGGAATTCCCCGCCCCCCTATACCCTTGCATGGCATTTATTTCCATGGGGGGTTGTTCTTGAAAATATGGCACATTGGGACAATATTGAGTAGTGTGTCCCAGCATATTACATGTGCCACATGGTTCTTCAAGCAAAAACTGCCTAGAACTCTTTCCTTTCATCCCCAATTCCTCCACTTTCTTTGCTAGTTCTTCATACTTGTTCATAAGATGATCCTCACTTTTTAGTTGATATAAACTTTTCTCTTCTACACAGGAGATCTGTGAGCGTTGAACATCATCCGAATTTGACCATTCATGGGCGTGTTCAGCTAGCCACTAAAAATGAGCTTCAGCCTCCTCCGTGTTTTTGCGAAGAAATTGCCCTAAACTCATGGTCTCGACCAACTTTTTAGTTTCCCCATTCAACCCTTCATAGAAATAGCTTATGGTTCGTCATTTCTCGTACCCATGATGTGGGCATAAGAGTAGCAGATCCTTGAAACGCTCCCAAGTTTGAGTGAAGGTTTCATTGTTCTTTTGTTTGTAAGAGTTTATTTGTCTTTTAAGCTCGGTGGTCATGCGAGGTGGAAAGAATTTGTTTAGGAAAGCAGTGTTCATCGCATGCCAGGTATAGATAGAGTTTGGCTACAAGGTGAGTAACCACGCTTTTGCTTTATCCTTCCGAGTGAAAGGAAATAGCATCAGACGTGTTACATCTACAGGACAATTCTGTGAGAAAGTTTTACAAACGTCCTCAAAGTCCTTGACATGTAGATACGCCTTCTCTCTCTCCATTCCATGAAAGGTAGGAAGGAGTTGAATCATTCCATTGCGAAATTGAAATTCACCTGCATGAGGTGGAATGAGAATGCAAGATGGCGTAGGTGCGTGTTCGGGTGTCATGAGGTCACACAAAGGACGCAATGAATCGTCAATTGGTACGACCACATTATCACCGTTTTCACTTTGATTATCAGCCATTGAATCGATCGGTGTAACTATGGGGTTAATCGAACTAGATGAATTGGATAAATAGAATGGGTTTTCGTAAATTCCTTCGATGGAATTATCGGACATAAAGAGAAAGATCCTAAGAAATTTTTAATCTAAAGAACAAAAGAAAAAGAAAAAGAAAAAACAGAAAAAGATAAGGAAAGATTGAGGTAATCGAAGTGTTAGCTTGTCGCCCTCCCCGGCAAAGGCGCCAAAAACATGACACGACGATTTTTCTGTGTGCGCTTGTGTGCTATACCCAATTGTAGGTAATCGTGCAAGTAGTAAACTGGATTAAGTCTAGGTCGATCCCACAGAGAAGGTGTTAAACTAATTAATGAGATTATTCTCAACAGGAAGATAAAAATCAATACTTTTATTTAACAGATGTAGAACACAAAGTTCCACAGTTTAACAACTACTAAAACTGAAGCAATTAAACTAGATTAATTAATTACTAACTAATTAACTAAAGTAGTGATTTAAAATGTTTTTCTTAATTAAAAAGGAATGTTGGGATTACACGAATCCACAGCAACCTAGCCATCTACCATGCAATTACATTGAAGCTTAGTGGATCACACTCTCTACAGTATTCTGTATTCGTCTTAAGATAAAGAATCCATAGTCCTTTCATGACCGGGACTATATCATCACATTTACGTTTGAAATACAAAAAGGCGGTTTAAAACAATATTTTAGACTCTCACCTACAATGGTATTAGCATTGAGGGTGGTTTGCAAAATATATTGAAGGAAAATGCCTTAAAGCTTAAAGTTCATAGACTGTTTTGACAAACTGAGCGTTTTGGGACAATTTGATAAAAATTCAGTAAAACAGAAAGTCTAGGAATACTGTATAGAATGTCCTTGGCACGACGATTTTTCTGTATGCGCTTGTGTGCTATACCCAAGTGTAGGTAATCGTGCAAGTAGTAAACTGGATTAAGTCCAGGTCGATCCCACAGGGAAGGTGTTAAACTAATTACTTAGATTAATCTCAAAAAGGGAAAATAAAATTCAATATTTTTATTTAACAGATGTAGAACACAAAGTTCCATAGTTTAATAACTACTAAAATTGAAGTAATTAAACTAGATTAAGTAATTAATAACTAATTAACCAAAGCAGTGATTTAAAATGTTTTTCTTAATTAAAAAGGAAAGTTGGGATTACACTAATTCACCGCGACCTAGCCATCTACCATGCAATTACATTGAAGCTCAGTGGAGCACACTCTCTACAGTATTCCGTATTTCTCTTAAAATAAAGAATCCATAGCCCTTTCATATCCGGGACTATATCATCACAATGGAGTTCGAAATACACAAAAGCGGTTTAAAACAATAGTTAAGACTCTCACCTACAATGGTATTAGCATTGAGGGTGGTTTGCAAAATATATTGAAGAAAAATGCCTCAAAACTTTAGGTTTAAAGACTGTTTTGACAAACTGAGCATTTGGGGACAGTTTGATAACGAATCAGTAAATCAGAAAGTCTAGGAATACTATATAGAAGGTCCTCAAGAATCAGAGAGCTCGATCGATCGACGCGCTTTCGATCGATCGAGCATCTTCTTCTCTCAATCGATCGAACTGACTTCGATCGCTCGACTGTATCTCTGGTCCGATCGATCAAACGACTTCGATCGATCGAACACAGGGATTATTCTGCTGCATGGCAGAGGCCTGAGATCACGGTTTCATCGTGATCTCCCAACCCGGGGACTACTCAGACATCGTCTTGAGTGTCACAGATTTATTCTTAACGTACAAATTCATTAAGGTTGCGTTTGGATGAGATTTAAACATGTAATCAATGAAAAGCTATGATTTAAACACTACCAACAAATAAAACTGCAATCTATTCAGATATAACTATGTAAACTACTAAAAGAGTGCAAGCAAAACTGATATAATCAAAACCTGGAACGAACAAGCTATGGATAACCTTTAAACTTCACTTGAATTCAATGTTCAATCACCAAAACCTACAAGGATCAAAGTAAAACACTCTCTTTCTGTGTAAAAACTGATAAAATGTCAAGTGGGCGTCCTTATGGACGTCTACAGTATGAGTCTATATAGCAGAAACCTAATGCTAGGGTTTTTCATCCATCCTGCTGCGTGCGCGTAAAAATCTGATAAAAGGCATGTTCGATCGATCGAACAATTCTCGATCGATTGAACTCTTGGGGACTTCGATCGCTTGAACTTATCTCGATCGATCGAAACTTCGATCGATCGAAAGGTCTTCAATCGCTCGAACTCTATATTTCAGCTTTGACATGTCTTCTTTAGAATTCAGCATTTTCCTTCATCATTATCTTTCAATTCTTCATACAGCAACTGCAGTCTGCATAAATTACAGCTAAAACACACAACTTATCATAGTTTAATCAATATGTGCATAAACTAGTATTGTAATTCAAATTGCAGATAAATGGAGGAATTGTAAACTAAATCCATACTTTTTCTTCTTTTAGCGCGGTTGTATTTTACAAATACTCCCGCTTGTCACAACCTAACTAGCGAGTTGCTAGTCCCTAGTCCCTAGCAATAAAGTGAAAATAAAAAACAAGCTACCCTATAACTGTAATGACTAATAAAATAAATTAAACTACGGTAAACTAAACTAAAACAAGAAAGAAACTACCTAACTCACTTTCGCAGGACTCGCGGTTGCATTTAGCTAATGCAACAAGCCGTGAAACCCCTAGGTTTCCCCTAGTGGACGAGTGTTGTCTCGTGAGGGTTTGCAGTGAATATACCCACAAACTCCAAGCAGCAAAGCTCAAGAAGATAGAAAATATAAAGCATCAGATCCAAGACATACAATAGAACTAATCACCGGAAATATAATAAGTGAATAAACAGAACAGTGATAGAATACATCATACACACTAAAATCCCAACTATCCAGCCAACCACCAATATTATCCAAAACAACCACACTAGTCCAAAATATCAAATCAACCAGACAACCAAAAATACGGATCCAGGAGAAACTAAACATCATCAGCTACATCCGATAATATCTCTACAAAAATATCAGGAGCATTCCCACCACTACCCTCAGCAATAGGCGGTGCTGCCGGGTCACTCATAATCGTGGCAGCTGGAATGGATAAGGGTGTGTCGGCCACGACAGGTATCTCCGCAGCGGGTGGTGTCACCGATGTGGATGAATCGGTAGGAGGATCAGAAATAGATGGTGCTGGTGATGTAGATGATACAGAAGGATCAACTGGGGGATCTGACGAAGAAGGACCAGTGGGGGCAGAGGAGGATGGGGCAGTGGTGGGTGGTGGAGGTGCAGATGGAGGGGAAGATGGGGGCACGATCGGATCGAACCCTAGCTGGACTAACAGGGTCGTCAGCATGGTGGATATGTGATCTATCTTGCCCTCGAGTCTAATCCGGGCCTCTCTCTCCTTTAATAGAAACTCAGGAATAGTAGGGAGAGGCGCGGAAGAAGACTCTAGCTTGAGACCTCTGTCTCAACTCAAAACGAGCAACCTCCTCCACCGGATCACCCTCCTCATCAGAATCCTGCTCCTCAGCCTCTGTGGGCGTCCCAGAAGCAGCTCCCTCAGTATCAGTCCCGCCTCCACGTCTCCTCTTCTCTCCCATCTTCGCCTTGCCTTTTCCTTTTCGCTTCCTCTTCTGCGCATCGGACCGGCATGAAGCTGTCTCTCCAAACCGACTGCGAGACTGGGTAGTCGCGTCCCCCGCCAAAGGAATGATACCCACATGCTCGATCACCCTATGAATAGCCCAAGCACCCTTCAGGTGCTTTTTAGCCTGAAATGTAGCGTGTAGGGTGTCGCATGAAGTCGATGTAAAGGCGGGGTAAATAGACTGGCTTCCGTGTCCCGATCGCGTTTAAGACACGAGCATACCATGCCGCGATCTTCTCCCTGTACGATGTCACTAATAGGCAATTGCTCTGGGCAAAGGTGGAGCATATGGTAATTATCTGTGAGGTGGAGGTCGGGAATAAGAGCCTCGCCATCCCATGTAAAAAGAGCTCCCCCGGTGATCTCACAGATAATGATGGTCGGTGATAGCTGAGGTGTGTCAGAATGATGGGGACATACATAATCAGGTACCTCCGGTACCCAAAGAGCAACAGCGACGGTGGTCGGGCTGAAAATGATCTCTCGTCCACGGAAAAATGAGCGAACGGTGATTGGAGCAACCGGATCCCGGATCATCATCGCACTCACCTCCCGTATCCAAGATAGATTTACATGCTTAGGCTGGGATAATAGTGTGTACCATTGGGGCATGGCACGTATCCGGGCAAGGTACCACGGAGTAGCCAGCCAGGCAGTCTCAAGGGGACGCTCGAACATGACCTTCCGTGACTGGAAGTAACGGGTGAACCAAATGCGGTCTTTCTCGTTTCTAAACCCATGATCTGGAACTGGATCGGGTATAGCGAGGTCGAATGGCTTAGATTTGTGGTAGCCAGTGATCGGATTCATGATAAAGCCCTGAAATGGAAGAAGCAAGGAGAAAAAACATTAATACTGGGCAAATAATAAAGAGAAGGAAACTGCCGCACTTCGATCGATCGAATCCCGTTCGATCGATCGAGATAATCTTTGGTTCGATCGCTCGAGAATGTTCAATCGATCAAACGGATGCTGGGTTCGATCGGTCGAAACCAGTTCGATCGATCGAACACAGCAAAATGTCAGTAGCAAAGCTCGAGAACGGGAAAAGCCCGAAACAACAAATACATGTATAAAACTAATAAAAAGAGTTAAAGAATCAATGGGGGCACCCCCATATGAATTTGAAAGGAAAACAAATACGAGGGGTAACTCGGGGGCTCACCTCGAGAGACGCACTGGGTAGAAGGTGCCGGCGATGCCACTGATAATCCGGGGGAACCCGGAGCTCCTTAATTGATGTGGTTTGAAGGGGGGAGGCCAAAATGGAGGGGGTTGCTTCTGTCGTCGATCGCTTGAGTAAGGGAGAGAGAGAGAGAGGAAACTAACGAAGTGTCTCGGCGACGCTTTGTTTAAAAATAGGTTTCGATCGATCGAGTAGGCTCGAGCGATCGAACCTTCGATCGATTGAGCCTTCCGCAATCGCTCGAGATGATGACCATCTCGATCGATCGAGATGTGTTCGATTGATCGAACAAAGAAATCCTACAATATCCCTGAATTGAGAAATTACACACCCCCAACCAACCAACAGTGATCTGGACATACAAAATAGGGATAAAACAGTGCATTGCCAGAACATATAAGCCAAAAACGTCAACCTCATAGTAGATAATTGCAAATTCATATAAATAAACCCTCAAATAGCATCCATGTGCAATATTAT
The DNA here is from genome assembly GCA_033977485.1 of Hydrangea macrophylla. Classification (NCBI taxonomy): domain Eukaryota; kingdom Viridiplantae; phylum Streptophyta; class Magnoliopsida; order Cornales; family Hydrangeaceae; genus Hydrangea; species Hydrangea macrophylla. Next base: position 9,585,634 of record CM066995.1, on the reverse strand, counting down.
TGCCCCCAGAAATGATAATTAACACCTTATTGAAAAAGAAATCAAAAATAAAACCGAAATTAATAACACTTCGTCCAAGAATACACTCCAATTTATGAACCAAAATATGAAATGACATAAAATAATTAGAGTGAAACACTATTCTTCCAGCAAAAAGATATCTTCCTCCATAGCCTCTTTCGCCGCCAGAACTTCAAATGTAGAGTCTAAACTTGATGATTCCCTTTCCCAGAATAGTCGGAAAGCAGCAAGGACATCATCGAGCAAGGCTGAACTCTTTAAGGAATTGATATCATAAGCAGGAGGTGATCCGCATGGAGATAAGGATAAAGGAGTATGATTGCGCAACGGATTTTCCTCTTGCGGTGGAGTATTCGGGGACCATATGTATTGCCCAAACCCATGAAAGAGTTGATGTGGAAGGTATAGCGGTGGGAATGGTAGATTCATAGTGATATTCCTAATAAAGGAAAACAAAAACGAAATGGAAAAAATAAGTTAACAAGAGCAACAGAAAAAAAAAACAAAAAAGGAAGAGATAAATAAAGCAAAACGAAAAGAAAAAGAAAGGAATTGTGACCCAGAGTTAACCTCACTATTCGCTGGATATCCCCAGGTGCACTAGCAGGTAGAGGGCATTGAAGCCTAAACAACAAATAGCTCAAATGGACATAAATATAGGGAACCACTTGGACGACCAGGAAGTCGTCAACATATGTGAAAACAGCATTGTGGCGTTTGGGCACCACATCTTGTAAGTCCTCTTCTTCCCATGGCTCCCACATTGAGTCATTTTCCCATTGTTCCAATAGTGCGTCATCCACTTCTCCAACAGCATACCCTTCAGGTTCTCCTTCCTCTCCGGAAAGGTCCATATGCTCGAATGACTTAATTTGGAGGAGAGCAGGATCATAAGGGATGTACCCATAGGTCAGGTCCACTACATCATCTGCCCATGGTCCTTGATAAGGAGATAAGCAGAATGCTATCTCGTCGGCAGTCCAAGGTGGATTCTGATATTCGGAATCAGCCCATGACCCTATAGAATGAATGTCGTCATCCCGCATCTTTATATCCTGCAATGGAAAGATAGCACGAAATAGTAGATTAAGAATTGAAATCACATTCACAAAGACAGAAAAAAAATAAAACAAAACGAAATGCAGAAAAAGAAAGAGTACAACAACATTGGGAGAACGCACTTGGGCGTTTTAGTTTGAAGTATAATCGGGCTCATCCAGTTGGATGTGCTCGATCTTGGGTTGGAAATCCTCTAAGAACGGTTTCAACCTTTGGCCATTAACCTTGAAACTTCCGTCGTTATTAGGGTTAAAAAGCTCAACTGCCCCGTGTGGAAAGACAGATTTGACTGTGAAAGGTCCTGTCCACCGAGATCGGAGTTTGCTTGGGAAGAGATGAAGGTGTGAATCATATAATAAAACTTTCTGCCCCGGCTCGAAAGATTTACGAATGATCGTTTGATCGTGGCGCGCCTTCAACCTCTCCTTGTGGAGTTTAACATTGTCGTATGCATCTCGACGGATTTCTTCCAGTTCAGCCAACTGGAGTTTTCGGAGATGTCCTCCCTCCTTAATGTCAAAATTTAATGAGTGTGTTGCCCATTAAGCTTTGTGTTCTATTTCGACAGGAAGGTGACACGCCTTACAGTACACTAGCCTATATGGAGACATTCCCAGATTTGTCTTATAAGCAGTACGGTACGCCCACAGAGCGTCAGTCAATTTATAGGCCCAATTTTTTCTGTTGAAACTAACTGTTTTTTCAAGTATATGTTTGTTTTCACGGTTAGCCAACTCCGCCTGCCCGTTTGTTTGTGGGTGGTATGCTAGAGCGATTTTATGGTGTACCCCATATTTCTTGAGTAGTATTTCCAAAGGCCTGTTGCAGAAATGCTTGCCTTGGTCACTTAATAATGCTTTTGGGGTACCAAAATGCGATAAAATATTCTCCTTAAGAAAAGACATGATTGTTTTGTGGTCATTGCGTCTCATCGGTAATGCTTCCACCCATTTTGATACGTACTCCACAACTAGGAGTATGTATTCGCAGTTGTTTGATTTAGGGAACGGGCCCATAAAGTCTATGCCCCAATAATGGAATATTTCAATTGTGATAATAGGGGTTAAGGGCATAGAATTCCTTTTTGAAATAGTACCTAGCTTTTGACAGCGTTGGCACGATTTGCAGAAAGAATAAGCGTCCTTAAATATGGTGGGCCAATAAAATCCGTTGTGTAGGACTTTTTGTACGGTCTTTTGGGAAGAAAAATGGCCACCACACGCTTCAGAGTAGCATGAGGCTAGAATTACGGTTATATCCTGATTAGGGACGCAACGCCTGATGACCTGATCAGCACAATACTTGAATAAATAAGGGTCATCGAAAAAGAAATGGCGTGCAAACGAGAGGAACCGCTTCCTGTCTTGATTCGACCAGTGTCTAGGAGTTTCTCCTGCGGCCAGATAATTTACTATGTCTGCATACCAGGGTAAACCCAAGACTGCCATAATTTGCTCGTCTGGGAATTCATCTTTGATTGGTATGGGCTCAGTATTGTCCGTGAATGTTAACCGAGATAGGTGATCAGCAACCACATTCTCTACTCCTTTTTTATCCTTGATAGTGATATCAAATTCCTGGAGTAGGAGTATCCAACGGATAAGCCTCTGTTTTGCGTCTTTCTTAGATAACAGGTACTTAAGGGCCGAGTGGTCTATAAAACAGACTATTGGGGACTCTATCAGATAAGACCTGAATTTGTCCAGAGCGAAGACTATTGCCAGTAGCTCTTTTTCAGTAGTTGTATAGTTCATTTGAGCTTCGTTGAGTGTTCGGCTGGCATAGTATATAACATAAGGCTTGTCATCCTTCCTCTTTCCTAGGACTTCGCCAATAGCATAGTCACTAGCATCGCACATTAATTCAAATGGCAAACCCCAGTCGGGTGCATGTATTATTGGTGCGGAGGTAAGGTGATTTTTTAGTGCATCAAAAGATATTTGACAATTTGCCGACCAAACAAAAGGTGCATCTTTGACTAGGAGTTGGCACAGTGGTCGTGAGATGGCACTAAAATTTTGGATAAAGCGTCGATAAAACCCAGCATGTACCAGAAAAGAACGGATGTCTCAGACTATTCGAGGGACAGGCAAATTCGAAATTATATCGATTTTCGCTTTATCGACTTGAATACCTTTATCAGAGATAATGTGGCCGAGGACAATTCCTTTGGTCACCATGAAGTGACACTTTTCCCAGTTTAGTACTAGGTGTTTGTCCTCGCATCTTGCCAACACATTTTCAAGGTTTTCTAGGCAGTTATCAAAACTATGGCCAAACACCGAGAAGTCGTCCATGAAAACCTCGAGTGTCTGTTCAACTATATCGCTGAAAATGCTTAACATACACCGCTGGAAAGTGGCAGGTGCATTACATAATCCAAAAGGCATGCGGCGGTAAGCGAACGTACCGAACGGACATGTGAATGTTGTTTTCTCCTGATCTTCAGGAGCAATTTCAATTTAGTTGTATCCACTGTATCCGTCCAAGAAACAATAATACTTATGACCCGCCACTCGTTCTAGCATCTGATCCATGAATGGCAGTGGGAAGTGATCCTTCCGGGTCACAGTATTCAACTTTTGATAGTCAATACACATCCGCCATCCAGTGGGGACGCGTGTTGGTACTAACTCGCTGTCTTTATTTGGGATTATTGTTATACCGGCTTTTTTGGGCACCACTTGGGTTGGACTAACCCAAGGGCTGTCAGAGATAGGGTATATTATCCCAATGTCTAGAAGTTTTAAGACTTCTTTCTTCACTACTTCTTGCATATTTGGATTCAGACGCCTCTCCATTTGTCGCGAGGGTTTAGCGTCTTCTTCCAGATAAATCTTATGGGTGCAAATAGATGGGACTATGCCTTTGAGGTCGGTAATAGTCCATCCCAATGTTCCCTTATGCAGTTTGAGCATTTGAATCAACTTATCCTCTTGTTCTGGATTTAACGTAGATGAGATTATAACAGGATAAGTCTTTTCAGTTCCTAGAAAAGCATATTTGAGCTCCTTTGGAAGCTCCTTTAATTCCAAATCAGGAAACTGAAAATTCGAAGGCATAGTTAACTTGGTTTTTTGAGGTAAGGGTTCATATGGTGTGACCCACATGCATTCATCTCTATCTTCCTCCTTGGTTTCCATCATGAGGCAGGCGTGATTTAGGGCAGCATCCAATAGGGTAGAATCATTAGGTAGATAGGTTGTGTCGAATTGTGACACAACTACCTCCAAGGGATCTTTGTACTCTACAAGATCAGCCTCATCTTCGATGACCGTTTCGATGTAGTTAACCTCTTCGTCATCCTCGTATTCTTCAGGTCGGGGATTTGAAAAAATCTTAACATTTAATGTCATATTCCCGAATACGATGGTCATGATACCATTTCTTATTTTGATTGTGGCATCTATGGTGTTGAGGAATGGACGTCCAAAAATTACCGGGATTTGTGAACATGGGTTAGACATAGGTTCTGTGTCTAGAATCACAAAATCTACCGGGAAGACAAAAGTGTCTATTTGCACCAGAACGTCCTCCAATATTCCTCTAGGATATTTGACTGACCTGTCTGCCAATTTTAATGCAACTCGGGTGGGTTTGAGTTCACCCAACCCTAATTGTTTATATGCTGAGTATGGCAGCAGGTTTACGCTAGCTCCTAAATCAAGGAGTGCGTTGTCTATCCTTTGATTCCCGATTCTGCATGAGACAGTTGGGGTGCAAGGGTCCTTGAGCTTCGCAGGCAACTCATTTTGAATGATTGCACTTGCTTGGAAAGCGACATAAGCATGTTTTTTCACACTTTGCCTCCTTTTGACCGTGCATAAGTCTTTTAGATACTTAGCATAGGCTGGCACTTGTTTGATGGCATCAAGGAGTGGGAGATTAATTTTGACCTGTTTGAATAACTCCAAGAACTCCTGATTCTTTGCCTCGTTTTGGGGTTTCTTGAGCCTTTGAGGGTACGGCGCAGGGAAAGGACATTTGGGTAATTCATCAATGACAGGCTCCTTTCCCGGCCTTCTCTCAACTTCTTCTACTTCTTTAGAAAAGTCCTTGTTTGGTTCTAATGGTTTGTCATTAGTGGACGATTCTTCTGCTTGAGTAGATGGTTTGCTCCTAATTACCATTTCCTCCTCTTCATACTCCTCGGGAGTAGAATGAGGCATGTTTTGCCCTATGACTTTGCCGCTTCTTAATGTAGTCACGGCTTTTGCCTGTTCATGAGTAAGAGGGCCATTGTTATATCCCTTGGGGTTTGGAAGTGGTTGAGTGGGAAATGTGCCACTCGAACCCTCTTGACGTGCATCCATCCACTCTAATGTCGCGAACATTCTGCTCATCATCTGAATTAACTGCTCCGTTAAATTGGCGTTAGAGAGTGGATCTTCCTCTTGCACCTTCCTGTGAGGTGGCACATAGATATTTGCTGGTTGATTATGTGAGGGTTGAGTATTGTTATAGTTGTTTGTTCTATTCTGATTGAATGGCTGAGACTGCCTATTGTATTACCCTTGATATTGATTATTGGTATTGTAGGGCTGTTGTTGTTGAAATTGGTTTTGGGTCCCAGCGTTGTTTTTCCAGTCGAACCCGGGGTGATTCCATCTATTGTTATTATTTAGTGAATTATAGTTGTTGTAGGAATTCTCCGCCCCCCTATACCCTTGCATGGCCTTTATTTCCATGGGGGGTTGTTCTTGAAAATATGGCACATTGGGATAGTATAGAGTAGTGTGTCCCAGCATATTACATGTGCCACATGGTTCTTCAAGCAAAAACTACCTAGAACTCTCTCCTTTCATCCCCAATTCTTCCACTTTCTTTGCTAGTTCTTCATACTTGTTTATAAGATGATCCTCACTTTTTAGTTGATATAAACTTTTTTCTTCTACACAGGATATCTGTGAGCGTGGGACATCATCTGTATTTGACAATTCATGGGCGTGTTCGGCTAGCCACTCAAAATGAGCTTCAGCCTCCTCCATGTTTTTGCGAAGAAATGGCTCTAAACTCATGGTCTCGACCAACTTTTTAGTTTCCCATTCAACCCTTCATAGAAATAGCATATGGTTCGCCATTTCTCGTACCCATAATATGGGCATGAGAGTAGCAGATCCTTGAAACGCTCCCAAGTTTGAGTGAAGGTTTCATTGTTCTTTTGTTTGTAAGAGTTTATTTGTCTTTTAAGCTCGGTGGTCATGCGAGGTGGAAAGAATTTCTTTAGGAAAGCTGTGTTCATCGCATGCCAGGTATAGATAGAGTTTGGCTTCAAGGTGAGTAACCACGCTTTTGCTTTATCCTTCAGAGTGAAAGGAAATAGCATCAGATGTGTTACATCTACAGGACAATTCTGTGAGAAAGTTTTACAAACGTCCTCAAAGTCCTTGACATCTAGATACGCCTTCTCGCTCTCCATTCCATGAAAGGTAGGAAGGAGTTGAATCATTCCATTGCGAAATTGAAATTCGCCTGCATGGGGTTGAATGCGAATGCAAGAAGGTGTGGGTGCATGTTCAGTTGTCATGAGATCGCATAAAGGACGAAGTGAATCGTCGATTGGTACAACCACATTATCACCATTTTCACTTTGATTGTCGGCCATTGAGTCGATCGGTGTAACTATGGGGTTGATAAAACTAGATGAGTTGGATGAATAGAGTGGATTTCCGAAAATTCCTTCGATGGAATTATCGGACATATAGGGAAAGACCCTAAGAAATTTTTAATCTAAAGAATAAAAGAAAAAGAAAAACAGAAAAAGATAAGGAAAGATTGAGGTAATCGAAGTGTTAGCTTGTCGCCTTCCCCGGCAACGGCGCCAAAAACTTGGCACGACGATTTTTCTGTATGCGCTTGTGTGCTATACCCAAGTGTAGGTAATCGTGCAAGTAGTAAACTGGATTAAGTCCAGGTCGATCCCACAGGGAAGGTGTTAAACTAATTACTTAGATTAATCTCAAAAAGGGAAAATAAAATTCAATATTTTTATTTAACAGATGTAGAACACAAAGTTCCATAGTTTAATAACTACTAAAATTGAAGTAATTAAACTAGATTAAGTAATTACTAACTAGTTAACCAAAGCAGTGATTTAAAATGTTTTTCTTAATTAAAAAGGAATGTTGGGATTACACGAATTCACCGCGACCTAGCCATCTACCATGCAATTACATTGAAGCTCAGTGGAGCACACTCTCTACAGTATTCCGTATTTCTCTTAAAATAAAGAATCCATAGCCCTTTCATATTCGGGACTATATCATCACAATGGAGTTCGAAATACTCAAAAGCGGTTTAAAACAATAGTTAAGACTCTCGCCTACAATGGTATTAGCATTGAGGGTGGTTTGCAAAATATATTGAAGAAAAATGCCTCAAAGCTTTAGGTTTAAAGACTGTTTTGACAAATTGAGCATTTGGGGACAGTTTGATAACGAATCAGTAAATCAGAAACTCTAGGAATACTGTATAGAAGGTCCTCAAGAGTCAGAGAGCTCGATCGATCGACGCGTTTTCGACCGATCGAACATCTTCTTCTCTCAATCGATCGAACTGACTTCGATCGCTCGACTGTGTCTCTAGTCCGATCGATCGAACGACTTCGATCGATCGAACACAGGGATTATTCTGCTGCATGGCAGAGGCCTGAGATCACGGTTTCATCGTGATCTCCCAACCTGGGGACTACTCAGACATCGTCTGGAGTGTCACAGATTTATTCTTAACGTAAAAATTCATTAAGGTTGCTTTTGGATGAGATTTAAACATGCAATCAATGAAAAGCTATGATTTAAACACTACCAACAAATAAAACTGCAATCTATTCAGATATAAACTATGTAAACTACTGAAAGAGTGCAAGCAAAACTGATATAATCAAAACCTGGAACGAACAAGCTATGGATAACCTTTAAACTTCACTTGAATTCAATGTTCAATCACCAAAACCTACAAGGATCAAAGTAAAACACTCTCTTTCTGTGTAAAAACTGATAAAATGTCAAGTGGGCGTCCTTATGGACGTCTACAGTATGAGTATATATATCAGAAACCTAATGCTAGGGTTTTTCATGCATCCTGCTGCGTGCGCGTAAAAATCTGATAAAAGGCATGTTCGATCGATCGAACAATTCTCGATCGATTGAACTCTTGGGGACTTCGATCGCTTGAACTTATCTCGATCGATCGAAGTTTCGATCGATCGAAAGGTCTTCAATCACTCGAACTCTATATTTCAGCTTTGACATGTCTTCTTTAGAATTCAGCATTTCCCTTCATCATTATCTTTCAATTCTTCACACAGCAACTGCAGTCTGTACAAATTACAACTAAAACACACAACTTATCATAGTTTAATCAATATGTGCATAAACTAGTATTGTAATTCAAATTGCAGATAAATGGAGGAATTGTAAACTAAATCCATACTTTTTCTTCTTTTAGCGCGGTTGTATTTTACAAATACTCCCGCTTGTCAGTCCTCAAGAATCAGAGAGCTCGATCGATCAACGCGCTTTCGATCGATCGAACTTCTTCATCCCTCGATCGATCGACCTGACTTCGATCGCTCGACAATAACTTTGGTCCGATCGATCGAACCACTTCGATCGATCAAACACAGAAATTAATCTGCTGCATGGCAGAGGCCTGAGATCATGGTTTCATCGTGATCTCCCAACCCGGGGACTACTCAGACATCGTCTGAAGTGTCACAGTGTTGTTTTTAAAGTAAAGATTCATTAAAGAAGTGTTTGGTTGAGATTTAAGCATGTAAACTATGAAAACTATGGTTTATCCACTATCAACAAGTAAAACTATGATCTATTCAAATTTAAACTATGTAAGCTATTAACAGAATGTAAACAAAACTGATATAACAAAACCTGAAACGAACAAGATGTTAATGAACTTCAAACTTCCACTCAATTCAATATCCAATCATTAAAACCTACAAGAATCAAAGTAGAAAACTCTCTCTCTATATAAAAACTGATAAAATGTAAAGTGGGCGTCCTCATGGACGTACACAATACGAGTTTTTATAGTAAAACCTAATGCCTAGGGTTCAACATGCATTCCGCTGCGTTCGCGTAAAAATCTGATAAAAAACATATTCGATCGATCGAACCAATCTCGATCAATTGAACTGTGGGGACTTCGATTGCTTGAACTTTTCTCGATCGATCGAAACTTCGATCGATCGAACGGTCTTCAATCGATCGAACTCTGTACTTCAACTTTTGATTGTCTTCATTAGAATTCAGCATTTCCTTTTATCGTCATCTTTCAATTCTTCACACAGCAACTGCAGTCTGCACAAATTACAGCTAAAACACACAACTTATCATAGATTAATCAATATGTGCGTAAACTAGCATTGTAATTCAAATTGCAGATAAATGGAGGAATTGTAAACTAAATCCATACTTTTTCTTCTTTTAGCGCGGTTGTATTTTACAAATACCCCCGCTTGTCACCGCCGCCTTTGTTACATCCACTCCATCTCTCAGTGCATGGCACAACCACTTGGAACTTGCTTCTACCAGTCGTTTACAAATTTTAGTGTCTAGAGGTCAATTAGGGTCGATCAATAATGAGCATTTTGATTGTATTTCTTGTTAACTTGCTAAACAATCAGTTTTTCCACTTAATAAAAGAAATTCTACTTCAACCGCACCTTTTGACATGATACATTCTGATGTTTCGGGACCTTCTCCTACTTCTACTATGGGGGGGATCTAGGTACTATGTTATTCTATTGATGATTATTCACGATACACTTGGTCATATCTCATGAATAATCGGTCTAAATTGTCCCAATTGCACTTCACTTTTGCTACTATGGTCAAAACTCAATTTTTCCATCATATTAAAGTGTTTTGTGCTGACAATGCTGTAGAATACATAAATTCTAGTGTCCTCTAATTCCTTCACCAAATGGCACACAACCCTATCGTTCCTGTCATGGTACCTCCCAACAAAATGGTCGTGCTGAGCGTAAACATAGATATATTCTCAACACAAATCGTGCACTCCTTATATCCGCATCTTGCCCTAAACGCTTTTGGGGTGAAGCCGTTATCATAACAATCTATCTATGAATCATTTCCCCTCCACTGTGCTTGCTTTATCTTACTTCAACCACATGAACATACCAAACTTGAATCACAATCTTGGTTATGCTATTTTCTGAGTTATAGGATTGAACACAAAGGCTATCGGTGTTAGGACCCTGTTTCTAAATGTATTCGTGTGTCTCTCGCCATGTTATTTTCTGGGAACACAAGATGTTCTCTTCCATGTCTCAATTTTATCTTGCTCCTTTTAGTACCCCCCCCCCCCCCCCCCCCCCCCCCACTTCTTTACAAATCCTTCTATTGACCTATTTCCTGAGACATTCGATACAACCACACCTGATGATACTCCTCATGTTTCTATACCACAAGATATACCTTCAGTTTCATCTTTCACATCTACTAATGACTTATCTGAGTTATCCACTTTGGTCCCTTCTAAGCTGCCTACTCTGTTTGATAGATCTGCACCAACATCTAATTTTCTTCCTAGACATGGTGATCGAGTAAAATCTCTACCTATTTGTCTCCATGATTATGTTATACTTTCTACCATTTTCTCTCAAAAGTAGCCTCAGTCTTACCATAAGGTAAGTACTAATCCTCTTTGGCAGAAAGCAATGGGTGATGAATTACAAGCATTGGAACAGAATCGCACATAGGACTTAGTTGACCTATGCAGTGGAAAGAATACAATCGGATGCAAGTGAGTCTATAAAATCAAAACACATTCTGATGGGTTTATCAATCGTTACAAAGCCCGTCTAGTTGCTAGGGATTTACACAAGAGTATGTGATTGACTATGAGGAGACATTCACCCCAGTTGCCCATCTCACTTCAATCCAAAGCCTTATTACTGTTGTTGTAATTTGCTGTTGGGAATTATTCTAGTTGGTTGTAAAAAATGCCTTCCTCAATGGCGATCTCACTGAAGAAGTTTATATGCGTCCACCTGAATATCAGTACCCTTCTAATAAGGTCTGCAAACTTTGTCAAACTCTCTATGGTCTCAAGCAAGCTCCCAAAGCTTGGTTTGCCAAATTTAGCACCATCATTAGAGACCATGGTTTTACTTCAAGCTCTCATGACTTTGCACTCTTAATTTGTAAGATAGATCAGGGTACCATTCTTCTACTTGTCTATATAGATGACATGATTATCATAGGGGATGACTTGTCCAAATTCTCTGATCTCAAGTCCTATCTCAGTCAGCGTGTTGGAAAACTTAGTTATTTCTTGGGCCTTGAGATTACTTCCAGCTCAAACAGATACTCCCTCTCTCAAGCTAAGTACTCTTCTAATCTTATTGCCTGTACAGGACTAACTGACAATAGAACCAGTCATAACCCTCTCGAGGTTATTTCTAAGCTTACACCTATAGATAGTACTCTTCTGGAAGATCCCACTTTGTATCGCCAGTTGGTTGAGAGTCTTGTCTATCTCACAGTCACCTGGCCTAACATTGCATATGTTGTCCATATTGTTAGCCAGTTTTTCACACCTCCTAGATTAACGCATTGTACTTCATATTCCTTGCTACATCAAGGGCACCATGTTTCATGGCCTACTTTTCTGCTCACTCTACCCTTGATCTTCGTGGATATTCAAATGTTGGCTGGGCAGGAGATCCCACTAATCGACAATATCCACTACCGAATATTGCTTCTTTCTTGGCAATTCCCTTATTTCTTGGTGTAGTAAAAGCAAATCGTTGTTGCTCGATCAAGTACAGAAGTAGCATATCATGCCCTAGCCGATGCTACTCAAGAATTCCTCTAGCTCCAATGGTAACTTAAGGACATGGGAAGTATTCACTCCACTACAACTACTATTTGTTGCGACACTCAAAGTGCTATTTAGATTGCTCGTAATGATGTTTTTCACGAACGTTCAAAACATATTGAGCTCGTTGTCACTTTGTACGACATCATCTCACTTAGGGCACCATTTTTCTTGTTCGGGCTTCCTCTAACGATCAGACTATTGACATCTTCACTAAAGCTCACCCTTCTGGTCGTCTTCAGGATTTAATCTCCAAACTCAAGTTGATCTTGATCTTACCACCTTGAGTTTGAGGGGGGATGTTAGAATATTATGTGTTATAGCCTAGGTTCATTATACTTATGTATATCATTGTATTCTAGTGTAGGTTCGTTGTATACTACATTGTACTATCCTAGGTTGCATTTCTTCTTTTCCTTTCTTGTTTGTTGCCTAGCCTATATAAGAGGCTCCCTATTGTAAAGATCAATACATCTCACAATAATACAATTGTAGCATTCTCTCTCTCTTTCTTTCATAGGCTTTGTCAAGATATTTCTACTATCTTCCTTTTCTTCTTTATTTCTTTCTTATATATAGAGAGAGAGATAGAGAGAAAGGAATCCCTTGGAAGCTTGGGAGAGAAAATGGAAAGTCTCCTCTGATCTAGGAGAGGCTTTCCTCAAGATTGATCCAAAATTTCAACGTAGGATCACTCAAACCAATTCAATTTTGCCCCCAATGAATAAAGAGAAATTTGGTGGGAATAATGAAAATATTGTTTCCTATCAAATGTGAAACTTAATTCTTTATGATATATAATGGATTGTAGACCATTCTTAGTAGAATGGTGCTACATGCACCTACTCAGTTCACCTAATTTTTTCACCTACTGACGTGGCGAATGACTTGGAGATTACACATGGCATATAATGTCTAGTAGAAAATAATTTTAGGAAACTAGAATGGTCATTTGTTTTTATCAAAGCCTCAGAAAGGAATATTTTCTCTGCATGTTTTCCTACCTGAACTATAATTACGAGGTTCCTTGATTCCTTCCTAGCTAAAAGTCCATGCTTTTAGGCTCTATTTGGCTTGCAGATTAATGGAACGAAAATAAAAGGAAAATAAGAAAGAAATCAAATTTCCGTGTGTTTTTGCTTGTTATTTTCTTTGCATGTAAATAACACTAAAATTTAAAATATTTTAAATCATTATTTTAATTTAAGAAATAAGATAGGAAAGTGACTCAAAAAATCCATTATTTTTAATTTATTTTCCACTATATTTTATTTTCCTTCTTATTTCAATTTTTTTTTCACAATTACCCTTAGTAACCAAACAAAGGAAAGTAATTTCTTCTGTGTTTTCTTTACTTTTCTTTTAAACATCCATAAACCAAACAAAGCCACTATTCTTGATTATGACACATTTTCTTTTTTGGAACAAAAAGGTCATTGATTTGCCATGAAAGTTTTCCACTGTGATCACAACCCAAATCTTTAATAGTGGAAATACGTTCATCAGTCTCCACACGAAGCTATTCAGTGAGCCCATCATACCACATCATTATGCTGACGTGGTGTGACAGTCCAATTATGTGGGAGCCATTTGACCACTAACATTAAGGATGTGCCCCTGGAAAGAGGGGGTGATGGCTTATTGTCATTCCAATTAGGAGATTATGACAAGTGGGGAAGGATGTGCCCTTGTAAATAGGTGGCCATGACTTATTGTCATGCCATTACATCTTAGTGGCCACATGGTCTCATGCTATTGGGGTGTCACACCACGTCAATATGATAACATGGTGAGATGGACTCACTGAATAATTTCTCATGACTCTTCTGTTATTTCCTTTTTCTATATTTGTATATTCTTATTGTTTTTTTATAAATCCCTAGATTTAGATTGTTACATGTATTAACAAAAAGGAATGAAAAATTTATCAGAGCACTAGTGAGATGTATAACTGCCAAATCACATTGCACATCATCCGTGAAGAATTTCGGTGAAGTAATCTGGTACGTTTAGCATTTTCCTTGTTGAGTAATGATACGTCCAAAATTGGTTCTGCAATATTCCTGAGCAGTTCTACTAAGTGGCCCGCCTCTACCCGGGCTAAAGTACACCCGACTACTTGAATAAACATCATCCCGAGCAGTTAGGGTCATCCAGGGCTACCTCGACTCGTAACATGAGGCCCAGTCAGAGAAGAAGCTCGACCTCTAGGTCGGGATAGCCACGTCCCATCACAATGCAGCTCGAAACTAGCATAGCATACCCAATGGCACGTCCTGAGCTGCTCGGACTTCAGTAGTTTCTTAAACTAGCTAGGAAGCCTTCTAGATATGCATAACCAGTTTCCTTATCAGACTAAGAAATTGGCCGAATTTGCAGCAATCTTCACAGGTTGTCAATTAGTTAGCTAATCAGACTCAAATGCCTTGTAAGGGAGGACTCTTCCTTATAAAAAAGGGTCCTCCCATCCCTCTAAGAGGGGAACTGAGTTTAATTGAAATAACCATCCTACAATTTTCATGCCTCTCCCCAGAAACCCTATGTATCACCCTACAAGGTTGACACTTGGTAGTTCCAGTCACCATTGTTGGATCACCAAGGTCCTTGCAGTAGTTTATTATACTTAATGGACGTGCTCTATCACACAGGTGGACGTAGGTTCCTTCGTTAACAGGACTAAACCACATACAAACTCTCTCTCTCTCTCTCTCTCTCTCTCTCTCTCTCTCTCTCTCTCTATGATCTATTTTTTATCGCACTAAATACCTTTACCAAAAATTGCATCATCAGCTTGGCTCCATCTGTGGGAAATGACAGAGTTCTCAGAAACAAATCTCTTTTCTGATAGATATGCCTCCAAAGGAGGGCAAGAAGGATGTTCAGCATGCTAATGAGGACATCCTGGCAGCCCCGATGCCAGCCGCAGCAGTCTTAACATCGGAGTAGATCACAGCAGCTTTGGCACAGCTTCTAGAGGGCCAACGTCAAACCCAACAACAAATCAATACCCTGTTCGTCCAACAGAATAATGTCCCGCCAGCTAATGATCCTCTCAGGGATGTTAGTAGAGGCCAGGCACCACACCTGGGTCAACCACCCACCCGAGGCCACCCTGGCCTCGGAGAGGATGCCTGGAACATAATCAATGACAAGCGTAAATAGCTCAAACACTTGACTCGGGATTCTTCCCAAGGTTCCCTGGCCGGGAGCCGTGGAGACCTTAGACACCACATTAACCATAGTCATAACCGAGCCCTTTCCCGGGAAACTACAACATTTAGTCTGGAAGAGGCTTCCTCCATTGACCCCACCTATCACGAAGACAGTGATTGAACCAGGGAGGAATACAAGATTAGGGACCTGCAAAAACAAATCGGGGACATGGTTAAAAAAATTAACAAGATGTCGGCCCACAATCATACTGACACAAATACCGAGTCCCCCCTTACCACAAAAATCACCAGTTTCGCTGTCCCTCACAAGTTCAAACAACTCAGATGGAATCATATAGCGGATTGGGTAGGCCGGTGGAACATATCCGTGCCTACAAATCCCAAATGGTTCTCGTCACCAACTTAGACGAGCTCTATTGCCTAGCCTTCTCTAGTACCTTGAAGGACCGACAACCCAATGGTTCCATTCGCTAAAATCGGGGTCAATCGGCTGCTTCAAATAACTCAGCAAACAATTTATCAGCTAGTTTATCGGCATGCATGAATAATAAGAAATTCATCGATCAGTTTAACCAGGAGAAGCTCAAGGTCTACAATCTGAATGAAACCGTCAGTATTACCACCTTTTGCTTAGGGTTTAGCATCCTAGTTGTGCCACATTGTTTCACAGAAACTGACCATTGTTTCACAGAAACTGACCAGAAACCTTGGTTGAACTCACAGAAAGGGTCAAGAAATACATTGGCACTAAAGAGTTTCTAAAGACGAAAGACCCTAGCCACGTAGACGACGAGCCTCCAAGAAGCAAGCAAAAGAAAGATCAACCCGAGAAGAACAGTGGAAAGAAACCCAAGAAAGGTCAGTAGAAAGGTGATTAGGATCAGACCTCGATACCATTCATGCCCCTCTCCCGACCTATAATAGAGGTCATTGCCGTAGTGGAAGCCTATAATTTGCTCAAAAATCCGACCAAGTTAAAGAGCCTGCCTGAGAGAAGAAATTAGGATAAGTATTGCCGCTACCACAAGGATCATAGCCATGACATTAAAGATTGCTTCAAATTGAAGGTCGCGATCGAGAAGTTAATCGAGAAGGGCTATCTAGCCAAGTTTGTCACTAATAACAAACAACCTCAGCCCGATAACTGCCCTTCCGAATAGAAACCCATTGGCAATATCAATGCGGTTTCTGGAGGGACATCAGATGGAGGAGATTCATAGTCAGCCAGGAAAAGACATGCCCGAGCATCCCGATCAGAAGTCGTATCTGTCCGGCATGCGGACCCCACACAGGAAGATTTGCTCACCTTCTCATCCAATGACCTCAAAGGCATCCACCTTCCTCACGACAACCCCTTGGTGTAACACTCCTCATTGCCAACTACTTGGTTAAGAGGGTATTAATTGACACTGGTAGTTCTTCCAACATACTTTTGGCCTCAGTGTTTAATCAGCTCAGGATCCCTAGAGAGAAACTCCAACTGGTCGCCACACCTCTGGTCGGGTTCAATAGATCAAGCACACAATCTCTCAGAATGATAGAGTTACCAGTCCTTATAGGGGGCACACCCTTATTAGGCCTCAGTACTTGCCAAATTTGTGGTTATAAAAGTACCTTTTGCCTATAATGTCATACTTGTAAGACTCAATCTCTATCGGGCTAAGTCGGCTGTGTCAACCTACAGCCTCATCGTTAAGTTTTCTACCCTTAAAGGAGCCAAAATCCTGAAAGGGGACCAGGCAATAGCTCGGCCCTACTATGTTAACTCACTTTGGAAAGACGCGGTGTCGGAATCACTTCACGTCAAATAATTGGACCCTAGGGATGAAGACCGGGTATGGATGGTTGATGAGCTCATGCTAGTGGTTTTGGATGGCCGGTTTTCCAACCGTGTGGTCAACGTTGGATCCTTCCTCACACCCAAGCTCCGCGAATGACTGGTCTAATTTCTCAGACAGAATCAAGACGTATTTGCATGACATGAGAACATGCAGGATATTGACCATCGGATCATGTCCCATCGACTCAATGTTAAACCAATTTCTACCCTCTCAAATAGAAAAGAAGTGGAATGGCTCAAGAAAGATAGAAAGTTGTTAGCGAAGAGGTCGAGAAACTGCTCAAAGCCAAGTTGATCAGGGAAGTATAGTATCCTGGCTGATTAGCTAACGTGGTTCTAGTCAAGAAAAGTAACAAGAAATAGAGGCTCTCTGTGGACTTCACAGATCTAAATAAGGCTTGCCCCAAGGACTACTATCCTCTTCCAAGGATAGACCTTTTGTGGACTCAATAGTAGGTCACACCCTACTCTCTTTTATGGATTTACATTGGGTATTACCAGATCCGGATGTTCCCCGAAGATAAAGAAAAGATGTTGTTCATCACCAATTAAGGTACTCATTGCTATAAATTGATGCCCTTCGGACTAAAGAATACAGGGGCGACTTATCAACGATTGGTCAACTTCATGTTCAAAACCTTGATCTGGATAAGTATGGAGGTGTATGTTGATGACCTATTGGACATTTGGCCCATTATAGACTCCGGGGAGGGGGGGTACTTATCACTAGACTCGAAAACCCTTCCTTGTTGACTCCTTGCTTCAGCTCCACAGTGTCACAGTTTGGCAGCTTTCCCTTTTCATCCCCTCCTTCTGTCATTGCTTCCTCTGGTTCTTCCACATCGTCCCGCTTTCCTTTTTCCTACACCTCTTCCACCATACCCTCGGCATATTCTTCGTCGACCTCAGCTTTCATAACCCCTTCTTGGCCCGTTCTTTTGGTTTTCATGCTCTCTTCGCCCAACAGGTTTTGCATAACCAGGCCTTCCAGTGCACCGATCCAATCTTTAACAGTGGCAAATTTTACAAGCACTTGAAAACACGGGTCTTCATACTTGGAAATTTTATAAGACAAGAAGATCTCAAACCCTGGCTTTAAGCAATTATCTTTCTGATCCACCCATGGTTCTAGGAAACCATAAAAGGGAAAATCTTCTCCTTCCTTCACAAAGTACCCATTGAGCATTTTCTGGTAAGGGACCATCAGCGCATCAGCTACTTTTTTCTTCTCTCTCAATTCTTTCGTTGACGGTTGATAACCCAGACCATGAGTGTGAGCCTAGGTGGGGATTCTTGAAAACTCCGACAGACCTTGATGATTCTTTCCTAGTCCCATACCCGAGAAGAAACCCATCTTCTTCATAATCCCAGCGACTAACGGGCTCATATATTGATCAAATAAGAGGGAAAGAGCTCTCTCGGCTTCCCCTCCTTAATTATGTTGATGAATTCAAACCCTCTCAAACTTATTTCCTCTTCCTACAACTGTACCTCAAAAACTGGTGCGATCGACGAGGCTTCAGACAGGCAAACCCTACTATCCCCGAGAATATCACAGACCTTGTTTTTCCAGACACACTTGACCTTCTGATGAATTGTCATTGGTATGGCACCTAGACTATCCAACCACGGCTTACCCAATAGCAAGTTGAAAGAAACAGGGATGTCGATGATCTGGAACTCAGCTTTTTTTTCTATGGGCCCGACACTAAGATTGAGGAAGATTATACCCATGACTATCCTTTAGGTGTTGTCGTACGCCCTTACCCTTTGCTCAGATGGTATAAAAGTTGACTCGTCCAGACCCATTCGCTTGGCTGTCCAAAATGGGCATACATTTAGAGCAAACTCGTCAACAAGACAAGCAGGTACGGTATTCCCCAAGCGTTCAATAGTGATATACAGTGGTTTATTATGAACGGGCCCTCCAGGGGGTATGTCATCTGAGGATAATGTAATAGCCAGAGTCAGAATTTTGCTGATCATTCCCACGACATCCTCTGGTGCTGTGTCGATAGAAACATCAGACTGATTTAGGGCGTCCATGACTGCCTGCCTGTAGCGTTTGGAAGCGATCAACAAGACCCAGATGGTGATATTGGCCTGGGTTTTCTTCATTTGCTTTAGAACCCTATCCTCCTCCTCTTCCTTATTCATCTTCCCCTTTTCTTTGTCTAATTCCATCCCCAGGTGATCTTCCTCCAGCTCATACAATTTAAAATGTCTCCCTGACCGGGTCAAACGTCTGACTTCTTCTTTTGCCCACAAATTGTCAATTTCTGGAGCGGCTTTCAAACTCTCTTTTTCTGTTTCTATCTCTTCGGCACTTTTATACCACAGGTCATCTTCTACCTAATCCACATTTTGACTATCGGTGCTGTTAGTTTCTTGAACCCATCAATCCATTTGCTTCGTCATTCCCTCTCCACGTTTTTCTGATTAATTCTCCAGAGTACAAATTATCAAATCCTTCGGCAGCTGGTAAGGCTTTCTTGGTTTCCCGACTTTAGTGATTAGCCTAGACAGATCAAAGGTTGTCTCTTTTATCCCCAAGAAATAAAGGCCTTGTGGCTGTGGTACAGCATGATGATTCGGCAGTGGGTTCCTTGTAACATTCGCGGCTTTGACAGGCGGTTCTGATATTACCTTGTTATCAATGAGAACTTGGATTTCATGCCTCAACCTTGTGCACCGATCCGTATCATGACCCTTTTGTTGGTGAAATTTGCAATAAAGATCCTCTCGAAGGCTTGGCGGAAGCGAATTCGGTAAAGGTTGAGATTCTAACGAGCGAAGATGCCCTTTTACCATCAGCCTATCAAGGGTGGTTGATAGTGATACCCCTAAGTCTGAAAACTTCCTTGGTTGCTTGTCTGCTTCTCTCCTTATTATATCAAATTTTCTGTCTGGCTCACTTAATGCATTGACGTCGGTAGGGCCGGGAGTGTCCCCCCGAGTGCCCTCTATTTAATCCATAGCTCGGCCTTCTATACCTGTTCGATTGTTCCTCTTTCTTGATCACTCCTTCTTGGATCGCGTCTTCTATCCTTGTCCCTACATCAAAGACTTCAGTGAAAGTGTTAATCAACTAAAACCTCATCTTTTCCATGTACAGCGGTTGGAGATTCTTCATTATCATTCATATCTACTCATTTTCGGATGGCCATTGCACTATCTTGGCTGCCTTTCCCCTCCACCGACTCAAGTATTCGGTGAATGATTCCTTGTTCCCCTGTCTAGTGGTTTCCAAATCTCGGACTGTGACATCCAAGTCTTGATTGTACTCATATTTTGACACAAATGCTTTCACTACATCTTCCCATACCCTAGTTTTGCTTGGTTCGAGTGTGAGATACCAGGCCAAGGCAGCACCAGTTAAGGTTTGCTGTAGCAGGTTGGCCATCATGGTGGTACTCAATCCACTAGGTTGGAAAGCTCCGATACACATCCTTACATGGCTGTGAGGATTCCCTGCCCCATCAAACTTATCAAAAATTGGCATTTTAAAACCGACAGGCAGCGTCTCGCGGACCCCATCGTACAACCCTTCTAGTTCTAGCAGATAAGTATCAACCCCCTGAACTTTGCGCATCACCCTCTTAAGCTTCTTAACTTTCTCAGCCATTACCCTTTCTTTCTCAGTTTTCTCCTTCTCTCTGTCAGCTCGTAGTATATCAGCCCTCTGTGCTTCCTGATCATTAAACCAGTCTTCTTTCCTTGCTGGTGGAGGGGGTGGGTCTATGACTTGTGGATTTATGGGTGGCAACTGGCGGCTAGCGGGTCATTGCTTCTATCATGTTCCTCATACGGTTCATGTTCTCGGCCTGTCGCCTCATGTGCTCTTCTTGTCTTTCCACTATTGCCCTTAACTCTGCTACTTCCCAGGTATTTGTTTAGTACGCCATTTCAATGTTGTTTTCTCTTCTTACCAACCTTGCTTTGGGACCTCTAAACTAGACTGTGCCCGAACCTGATGCCATTTTTGCCCTACAAAAGGATTTTAGTGATTTTCAAAAAGACTTTTTTTTGTTGTTTCTTTTTATCATAATCTTTTTTTATTTTTGAAAAACACCTGGTGAAACTTTCATGAATGGTTCATATGTCACACGGATGCAATGCATGTGTGCGTGTGTGCCTACTCTATATGCAAAAGAAAGGAAAATTCTAATCCTAACAAATAGACACATAGGCATATAAGATTCTCACTCATGTTAAATGCACCAATTTCACCTCTCATTGTGATCCTCCTTACCCTTTTTTGAAGGTTGATCTTTTTTTTAAAATAGTTCTAATTGAGAATGCTTTTGAGAATGAAAACATTTCTCCGTAGAGATGATCAGGTTGAATTCTTGCTTTGAAACTCTTTTTGAAAAAAACAATTCTTTAAAAAATAATTTCCAAGGATTCGAGGATGTGAAAACATGTATCTCGACAGTGATTGGTTTGGAACATTTAATCAAGATTTTTGAAAGTATGATTTTTCAAGATAACCTTGGGGTAAAGATGATAATAATCTCATTTGCTTACAAAGACGGATTTAAAATTAATTGGGTAGAAGGATCTCATGATTGGATCACCACCGTACTTTTCATGAACTTGGATGCATACAAGGTCAATGATGCTTAGCTAACAAGATAAAAGAGATGTAATCTTACAATCAAAATTCAGCATGTTCCCAAATGTCGTGGGATATGAAGAGGAATTCCTCAAAAGTGATTAAGAGGTTACACATCTTTCATCAAGCAAGTATAGTCATAATCTAAAGTAATCCTTTCTGGGTATACAAAACTCCCTAGCATATAATGCTAATCAGGAATTAATTTCCTATGATTGAAAGGTTCTAATAGAAGCTACAATGCAAAGGTCGGGTTTTGGTCAAATAAGGGACCCTTGACACACATCCGATAGGACGCTTCATATACCAAATCATGGTACGAGATCAAGGGTGATCACACAATCCCATGATAAATTGACCAACCGGGTTGTCCCGAGCCTCCAAGGTCATAGTTCCGTGCAATCGACTGGCTGGACATGCAAGTGGAATGCAACAGGCACACAAAAATTAACTAATTTGATTAAAAGGATGCTTTCAAGTCTAATCCTGGAGTGAACCCAAAATCAGGAATTATGGTCTGCGAAACCAGATATTCAGGGTTCGATCCCCAGCAGAGTCACCAGATTGTGGATCACATTTTTTCTTACCCACAGCTTTTTCAAAATTATTTTCAATTTTCAAATTAAAATACGAGTCGCCACTTAATTTTTAAAAGAAAAATTAAGAAACCATTTTCAAGCAAACTGATCTTTTAGGAAACCAGAGATTTCTAGGTCCAGGGATTATGGAATGAGAGGGGAAAGAGCCCGACGGACTAAAACACCTCTTCTCATCCTATCTTGCGATAGGCCTCTACTCAACATCCTTTTAATCGAATTATTAATCTAAATGTACCCTCAACTGATACATAGATATAGATATACATTGCGAAAGCATGTCTAAAGGGTGTAAGATTGCTAATGGTAAAAATAGCATTCAAAACCACATAATTCAATTAGCAAGCATTATGATGTACAATATGGAACAAGAGAACTTACCCAGAACCCAGCTGCGAATATGGAAACGTGTAATGCATGCAAGTAAATAAAAACTTAAAGGAGTCTCTAATCCATATATACAAATAAGGCAAGACTTAATTCTAATGTGTCGCACATAGAGTCGAAAATCAGTAAAATCAAGAAATAACTAAACCAGAGAAGGGTTGAGAAATCATACCTCAATAGCACTACAAAATAGAGGGTTAATCCACATGCCTTAATCAAGATATAGTATGAAATTCTAAATAACATTCTTAAACTTCTAGCTTAAATCTATCAAGTATAAAAGAATTGACATAATTATGAAATCCTTCTAATTGGAAATTCGTCATTTCTATAGATATACAAATCTCAACTAGGAGCCAATGTAATGTACATATAGAGATGGTGTAGTCGCAACATGGTCACCAGGAACTCACAATTAGGTTCAATTAAGTGCAATTTAATCCCAACTAAAATGGGTCCTAATTACAAGTATCAACCTACATGTGAACACATGAATATGGACAAGAGTAAGCTATGAACTATTCATCGATTTGGATCATTTAGCCTCTAGATTTAAGTTTAACTAATCATTATCAGAACATGGTCTAAGCCCTAGGTCATAGAAAAGTCATTTGGACCATTATTTACAAAGTTTGTCAAATCTGTCACTAAATTCTATAAATTACAGAGAGCAGACTAGAACTTCAAAAATAGAAAAAGCATGCTTCCCATGGCTGGTTGTCAATGAATTTTGGACACAAGATGCCTCCGTGAGTCTAGTTTCCAACCCAAAAAGAAAAATCAAAGATCAACGGTTCAATCTCTGGGAATTAGACAAACACTATACATCACTCAGAAGTTTACAACTCTTTGTCCAGAGTTTTTATGATTTTCTAAAAATAGTAAATAAATCCGAATAACTCTATTCATTTTAGGAGATCTCATTAACACATTAAAATTTATACAAAAAATTATTTGAAGTCAAGAATGCTTGATTAAGGCTCTGATTTATTTATTTTAAGAAAGTGTTACTGTTCTAAAATTCTGGACAGATTATGGTTGCCTCACAAAACTCATGACCAAGCCATCTTAAACATGAAATTTTATTAAAACAAAAATCACAGTGGTGGAAATTTGTGTTATTGACACTCTCCCATTGGTCTCATTCAATTCCTACAGTCCATTATTTAACTAAAAATCTTTGATCAAAGGTGGTTTATGAACTTACTGCACCATTGTCAAATTCATCTTTTATTTGTTAACTCTACCTACTAAGCCATGGAGATTGGCTTAACTCAAACTACTTCTCCTTCCATTTGATGGTCATTAGAGACTAAGGATACTCATACTTGTAGATTTTAATGGAGTATGAAGAAACTTCATGAAATCTCAAAAGAATGAACCTAAACCATGGAGATAGGTTTAGACTCATTAACCAAACATACTAGTATCAACGTTAATCCTCTTGTAGATCATAACTTCACAAGGAGATTAATGGATTTCAAGTCAAGGGATTCAAGTAAGACATTGAAGGTCTCATGAATCCCAAGAAATGAACCTAATCAAAAGGAAAAGAAAATCAAGGTTCAAGTAATACCCAAGTTAACTTTTACTTCATGATTTATTTAATCTTAAACCTTAGGTCACTTTGATCCAAACCAATAAAATGAAAGTTCAATCACATTATTAGTGGTGTGTGATGAAATGAGGTGGGAAAGGAGTTTTTGAAAATGTGTAAAAGGTCCTAAAGAATTCTATATATTGTGATTGAACTTGAATTAAAGACTAATTAACTAGAGGTTACCTCCAATTATCCTCAACTTTTATGTTTTTGAAAGTCTTCCAAAAGTGATTCAAGCTCTTCTTCCTCTAACTCATGAAACTTCTTAATTTTCTTAGACTTCTTTAAGACTTTCTCCTAAAGTTGATATGCTTTTCCAACCTAAGATAGAGATTCTAGATAAGATTCAAGCCTAAAGTTGAGATCAAAATTGAGAGAGATAGATGGATATTCAAGACCCCTTGTAATGGGATATTCATCCCCTATACATAGGCAAATTTTATAGGGTTATTTTGGTAATTTCATAGTGAAAACCCTAATTCCGGATGTCTTTTTGAAGGTACAAAACGTACTATTTCAAAGCAGACTGCCACAAAAATGCGACATTCAGTGGAGTTGGAAGCGGCACTCACTGATTGCCAGTGCGGCATTCACCAAATGCCTACGCAGCACTCAATGAATGCTGCATACAACTCTATGAATTGCCGTCTTTTCTGGATTTTTGATTTTTGCGGCATTTGGTGTGATTTTGCGGCAATCAGAGAGTGCCGTAGCGGCAATCAGAGACTGCCGGTCCGACAATCAGAGAGTGCCGCAGCTGCACCCCGTGACTGCCGCAGCTTATGCCATGTGCCGTTTTCCTCTATCCTTCCTTTTTCCTTCTCTCTTTCTTTTCTTTCTTTCTTTTTTGTTTGAATTGATGGCCTTTCGAAGAGCTTGAATCATCTTGGAACCCTTAGGTTCGTTCGGACATTGTCATCATCGGACTTGGAGGTAATGTTCTCCTAAATTCGATGGTTGGTCAAAATCGGAGTGTCTACAGATGGTACTGTGATTGGCTCTTGGATTATTATGGACTTTAATTCAAAAAGTAGTGTTGGGTATGATTAGAATTGTGATAACTATATTTTGCAGGATGGTGGGCCCACTAACTTTTATGCAGGGCTGGCTCACCATAGATTTCCGATAGATAAATATTCAGTTGGTATTATTTGGGTTTGGGACCACTGCCACCACATTAAATGAAACTATCCCTCTATCCTGAAATGTGTGTAGAACTACTGTTCTAACTCGACAAGGACTCTACGTGATAGCGTTGTTTATTTCCTGTGTGACGATAATGTATGATGTGATGTGCTTATATTTTCTTTGTGAGTATTTTTGGCAGTCTATGGGACGCCGTCGTTCCCTAAGACTCGTTTTATATTTTTGGTTAACTCATACCAGTATTTTATACACTGACCCGGGTGCGTAATGCATTCGGGGCGTTTCAAAAATGAAACATAGTCGAATGTATGCGCAGGTTTAGTAATGGAGTAGATTTTCTATGGAGCTTTTGTTTGTGTGAAGAGATTGCTACTGTGCTGTTTTCTGTCAGAGTTGTATTAATTTTATTATTATACTTGATTTTTTTTTCTGGCAATGTGAGCCATATTTATGATATTGTAGTATGGATTGTATTAATGAGATTATGAGCGGTGTAGTGGCTCTTGACCAGAGGATGTTTAGAATTTATTTTATTTCCGCTAAACTCTATATGGAGATTTTATTTAATGAAAATAGTATTTTTTTTAATTGAAAAGGGAATAATATTTGCAATGGAACACTATTTCTTTTATAATGAAAATGAACGTTTGGGAATACAAGTTTAATAATCAAGAGTTTTATTTAAAACAAGATCATGTGTTTTTTTTAATGGGTATTAAATTTTGTTTTCATCATGATCATTTGTTAACATGTGTGAGAATGTCACCCTTGGGGTTTTGACAATTGAATATTAGTCCAGATATATGCTCTGGATTAAATATTTGGTTATCCAAAATTCGGGGTGTGACACGGCTATTGTGCATGGTTTAAAACTTGGACTTGCCATGGCACTTGTGGATGCAACGGTTGTAGACTTGGACTAGCCGTGGGCATCGTGGTTTAAGACTTGGACTTACCGCTTCCAGATGAATGCATGTTTTTATCCCTAGAGACTATTTAATGTGATTTATGAGATTAAAGCATGTGTTATCATATATGCATATGTTAGAATTTATACACTCAGCATATAGCTGAGCAGTGCAGCTCTACTCCATTGTAGGTGACAAGAAGAAAGGCAAGAAAAAGCGAGAGGAGTGAGGTCGAGGAATGCCAGGGAATTACCACTTATTTATACTTTATTTCCATCCTAGACTTGTAATAATGATTTGATATGTTGTTATAGAACCTTAACATGGTTTTGTAATATTGTAATCAGATGTAAAACTTTGGTAATTATGTTTGGAATATGTGGATTATTACGGCGAATGTGTTGGTTTTGGTTTGGAGAACCATAAGTTGAGTTGCTGCAGAATGCTCAGCAATCTGATAAGAAACAGTTGACAGGTTGTTGATGCAATCGACTGAACACCTATTTTGTTTTAGACATTGCTTTCATATAATGAAAAACAGTCGACTGGGTTCCCAACATAGTCGACTGGCCCACGGATGTAATTGTTGATTCTGTTTCTGTGAAAGAAACAGTCGACTGGGTGATGTCAGTCGACTGAAGTTTTGAGCCCACAGTCGACTGGGTCCTTGACACAGTCGACTAGGTCGAGGCCTGAGATTTTGGAGTCTCTGTATCTTGCATTTCCAGTCGACCAGATCGCCGATCAGTCGACTGGATTACTGTTTTAAATCAGAATGTTTTCTTTAAGTGTTTCAAACGCGCCAAACTTTTTGTAACTTTGTTTTTAACGGACTTTACTTATGTTTTCCGCTGCTATTTACTTTAAAGGAATTTGATGAGCCCTGGTGGCGTGCCATGTGTCCTTTTTCTGTGCGTAGCGGGATGGGTCATGACACGTGTCTTATTTCATTCCTATTTTGCCCTTATATTATCAATATAATATTTGAAATGAGACACATGTATGTCACCTACTCCATTTCGTCCCATTTTTTGAGTCTTATATTCCATTTTTGGATGTCCCAAAATTAGTGTCCACTTTCTTCAATTGTTATACAACTTTTATTTACTTTTCAAAACTACCCTTTCTTGAAATTTACACCAAGACAAAATTAAAAAAAAAAAATTATTATAATAATTAGAGACAATTGTGAAAAAGTATGTGTAGATTTTTTTTATCCCCTCAATAAGTTGAGTTCCCAATACTGGATTCAAAAAATAAGACGTATTGAGTATTAAAAGCCTGGATAAGCAATGATAAATTAAAATTAGAAATATAAGGTTTGGTCCCTATTTTGGACCATTAATAGGAATTGATCATAGCCATATTGCATGTATAGTAATTAGTCCCTGATTTTGGAAGGTAATCAGTATTTAGTCCCTTTTTCCAATTTGATAAAGATTTTATGGACTAATATGCCCTTCGTTACATACATACATACATACATATATATATATATATGTGAGAAAAATAAATTTCTCACTTTTTACACGCTTCTCACTTTTTTGTGAGAAATTCTCACTTTTTACACAGTCCGTTTTTTAAGATCCGGACTATATATATAGTACTCCCTCCGTCCCATAATAAGTGTCCACTTCTATTTTGCACATTGTTTAAGAAAGTTGTATTATTTTAGTTTTTTTGGTTTATTAAATGGTCAGTTTCCAATTTTGCCCTTAGATGTGATGGGTGTTTGACTTTTTGCTTGTTTTGAGGCCACAAATAAATGTTATTTTGTCTTTATTATAAGGGTAGTTTCTGAAAGTAAGTAAAAGCTATATGCCAATTTAGAAAAGTGGACACTTATTGTGGGACATCCAAAAAAGGAAATGTGGACACTTATTATGGGACGGAGGGAGTAATAAAGATATATATAGTAATAAAGACTTAAATTTAGGGGTTTTAAATTTAAACTCCAAACAACTATCAATATATAAATATATATAGAGAGAGATAGGAACTCCACAGATTTTATATATCTATCTTTTTCCAATTCTCTCTATCTCTCTCACTCTCTCTTTCTAAAATACAATCACACAAAAGGATTATACTCATCATCATCATCGTTGAGATGAAGTTTGGGATTTTCGATGCATATTGAAGCAGCCATACCCGATTGGAGGGATAAATTTCTCTGTTACAAACCATTAAAGAAGCTCCTCAATCACTTTCCGGCGGCCACTACCAATCATCCTTACCTTTTGATTGATGCCGATGCCGTCATCGGAGTTGACGATTTAGAGAGTTACATGCCATCTTTGGAGGCTCTACAAGATTGGTAACAATTTGTGTTGTGAATGAGAACAAGAAACTTGAGGGCTAGAGTTCTCGACACAGATTGATGCAAGAAAGAGAATCTCATATCAGAAATTCGAGAGAAGCACAGTCTGGAGTTCTGGTATAGAGAGATCAGTGAGAATTTCTCTTCGAAACGTGAGAATTTCTCACCTAAAAGTGAGAAATTTGTATTAAAAAGTGATAAATTTATTTTTATTTTGTGAGAAATTACTTGTCATATCAATTTAAAAGGTGTGAATTTATTTTTTATTTTTTTGGAATTCTTCTCGAATATTGTTAATTGTTGATAAATTTCTCATCAAATCATCTCTATGTGTATGCTTATTTTTGTTTTTAAAAGTGGGTTGTTCTACCCTTTTAGTATGAGTGAGAAAATTTTCATTATTATACACATTAAAATATGAAATTCTCACTATTTTCAATACTTAGTTAGTATAGTGAGCAATTTCACATTATTTTAGTGCACTCTCAATGATAATTTTCTCAGTTTTTAAGTATAAAGTTCTGAATACGTAGTGCGAATTTATCAAGAGTTTGTGAGAAATTTCTTGGTGATGGTGGACTTTATATGGAGATATTTTCTTAGTTTTTAGCTATATATGGTAACTGATTTATCATATATAAATTAGTTTATATATGTACATGTATGAATTGAGGAGTAAATGATGATAAATCAGTTACCATATATAGTTATACATATATATACATTTCTATAAAAATGATATAGGGGTATTTTAGTCTTCAAATTAGGTAAGGGACTAATTTCTAGATTCGTTTTAAAAAAGGACATATTTGTAGTTAGATGCATATATTAGGACTATATATTAAATTACCCAATTAAAATTAGGTGAGTAAAAATACTCTGGAAAGAGGCTACAAATCTACTCCGTTCTGTACTAAATACTCCCTCCGTCCCATATTAAGAGTCTCTTTTGGGAATTCCAACTTATTAAGGGGACAACCTTGATTTTGGTGAGATTTTTAACTTTTCAATATTGCCCTTTTTGAAATTCAAAATTATAGTGTCACATCAAAAAAAAAAAGAGGGAAGAGATAGATATAATAAAGGACAAATTTAAAAAGGGTGATGCTATTTCCACTCCATCATTGAACTAAGGCACTCCATGGTACCATTCTTAAAACATGTGGTACATGCATGTCATGCATTACATACATGGTACCGCATGCTTTGATAGTGGTACCATGGAGTGCATTGGTTCAATGATGGAGTGGAAATAACAATTTCCTTTAAAAAATGTATATTAAAGTGCTTTGACTTTTCAAATATAACGCTTAAAATAAGATATTAAAAAATAGTATCAAGAAATCTAAATATGGGAGTACGTATTTTCTTTAACAAAATCGTGAAGCCTCCCTAGGTTCACCAGTAATGTAAGGAGAGAAATGCTACACACACATCCTAAACCACACCTCAAACCACACCCTTGCTTTAAATGCATGTACCCTGTGCTGTGTAAGTGGTGCACAGAAAAGTGTGAAAATTCAAACAGCACAAAGTACATGCATTTAAAGCAAGGGGTGTGGTTTGGGATGTGGTTTGGAATGTGTGTGTAGCATTTCTCATGTAAGGACGGACTATCCTAACCATATTGATTCTATAGCCACCACGTGGCTTATTAACTGTATATTTTGTGATGCACAATGTTTCACTTGAAGAAGCATTTCTCTTAGTTGGGGAACATAATAAACAGTTTGAAAATAACTTTGATTTTTATAAAGTTAAGATAAAGATTACTCATACAGTACTAAAAAAATATATATATATCTATATATATATATAATTAGAAAATTGTTGGAAAATCCTTAGTAGTAACCCTCATAAGTTTGCAACTCCAAAATGTTTGACCATTTTCTAAAAAGGACAAAAAGAATCTTGTCAGTGCTCACACGGTATAAATGCACATACCATAGAAAATCCCATGTGACCATTGGCCACCCTCACGCGCGCGTCCTCAGCTTCAGCCACTCACACCGTGTGAGTGGCTATACCATATAATATCTATTTCGAAAAAGTTTTTTTAAACTTTAACCCTCCATAACTTTTGATATACAACTCTGTTTTTTACAAATTTTATACCGTTGGAACCGTGTCGACGAGAGCTACAAAACTAGTACCATTGTTGATACCTTTTGAGCAAAAGAAAAAAAACTCTTATTTTTACATACCATGTTCTAGATGAACTTAATAGAATTTTCACATAATATTCGTGTATGGGTTATTGATTTTTCATGTAATATTCACATATGTCAAGTTGATATGTTGTGAGAAAAAAAAACCGAATGTTCACTTTATTCTTAATGAGAGTTTTAGTGAAATTTCACAAAATTTTGCGTTTGTTTGGGTTGAAAAACTATGTTTTATAATTGATTTGTGAAATTTGATTTTTTTTTATTTTTTATTTAAACAAAATATGCATTGTTTAATATGAAAGAGAGAAAAAAAAAAAACAAAAAAAAAAAGGAGTGAAATTTCACTTGGCATATATGAATATTAAGTGAAATTTCACTGAACTTGTAATGAATATTAAGTGAAATTTTACTTAACTTGACATTTGAGGGACTTTTTAACAAAGTAAGTATCAATTTAGACCTTAAACTCTAGAGAATTATTTTTAGCGACTTTTAGGATTGTTAGTGAAATTTCACTTAACACACTAAGTGAAATCTCACTGAACGAGTACATGAATGTTAAGTTTAACTTCAAGTTTTTCATGAAGAATGCATGTACGGGTTCAGTGAATTTTCACTTAATATTTATGTATGCCAAATTTATATGTTTTAAGAAAAAAAAATTAAAAAAAGACGAATAACAATAAAGTCATTGCTACCTCATTAAGGTTTAGTTTGGCCCCCATTTTGGTGCTTCTCCTTTTTTAAAGCACAATTTCATCTTAATTTATTTGGTAACTAGTTTATGAGTTTTGCAAAAATTGAACTTAGAATTTTTTTTGGGAGAGCTTTTAATATTTTTCATGTATTCAGTGAAATTTCAC
The DNA here is from genome assembly GCA_033977485.1 of Hydrangea macrophylla. Taxonomy (NCBI): domain Eukaryota; kingdom Viridiplantae; phylum Streptophyta; class Magnoliopsida; order Cornales; family Hydrangeaceae; genus Hydrangea; species Hydrangea macrophylla. The sequence continues at coordinate 9,554,078 of CM066995.1, read as the reverse complement.
TTAACATTTTATGTATATCAAGTGAAATTTCACTTATTATTCATGTATGTAAAAACATGAAATTTCATTTAATATTTTTCATGTATTCAGTGAAATTTCACTTGATATTTTAAGTGAAATTTCACTTAATATTTTATGTATATCAAGTGAAATTTCACTTATTATTTATGTATGTAAAAACATGAAAAAAATTTTTCTCAAAACATATCAACAATAAATTTAAAAAAAGACGAATTTTAACAAGAATTCCTGCATTTGTTTTGGTTGAAAATTTGAGTTTTATAATTAATTATGAAATTTGCTTATTTTAACAAAATATGCATTGTTTAAAAAAAAAAAAAAACAAATCACCATGCCAACATGAATATTTAGTGAAATTTCACTTAACTCATGAACATTAAAGCTTAGTTTGGCCCCCATTTTGGTGCTTCTTATTTTTTAAAGCACAATTTCATGTTAATTCATTTGATAACTAGTTTATGAGCTTTGCAAAAATTGAACTTAGGGCTTTTTTGGGAGAGTTTTTAAAAGCTCTAGAATTGAGTGAAATTTCACTTGATATTTTAAGTGAAATTTCACTTAATATTTTATGTATATCAAGTGAAATTTCACTTATTAATCATGTATGTAAAAACATGAAAAAAAATTTTCTCAAAACATATCAACAATGGTACTAGTTTTGTAGCTCTCGTCGACACGATTCCAACGGTATAAAATTTGCGAAAAATGGAGCTGTAGGTCAAAAGTTATGGATGTTTAAAGTTTAAAAACATTTTTTCGAATTTGAAAATAATATGGTACAATACTCACACGGTGTGAGAACCCTGAGACGAAACCGCGCGCGTGGCACGCGTGTGTCGCGCGTGGTCGCGCGCGTGTGGCGCGTGAATGTGCCGGCGGTTGAGGAAATTCAGCATGGAAGATTCTATGGTACGCACACTCATACCGTGCGAGCACCAGCTGTTAATTTTTTGTCCTTTTTGGTAAGTCACTTACTAATTTGTACTTTAACTTAATAAATGGTGTACTGGGGTCCTTTTTGGTAAATGCCCCATATATAATTGAATCAATTCGTAGCGGAGTATTAATCTTGTCGTTATTGGTTTTGACAACGACAGGACAGGGAAATGAAAAGGACATTTGAGAACAGCGACTTAACGGCGTGAACAAGTCCGTCAAAATGGTGTCAGGCCTTTGGTGGGACCCAAAGCCGTGTTTTGTTCAGAATCAGACGCGAGAGGAGGAGGAGAAGACTGAACAAATGACCTTCCCGAGGTGAGAAAAAGTAAAAGGTAACTTTCATTGACGGCAGGTTAAAAAAAATTTACACAGAAAGAGTTTATAATTGTGGACCCCACTCTCTGATCCTCTGGTTGCCCTGTGCTGTGGGTCCTATTTGCTCCTGCCATCCACTTGCCAACACCACTGGCCGAGTTTTTTATCCCCCTCGCCGTAGTAATAAACTGTGTTTTGTTTTCCTTTTTCTTTCTAAACATTTTCGTTAAACACCACTACCTAGCTTAGATGGAAGTGAGTTTCAATAGGGGTAGGGTAATACTTGGGACACAACCTTCATACAATTTTCATACAATCTCCTCAAAAGATGTGTCTATCTCTTTCCTGTGTCACTGTGGGGTCCAGTGACATCACAGGAGAGAGATAGACACATCTTTTGGGAAGGTTGTATGAAAGTTGTATGAAGGTTGTGTCTATCTCTTTCCTGTGTCACTGTGGGGTCCAGTGACATCACAGGAGAGAGATAGACACATCTTTTGGGAAGGTTGTATGAAAGTTGTATGAAGGTTGTGTCCCAAATATTACTCATAGGGGTATCATACTCGGTAATTCATACTGGGTAATTCATACCCAGTGAATTATACATACTGGGTAATTTTTTGGTGACAACTTTCATACAACCTTTTAAAAGATGTGTCTATCTCTCTCCTGTGTCACTGTGGGATCCAGTGACATCACAGGAAAGAGCTAGACACATCTTTTTAAGAGGTTGTATGAAAGTTATATGAAAGTTGTCACCAAAGAATTATTCATACTATTTTGATTGAGGGTTCGAAACTTTATACAGACAAAAATGATTGTGGTCAAAATTTTTTGTCTCCTAAGGGAGTCTAGGGATCAGAAAAACTCCCATGAGCCATGTAAAATAGTTGGAGAGATGTACTTCAAGATGAACTTTAAAAAATATCCCATTTAGTGTGGGTTCAAATCCTACCACTTGCTTGCCTCCCTGATTTACCTGGTGCGTATTTTGCACTTACTTGGGGTTTACCCCTTATTCTACTCTGATAAAAAAGATAATAGGTATCGATCCCAAAGTCGCAGAGGACAGGCGGGAGAATTTGTCCTCATATTCTAATATATATATATATATATATATAACGAGGATCTTAAGTGGGTGTGAAGGAGCGGACTTTGGGACGGACCACTTTTAGCGACGAAAATGTCGCTTTTAGCGACGAAATTTTTCGTCGCTAAAAATAATGATTTTTAGCGACGAAAAATTTCGTCGCTAAAAGCGACATTTTCGTCGCTAAAAGTGGTCCATCCCAAAGTCCGTCTTTTGACACCCGCTTAAGATCCGGACTGTATATATATATATATATATATAAATATTCGTTTATTAAACACTAACACTTAGCCTAATGGAAGCGAGTCTCAACAGACGTGCAATGTGGCCTGCTAACTAAATAATTTCTCGTGTTGTAGTTGTTAATTTTCTTCCATTATTGCATATGTCAAGGTCAGAGGAGTAATGCATTGCTTTGTCAATTTTAACATACCACTCTCACAACATATAGTATAATTGCAAAATCATTTTTGAAATCCGTAGAAAGCATAGCATTATTCAATTTTGAGAATGCCACAACAAAGGACAATAGTGGTGAATTGAGAAGGCAAAGAATAATTTTGTAATTTATAAGTGACCGAGCTCCATAAATTTAACTATTTTTTAAATTTTATTTTATTACATAGATGTTTGTGTCCAATTTGATAACTCTTGTAAAACTGTTTCTTTGTCAAACTTACACAACTTTGGTTGTACTAAAAAGTAGAAAAAAAAAATTTTTAACTAAGATGGAACAAGGTCATATCCTTATATTATACTAAGGAAAAAATTGGGGAGACTCCCATTTTGGGACTCTCTTAGCCTGAATTTGTCATAAATGGTAAGAAAAACAGTTCCCAATACATTTGGGACTCCCTTAGCCCGAATTTGCCATAAATGACAAAAAAAACAGTTTCCAATGCAGGGAGTCCCAAAATGAGAGTCTCCCTTGAACTGCTCTTATACTAAACTACCACATGGAGAAGATTGGTTTCACTACGGAGATGGAAGAGAGAGAGAAAGTGAGGACTTGTCTTAGCCAAACTCTGTCGTTCTAGGCAAGGATTAAAAAAAAAAAAAAAAACAACTTAACTTACTCAATTAACACCGTTACCAGACAAACTCTGTCAGGGAAGGTAAGTGCTGCTTCTGAAATGTGGAGAGAGATAAGTGTTATTAGGTCAAACCTGGAGGAAGATAGGAGATATTTACCCTTATAATATATATGATTTTCAAGGCTTCTTTTTCATGTCACATTCAAACAATAGTAATGATATACTTCTCAAATTTCTATTCTAAAAATGCTTGTTAGATGATGTGGCAGTGAGATTAGGTAAATAACTTCCGATCAAAATTCATTTGGTCCCACTATATACTATATTAAGCCTGACTAGGGTCAGCCCAAATGGAGGGCGAGAAGAGCAACCGTCCTGGGGCACCAAAGTTCATTAAATTTTGAGGACCCTCATGTAATTTTCATAATTACATTTTTATCTCAAGATTTTTTTAGTATTTTACATTTAGCACACCCCCCCCCCCCCCCCCCCCCCCCCCCCCCCCCCGCTCTTTCGTTTAGGCCTCCCTCAACTTATGTTTAGGGCCCCAAAGGGGGGCTAATGCCCAATTTAGTGTCATCAGATACATATATATCGATATACATGTATATAAAAACTCAAAAGCAAAGGCCCCTAAAATTTTAAAAATTACACTTTTAGTGTAAGATTTTTTTGAGTTTTAGAAATAGGCCCCCCTATTATTTTAAAAGACACTGTACAATATTTAAGTTTCAGAAATAGACTCATATTATATGTAGATCCTAAAAAATTTGCCAACTATGTATAAGTAGACCCTTAAAAAAATTGTCAATTATGTATAAGTAGATCCCAAAAAAATCGTGTCAGGGGCACTGCCCCTAAACCCCCATACAGGGGCCTCCATTTTAATAGTTTGCCTCGAGCCTCCAAATACTTGGGCCGACCCTAAATCTGACCCTACTGTCACATCATTTGAGAAACACTTTTACAATAAAAATTTGATAAACATAGCACTACTTTTCAAAGAAACGGCCACGTGGGGCAGCACTACAATAGAAATTTCTCTCTTTCCTTTTATCTTTTTATATACTTTGTATATTCTTTATCATACATTCAATAACTAAGTGTCTTTTGTACTTTTCTTAGTTATCCACAATAACTGTGCTGCAAATATTTGAAGATTATTCATACATGAAACTTAAGAGTAATTTTCTATTAAAGTGTGCGGAAAAATGATATACCCAGTTAAGTTCAGTGGTTTGTGTATTCGGGTAGACAAATGTATATGCGTATATATAAATATGAATAATACTACACTCACACGGATACCAATACTCTATATATACATATAAGTATATAAATTAAAGTATATAAATATTTGTATAGTCAAATTATTTTGTTAGTCAAAAGGATTTGATAAGTCAAAAAAAAAAAAACGTGGAAGAAAAGTGAATGAGATAGTTTGTATGATATATATTCTTTTATTTGAATACCAAGGAACAAAGATTGTAAAATAATTTTTTTTCCGTTTGTCATTCTTATATATTCGGTCATTTCTAAATATTTAAGTTCAACTTTTTAAATTTTGGCAAAATTAATTTCCCTTGCATTAGAATACTCCCTTGTATTTTCTTGGTTCAGTTGCCACGTGCCATTTAAAGAGACTGATGCATGGCAGTGCCAGAAAAAGTAAATTTTTTTTTTTTTTTTAACTAATCAACAATTCGTGCTTTACACGGATTGATCAACTAATTAAATATCCAAATATCACGACTCATCCTACTACGGATAAAAATAGGATACGTGGCACGTCATCAAGGCTCATCCAATTCATTAAATAATTTTAGTAGCGGAAATAAAACTTGAAAACAATATTGACTATTTAAAACTTTTGGAAACAATACCCCCGAGTTATAAAATTTGTATAACTTTGAGAACGTAATTATATTTCAAACCGAATAGATTTATGTTAAAAGGGGTCCCCAAAGGTACCTTAAGAACCCATGAAAACATTTAAATAATTTTTAGAACAGGTAGAAAAAGAATACATGCAGGGGTCATTTCGACCGGTCGAACGACCCCCTTCGACCGGCCGAGTTCGACCGGTCAAATAACCCTCTGGCAGAATTCTCTTTGACAGTAGAATTTTGCCAAGGAAATCATTCAATCTTTCACATTGTAAACTTCTCAACTCTCATACTTTAATACAACTTTTCGAACAATAATCCGGCAACAAAAACAACATAAATCTTGCAAAACATGGCAAAGAAAACAGAATCGAAACAAGTTATGAGTCATTTGGCTCTTTCATAAAAACATCAACATTCCTTCAAAATCCAAATTCGACAAGTTAAGTATACAAACGCGAATCCATGAGTTTGGATTCATTACAACTGTAACCAAAGTAGTTCGTACTACATATTACAACATTACATAACCATTCTATGGTTCCCAAGTTAATCCAAAACATAGTTTTAGTTTCTCAAACCATATTACATCTATGGGATGGAAGACAGAAATATAAACAAAGATGATTTCTGTCGTTCCCACAGCCCACTACTCACGCTTCTTCTTTCCTTTCCTCTTTTCACCTGCTGATACATACAAAAATATTCAACCAATGAGAGAAAAACTTCATGGACTGATTGTCAAGGAGCGCTGGAGGAGTTCCCGACCGGATCATGCCAACATTGAGACTGAGTCGTCGTTCTCTGATCGGATCACGCAGTTTTCCATTCCACACAAGTTCAAACAGTCTCATCTCGACTCTTACTACGGCTCGGGAAGTCCGGTCGACCATGTTCTGACTTACAAGGCTCAGATGGCACTGCCCACCAACTCCAACAAACAATACTGCCTGGTCTTTTCTTAGCACTCTGAAAAGGCATCACCGTGCAGTGGTTTCACTCCCTTAAACCCCGGTTGTTTGATAATTTCAAGGATCTCAGCAAGCTATTCGTCAGCCAGTTTGTGGGTATGCTCGGCCGACCGAAACCTGACACCCAACTACTTACTGTCAGGCAACGAAAGGGAGAATCTTTGAAGGATTTCGTGGATCGGTTCAACCAGCAAAAGCTTCAGGTTTATACCTAAATGAGACAGTTGCAATTATAGCCTTCTGCTCGGGGGTTCAGAATACTAAGGTTGCCACATCGTTTCACAGGTGATGACCGACAACCTTGGTCGAACTCTTGGAGAGGGTTGGGAAGTATATCGACACCAAAGAGTTCTTGAAATCCAAAAATTTAGGCTTTACGGAAGATGAGTCCACGAGAGCCAAACGGAAACGATAAAGGTCCGAGAAGAGCCCGGGAAAGAACCAGAAGCAGAATCAACAAAAGGGTGGTCGAGATCAGACCCCGATCGCCTTCACAACACTTACCAGAAGCAGAATCAACAAAAGGGTGGTCGAGATCAGACCCCGATCGCCTTCACAACACTTTCTTGGCGCATCCAAGAAGTTATGGCATCCGCCGAAGCTCAGAAACTGCTCAAGAACCGACCAAGTTGAAGAGCCGGCCTGAGAAAAAGAATTGGGACAAGTACTGCTGCTACCACAAAGATCATGACCATGATACCACGGACTGCTTCAAGCTAAAAATTGCCATTGAAATACTCAATAAGCAGGGTCATCTTGCCAAGTTTGTCACCAACGACAATCAGCATCGGCAAGATGCCCGACTCTCTGAGTAACAACAGCCCCTCGGGCACATCAACATGGTCTCCGGAGGGACATCAGGAGGATGAGATTCTCAATCGGTTAGGCGGAAGCATGCTAGAGTTGTCACAACCCATTCCCCTACGGGCGGAAATAGGACACATGAAACGCCCCCAAGGCTTATCCAATTCATTGAAAGATTATATCAGCAGAAAAAATACTTAAAAACAACATTGAGTATACAAGCAATGCCCTCCAAGTTGTAAAATCCATATAAATTTGAAAACATAATTATATTTTGAAACAAATGAATTTTTGTTAATATGGGTCCTAAAGGTACCCTAAGAACCCATCAAATCATTTAAATAATTTTCAGAAGGGGTAGAAAAAGTCAACGGGCAGAACAAATTTTGACCGGTTGAATTGTCCCGTTCGACCAGTCGAATGACCCTACAGCAGAATTCCTCCCCCCTTTGACAGGATTTTACTTAAGGGTCAAACAACCCTTCCAAGTTACCACACTCCAAACCAAACCTCAACCAACCATATCAAGGTTATACGTATTTATAAAGACCTTGCCGAGCATTAGAAAAGAAATTGAAATGAACCAATTTAAGGCTTGTTTGGATCAATCCACAAAACTCTATCTACATTCATTCAAAATCCGAATTTGATAAGTTAAGTTCACAAAACGCGAACTTAGGAGTTCGGATGAGTTTCAAACATAACCAAAGAAAGTTTGTTACATATTACAATACTACAAATCCATTCTGAAGTTTTCCAAGTTAAGATATAGTTCTAACTTCTCAATCCTCATAATTACTACATCAGAATATAAAACAAAAGTATGAACAAGGATGATCCACCTGTCGTCCCCTCGGTCTCACTCCTCTCTCTTCTTCTTTCCACCTGTAATGGAGGAAGTCTCCACTCTCCACTGCTCAGTATGTACTGAGTGTACAATTCTAAGTATATGCATATATGGCAATTCATGCTTTAAACATCTAAACCACATAATTTAGTCTCTAGGGAGAGAGACGCGCATTCATCCGGTATATTGACAAGCCCAAATTCTATCAACCGCGATGACAATGGCAATCCTAGAGTCTATCAACCATTGCACCCAATTACTCTGGTAGGGCTAGTTCCCAAACCAAGCAAGTAGTTGTCACTACTATAACTCTCAAACATCGAGAGCCGTTCTCCGACATGAACTTGTACCAAACTCCCCTTTAACCCACATAGCCATTTAGCATACTCACATAGTGTAGATACCCCATTTTGTCGGCTATCAGATTTATGAGACCCATAGCTTGGTGGTTCACAATGATCGAAAAAGACTCAAAAATGACTCCTGGAAGTTAGTTCTATCTCTCAAAATGCTCAGAAAGTGGTACAAATGACCAAAATGCCCCTGAAAGCCCGAACACTCCCAGATTTGGACCGAAAGTTCTAGAAACATGCTATGTTATAAGAAAAGTCATAAAATGAGTTTTCAAGCAAAATCAGATGAAATCGTCAGCTCCTAGAGACCCCCGGAGGTCCCAAAAGTTCCTGGAAATTCCTCAATGACTAGTTTGACCTAGGTTTGACCAAATTTGACCGAAAACACCCAAATTTTGAAAAGCTCCGAGATTATTCTAGATCATGTGAAAAGTACTAAAATGAGTTTTAAAAGAAAATCGAATGAAAACGTCAGCTCCTGGGAGCTCCTAGAGGTTCCCAGAACTTCTTAGAAATCCCAAGTTTGACCGATTTGACCTAAAAGTTGACTTGGAAACCAGAGTACCGTATCATTTTTCAAACATTTTTCATGGATACTAGCAGTAAACAGCTTTTCAACGGTATATCGCATATATTTTCTGGATTTAAAACGAATTTATTATGAATTTCCGAAGGTGAAAAAGGCGATCAAATTGGCTTTTATTGCGAATACCGCAAAACTTTTCTAAGTGACATATCGCCAAACTATTTTTATGTAAATTAGACTCCATTACCTTTTCAACGGTATATCACACCCTCAGTTTGGAGTTTGTATGCATTTTCTGTGAATTTTGGATAAAATAGGGCCTTTTCACGAATACCAGAACCTCTGGGGGCCTAAACGTAAATTTTTGGGCGTCTGAGGAGCAGTGCTGCGGCGGCACTCAACCCCCGCAGAGTCCATTTTAGTAATTTATTTTTGGGGGTCCAAATTGATTAATTGAAAGCCAAAACGATGTAGTTTTATGTTCACAGATGTTTGGGACCAATGGAAGCACTTTCTAAATCCCAAAACCACCCCAAATTGGCCTATATAAACCCCCTATTGCTCTTTGGGGGAGCCAAGTGCAAAGCTTGATAAAGTTGTAGAGAGAAAGAGAGATAGAGATAGATTTAGAAGTGAGAAAGGAGCTTCCTCCTACTATTTTTCTATAGAAAGTGAGTTCCAATCTTGTTTTCCTCCACCATTCTTCTATATACTTCATCATCAATACACCCAACCACCATTTCTCTAAGCATTTATGAGTTGGGAAGCTACTTCCATGTCCAAATGTCAACATCTATGAGTGAAACACCAAGCTACAAGTCCAAAATCACATTGATTATCATCTATTGATTGTTATTTACTTGCTTGTTCATATTATGTTCATCTCTTCTTAACCTCATTTCTTTTTTGATTTTTTTTTTATTTACTTATTAGTTCATCATCCTCTAAATGATGGCATGAAGTTTGAGGTGAGTGAATCCTTATGGATAGTAGCTCTTGACCTCAAAAATATGTTTGATAGATGATGATTATAACTTCAATGCCTCCAAGGTATCCTTGAAGTTATGTTCAAATAAAAATGAATCTCTCCAATAATATTGGGAGTTCTTGATGATGAGTTTGATGGTGGTTTCCCAAGTGGTTTTAATCCCCTTTGAGTGCTGGAAATACACTTTCAAAAACCCTATTTCAACACCTCTTTAAAACCCCCAACATTTAGATTCCAAGAAATAAGCCTTGTTTTACCAAAAAATCTTCAAAACAGTGAACAATCCGAGTTCAAAGATTTCTCTAGGACTCAATACTCAAAGTATTAACATGAGACCACTTGGAAAATCTTCTTAACTCATTAAAAAATACCCATGATTTTTGGTTTGACTTGGAAGCAATTGAAAGGGGTCCATTTTTGTCCAAACATTCCTTCCAAACATTCTGCCTCTGTTGTCACAGCAGCCAGGTTGACTTTCAACTTGTTTTACAGACAACTTTTCCAAAAAGAGTGGTCCCAACTTATTTTTCCCTTGAACTTCAATGTCTTAGGGAACCAAGCATTATCGAGCTTTAGGTTTGATCTTCATAAAGCTAAGCAACAAAAGTGTAGAAACACTACTCGGTTTAATTACTTTGGTTCTTCAAAATCTAGAAGGTCACCCATTTTCGGTTGGCGCATAATTTGATTCTTTGAAAATCTATATTATTGAACTCATACTTCAGTTTGGCAGATTCAATCTTGCTTGTAGATTGATTCTTTTTCTTTTTTCTTTTTCTTTTTTTGACTTTACAACTACTCCTACATTCATGCAATTGACAAGGGTTGATAATGTAGCCAGTTGTTTGGTTGACATGTGTCACATGATACTTGAGTCATAGGTGGGTCCTAATTTGCTTAATGAAACTTCTCTTTTTTTAGCTCAATGTTTGTCTTCATAAATAAGCATACGTGCTCGTTGTCAATTTTTTTTTCTCCACACACAGTTATTGCTTGTGGGGCATTGTGGGTGTACCAGATGTGATTTTATATATGTGGACACTCTCAAGTCTTAACTGGTTCCAGGTTCTGTTACTTGGATACATATTTTATATTGTCAACATGGAATGTTCATTATAGTTCAGCATATTATCAGTACTCAGTAGATAAAATTATAAGTCTTTAACATACATTTCATAAACAGTTATTGTTCAATAGAATCCCTTTAGAGAATCAATAAACTATTTATTCTTAGGTATTCTCTGTTTTACTAAACTAATACATGAGTAAGTCATCGTAGTCAGTACTAATACATGTTTGGTATACAAAATTTGGTAAAGCATAGCAGAAATTACCTAAAAACCTTTTCAGACCTTGTTTGTGTCCTCTGCCTCCAGCTTTACATTCGATTATTTTGATCACAGTTTAACTTTGTTTTTTCTTCAATAGTAGTTATGACTTTTTTCAGAAGTTAATGATCGAATCTTAATCTGGTAAACTATCCTTTTGTAGAATTTTGCATGGTATTGGTCTGATTTTCACTTAGCTTCCCAAATTACTTTATGTTTACTGGTGCGGTGGTATTACATATTTAAGTGTACATCTATACACTTTCATGCAATCCTTTTAGATTCAAGTTGCACTGTGAGCTTTTTTATTCTCCTCGGCCAGTGAGCTTATGATGTTCTATATATATATATTGTCAATTATGGTGTTTTGGAATTTTAGTGGATCACGTTCTCTCTTTTATTGGAGTATGTACGAATTTGTGTTAAGATATGAAGGCACATGGAGTTTACTTACGTGCTGAGTGAAAATAGTTGGAATTGGTCGGTAGTGCCCTCGGGCCCGGGCAATATCTAGTACTATAATGTGTTCAATTGAACTTTTCTACTATGTTTTTTTTAATATAGCAAATGGCAACTTCAAGTCAACAAGATGGTTCAAGTTTGAATTTGTTATCCACTACTCCTGAAATCGCACAATCCGGTACCGATCTACGGCCAGAGGTGATCTTCAATTTGAGTGGTGGGATTATTAGTGGTAAATCAGCTTTAAAGAACCGATGCTTGGCTCTGCTGAAAACTCAAGTCGGTCTTAATTATGATGATTGGAGGCTAGTTGAGGAAGCCAAAAAAGACGATATTTGGTGTATCCTCTTTTCAGAATTCAAGATACCGATTGACCGAAAAGAGGAGGTATTAAAAGAGATGGGGACATAGTTGAGGAAGTAGAGGAAGAACTTGCGTTCCAAATATTTTGAAGGCCTAGACAGCAATGGAATAAAGGCGTTAAAGGATAAGGTGCCAGAAAAAGAGAAAAGCCCTCTTAGTCAATAGAATGAATTCATCAAACGTGAAGCATCGGAGGCTAAATTAAAGCAAAGAGACGTAGGAAAAACCAGCAGGGCTAAAAAGACTGATATCCATTGTCTTGGCGTACGTCATATGCCGAAAAAACTGAGGAGATGGTATGTACTCATATATACTTTTTTACACAATTATATGTACCTCATTCGAATAATTGATATAAATTTAATTTGTAGATCCGCAATGATCCACTTCAACGAGTGCCTGAGCGCTCTGATGTTTTCGTCGAATCCCGTAAGCAGAGGAAAACTGGGGAATTTCACCCAAATGCTGCTGAGAAGATGGTGAGTTTCACTACTTAACTAGTTATAAATCTACACATCATTCAATTTTAATCATTAAAAATATTATTTTTTTCAATCTGATATTGTTACAGCAAAAATTGACTGAGCTAAAAAGCAGTCAAGATTCTTCAAGCCAAAATACTTTGGAGAGTGATCCGTTGACCCTACTTTACAAGAAAGACAATAGAGGGAGGATTCGTGGCGTAGGTCCAGTGTCCAAAAGTAAATTGAAGGCTATAACTCCTATACGCTCAGAGATTCATGACAAAGCAGTGAAACCAAGTAATATGCAAGTGGAACAAAATATGCTAGAGATCAAACAATCCCTCGATATTTTATTAAAAGCTTATTCTGACGCCCAAAAATGTCCTCCCTAGCCAATGCCACCCCAACCTAGCTCCTTGTCAAATCCTTCAGACGTAGCGACTCCAGGTTATCCTACACCTCCTATATCATCGAGTTGTAACATATTTAGTGTGACAAATGCAGCAAAGAATATTGCTATTGGAAAGATTGTTTCGACGGCAACTACTGGAACGGTGGTGCATGGTCATGTACTGTTAGATTATGAACGTAAAGTTATGTTATTAAAGTCATTGCGGGAGAGGAGGAACATGTTTTTGTATCTAGAGAGCCAAGGGTGCGCCTCAACTATTAATGAAACTGAGGGTGGGTGGGTGGTGTGGCCTATCTGGTTGCTTCGCTGAATCACGTTATTAAGTGCTAGTTTTTGAATTTGAACAATTTATGTTTTTGTTATAAGTGGTAGACTTTATATTGGATTGCAATTGTATTTTGTGATGAACTAAATACTGTGTTTTGTTATTATCTAGATACTTTATGTTATTTATGGTGATCTAGTTTGTATTGGATTGGAATTTTTGTTATGGTGATTATATTGTTTCAGGTACCAAAAACAATAGGGTGGAATTTGAAAAAAATAATAATTTTTTTTAAAAAAAAATCAGAATTGTCACAGTTCTAAACCGTGACAATTATAGACAACCGTGACATTTTTTCATATATTAGTCACTGTGAGCTCTGAAACCTTGTCACTGTCATAAACCGTGACTGATAACTGTGACTAACTACCATACTTTGTCACGATCTATAAGCGTGACAAAAATTGTGACTAATATTGTAAATTGTCACGGTCTAGGAGTGTGACAAATAATGTGACTAGGGTCATAACTTGTCACGGTCTATAAGCGTGACAAAAATTATGACTAATATCGTAAATTGTCACTGTCTATGAGTGTGACAAAGAATGTGACTAGGGTTATAACTTGTCACGGTTTCTAAGCGTGACAAAGAATGTGACTAATTCCATAAATTGTCACTGTTTAACACACTGACAAAACCGTGACAATTAAATGTGATATGCCACTTTGAAAATGTAACAAAGGGACCGTGACAAATGGTCTTTGTCACGGTTTTGGACAGTGACAATATTTTGTGTCACACCCGAAAACGTCACGGATGTTAACCGTGACAAAGGTCCTTTGTCACAGTCCAAAACCGTGACAAATAAGCCATTTTGGTGTAGTGTTCTTTGACGATTGGTTTGAAAAACCCTCAACCGATTGCTACGAGCCTTGGCTAAACTACACTCGACCTGATTCCCGCTCAGGGGATACGTAGGCAACCGCATCGGTACGGTCGACATCATCATAATCAAACCAATTTCTTTCAAGACCTTGCCTTGAACTATGCTCCACCTGATTCCCACTCGGGGATACGTAGGCAACCGCATCGGTTCGGTCATCCCACCTACCTAAAAATAACCCAACTTTCTTCAAGCCTTGCCTTGAACTATGCTCGACCTGATTCCCGCTCGGGGATCCATAGGCAACCGCATCGGTTTGGTCATCCCACCTACCTAAAAAGCACCCCTCCTTCTTTCAAGGTCCTGGCCCGAACTACGTTGGACCTGATCCCCGCTCGGGGGTACGTAGGTAGACTTTCAAAAAGAAAAGAAGGATGGCTCGCTAGGTCTAAAATCCGAAAGGATGCCAAGGCAAAAATTAGAGCTAAATCTACAGTGAGCAATTACAAAAGAGAGAAAAGAGCTCGCTAGGTCACCTCACTAGTGCCTAGGCAAAAGTTATGAGCATTTGAGAGATTAAAGTCACGGTCCTTGCTCAAGCCAGAAATCACCTTCCACACTAGGGGAAAACTTTGGCTACCTGCCTCGTTTGCCTGAATTTTACTATCTACCCTTCATACAAGGGGCAAACTTCAGTCACCTAACTCGTTTGCCCAAAACCTCCAATAAACCATCATTCCAAACTAGGTTCGGTCACCCACCTCGTTTGCCTATAAATTCCACTTCGTACACCTCAAACTAGGGTCAAACTCCATTTGCCTAACACGATCCCTTCACACCAAGGGCAAGTTTTCAAGTCACCAAGTTGTTTTGAAAATTTTGAAATAGAGCATCTTTTATTCTAAAAGCTAAGGCACTAATTCAAAGCACTTCCTAGGAGAAGTAGAGAATTGATTAGATCAATAGGGAGGTGTTTTCAAAAACCAAATTTATCATCAAAGAACTATCATATTAAGATGAGGAGTGAACATAAAAGAAGAGCAGTACACCATTTATGACAGAGACACATTTAATTATGCTAATTTGGGCATTTCGTGTCGTTACTTTTGTCGAGTCAATCCTTCTTTGGTTGAGTCAGTAATAATCTAATCGAAACTGTATCAGAGTTCAAGGTTCATACAAACCAATTCAATTTCCCTTGTCATTGTTGTTGCTGTCAAGTTCATTTGTCCTAATGATCTCAAATGTGTGGGTTTAAAGTGATTACTAATTATAAAACCTGTGGATACAAGAAGAAATTCCAAACACCATTACTGCACTTGTCAAGTCTACAACATGATATGAGTCCCAAGACCCTCGAGCATTGGAGATACCCCCAATCACAGTCACTTGTCTTCATAAATCAGTTCATAAGATACACTGGCTATCTTCTACCAGCTCCTTAGCAACCAAGCCAAAATTATGTCACAAATGTTCTTCATCCCCAGCTGAATTACTCTATTCACAATGCAACCATTCGTTCCCCAGCCGAATATTCTCATTCCAAATAGAGCTAGTTCATCTCTAGAAGAGTGTCCTGAACAAATATGGTGTATCTTAGTCAAGACTACATCCTTTCCTCAGAAGAAAGAGTTGTTCTTCCCCAGCAAATTCAATTTAATCCCCAGTAGGCATATTAATTCGTCAGTTCTTTTGATCACAGTTAGTCCAACCGTTGGTCCAAGCCATGACAGTCACAGTAGTTCACTGTCGACTCATCATCTCGATTCGTACATCATCAGTTCAATCCATGAAAGTCACAGTAGTTCACTATCGACTCGTCATCTCGATTCGTACATCATCAATCCATGACAGTCACAGTAGTTCACTGTTGACTCATCATCTCAATTCGTACATCATCAGTTCAATCCCTGACAATCACAGTAGTCCACTGTCGACTCGTTATCTCGATTCGTACATCATCAGTTTAATCCATGACAATCACAGTAGTTCACTGTCGACTCGTCATCTCAATTCATACATTATCAGATCAATCCATGACAGTCACAGTAGTTCACTGTCGACTTGTTATCCCGATTAGTACATCATCAGTCCTTCTGATCACGGTTAGTCCAACTGTTGATCCAATCCATGACAGTCACAGTAGTTCACTGTTGACTCATCATCTTGATTCATACATCGTCAGTCCAATCCATGAAAGTCATAGTAGTTCACTGTTGACTCATCATCATGATTCATACATCGTCAGTCCTTCTGATCACGGTTAGTCCAACCGTTGATCCAATCCATGACAATCATAGTAGTTCACCATTGACTGGTCATCTTGATTCGTACATCGTTAGTCCAATCCATGAAAGTCATAGTAGTTCACTGTCTATTCGTCATCTCGATTCGTGCATCGTCAGTTCATTAATCATCATTAGTTCACCATAACTCTTATTCAAAATATGTCTTGTTCGTCATCCCCTCTGGATTGAGGCAAATCTGTTGTCATTAGTCCTCTAGATTAAGGCAAATCCTTCATTGTCAGCCCTCTGGATTGAGGAAATTCTATTATTGTCAACCCTCTAGGCAAATCTGTTGTCATCAGCCTTCTAGATTAAGGCAAGTGCTTCATTGTCAGCCCTCTAGTTTGAGGCAAATCTATCCTTGTCAGCCCTCTAGATTGAGGCAAATCTGTTGTCATCATCCCTCTAGATTAAGGCAAATCCTTCATTGTTAGCCCTCTAAATTGAGGTAAATCTTTTATTATAGACCCTCTGGATTAAGCTAGGACTTTCGCATCCACCAGTTATCTCAGGCTACCCCATTTACTCTTTGCTATCTGGGACTTCCACATCCGTCAATCATCTTGGAGGCATGAATAGGCTTTTACTGACCATTGCAAGATTGGATTAACCGTGAGAGATTCGGATTTGAATCCTGGTTTTCGGTCAAGAATTTAAAATAGTTAAGAGAGATTCTAAGAGA
This sequence comes from Hydrangea macrophylla, assembly GCA_033977485.1. NCBI lineage: Eukaryota > Viridiplantae > Streptophyta > Magnoliopsida > Cornales > Hydrangeaceae > Hydrangea > Hydrangea macrophylla. The sequence continues at coordinate 9,537,156 of CM066995.1, read as the reverse complement.
ATCCTCTACCATCCACAGCAGAAGTCTAAGCCAAATTTCCAGATTGGTCATCATAAAAATCGGCCAACGATTGAAAAACCTGCCCGCAGTCAAAAGACGCTGACTCCTAGGGCAAGCATTGTCTATTCACAATCCAAGGCTCCGTGTCCGTTGGTTATCATGAGCTTTCTCATTATTGTGAGCTTCCTCACTCCTCTGTCCAAACTCGTGAGCTTTCTCACTTATCATGAGCTTCCTCGCTTATCATGAGCTTCCTCATTCCTTCGTCTAAAATCGTGAGCTTTCTCGCTTATCATAAGCTTCCTCACTCCTTTGTCCAAAATTGTGAGTTTTCTCACTTATCGTGAGCTTTTTCAATTATCGTGAGCTACCTCGCTTATCGTGAGCTTCCTCACTCCTTCGTCCAAAATTGTGAGCTTTCTCACTTATCGTGAGCTTCCTCACTCCTTCATCCGAAATCATAAGCTTTCTCACTTATCGTGAGCTTCCTCACTCCTTTAGCCAAAATTTTGAGCTTTTTCACTTATCGTGAGCTTCCTCACTCCTTCGTCCAAAATTGGGAGCTTTATCACTTATCGTGAGCTTCCTCACTCCTTTGTCCAAACTCGTGAGCTTTCTCACTTATCGTAAGCTTCTTCACTTATCGTGAGCTTCCTCACTCCTTTGTCCAAAATTGTGAGCTTCCTCACTTATCGTAAGCTTCCTCGCTTATCATGAGCTTCCTCACTCCTTTGTCCCAAATCGTGAGCTTTCTCACTTATCGTGAAATTCATCTTTCCTTTGTCCAAAATTGTGAGCTTTTTCACTTATCATGAGCTTCCTCACTCCTCTGTCCAAAATTGTGAGCCCCCTCACCTACCCATCGGTTATCGTGAGCTTTCTCAATCATGAGCTTCCTCAACAAACAAAAATCGTGAGCTTTTTCATTTATCGTGAGCTTCTTCACTCCTCGGAGTGGCACAACTCATAGCACCTACTCATACTAGGATCAAAACACTAGACATGATAGGACTCATGACACAAATCATATCACGTCCATGTATTTCATATCATCCTCATAGCAGAGGGACGCCCACATTGTTTTTATCAGTTTTAGAGAGAGAGATAGAGGTTTTATGTGTTTTTGTAGGTCTTGGAGATTAGATATTGCTTGTGGATCGTTATTTTCATAGTTTAATACAAGATTTTCATTCCAGGTTACTTAGTATTATTTTATTTACATTCTGTTAGTAGTTGAGAGTAGTATAATCTGTTAGATTTAAAGTTTTGCATGCTAAATAGAGTTACACCATTAGTTTACATAATTTTCATGTTTAAAATGCAACCAAACGCATCCTTAATGAACCTTTACGTTAAAAACAACACTGTGACACTTCAGACCATGTCTGAGTAGTCCCCATGTTGGGAGAACACGATGAAACCGTGATCTCAGGCCTCTGCCATGCAGCAGAATAATTCCTGTGTTCGATCGATCGAAGACAGTTCGATCGATCGAGAGAAGAAGATGTTCGATCAATCAAAAGCGCGTCGATCGATCGAACCCTCTGATTCTTGAGGACATTCTTTAAGTATGTGAAAACTTGTGTAGTCAGGTTATTTTGCGAGTAAAAAATTTTGAATGAATGAAAATATATGTAGAAAACACGCAAATGAGAGCTTTTGAATGATCTTTTCAAGTGACTAACTATTTTTTTTTCATGAATTTATATACATGATCCTCATATTTTTTTTTCATTTTTTGTTTGAGATTATTTTAGTTTTTTTCTATTTTCTTACAAATTGTATGTTCGTTGCACGAGTTTAAGAGTAGTTTATCTTTTAAAAAAATGAAAGCACTAAATAACAAGTGTCATCACTAGGGGTGTTTGTGGTCGATTTTGGTTGGTTTTTTGTTATTGTAAAACCAACTTTTCTGTTTCGGTACGTCAGTTTTGGCTGTTTTGGTCAATTTTTTTATCAATTTTGATTTGTGTATTCTTTTTAAAAAAATTAGCTAATTGGTGTTTGATTGGTTTGATTTTAGTCGATTTTTGAATTTTGGACTTTTTTGAACACCCATAGTCATCACCATAAATTTTCTCCTTTTTTTCTTTTTTTTTTTTAATTTCATTGTGGTTGACTCATTTTGGTGCATTAGTATTTAAAGAATTACAGTACTAAATATGCCAAGCAGATTTCTCTTTACATCCATAAACACTACATGAGATGCTATGTCTACTCCTATTCACTACATAATGTAAGTCCATAGAGTAATTATGTTCTCTTATTCTTTAAATCCTAAGCTCACGTTTATTTTGTGGGCAAGATTAGGGGTATTACTCATGTTCATTGCTATTAAAAACAATATCCAGCACATCGATCGGGCTGTAATCTAATTAATATATTCTCTCTCTTTTCAGTAGAAAAGGAGAGGGAGATGGTTCGAATTTCCATTGGGGATTCTAATTGATTATCCCTAGTTATTTTTCAGTCGAAATGAGTGACCCTTATTAAACTTTATTATGGGTCAGTGTTTGCTGTAATTTGCGCGGGCGTGCCAGAAACAACAGTGGTTCGGTGTGTGTGTGTGTGTGTGTGTGTGTGTGCGTGCAAACTAATTTCCTATATGCTTGTATAAGTGATACACAAGGCTTGATGAATCTAACTTCTAAACAAAACGACTGTGTATAGTGAGTAGGAAAGTACCCTCACTGTAAATTCTTTAGCAGTACTGAAGCGCACAAGCTAAAAAGTGTCAAAGTTTAACAGGTAAACAATCACAAACGGTTCAATAAAACGTTGATTTTATTAAGTGTTTGGAAAAAATAAAACAGATCTAAAGAACAAATCAGAACAGGCTGATTATCCAAAAGAACAAAAGGAAATAACAAAAAGGCAGACCTATTTGCTATGAAGGCTGAAAAACATAAAGACTTTAAGAGAGTGCTTTGAATGCTTTGAATGCTTCGAATGCAGTGTGTGATGTTTCGAGATGACGTGGAGTCCTTTGCTTGGATGGCCTGCCTTAATATTTATAGCGGCCTTATACGATTTCTACTTGGACAAAAATTCCTTAGCTTGCGCCCCAAGCTGTTTAATTGATTGGCTGATTGAAGAAGACCTTCCTTATCCATGACTCCTACCTTATCCAGAACTCAATTGAATCAATCCCTTTAATTTAGGGATTAAACGCCTAAATCCAGCTGGACATGATCAGATCCTTTCCTGAACGGACTCTCGTTTCCAAAACTCTCAGAGATGACGTCATCCTGCCAGCTGTGGATAGTACCGCCTTCTCCTTTCAATCCATCGGCCTCGTCACTGATTCTCCCAGATGAATCGGGCTTTACCTGTTTCCATGCCTTCCCTCATGCCCGATTACCTTTCTTCAACCGCTCACGGCCAATCGGACTGTTACTCCCATCTTTCATTACACGGTGTCCGAATGGGCTTCCTGTTGCTAAATTCCACCATCAGCGCACTGGGTTATGTTCTCCCAAAACCCGATAATCCTTACACCTGTTCAATGTTCCCATCGGGCTCTCATTCTCACACCCAACAGCCTTGTACCTATCATCGGTCTCACGTCTATACTTGAGTCCGATGAATCATCCACTCCTTAGCCCGGCCTCCCCTCTAACACAAATCGGGCTAAAAAATCATTGACGGTTTTTGGGTGCAAACAATTGCCCCCCAAAAGGTTATATCAAATGTCCCGCCTTGATTGATGTGACGTTTTGAATTTTAAAAATTACCACGCGTCAAGCATGCAGCAACTGTCAGATTATTGAGAATCCCACCCGTCACTCCACATTTAATGCGTTATGATTATAGCATCGTGGTATTTAAGCAGCAAGACTTTCAAAAAACCCTTACCACACATCTGCATTCTTACTCTCTCTCTCTCTACAGTTTAAGCGAAACAGAGCCTCTCTCTTTAAACCTCCATTTTCTCCGGCGAACTCTTCTCCCCTGCAGACATGGCTCCTAAGACTGCTCCGGCCACCTCTAAAGGAAAGAAAACCTTCGTTGATGCTCCACCACTGCAAAACCGATGCAGAGAGGTTAGGGCTCTAGCCAAAACCCATGCCGCCGAGATCTCCACTTATTATCTGACCCCCTACAGCTCCTCTGATGGCTCTCCAGTAGCACTAGGCCTGGGAGCGGCATTTCTTGGCCACCCTCCGGCGGCTTTTCTTCATTTTTTCCCACCGGTTGAAAATGAAGCGTTCCTACAGGTCCCTGCCCATTGGAACAAGGTTCAGACTGCTAACCAGCCTATTTGGGGCTGGCCGACCCCCGCCGCAGACTGGGATAAATGGGTGACTAGGGTATCAGCCTCTAAGGCCACAGTCTGGAGACAAACAGGCATTCATGATGCCATAATGCTTAATCGGTCTAGGATAGAGATAGACCGACCTCTTCTTCTTTCTGCTCTATTATTCTGGTCCTCGTCATGCAACGACTTTCTTTTCCGTTGCGGACCAATGGCTCCCACCGTCAAAGACATCAGCTATCTGCTCGGCCTTCACCCCCATGAACAAGAAATCATTCTTGGGCTTGACGTTGGAACGGCCAGCTTTGCCTACCCTCAACAAGAAATTGTCAGGGATGGGGCCGTTTCACACAGGCCGATTACAGCCTTCAGAGGCTTTCTATCTGCCTGCATCAGTGCAGATGAGATGGAGGTGTCCGATGCAGAGTATACCGCCTTCCTCATCTACTGGCTCAACAAGTACCTCTTCTGTTCGGCCAGCCAAGCCATTACTAAAGAATACACAACCTTGGCCTTGGCTCTTGCATCGGGGAAGCCCTTGGCCATGGCTACGCTTGTTTGGGCACACTTGGTCTGAGGCATAACAGATTTTGTCCATTCGAGCTTTGGAGCTGGTGGGAGCCTGATATGGGTACTTCAATTGTGGCTACACTCTTACTTTCCCAAGTTCTAACCAACCATCCGCCAATTGGCCGATGTTCCTATCTCTACTGTCCAATTCATGGACGTAGCACCTTCTTCACACTCCTTTGAGGAATGTTTTACTTTCTTCTATCAAGGTTGCTCTCCTTGAGATATCAACCTCTTCACCCCTTCTTCTCACTTCAATTCTCTTCTTTTCTTCAACTCTCCAATAACCCTTCCAATTGGGGGTCGGGCACCCAGTCCACTTACAATGAGATTTTTTCTAGCTACTTAGTAGCTAGAGACATTATTTTTAGCCCGAGTATTCCATCGGCCAATAATAAGTGTGGGGCCGAATATTACTTCGCCCCTCTATACGCCCGCCAATTCGGGCTTACACAACTCGTGCCCGTTCCTCCTAGCATTACTGTCAATGTTGACTGGGTAGAACGCGGCCTCATTGTCAACGACGGGCAGGTGAAGAAAATACAAGAACGATCGGACCGCCTCAAAGCGGCATTCAACTTCACACCCTTCTCTGCCCGGCCCGTGGTGTTAGAAGAATTCACCCAGTGGTGGGGTGACCGGGCAAGCACTATTTTTCAAGGCACTGCTACTGAGGCCCTTGCGCCTTTTACTGCATCATCGGCCACTAAGGCCGATGCTCCTGTCCCAGCAACAGCTCCAACCCGGCGTAAGCAGGTAGCCAAGAGACCGACCCGCAAGCCAGCTCCAGGCAAGGGCCCTTCTCAAAAGAAACAAAAAACAACACCGGCCTCTACTCAGGTTAGATTTCCAACATTCTAGCTGTTAAGCCCGATTTATGCTTTTCAATCCTAATATCTTCTTATTCTGTTTTGCAGCTTGTTGATAAGGACTCCGGAGAGGACCTCCTACCCCCTAGTCAACCTCAGACTCTTCCTCCAGCTCTTCCTGCATCACCGGCGTCTGCGGCGGCCTATCTGGAACGGGTCACCGTGAGAGTAATGCCACTTCACATCGTGCCCCCGCTAACTCCTTCAAGTGGAGATGAAGACATTGCTCCTTCCTGCCAAGCTCCTGAGCAAGTTGTCCTCTCTTCCAACACTGAGGGCATGGCCGATGCTGGAGTCATTCCGGAGGCGGCTGGGGAAGAAGTGGACCAGGCCGTCCCTTCTGAAGTTGGAGCTCTCTCCGGGCAATGGGAACCTCATTTCGCCACCGGATCTTCCGTTCCCGTAACAATGGAACCGGTAGTGGCCGAGGTCAATCCTCCTAAAGATTCTGTAATCTTACAGGTCGAGGCCGGTGCTGACGATTCGGGCTCAGTCCCAGAGACTGAGGTTTTACAAGCGACGACAGCCTCAACCGGTCCAGGGGTAGAGACCAGCCCCGCTTCTTCTTCTTCTGTGCTGGCTCAATCTTCCTCCCAACCAACTTCTCAACCCAGTGAGGCCGATGTTCGTGAAGTGATCTCGGCCTCCCTGGATCCTCACGCCCAGGTATTGGAGTCTGTACTTTACTTTAATTCATAAAAATTTAGAGACCATTTCTGACTGCTCATTCTCTTGAACAGGCCGATTCCATAGGTCTAGTGCCACACATTCCCTTCAATGACTTCTTCTCTGGCCTGGGCCTAGGAGCTTTCGATCTTGGCCCTCTAGAGCTCGAAGCCGTCTCGCCTTCACGCCTTCAACAAGCCAAGGATCTACTCTTCGGGCTTGCTGATCTGGACCTTTCTACCCTGCCTGCTGCTGCTAATGTTGAAGCAGCCTTGAACACTCTCATGGCTGATCCTTCACATTCTGACGGGCAGCTATCCTTACTCCACGAGATCCAAGAAAGACTCCCCAGTGTCCGTCTTGTGGATAGATCGGCCTTGAAGATTCAAGCTGATGCTGAACTGCACTTGGGCTCACGACAGAAGGCATTGAAGTTTCTAGAAGGGGCCAAAGCTAAGTTTAAAGCGGGGAAGGCCTCTCGGGCTCAAGTACTAGCAAGGGACTCCTGGCTGCAGTCCCGTATTACTGCACTGAAAGCTCAGCTCGTCCAATGTGAGGCCGAGGTGGTCACCAACAACGCCGCCCTTGGGAAAATTGACGAAGCACTATCCTTACTTGGTGGCGATGCCCAAAAGTGCAGTGATCAACTGCAAGCCAGTGTTCCGATATCCCGAGCATGGGCCCAAAAGCTAGAAAAAGCCAAACAGATCAGTCTGGAGCCATCAAGACTTGGGAGGACCTAAAGGCTAAGCTTAGGAATTTTGGGTCGGCATAGAGGCCGACTCCGATTTGTACTGTATAGAAAATTTTCCTTTTTTATCATTTTTGTAAGTAAGCTGTGCTCAGCCTATCAATACAAAATGATGTTCTTTTAAATCACTCGGGCTCAGGTTCATAATTGATCAATTGATCATATTCCAACCCAGGATTTGGTTTATAGTCCAGGTCAATGGTCTCCCATAACGTAGGATAATAGGACTTTAAATACTGACCATTGATTAATCGGACATGAACCGTTCCATCTAAATCACGTAACCTGTAGGCACCACCTCTCTTGACTTGATGAAAGATTAACGGGCCCTCCCAATTGACCGACCATTTACCGTAGCGGTTATCTTTATCTCCAATAGGTAGCACGGCCTTCCATACCAAATCCTCTGTGCAAAAAGACTTCTCCTTCACCCTCTTGTTATAAGCTTGGGTGGCCCGTTGCTTTTGCACTTTTAATGAGTCTAAGGCCGCGAGCCTCATTTCATCGAGCCCTTCTAATTCAGCTATCATAGCCTCTGTGTACTCAGCGGGCTCTAGCTGATTTTGTAAAGCTCTTCTGGCCGATCGGACTGTTACTTCCATAGGTAACATAGCGTCATGCCGATAAGTCAGCATGAACGGTGTGACCCCGGTACTTGACCTTTTAGATGTCCGATAGGCCCATAACGCTTCGGACAAGAGCTTGTCCCATTCCCTAGGATTTTCCACAATCATCTTCTCAATGATCCCCTTGAGGATCTTGTTAGTGGACTCGGCCTGTCCGTTAGCCTGTGTATAATAGGGCGTAGAATTGAGAATTTTGATCCCCCTACTTTCTGCGAAGGCCGATGTTTCCGTCCCTGTAAACACCGATCCTTGATCGGCCGTGATTATTTCTGGAAGGCTGAACCTGTGGATAATGTGTTCTTCAATGAATTTTATGACGGTGGCCTGTGTCACCGTTCTACAAGGTATAGCCTCGGCCCACTTGGTAAAGTAGTTCGTAGCCACTACGATAAAACAGTGCTGGCCCGATGAGGGTGGTAGGACTTTGCCAATTAAATCCATCGCCCATCCTCTAAACGGCCATGGTTTGATTACGAGTTGTAACTCTTTAGCTGGCACATGCTAGATCGGACCATGCTTTTGGCAAGCTTGACATCCCTTGGCGTAAGTGATACAATCTTTCAACATGCTGGGCCAATAATAATTGTACCTCCTCAACAACCACTTCATCTTTGTGCCGGCCTGATGTGCCCCACAAATCCCTTCATGTACTTCGACCATAACCTACATGGCCTATTTCTTCCCTAGACACCTCAAAATTACATCGTCACCGATTGGTTTCTTGAACAATTCTCCATCGAACACCACGAATCGGACAGCAAACAATCTGACTCTTCGGTCTACTCTGACATTTGGGTGATTCAGGTATTCAATGATGGGGATTCTCCAATCGTCATCCTCCATCAAGACCAAATTGGCAGTAGCATACCAACCTCTCTTCGCAACGGATGCTAATGATCAGACATGAACAGTGATGAGTTGGTCTTCTGCGTTCTTCTGGGAAGATGAGGCTGATCCTGTTTTTGCTAATTTATCGGCCTCAGTATTTGAGGTTCTTGGAATATAACTAACACTAATATCATCAAATGCCTCCATGAGTTGAGTAGCTACTGCGTAGAACGGGCAAAGCTCCCAACTTCTTATCTAAAATTCTCCAGCAATCTATCCGATAACCAGCCCCGAGTCTCCTTTTATGTGCACGGATGATGCTCCCATTTTAAGGAGTATCTCCAGTCTGATGATAAGCGCTTCGTACTCGGCCTGATTATTAGTGCATTTAAAATTAAGCCGAAATGACATTTTTGTCTTCTTGTACTTGGGTGATACAATCACCACACCTGCCACAGCACCCTCTGCGTTTTTGGAACCGTCAAAGATTAACGTCCATGGGACTAAGGACGTGCTCAGGACTTTGGGTGTTGAGGCAGTTCTCCCAAATCAGTAAGATCTGGGTGATCAGCCAAGAAATTGGCTATGGCCTGGCCTTTAACCCATTGCTGCGATCGGTATTGGATAGCAAATTCCATTAAAGCCAAGGTCCATTTTCCAATTCGGCCTCTCATGATTGGCCTTGACAACATATATTTGATCACATCAGTTTGACATATTATGTAAGTGGAAACAGGCAGCATATATGTTCTTAACTTTTGTGAGGAAAAATACAATGCCAAACATAACTTCTCAATCGGTGCATAGCGCTGCTCGATTGGAGTCAAAATTCTACTTAAATAATAAATGGCCTGCTCATTGCCTTGCTCATTATCTTGAGCTAACATACTTCCTATAGAGCAGTCAGAGGCCGATATATACAACTTTAAATACCTACCCTTCTTGGGTGGCATTAATACTGGAGGAGTTGACAAATACTGTTTGATTCCTTCAAAGGCTTGTTGATGGCTGTCTTTCCATTTAAGGTCTTCATCGGTCTTGATCTTCAATAATGGGGTCCATACTTGGGTCTTCCCTGCACAATTTGATATGAATCTTCTTAAGAAATTGATCTGTCCGAGCAATCTCTGAAGCTCTTTCTTATTAGTTGGTGGCTTTGCTGCCTGGATATCCCGAGCCTTATTTTTGTCAATCTCTATCCCCCTTTGATGTACTAGGAAACCCAGGAAATTCCCTGCTATTACACCGAATGCACATTTGAGGGGGTTCATCTTGAGTTTGTGAGCCTACATTCTTTCAAATGCTTTTTCCAAATCCCTCAAATGATCGGCGTTACCTCCTGATTTCACCACCACATCATCTATGTAAACCTCCATGAATTGCCCGATCATATCATGGAAGATTGAATTCATTGCCCGTTGATAGGTAGCTCCAGCGTTCTTCAACCCGAAAGGCATAACAACCCACTCAAAGGTTCCAATTGCCCCCGGGCACCGAAAAGCAGTCTTTGGGACATCCTCTTCGGCAATGTAGATTTGGTTATATCCCGAGTGCCCGTCCATAAAGGATAAAATTTTATGTTTAGCGGCCGAATCGATTAACTGGTCGGCCATGGGCATGGGATATTCATCTTTCGGGGTAGCCAAGTTTAAATTTCAGAAGTCAATGTAGACCCTCAGCTTCCTATTCTTCTTTACCACTGGGACCACATTCGAGACCCATTCAACATATCGGGCTGTCCGAATGAATCCAGCGTCCAGTAGTCTCTCAATCTCTTCTTTCACCTTTAGTGTTACCTCTGGTGACATGTGCCGAGGTAGCTGCTTGAACAGCCTGAACCCCGATTTAATTGGCAATCGGTGTTCCACCAGTTCCCTAGATAAGCCTGGCATCTCGTCATATTCCCAGGCAAAACAATCTTTGTACTTGTGCAGGAGTGCAATCAACTTGGCCTGACACTGCGGGTCCAGCATCTGACTTACATAAGTAGGTTTGTGCTCTCCTTCCTTGCCTAGGTTGACCTCCAAGAGAGGGTCTTGGACATCGGCCTTTAAATCATCAAACTTCACCGTGGCCATTTCCAACTCGTCTATTTGAATCTCTTCTTCCTTTGGCGCTTCCTCTTTGTAGATACAATCAGCCAAATTGATCATTCCGTCCGATGGGCCAATTTCCAACCTTCTATCGGCCAAGTATGCACACCACCTGGTCATGCTGGCCTTGAGGGCCAGCAGCTTCCGTTCTTCAACTATCAGAGTCTCCATAGTCGTCTTCTTGTTCGATGATCTCAATCGGCCTTGACTCTTCCGTCCGACTGAGATTATGGTAGTATGCTTTAATGTCCGACAAACTTCCTTTAAGAAAGGTCGCTGTACTTGGTCTTCCCATTTTGTTGCACCCCAGCAACTTGACTGGCCCGATGTCGTCTTCATACAAGACTACATCGGCCATCTGTACACGGGCAATGAATGGCTTCGTGTCTGCCCCAACCACTTCTACCTCATCACCTCTCCAGAAAATCAGCAATTGATGGAGTGTGGATGGAATGTAGTAATTCGGGTGTATCCAATCTCTGCCGAGCAATGCATTGTAGACCGCTGATGTTTCCACAATGAAAAAAGCAGTCATGACCGTTTTACTGCCAACGGTTAGTTCAAGGGGTAGGATACCCTTGGTTCTTAAAGGTGCCCCCGTGAAGCTTTGGACATTCATTTCGGTCGGAATTAGCTCCGACTCAGACTTTTGAAGGATCCTCAACATTATTTGAGGCATGATGTTAATGGTAGACCCCCCATCAACAAGGATCCTATTTATTAGGACGCCCTCAATATGTCATTTCATGTACAAGGGCTTCAAATACTGGGACATCTGGTATGTTGGCTTTTCAAACACCACTTTAACTGGTCCGGTCTTCAATCCTTCCTCAGTCTGATGGCCTTTCGGCCTCAAGATAGTGATCTTAGGCCGATCGGTCTTTGAGTCAGTGGCGTCCACATTTTTACTCGTGGCTTCCACCACTTTAGGCTTGACGGTCTCTCCCCCATTCCAAAAAACTTCTTCTATCACAGCCGAGTCCTTAGCTAAGCCCTCTACGACATCCCCTTCCATGGCCGATGGCTGGTCTGGCTTGGCCATGAAAGACATAGGTAGTGTGAACACCATGTTGGATGACAGGCCTACCGGAATAGTCCCGAATTGAATTGGCGAGGTGCTTGAGTCTGACAGATCTCCATCGGACTCCACACTCATCTTGTCCGATGTTTCTCTACATTCCTCCGTTGATTTTCCTTGTCGGACTCTTTCCCTTGGGTGCTTAGTAGCCACGTGCATCACCCTAGTTTCTCCTTGCTCATCGGCACTGCAGGCGCTATGGGTTTAGGAGGGTTTCCAGCTTGATCCTTCCGGTACTGACGCTCTCGCTCGGCCTGTCTCATTCGTTGATATCTCCTTTTTTGGGATTAGCTATATTGTGGTCGTGCAGGGAATTTAGAGTGTTCAACTCTATACGACTTCTGATCTTCCACTCGGGGTGGTAATACCATCCTTGGGCTCCTGCTAGTAGTAGATGCTTGCATCTGAGGCCTTGGAACTGTCCGGGAGCTTCTTACCCCCAATCGGCTGGATTCGCCTTGGCCGATTTGCTGTACCAACGGATGTTTTGCCCGCCACTCGGGCTTGGCCTGACTTTGCCACGGTATTGAAAATCTCTCGTATACATACCTTCTCGGGCTTGATTCCCGATGTTCATGGTTTCTCGGCCTCTTACTCGGGCTCGAGACTTCTTTCTTGACATCTGTCTTGCACCTCGGGCAAAGGCCTTGTTCGATGAAATCCAGCTGTCGCCGCAAATCAGCTATCAAATTGTCTATGGTTAACCGAGCCGTTTCTTCCTCGGCCTTGTGGACTTCCTTTTTACGCTCTTGATAGCTCCTCTGGAGGTCATGTATCGTCACTTTCGGCCCATCAATGGCCGGAATAGCAATTTGTTTCCCTTTCCTGTGTTTTGGCACCAGCTCACTGTCGGTCAGGTCTATCTTTGGTCTCGGCCTTGAAAGCTTGGTCAAGTCGGGCATAACCATGTTAGTGCCGGTGATTTGAGGGAAAGGATTTGCATCAATCCCCATAGCCTTGTCTGAGAATTTGAAGACTCCCTTTTTCACGTTTTCCTGTATAAAATTGCGAAAAACAACGCAATTGTTAGTAGAGTGCTTCCAGGAATTGTGCCATTTATAGTACTCTTTATTTTTTATGTCATCGGCCTTAGGGATCCGATGACCTTCACTTAGCCTGATCACTTTATCGGCCAACAAGGCATTGAATATTTGATCTGCCATAGTTATATCGAAGGTATAATTTTTTTCCTCCTCGAACGCCATTTTCTTTGTAGCGGCGTTGTTATTAACAGGCTTATTCAAGGCGTTGCATACAATTGGCCGTTTACAGATCAACTCGGCCATATCGCTTTCTGTTTCAAGGTCGCACTCTGCTAAGTGGACCTCGTAATTAGGGTCTTTGTAATATGTCCCTTTGGAGGAGTTCTTCTTCTCCTGCTCGTCCAAAAGGATACGCTCGTAACGACCAGCCCGTGTGGCAAGCTCGAATAAGTCACGAAAGTCAGTTCCCTCAAACCTCTTGCGAAGTTCAAAGGACATGCCCCCCATGGCCATTTTAGCATACTCTTCCTCGGGCAAAACTGTCTTGCACTGATACTTGCCCTTACAGAAATGGGCTATGTAGGTTTCTATGGTCTCCCCTACTAATTGCACCATCCTGGACAAATCTACCAGCGATGTTTCGGGCTCAGTCCTATAGAACTGGCCGTGAAATAGTTCTTCCATCCCTTGCCAAGTTAACACCGAATTGGCTAGGAGATTAACATACCACAAAAACGCCATGACCGTTAGCGAGTTTGGGAATAGTCTTAACTTTAATGGGTCACTGTGACCCACATGGCCGCATTGAACAATAAAACAGCCAATGTGCTCAACTGAGGACTGTTCACTCTCTCCAGAAAATAGAGTGAAATTTAGTACTTTATACCCCTGAGGAAATATGACTTGGTCAATTTCAAGAGGGTGCGGCCGTCTGTACGTCGGCCTCTCTAGTCTTCTCATAAACAGGCCATACTCTTTATGTATGGCCGCCACCAACTCCTCCCTATTGATAGGTTGTGGAGCTAAGGGCTGAACATTCCTCATCGGGGGTACCAACAGTGGTGGCAGTTATTGTTGGTTGTTATTGGCCTGATGGGGCCAAAATCCACCGTTGTTCCTTTGCCCCCCGTGTGCGTGACTTAGGGTTTGTCCGATAGAACTTTCAGTATGGCCTGTAGACCGGCCATTACCTGGTGTCACCGACCCGTTGGGATTGGTGACTATCACTCCGCTAGCCATTTCGATCTGTGACTCAGATTGCCTACCTGAGCCATTACCGTCCCTAAGGTTCGAACAGACGTAGGGTGGGTCTTTCGGCTTATCGGACTCCAACAATGTGCCAGAGCCCAATCCGTTGACTTGCTCTCTGCTGTAACCAGCCTTATAGGTCTCTATCAGCCTTCCGATCATTTCCGTCAGGCAGTCCAACTTTATGTGGGTGGTCCTCGTTTCTAGGACCAGCTCAGCTTGGCTTTTATGAACATTGGCCATTTGGTTCATGACCGATTTGAGATTGCCCATTAAGCCTATGAGCGCGTTGTACTCCTGCCACATGGGCTCAACGTTAGCTCTCATGGCTTCTGAAATTGCCTCAAGCATGATACTGCCATCTTGTGGAGAATGGCCGGTACTTTCCTCCACAGGTGGGTCCATGGGAGGATCGTCTTGGCCGTTCTTCGTTGTCTGCTAATCTTTCTTCGGAGGCATAGCTTGACACTGTGTGCACTTGTGTGCTATACCGAAGTGTAGGTAATCGTGCAAGTAGTAGTCTGGTTAAGTCCAGGTCGATCCCACAAGGAAGGTGTTAAACTAATTACTTAGATTAATCTCAAACCAGAAAATAAAATTCAATATTTTAAAGGAATGTAGAACACAAAGTCCCACAGTTTAACAACTACTAAAAGTAAAGCAATTAAACTAGGTTTACTAATTACTAGCTAATTAACTAAAGCGATGATTTAAAACGTGTTTTCCTTAATTAAAAAAGGAATGTTGGGATTACACGAATCCACCGCGACCAAGCCATCTACCATGCAATTACGTTGAAGCTCAATGGAGTACATTTTCTACAGTATTCCGTATTTCTCTTAGGATAAAGAATCCATAGTCCTTTCATGATCGGAACTATGTCATCACAATTGAGTTTGAAATACATAAAAGCGGTTTGGATCAATAGTTAAGACTCGCACCTCCAATGGTATTAGCATTGAGGGTGGTTTGCAAAATGTATTGAAGAAAAATGCCTTAAGGCTTTAAGTTTAAAGACTATTTTGACAAACTGAGCGTTTGGGGACAGTTTGATAACAAATCAATAACGCAAAAAGTCTAGGAATACTGTATAGAATGTCCTCAAGAAAAAGGGTGCTCGATCGATCGATCGACGCGCTTTCGATCGAACGAACATCTTCTTCTTTCGATCGATCGAACTGACTTCGATCGCTCGACAATGTCTCTGGTCCGATCGATCAAACTAACTTCGATCGATCGAACACAGGAATTATCCTGCTGCATGGCAGAGGCCTGCGATCACGGTTTCATCATGATCTCCCAACCTGGGGACTACTCAGACATGGTCTGTAGTGTCACAGATGTGTTTCTAACGTAAAAGTCCATTAAAGTTTTGTTTGTTTGTGTTTTAATCATGCAAACTATGAAAACTAGTTGTATAAACGTATCTAACATGCAAAACTATGTATTCAACAGATTATACTACTAAAAACTAAGTGCAGAATGTAAATAAACAATAAAGAGGTAACCTGGAAAGATAAACTTTGATTAAACTAGAGAAAAACCAATCCAAAAGCAATATCCAATCTCCAAAACCTACAAAAACATATAAAACCTCTATCTCTCTCTCTAAAAACTGATAAAAGTAAAGTGGGTGTCCTTATGGACGTTTACAATACGAATATATATAGCAGAGACCTAATGCTAGGGTTAAAATCTCGTTAACTGTTGCGTGCGCATATATTCTGGTAAAAGCCCTGTTCGATTGATCGAACATCCTTCGATTGATTGAACTTTTGGGTGTGCGATCGCTTGAGCTTCTATCGATCAATCGAACCTTCGATCAATCGAATGGTCTTCAATCGATCGAGCTCTGTGTTTCAGCTTTTCATTGTCTTCATTAGAATTCAACACTTCCTTTTATCGTTATCTTTCAACTCTTCACACAGCAACTATAGTCTGCACAAATTACAGCTAAAACACACAACTTATCATAGATTAATCAAATTATGTACAAACTGGCGTTGTAATTCAAATTGCAGATAAATGAAGGAATTGTAAACTAAATCAATACATTTTCTTCTTTTAGCGCGGTTGTATTTTACAAATACCCCCGCTTGTCACAACCCCCAACTAGCGATTTGCTAGTCACTAGCAATAGAGCGAAATTAAAAACAAGCTAAACTACAACTATAAAAGAAAAACTAAAATAACTAGATCCAGATTAACTAAATTAAAATAACAAGAAAGAAAACTACCTAACTCACTTTCGCAGGAATCGCGGTTGCATTTAGCAAATGCAACAAGCCGTTAAACCCCTAGGTTCCCCCTAGTGGACAAGTGTTGTCTCGTGAGGGTTTGCAGTGAATGTACCCACAAATTCTCAAATTTTAAGCTCAAAAAGATATAGAATAACTTTTAAACACTCCCTTTTCCATTCAACTATTAATTTAGCTCTACAAAACAAATCATCCTCATTCAAACTATGAAAGAAATGCACATGCTCCTCATGTCACCAAGATAAAAACAACATATGCATCACATCCATATTTTTGTGTGTGTGAAATTAATAGCTATACATTGACTTGATTTAGAGTTGTTTAAACTATCATACTCTCAGAACTTGTAGTTTCAACTCAATCCTCACACAGTTATTACACTCAAAAATGAACATCCCACAGAAACTTGGCTAATAATGATCGCACATGGTATGAAAGCTTTGATAGGAATGATTTTCCGGATACTAATGCTTTCATACTCGACTCTATAAAAGACGAACATTTAGAGTGTATAGTCTCATGAAAGGAATACTACTTACTAGAGGAGCGAAATACCGTGGATAACTCAACTTACACGTTCGTGTTTAAACTAAGTTGTTGAAAATCATTAAGACTTTGACTTGACGGTTTTTATTTAGTAGGGTAGAAATGAAAGGGTAAGAAATTGCACATCTTCATGTGATTTAGTTTAATAATTTCTCCTTCACTTCATTCCAACCATTCTTTATTTTATTTTTATTTTTTTTATTTTTATTTTTTTTTAATTTTTTTTTTTAACCTTGACTCCTCCCTCTTCTTTCCTTTTCTCTTTTATGCAGCCCCTCCCACAGCTACTCCCTCCTCATAACATACTTCAACAATTTAATCACATTAGATGTGCAATGGGATTCGTTGAGGTCAAAGTATAAGATTAGGGATTTAGAATTTCATAATGGATTTGGCAATATTTACTAGGTGTGAGTTTAAGAGCAATACATATTCCTAGAACATTGATACTGGTATATGGAAAGGTAAGGAGTAAATAACGATGGCTTAAATCATTTTCTCAACTTCTTAATTTTTTTTTTTTAACACTTAAATGTTCATTGAGTTTAATTGGTAAATCCTGAACGTTCTCCTCTACTAAGCAGCCAAAATGAAGAGTTAGAGACCAGTCAACGAATTTATTACGCTTATTCAATAAAAACCATTCGAATTTAATGTGATAGTTCCCTCAAAATTGAAGATTGGATTCAAAAGCTCACTAAGGGTAACTAGTTTCCACTACTTTATTCCTTAAGGTACGAAAGTCGTATTAACTCTTATTTTAAGTTTTCTGCATAGCTATTAATACGTGCAAATGATTTGGATACAAGAATGGTCAACATATGCATTCATCCTAGAGAACTAGAAAAATGCGTGAACTTAATTCATAAAAGGATGAGGATAAAATGGTTGTGTCATTGATTGATAACAGCTAAATAGAAGTGAAAATTCAAAATTATTCTACCAATTTAATTCAAAAACATACTTAATTGTTAGAAAATTTTGCAAGGTTGTTGAATGTGAAATTTTTGTAATTTACTTTAGTTGCTAATGGAAACTGCGGAAATTGTATGTCATACGCAATAGATAGAATGGTCTAGATTGCTACGAACTAATGTGCACAGGTGATTATCTATCTACATCCCACCCCCAACTGAAAATTACAATGTCCTCAGCAGGTGATTTTCAAAAATAGATAGAGAGATATCACCTGAGATAGTATCAGAAGAATCGCAAGTCTAACAACCTGGACAGAAAACATACAAACTCAAAGCAGCAAAGATCGAAAAGATATGAAATATAGAGCATCAGATCCATACATAACATAGAACTACTCACTGGAAATATAATAAAGTGAACGAACAGAACAGTGATAATATATCCATACAAACAAAAATCCACACTATCCAAACCAACCAACAAAACAAAAATAAATATCCCAACAGTGTCCAAAAATATCCAACAACCAACCAAGAACATACCAAACCAACCAATGATATCCAAAAATCCATAAAACGGAACCAAAAGACTAACCATCATCGGGAACATCAGATAAAATCTCAACCAATAAATCTAGAGCAGCCATAACTCCACCCTCAGCAACAGTCGTAGTCGTCGCCGGGTCACTCACGATCGTGGCAGCTGGAGCAGAGAGTGATGTGTCAGCCACGACCGGAGGTGGTGGAAGCGGTGTCTCCGCAGCAGGTGGTGTCGCTGATAATGACGGGTCAGTAGGTGGTACAGAAGGAGGTGGATCAGAGATAGATGGTGTTGCCGATGTGGATGGGGCGGAAAGATCAACCGGAGGAGCTGAAAAGGAAGGACCAGTAGAGGGTGGTGGATGTGCAGGAGGATGGGAAGATAGGGGCACGATCGGATCGAACCCTAACTGGACTAGCAGGGTGGTGAGTAGCGTGGTCAAGTGATCTACCTTGCCCTCGAGTCTAATCCAGGCCTCTCTCTCCTCTAATAGTAACTCATGAATAGTCGGGAGAGGCGCAGAAGAAGACTCTCCCTGGGCGGGAGCCTGAGACCGCTGTCTCAACTCGAAACGTGCAACCTCCTCCACCGGATCATCCTTCTCATCAGAATCATGCTCCTCAGCCTCTATGGGCATCCCAGAAGCTACGTCCTCGGTATCTGTCCCTCTCCGCCTCCGCTTCGCTCCGACTTTCGCTTTTCCTTTTCCTTTCCTCTTTTTCTTCTGAGCGTCCGAGCGGCGAGCGGCGGTCTCCCTAAATCGGCTCGTGGAAGACTACAGGATATCGGTAGGAAGAGGGATCAACCTGCGGATCAAGCTGCTCTGGGTCACCAGGCGATGGATACCCCACGCGCCTTTCAGGTGCTTCTTCGCTGAGATATAGCGTGTAGGCCGCACCATGAACTCTATATACAAACACGGGAGGCATACCCGTCTCCCTGTCCCCACACAAAAGAGTGCCCTCACATACCAAGCTGCTAACTTCTTGTGGTAGGAGGTCGGAAAAATGCAGTTATAGAGTACAAGATGGAGCATGTGATACCTATCAGTCAACAACTGATCCTCAATATGAGACGAGCCATTCCAGAACTGAACGGCGCCGCTAGTGATCTCTCGAACAATGATGGCGTGAGGAATCTCAGGAGTACCCACACGATGAGGACAATCGCTCTCCAGCTCCTCAGGGACACCCAAAGCAGTGGATAACGTGGCAGGACTGATGATGATCTCCCGACCGCGGAAGAAAGATCGGTAAGTGTACTGTGCAGCTGGGTCCTTGATCACTGTCGCACAGACCTCTCGTATCCACAAAACATTGACCTGTTTGGGCTGGGTCAACATTTCGTACCATCTCGGCATATCCTTGATTCTGGCTAAGAACCAAGGAGAAGAAAGCCAGGTCGTCTCTAGGGGGCGCTCGATCATCACCTTACAGTGACTGAAAAACCGTGTGTACGTCGACTGATCAAAAATATTTTGGAACCCGTGATCGGGTATCGGATCTGGTATAGCCAGGTCTAATGACTTCTCCCAGAAATAGCCTGTGGTGGGATTCATAGTGAGCACCCTGAAATTGAAAAAGGAAAAAAAAAACAAATGAAAGCAAGAAAACAGAACAAAAAAACTGCCACTGAAATGTTCGATCGATTGCAATTTTGTTCGATCGATCAAAGAGTTCAGAGTTCGACCGATCGCAGTTTTGTTCGATCGATCGAAGAGTTCAGGGTTCGATCGATCGCAGTTTTGTTCGATCGATCGAACACAGCGAGACTGCGACGTGAACAGACAGCAACGGGAAGAGCCCGCAAAAAGCAAAATAACAAGACAAAAAGAACAAAAGGTGATTGAAAGACCAATAGGGGGCACCCCTATTAGATTTCGCATAAAAAGGACAAGAGGGGGAGTGAGTGGGCTTTACCACGAGTCACACGCGAAAAAAGGGTGAGGAGGATGATGATGGTGATGATGAGGCATCCCAATGAGGTGTGTGAACAGTGGGAGGAACAAATCGCCCCGAGTTCCTCTGTCGTCAATCGCTCGAGAGTGGTTGAGGGGGAGAGAAAACTGACGAAGTGTCTCGGTGACGCCTCGTTTAAATACAGGTCTCGATTGCTCGAGATGGTTTAATCGATCGAACCGTTGATCGATTGAGCCCTGATGAAGCGCTCGAGGTTCTGGTACGTTCGATCGATCGAGATGTGTTCGATCGATCGAACTTGAAAATTCTACAGGATGTCTGCATTGAGAACTTACACACCCCCAACTAACTAACATTGTTCTGGACAAACAGAATAGTGATAAAAAAAGTTCATGGACAGAACATGTAAACCAAAAACATCATCCTCATAGTAGAAACTTGCAAATGTGTATAAATAAATCGTTATAATAGCATCCATTTGCAACATTATTGCCCCCACAAATGGTATTTGCAACCTTATTGAAAAAGAAAACTAAAATATAGCTTAAATTAACAAAACTTTGTCTAAGAATACACTCCAATTGATGAAAGAAATATGAAATGACAAAAAACAATTGAAGTGAAACACTATTCTTCAAGCATGAAGATTTCGTCTTCCACAACCTCCTTCTCTTCCAGAACTTCAAATGTAGAGTCTGAACTTGATGATTCCCTTTCCCAAAACAAGCGGAAAGCAGCGAGGACATCATCGAGCAAGTCCGAATTCTCTAAGGAATTGATTCCACCGACAACAGGGGATCCGGATGGAGACAAGGATAACGGAGTGTAATTGCGCACCAGATGTTCCTCTTGCGGCGGAGTTCCCGGGGACCTTATGTATGGTTCAACTCCATGAAAGAGTTGATGTGGAAGGTACAACGGTGGAAATGGTGGATTCATAGTGATATTCCTGACAAAGGGAAACAAAAACGAAACGGAGAAAATAAATTAACTAGAGCAAAAGAAGAAACAAACAGGAAGAATTAAACAAAGAAAAAAGAAAAAGAAAAAGAAAGGAATGTGACTCAGAGTTAACCTCACTATTGGCCGGATATTCCCAGGTGCACTAGCAGGTAGAGGGCATTGAAGCCTGAATAAGAAGTAACTGAAATACTCATAGATGTAGGGAACCACATGGATGACCATGAAGTCGTCAACATATGTGAAAACAGCATTGTGGCGTTCGGGCACCACATCTTGTAAGTCCTCTTCTTCCCATGGCTCCCACATTGAGTCATTTTCCCACTGTTCCATCAACGCGTCATCGACCTCCCACACAGCATATCCCTCAGGCTCTCCCTCCTCTTCAGGGAGTTCCATGTGCACAAATGGGTTGATCTGGAGGAGAGCAGGATCATATGGGATGTATCCGTGGGTTAAGTCAACGATGTCGTCGGCTCTTGGCCCTTGGTATGGAGATAAGCAGAATGCTATTTCAGCAGCAGTCCACGGTGGGTTCAGATATTCTGAATCAGCCCATGACCCTATCGAGTGAACATCGTCATCTCTCATGGCGGACAGCCTGCACGAGATAACATTGGAATAGCAGATTATGATCAAGATCACACTCAAAAAGGAATAAATAAACCAAAGAACAAAACAAAATGAGAAATAGCAAAAGAAAAAGTACAACAACATTGATAAAATGCACTTGAGCATTCTAGGTTGAAGCATAGTCGGGCTCATCCAGTTGGATGTGCTCGACATCTGGTTGCAAATCTTCTAAGAATAGTTTTACCCTTTGGCCGTTGACCTTGAAACTTCTATCGTTCTTAGGATTAAATAACTCCACGGCCCCATGTGGAAAGACAGATTTGACTGTGAAGGGTCTTGTTCACTGAGATCGGAGTTTTCCTGGGAAGAGATGAAGGCGCGAATCGTATAGTAAAACTTTTTGTCCAGGCTCGAAAGATTTTCGAAAAAATTGTTCTGTCATGGCGAGCCGTCAACCGTTCCTTGTGGAGTTTGGCATTGTCATATGCATCTCGTCGAATTTCTTCCAGTTCTGCCAACTGCAGTTTTTGGAGATGTCCTCCCTCTTTAATGTCAAAGTTTAATGAGCGTGTTGCCCAATATGCTTTATGCTCAATTTCAACGGGGATGTGACATGCCTTACCATACACTAGCCTATATGGAGACATTCCCAGATTTGTCTTGTAGGCAGTACGGTACGCCCAAAGAGCATCAGTCAGTTTATAAGCCCAGTCTTTTCTGTTGAAACTAACCGTCTTCTCTAATATGTGCTTGATTTCACGGTTAGCCAACTCTGCCTGCCCATTCGTTTGTAGGTGGTAGGCTAGAGCGATCTTGTGATTAACCCCGTATTTCTTGAGTAGTGACTCCAAAGGCCTATTACAAAAATGTTTGCCTTGGTCACTTATTAGGGCTTTTGGGGTTCCGAAACGCGATAAGATATTTTCCTTAAGAAAGTACATTACCGTTTTATGGTCATTGCGTTTCGTCGGTATTGCTTCTACCCATTTTGATATATATTCCACAGCAAGGAGTATATATTCACAGTTATTAGATTTAGGAAATGGGCCCATGAAGTCTATGCCCCAACAATCGAATATTTCAATTGTGATGATGGGAGTTAAGGGCATCGAATTCCTTTTCGAAATTGTACCAAGCTTTTGACATCGCTGGCATGATTTACAAAAAGCGTAGGCATCTTTGAACATGGTGGGCCAATAGAAACCATTGTGCAATACTTTGTGTGCGGTCTTTTGGGAGGCAAAATGGCCACCGCAGGCTTCAGAATGACAGGAGGCCAAAATTACAGGTATGTCCTCATTCGAGACACAACGCCTGATGACCTGATCAGCACAATACTTAAATAAGTAAGGGTCATCAAAGAAGAAATGGCATGTGAACAAAAGGAACCTTTTCTTATCCTGATTTGACCAATGGCTCAGGGTCTCTCCTGTAACAAGGTAATTTATTATATCTGCGTACCAAGGAAAACTGGAGACAGGCATCAGTTGCTCGTCTGGGAATTCATCTTTTATAGGTACCGACTCAGTGTTGTCAGTGAATGTCAACCGAGATAAATGGTCGGCGACCACATTTTCTACTCCCTTTTTATCCTTGATAGTGATATCAAATTCCTGGAGTAGGAGTATCCAGCGGATAAGCCTCTATTTAGCGTCTTTCTTAGATAGCAAGTACTTGAGGGCCAAGTGGTCTATAAAACAGACTATTGGGGACCCTATTAGATAAGATCTGAATTTGTCTAGAGCGAATACTATTGCCAGTAACTCTTTCTCAGTATTTATATAATTCATTTGAGTTTCGGTAAGTGTTCGGCTGGCATAGTAGATTACATAAGGCTTGTTGTCCTTCCTCTGTCCTAGAACTGCGCCAATGGCGTAGTCACTAGCATCACACATTAACTCGAACGGTAAACTCCAATCGGGTGCCTGTATTATCGGTGCAGAGGTAAGGTGATCTTTTAGTGCATCGAAAGATATTTGACAGTTTTTCGACCATTCGAAATGTGCATCTTTGACTAGTAGTTGGCACAGTGGTCGAGAGATTGCACTAAAATTTTGGATAAAGCGTCGATAAAATCCAGCATGTCCAAGAAAAGATCGGATGTCTCGGACTGTACGAGGGACAGGTAGATTTGCAATTATATCGATTTTCGCTTTATCGACTTGGATACCTTTATCAGAGATAATGTGGCCGGGGAAAATTCCCTTGGTCACCATGAAGTGACACTTTTCCCAGTTTAGTACTAAGTGTTTGTCCTCGCATCTCGCTAACACATTCTCTAGGTTTTCTAGGCAGTTATCAAAACTATGGCCAAACACTGAGAAGTCGTCTATAAAGACCTCGATTGTCTGTTCAACCATATCACTGAATATGCTTAACATGCACCGCTGAAAAGTGGCAGGTGCATTGCATAAGCCAAAAGGCATACAGCGGTAGGCGAACGTACCGAACGGACAAGTGAAAGTCATCTTCTCCTGATCTTCAGGAGCTATTTCGATTTGGTTATAGCCACTATATCCGTCCAAGAAGCAATAAAATTTATGACCCGCCACTCTTTCTAGCATTTGATCCATGAATGGCAATGGAAAGTGGTCTTTCTGGGTCACAGTATTTAACTTTTGGTAATCAATACACATTCGCCATCCAGTGGGGATGCGTGTTGGTACTAACTCGCCGTCTTTGTTTGGGATAACTGTTATACCAGTCTTTTTGGGTACCACTTGGGTTGGACTAACCCAAGAGCTGTCAGAGATAGGATATATTATCCCAATGTCCAAAAGTTTTAAGACTTCCTTTTTTACTACTTCTTGCATATTTGGATTCAGACGCCTCTGCATTTGTCGCGAAGGTTTAGCGTCTTCCTCCAGATAGATCTTATGGGTGCAAATAGATGGGCTTATACCTTTTAGGTCGGCAATAGTCCATCCCAATGCTCCCTTATGCAGTTTGAGCATTTGAATCAACTTATCCTCTTGTTCTGGATTTAACGTGGATGAGATTATAACGGGATAAGTCTTTTCAGTCCCCAGAAAAGCATATTTGAGCTCTTTTGGAAACTCCTTTAATTCTAGATCGGGAAACTGAAAGTTTGAAGGCATAGTTAACTTCATTTTTGGAGGCAAGGGTTCATATGGTGTGACCCACATGCATTCCTCTCTATCTTCCTCTTTAGTTTCCATCATGAGACAGTCATGATTTAGGGTAGCGTCCAATGGGATAGAATTGTTAGGTTGATAAGTAGCGTCGAATTGTGACACCACCACCTCCAAAGGATCTTTGTATTCTACAAGATCTGCCTCTTCTTCGATGATCATTTCGATGAAGTTAACTTCTTCTTCGTCCTCGTATTCTTCGGGTCGGGGATTTGATAAAATCTTAACATTTAAATTCATGTTCCCGAATACGATGGTCATGATACCACTCCTTATTTTGATTGTGGCATCAATGGTGTTGAGAAATGGAAGTCCAAAAATCACCGGGATTTGTGAACATGGGTTGGACACAGGTTCAGTGTCCAGAATCATAAAATCGACCGGAAAGATAAATGTATCTATCTGTACCGAACATCCTCCAGTATTCCTCTAGGATATTTGACTGACCTATCTGCCAATTGCAATGCAACTCGGGTGGGTTTGAGTTTACCCAACCCTAGTTGTTTATATACTGAATATGGCAGTAAGTTTACGCTAGCTCCTAGATCAAGGAGTGCGTTGTCTATCCTTTGATTCCCAATTCTACACGAGACAGTTGAGGTACCAGGGTCCTTAAGCTTTGGAGGCAACTCATTTTGAATGATTGCGCTTGCTTAGCAAGCAACATAGGCATGTTTCTTTAGACTTTGCCTCCTCTTGACCGTGCATTAGTCCTTTAGATACTTAGCTTAGGTTGGCACTTGTTTGATTGCATCGAGGAGTGGGAGATTAATTTTAACTTGCCTGAATAACTCCAAAAACTCCTGATTCTTTGCCTCGTGTTGGGGCTTCTTGAGCCTTTGAGGGTAAGGCGCAGGGAAAGGGCATTTAGGTAATTCATCAATGGCGGGCTCCTTTCCAGGCCTTCTCTCAACTTCTTCTACTTCTTTAGGGGCGTCCTTATTTAGTTCTAATGGTTTGTCATTAGTGGACGACTCTTCTACTTGAGTAGATGGTTTAGTTTTAGTTACCACTTCTTCCTCTTCATACTCCAAGGGAGTAGAATGAGGTATGTTTTTCCCTATGACTTTGCCACTTCTCAGAGTCGTTACGGCTTTTGCCTGTTCGTGATTAGGGGGACCATTGTTGTATCCCTTAGAGTTTTGAAGTGATTGAGCAGGAAACGTTCCACTCGACCCCTCTTGACGTGCATCCATTCTCTCTAATGTCGCGGACATTTTACTCATCATTTGAATTAGCTGTTGTGTTAAATTCGCATTGGAGAGTGGTTCTTCCTCTTACACTTTTTTGTGAGGTGGCACGTAAACATTTGCTTGTTGATTATTAGGGGGTTGAGAATTATTGTAGTTATTTGATTTATTTTGATGGAATGGCTGGGACTGCCTGTTGTATTGCCCTTGATATTGATTATTGTTATTGTAGGGCTGTTGCTGTTGATATTGGTTTTGAGTCCCAGTATTGTTTCTCCAATCGAACCCGGGGTGATTCCATCGATTGTTATTATTTTGTGGATTGTAATTGTTGTAGGAATTCCCCACCCCCTATACCCTTGCATGGCATTCATTTCCATGGGGGGTTGTTCTTGAAAATACGGCACATTCGGACAGTATTGAGTAGTGTGTCCCAGCATGTTGCATGTGCCGCATGGTTCTTCAGGCAAAAACTGCCTAGAACTCTCTCCTTTCATTCCCAATTCTTCCACTTTCTTAGCTAGTTCTTCATATTTATTCATCAGATGGTCCTCACTTTTTAGTTGATATAAACTTTTCTCTTCCACACAGGATATATGTGAGCGTGGGACATCATCTGAATTTGACCACTCATGGGCGTGTTCAGCTAGCCACTCAAAATGAGCTTCAGCTTCTTCCGTGTTTTTACGAAGAAATGGCCCTGAACTCATGGTCTCGACCAATTTCTTAGTTTCACCATTTAATCCTTCATAAAAGTAGCTAATGGTTCGCCATTTCTCGTACCCGTGATGTGGGCATGAAAGTAGAAAATCCTTGAAACGTTCCCAAGTTTGGTTGAATGTTTCATTACTCTTTTGTTTGTAAGAATTTATTTGTCGTTTAAGCTCGGTGGTCATGCGAGGTGGAAAGAATTTCTTCAGGAAAGCAGTGTTCATCGCATGCCAGGTGTAGATGGAGTTTGGCTTCAAGGTGAGTAACCACGCTTTTGCTTTATCCTTCAGAGTGAAAAGAAATAGCATTAGACGTGTTACGTCTACAGGATAATTTTGTGAGAAAGTTTTACAAACATCCTCAAAGTCCTTGACATGTAGATACGCCTTCTCGCTCTCCATTCCATGAAAAGTAGGAAGGAGTTGAATCATTCCATTGCGAAATTGGAATTCGCCTGCATGAGGTGGAATGAGAATACAAGATGGCATAGGCGCGTGTTCGGGTGTCATAAGATCACACAAAGGACGCAGTGAATCGTCAATTGGTACGACCACATTGTCACCATTTTCGCTTTGATTATCAGCCATTGAATCGATCGGTGTGACCATGGGGTTAATAGAACTAGAGGAACTGGATGAATAGAATGGGTATCCGTAAATTCCTTCGATGGAATTATCGGACATAAAGGGAAAGATCCTAAGAAAATTTTTAATCTAAAGAACGAAAGAAAAACAAAAACAAAAAAAGATAAGGAAAGATTGAGGTAATCGAAGCGTTAGCTTGTCGCCTTCCCCGGCAACGGCGCCAAAAACTTGACACGAGAATTATTCTGTGTGCGCTTGTGTGCTATACCCAAGTGTAGGTAATCGTGCAAGTAGTAGTCTGGTTAAGTCCAGGTCGATCCCACAGGGAAGGTGTTAAACTAATTACTTAGATTAATCTCAAACCAGAAAATAAAATTCAATATTTTTAAGGAATGTAGAACACAAAGTCCCACAATTTAACAACTACTAAAAGTAAAGCAATTAAACTAGGTTTACTAATTACTAGCTAATTAACTAAAGCGATGATTTAAAACGTGTTTTCCCTAATTAAAAAGGAATGTTGGGATTACACGAATCCACCGCGACCTAGTCATCTACCATGCAATTACGTTGAAGCTCAATGGAGTACATTTTCTATAGTATTCCGTATTTCTCTTAGGATAAAGAATCCATAGTCCTTTCATGATCGGAACTATGTCATCACAATTGAGTTTGAAATACATAAAAGCGGTTTGGATCAATAGTAAAGACTCGCACCTCCAATGGTATTAGCATTGAGGGTGGTTTGCAAAATGTATTGAAGAAAAATGCCTTAAGGCTTTAAGTTTAAAGACTGTTTTGACAAACTGAGCGTTTGGGGATAGTTTTATAACAAATCAATAACGCAGAAAGTCTAGGAATACTGTATAGAATGTCCTCAAGAAAAAGGGTGCTCGATCGATCGACGCGCTTTCGATCGAACGAATATCTTCTTCTTTCGATTGATCGAACTGACTTCGATCGCTCGACAATGTCTCTGGTCCGATTGATCAAACTAACTTCGATCGATCGAACACAGG
Source organism: Hydrangea macrophylla (assembly GCA_033977485.1). NCBI lineage: Eukaryota > Viridiplantae > Streptophyta > Magnoliopsida > Cornales > Hydrangeaceae > Hydrangea > Hydrangea macrophylla. Next base: position 9,508,819 of record CM066995.1, on the reverse strand, counting down.
AATTATCCTGCTGCATGGTAGAGGCCTGAGATCACGGTTTCATTGTAATCTCCCAACCTGGGGACTACTCAGACATGGTCTGTAGTGTCACAGATGTGTTTCTAACGTAAAAGTCCATTAAAGTTTTGTTTGTTTGTGTTTTAATCATGCAAACTATGAAAACTAGTTGTATAAACATATCTAACATGCAAAACTATGTATTCAACAGATTATACTACTATAAACTAAGTGCAGAATGTAAATAAACAATAAAGAGGTAACCTGGAAAGATAAATTTTGATTAAACTAGAGAAAAACCAATCCAAAAGCAATATCCAATCTCCAAAACCTACAAAAACATATAAAACCTCTATCTCTCTCTCTAAAAATTGATAAAAGTAAAGTGGGCGTCCTTATGGACGTTTACAATACGAATATATATAGCAGAGACCTAATGCTAGGGTTGAAATCCCGTTAACTGCTGCGTGTGCGTATATTCTGATAAAAGCCATGTTCGATCGATCGAACATCCTGCGATCGATTTAACTTCTGGGTGTGCGATCACTTGAGCTTCTATCGATCGATCGAACCTTCGATCGATCGAATGGTCTTCAATCGATCGAGCTCTGTATTTTAGCTTTTCATTGTCTTCATTAGAATTCAGCACTTCCTTTTATCGTTATCTTTCAACTCTTCACACAGCAACTGTAGTCTGCACAAATTATAGCTAAAACACACAACTTATCATAGATTAATCAAATTGTGTACAAACTGGCGTTGTAATTCAAATTGCAGATAAATGAAGGAATTGTAAACTAAATCAATACATTTTCTTCTTTTAGCGCGGTTGTATTTTACAAATACCCCCGCTTGTCACCGTATGAAACTTTAAAGTTGGTGTGGAACTGGAGGGTATGTATGTAGGGGTATGTGTATCCGGTCCAAATTCAAATAAGAATTAAAAATAATAATAATAATAACCAGTACCATACCCTGAATAAAATTGTGACCCATATACTATTTATTTAAATAAAATAGACAATAATTTCTACATCATTATATAAAAGAGTCTAAAGGCTCATGAATAGTGAAATTCCAATTGATTGTCCTTATTTGGTATTTCTCTAATTTGTTTCTCATTCAATGTAATTTTACTTCTTCTTTGATACTATTAGGGAAAATTATAAATTACACCCCTATAGTTTAAGGGTTGTGACAATTTGGTCCCTATGATTTTAATTTTGGCAATTTACACCCTATAGTTTGAAAATTGTGCAAAATTCACCCAATTACAAAATAAGTAAGGGCATAATGGGAATATCATATTATTTTCAGCCCAAAATGACATTATGTGTCCATAGACCTAGGAGTGTAGTTCAATGGGACCAGAAGCGTATACGGGAGTTTTGGGACAGCACCCCTACTGGAATTTTTTTGGATAAAAATAGTATAATTTTATGTAATTTTTTGTACAAACTAATTTATCTACACCATTATACAAAAGAGCCTTAAGACTCGTGAATAGTAAAATTCCAATTGATTGTCCTTATTTGGTATTTCTCTAATTTGTTTCTCCTTGAGTGTAATTTTACTTCTTCTTTGATACTATTAGGGTAAATTACAAATTACACCCCTGTAGTTTAATGGTTATGACAATTTGGTCCCTATGGCTTTAATTTTGGCAATTTATACCCTATAGTTTGAAAATTGTGCAAAATTCACCCAATTACAAAATAAGCAAGGGCATAATGAGAATATCATATTATTTCCAGCCCAAAATGACACTATGTGCCCATAAACCCAGGAGTGTAGTTCAATGAGACCAGAAGATTATACGAGGGTTTTGGGACAGTGCCCCCACTGGAATTTTTTTGCGTAAAAATAGTACAATTTTATGTGATTTTTTGTACAAACTAATTTATCCCATAAATAACTTTTAATCTTTCAAACAATCCGATACACTTAAAGCTTATAATAATCTGATAATGTCTTATAATCTTTTAAACAATCTGATACACTTAAAGTTGGATACGCACTGCCATACAAATATCAAAGTGAAATTGATAAAAATAAATAAAAAAATTAAGCTTATAATACAAAATTTCTATGAAAAAATTATGGTATAGATTCGTTTGTACAAAAAAAAAACCCTTATTTTTTGATTTGTCTAATTTGTCATTTTTCGATTTGCTTGAAATCACATTTTTACCCTTACTTTTCTTTCTTGTTCATTTCCCTTTAATGATTATTTTTATATTTTTGTCATTTTGTGAGGGTAGGTTGGTCATTTCATCCACAAAACAACCCTTATTACTATTAGGTCAGCTTTTAAAATTAAATTATTTTAGAAATGACGATTCAATCAACTTTTCAAACAATAATTACAAATGTTTATAATTTCATTCAACTTTTAAAAATATTTAATCCACTAATAATGATTCAATCAACTTTTCAAGCAATAATTACGATATTTACAATTTGGTTCAATAAACCCAAAAGTCAACAATTGTAGGTTGTGCCTTGTTTGGCACAACCATTTTTTGGTTTTGTGGTTTGTGCCTTGTTTGGCACAACCATTTTTTGGTTTTGTGGTTTGTATATTTTTCGTTCTTCCCAAACAAGTCACAAGCATGTTTGGTTTTGTTTTGTTTTATTTGGTATTTTGTTTGGTTTTGTTTTTATTTTTTTATTTTTGGTTTTCCCAAACAAAACTAACACAAACAAGGCACAACACAACCCAAATTGGGCTAATGTCACAGCCCGGTCCCACAATAGCGGAACCGGAGCCCGTGGCACACCACTGAGACTAAACAAATTCATTAACGTTCCCAAAATTAGGTTTTGAAGAACACACGCAGCGAAAAATAAAACACATTTTCTAAACTAGTGGTCCAGTCGACTGGGTCTGGACCTCAGTCGACTGAAGAAAGCAGAGAGTTTTCAAAAAAAGGTTTAACAGACCATCCAGTCGACTGAGACTGGGGTCCAGTCGACTGGGACTCCAACTTTCAGTCGACTGAATTCCCCCTTCGGTCGACTGAAGCAAGCAGAACCAAAATGAACACAAAACCTACAGAGATCCAGTCGACTGAGGCAGGTCCAAGTCGACTGCTTTTGCCATATTAAAAAAAACAGTAGCTAGCAGGCACAAGGGTACAGTCGACTGAACACTGGACCAGTCGACTGCTCCCCTAACAGCAGCCCAAATTGCAGAAAAACAAGTTTCAAAAGCTTTTCAAAAACAACCAAGTGTTAACCACACACTCCAACTTCTCATCAAAGTAATCATAGCTGTATTAAAACATTACCAAAGTATAATTACAACGAGTTACTAACTATTACCATGCTTTAGGTCCACTCTAACATACTAAGTTAAACATAAGATAAAACCATTGAAAATCTTTATTACAACATTCCTATTGTTCCAAAACTACAAGATCAACATTCGGGTTGTCTTCTAATCGAACTCTGAACCCATGTGCTCACTTCTCTGATTTCTCGCCAGCATTAACACTTGAAATGGTTATTTGAATAACCACAGATATTTGATTTGTTTAAGCTAACGCTTAGTGAATAAAACAACATATGCACATGAATGATGAACATGTCCGCATTCACATCTCTACATTTCATACTAGTCGCCGGAGACTCACGTGCCAGTCCATACTCCTAATCCGCGACTCCTCGTCAATAAGTCCACGCGAAAGGGTAAGACCCACGATTCTTCTCTTCAATCGTGCGACCTTAATGCCTATATCGGCTCCACAAAATGGCACGGTGACCACGTGCTCCTTATGACCCACATAAGCAACTTAACATGCTCAAATACATATCACCATGCTCGTAGAAATTAAACATTTCATCGTGCTATTGGGCCTACTTATCAATATAAATGCCCAATATGAACTACACAAGATATCTCTAAGTATTAATACATGCTATTCAAATATAACATGAATACATATCAAGAAACCATTCCAAAAATATAGTTGAATCACTCACCTCCGATTTACGCTCTTAAACTTCGATCCAAAGAAAACCCGTGTACAAAGAACGTGTAGAAGTCCGTCTAGTACAATTCCTATAGATCAAAATTCCATATATCAACTTTTATGAAAAATTTTAGAAAACAACTTTTCGAAAAACTTGACCAAACAAGCCCTAACATATATCAAAACAAAGCTCTTACCTCGAGGAGCTCAAATATGAAATATGGGAGAAAACAAACTGACGGAAGGTCATCGTTTGGCGTCGCAAAGCTCTAAGCTCCAAAATCTCCCTATGGCCCCCTTTTTTGGAATTTAGGTTAAGAACTTATAAAAATATCTCAACCATCTCTATCTATATATAGGCAAAACTCTCGGGAATTACGTTTACCTCCCCACGAGTTTTCAAAACTCCTAATCAGTCTCTGAAACTTTCTATACAGCTTATTCATAGCTTTATAAGTGAAACCTCAAAATTATGAAAGTTTTCGACTAAGTTTCGTTTGGTCGCTAAAACGCGAATTTCTACATGACGTTTCCGAAGTTGCTAATTAGCCTACCAAATTAATAGCGTGTTAATTCGTTCTCACCAGGATACTAAAACTAACAACAGATATAAATTCTAAAACAGAAAATAATACAGATATTGAAATACACAAGTACACATTTATTTTCAGATAAACATTTAAAGTATTCCACAGTGACCGTCTCACATTTGGAGAGACGTCGCAACAATAAATCCTCAATCACCACAGTTTCAAAGGGTTCTCTAATACAGACACCAAAATCAACTCGTGAGTCAAAACTCACCAAAACATGTGTCATAAGACACGCCACATCACATTATCATGCATGACAATGTAATGCAATGCAATAACACAAATGCGGGTGTTATAGCTATGCCTTGTTTAGTTTAGTTTAGTTTAGTTTTTTTTTTTTTTTTCCCAAACAAAGCACTAACATTTGTTTTATATACCCTATATAAATCTATATCTATATATATACCCTATATAAAAGAGGCTAAATGTGATTTCTAAGTTTAATTTTGTCCTTATTGCTAAATGTGATTTCCAATTTCAATTTTATCCTTATTTGTTATTTTATTGAATTGTTCATTTTTACCATTTTCCCTTTGAAATCCTATACAGTTCTATACATCTCCACACTCTTTTTTAGTCATTTATTCACAAACGATTTTGGTTTTTTTTTTTTCTTGAAAAAGTGATGTGTGCCTATAAGTTTAATTTACATACATGCTTAGAAATGTAATTTTATTACACACACATACCTTAAAAAAATTATTGTTATTATATATATTGAATATATTATATGCCAAAATTGAATAAAAATGTGTACAATTATAAATTGAATAGTCAAATTACTTTTATGCCTTATGCAAATTACCATTTTATTTTTATACCTTAAATAAAAGAGCTTAAAGTTTAAAGTGTTTACAATTATAAATTTCCGTTTGTTAAATTAAATTACCAAAAACTCTTTTATTATATTATGATATATGTATATTGAATAATCTAATTACCCTATAACTTTTACAAATTACAATTTTGTTAAATCGAATTACCAAATTACCCTTTTGTATATAATATATACGAGTGTGTGTGTATTTATATATATAGTTTATATGTACTTTAAAGAAAAGAGTCTACAGTTTAAAGTATGTACGATTACAAATTGAATAATCAAATGACCCTTAATTTTTTGCAAATTACTCTTTTGTTAAATCAAGTTACCAAATTACCCTTTTGTCTTTTTTATATTACCCTTTTTGTATACATGTATGTATATATATATAGATATGTTATCTATACGATAAAGAAAAGAGCCTTAAATTGTAGGTTAACATCAATTAATATAGTTGTTAAATCATATTTTTCTAATGCCATTTTCAGAATTAATCAAAACTTATTTCTCTTTTTTGTTCACGTTAAAAACAATATACTCCACATTGTATTTTTTTTCTACGAAATCCAACCCCGTGCATCGCACGGCCAACTTCCTAGTATTGAATAAAAACGAACTATTTGTCCAGTCCCTTTCAAACCCTCAGTTAGGCCCACGAAACAAACATATCTTTTCCCAGATTCTTTTGGTGTATCCATTTTTAATTATCATGATCTTCATTTTATATTTTTAATTAATTTTCGGTGCAATTGCATGGGTTTAGGGGTAGTTTTAAATATGAATATATTTTTGTTCACTCTAAAATTATCATCTGCTCTTCTTTTCTATTGGCTAATATAGCAGAATTTAATATTAATTGAGAATTAATTAATGGTGTAAAGTAATGAGCCCTAGTGTATTAGCCAATGAAAAAAAAGAATGAGTAAAAATTGAACAATTTTGAGGTGAACAAAACTGTACTCTTTAAAATGAACTCAAGCAAACCCTAATTTTTCATTAGATTCCATTACTTTACTCTAATATTATATTTGGTAGCATAAAATTGGCAACATACTTGGGAACGCATAGAACACGAACAAGTCAATTTTTTTGGGCAAATTACACTGATCACCTATGAGGTATATGATAATTACAGGGACTTCCTTTTTAGTTTGAAAAACAACACTCACATTCTCTCTATCTACTTTTTTGTGTGTCAAATTACCAATTCCCCCCTTATCATGTGTGTGTGTGTGCACACGCATTAGATAAAATTATAGGAGTATATACATTAGTAAATTTTACAGATTTAAATTTATAGTATTTAGCTTAAACTTTATAAAAATAATTTGCCGTTCAAAAAAAAAATTAAATCAAATCAAATTTATAAATGAAAGGGTAATGTTATGCTTTCCAAATTTCTTTCCCAACACATGTTGCAATAGATCCAATTGATTTTGATTAGTTGATGTTAAAGTGGTTCCACATTGGTCCCACTTCAATATCATTTGGGATAAAAATTTGGGAAGCATAACTTTACTCTAAATAAATGTTCTAATGTCTGCTACTTGGACAAAAAAGGTAATGGCATAATATTAAAAAAATAAATTTGTAAAATATTATAAATTTGTAAACTATTTAAGTTTTATAATCTTGAGCCCTAATTTACAATAGTTTACAAATATACAATATTTTATTGATTTAGTTTTTAATATTAAGCCATTAAATTTTTTGTCCAAGTAGTAGGTGAAAGATATTAGAATATTTATTTAGAGTAATGCTATGATTCCCAATTTTTCATCCCAAATGATATTGAAGTGAGATCAATATGGAACCACTTTAAAATCAACCCATCAAAATCAGCTGGGTCCATTGCCACGTTGAGAAACACTTTTGAGAAAGAAATTTGAGAAGCATAGCATTACTCTTTTATTTAAAATTTTTTATTTTTATTTTTATTTTCATTTTTTTTTCGAACAGCAAATTTTATAAAGTTAGGATTAAATACTATAAATCTAAATCTGTAAAATTTGTTAACGTCTATATAATGTTATCTAATACACACACACAGACACACACATACACACACATATATGTAGACACCCCATTTTGACTTGTCAAAAAAGAAATAACTGTCGCAGGAGGCCCACCAGGCACGCAAATCAAAGAAAAAGCTTCAGAATCCAACTAGGATCCCCAGAGGTCAAATCAATGCTAAACGTACTGCATTCCGGACTTCCCGGAGGTCAATAATCAGGACCGATTCGAACCGAAAGTCAACGTATCAGAGTCTGGGATGACCAAAGGCTAAATTCGATTACACCAAGACTAAAACATGCATCAATACGGGCCTAGAGCACTTCAAATCATCAAAATCTAATAACTGACGGCGTATCGGGTTCCGATTAAAGTTTCGGCGCACCAAAATCAGGGAAAAAAGACACGATCATCAATCCAGAAACATTGAAAGTCCGATTGGGCATATATGGATGAAAATATGGAGAAAAACAATAATTCTGCAAGTCGAATCAGCCTAATCAGATAATCACAGAACAAACGACGGCCAACCGAAGTTACAAAGCTCAATCGGAAAGACAAAGGAGCAAAACAGTCATTTCTAAAGTCAGAGAATCTCAATCAAACCATACCGATTCAAAGAGAACATTGAGTCAGAGCTGACGCAATAGTTGACCCACCAACCAGATACTGCCACGTGTCAAGGAATGTTGAGTCAGTAGTCCAGTGGACAGCCACGTGGCTACCACGTCAGTGCTGAGTCAGCGTTGACTAGCTAATCAGAAACTGACACGTGACATAGACTGTCATGTGTACTGCCACGACAGGTTGACCAACCAATGACAGGTTGACACGTGGCATAGACTGCCATGTCATCACGTTAACTAGCTATTTAGAGACTACCACGTGTCCGGTTGACTGCCCAGTCAGCACATCCAGCAGTGCCCCATCAGCTTTGACCAGTCAATCAGAAGGCGCCACGTGTCTTTGATTGACACGTGGCTTGCTGACGTAGCACTTGGGCCCCATATTTGGTTTTTTCCAATTTTTTCCACTCCGGGTCCAGATTTCAACAAACGGACACTTATTTCTAGCTAATTTGGCCATTCCAGACGCACCGGTGACCTCAGAATTGGCCGAATCTAAATCTTAAGGGTTGTTTGGCATTTTATATGTCCATTTCAGGCTATACTGGCCAAATCTAACCCCCCGTGGATCCCGCTCAACTCAGCCCGGACCCATTTTTGCCCGACTTATGGCTTTTCTGACTCTTCCGGCCCTTCCAAGCCCGACTATGACATCCGTTTAAGTCAATTTTGTGTCGAAATATAATTCCGGGCCTTCTCGGCTTATTTCTGCGACGTTTTCTCGATTACGATCCTTTTAAAGTTCCAAATTCTTTCTCAACAAATATTGACTGAGTTTCAATAGCCCCTTCTGCACAGGTAACATACGCAAACTCATACTCTTAGTGGTCTGGGGCTCCCTATAAATCCACTGGTCAGTTATTCCACATTTTTCTTTTCTTTTATTTACTTATATGCTTTAGTGGTGTGGTCTCCTATAAATCCACTGGTCGGATATTCTGCCTTCTTTTTTTGCCAGTCAGAAGGAGGCCTCGAACTCTACCCGATTTGACTTTATATCCTGCATCAGCCAGAAGGAGATCTAATGACCCACCTGGTTGAACTTTATCAAACTGTTATATCTTGTGCTAGTCGGAAGGAGGCCTTGAACTCCAACCGATTGGACTTTATATCCTGCGTCAACCAGAAGGAGATCTAATGACCCACCTGGCTGAACTTTATCAAACTGTTAAATCTTGCGCCAGTCGGAAGGAGGCCTCGAACTCCACCCGATTGGACTTTATATCCTGCGTCAGCCAGAAGGAGATCTAATGACCCACCTTTGGATACCGCAGGTTTTCTTTTTATCCACAGCTTTTCTTTTAAAATTCTTTTTCAAAATTTTAAATTCAAAACAAATGAGTCGCCACTTAATTTTTAAAAGGAAAATTAAGAAACCACTTTTAAAGCAAACTGATCTTTTTAGAAACCAGAGATTAACTAGGTCCGGGGATTATGGAATTAGAGAGGAAGGAGCCTGTCGGACTAAAACACTCTCTCTCATCCTATCTTACGATAGGCCTCTACTCAACATCCTTTTAATCAAATTTATTAATCTAAGCATGCCCTCAACTAATACATATATACATATACATCACAAAAAACATGTCCAAAGGGTGTAAAATCGCAATTGATAAAATATCATTCAAAAAGTTATATAAGTCAAGTAGCAAGCGATATGATATGCAATAGGGAACAAAAGAACTTACCCGGGATCCAGCAGCGATATTTAAACGTGCAATGCATACAAACAAAAGAAAATCCTAAGGAAGAGTCTCTAATCACATGTACACATAAGGCAAGACCTAGTCTAAGGTGTCACGCATGAGGTTGAAAATCAATAAAATCAAGGAATGAAATAAACTAGAAGGGAGATGAGAAATGGTACCTCAAATGCGCTACAAAACAAAGATTAGTCCACATGTTTCGCATAATAATATGATGTCAAGTAATCAATCCTAATTCTTTAGCTTAGATCTAGCAAGCATGAGACCCAACTTTATTCAATAGCTAGTTCTAATCATGAGCAAATAAATGTACATGGATGGATGAATGTGAACAAGAATAAAACATGAATTTATTCACTAATTTGGGCCACTTAACTTCTGGATTTAAGTTAAGTTATCATTATTCAAAGTATGATTTGGGTCCTAAGACATTAGGAGTCCATTTGAGTTGAGATAAACAAGATTAGACAAAACAATAGCAGTTTTTCATGAATTACAGAGAGCAGACCAGATCTTAAAAAATAGAAAAACCATGCTTCCAACGGTTGGATCTTAATGATTTTCGGATACGATATGCCTCTGTGAGTCTAGTTTATAACCCAAAAAGAAAATCAAGGTTTGAACGGTTAGATCTCCGGGAATATGGAAAACACTAGGCATCACTCAGGAATCTGCAACTCTCTGTCCAGAGATCTTGTACGATTTTTTAAAAATAGCAAAAAGATGAGAAACACTTAGATCTTTTTAGGGGGTCTCCCTAACACATTAAGGTACCCAGAAAAAATTATTAGAGACCTCGGAAACTCCATTAAAACTCTGATTTATTAGTTTCAAAATAGATTTACTTTTCTGAAATGTTGGACAGAGAGTTGCATGTATTAAAAATCACAAGACCAAACCATCTTAGACATGATATCACCTTAAAACAAAAATTACAGTGGTAAAGTATTGTGTTATTGACACTTTCCCGTTGATTTCACTTGATTTCAACGGTTAGATTTCGAACTAAAAATCTTTGATCAAAATCAGTTTGTGAACTCACTGTTTTCATTTATCAAGTTCAACTCTATTTGTTAACCCCAACTATTAAACCATGAAGTTGGACTTAAACTAAACCATTTTCTCCTACCATTTGATGGTCATTGGAGACTAAAGACCTTCATATTTGTGGATTTCAAAGGAAGTATGAATAGACTTCATGAAATCTCAAGATGAGGACTCTAAACCATGGAGATAGGCTTAGACTCAAAACCACTTTCTCCTACCATTTAATGGTCATTGGAGATGAAGACATGACTAATACTCATAAGTTTCAAAGAGAATATGTCACGCCCCGACGTAGCATAAATAAGGAAAGCGTTTAATTTCCTTTATGGACCCGTAGGTCGCGACAGTTTGAAGGATCGATTCCGTCCCAAACGTCGAACAACAAAACATAATAATCAGAGTAAAGCAATCAAGGCTTACAAAATTTTTTTAACTTATTACATCTTATGAACCGGGGTCGACTAAGGCACAGACCGCCTTGAAAATAAAATAATAACTTAATGTTTGTTACAGTCATCCTTATAAAACAAAATAGTTCATAACTTAAAACAGATAAACTTAAAGCATATAATAAACAGTTTCTTTATTCCAGAAGCAGCCATTCTCAATTAGCATAGTCATATGATTCCTCCTGGTTATAACCTGAAAAGCCTGAACACGAATGTCCAGGACGCATCAACGTCGTCAGCTTCAAGAAGCTGGTGAGTATTAAAAACATGACTTTGAATGTAAAACATACCAACTTACCTTTTTCCAATTCCCATTTAAATCCACAAGTTTATAATTGAAGTAAGGAGCTCATTTAGAAAACAATCACAACATTATTTAAAGAGGGTAAATTTACACAGATGGGACCGTGTATGAGAACAATGCACTACACTCATCTTGCCGACTCTTTTCTCTCGACAGCCACAACAACCCACTATCCTACTCCTGGTATCTTTGAAACACTCAGATAGCCACACTTTAGCAACGGGGCGCTAGGGAGTGTCCAGTTTGCCTCACACTTTGGTCCGGGGTACCAGGGAGTGTCCAATGCCTCACACTTTGAATACCCTAACCGCCATGCAAATACCGGGGCAACCCCTCACACAGTATCCAGACTCGAGTTATCAGGGAGTGTCCGTAGGCCACACTTTAGCACTACCATGGGTGCCAGGGAATGTCCGAGTTCGGCTTCACACACTTTAACGCTTCCATGGGCGTCAGGGAGTGTCCATATTTGCCACCGTAGCATTTCAAAGATACCCTCTCCACAATCTCAACCACAACCACAACCACAACCACAACCACGACCACAAACACAAACTCATACTCTTTCCACACTACCATTACTCTTTTCCACACAGACTGACACCCACATGCATGTACCACTGACCCCACATGTATGTCATGAAACTTAAACATGCGGCAATTTACTGAATTATAAATACAACATGCGTACGGGGCTTGATAAGTCATACTACAATGTTTTAATCATTCAAACATAACCAAATAGAGTTCTGATCAACTAAATTCCCAAACAGAGCCTTATCAATACTAAAAAGTTGAACCAAACAGACCTTAAACACAAAGCAGACAAAAACAGAAACTGTCAGAACTCGCGCGCGCGGGCCGCTCGCGCGAAAGATCGCTCGCGCGGGCCGCTCGCGCGATATGCCCATTTTCCTTTTATAATATAACTTTTCTGTCTGCCTGAGAAAGCCAAGGTCGCGCGCGCGGATCGCTCGCGCGAAGGGGTTCTCGCGCGACCAGCCAAATTTTCCTTTATATATAAAAACTCTTACGTCTGCCTGGAGACGCCTACCTCGCGCGCGCGGGCCGCTCGCGCGAAAGGTCGCTCGCGCGGGCCGCTCGTGCGATTCCTCGCGCGCGCGATCGTGGCGCGAGATGAAGCTGAGGCTTCATCTTCTTCGCAGAAACTGTTCTGTTTCAGCAAAACAGGGGTCTAAAATGACCCATTTTGGAATTCTAAAGTATATAGGACATATAATATATGATTCTCTTCAGTTTTTCACAAGGATTACGAATCTAAAGTCAATTTAACACCATTTGATCCATAGCTCTCTAATTTTAGGAAAAACTAAAATATGTCAAAACTTCATTTTCAATATACTTTCTTATATGAACGAATTGGGTTCTAAAACTTCAGACATATCATCAATGAGGTATAATCTTTCATAATCAACTCTAAAAACAAGTTTTGGTTAAGTTTTGAAAATCTTGATTTTTCAAGCTATGAACTTCAACGTATGATCATCAAAGGAGAATTTAACAATCAGACAAGCATGAAGAAATTAAAGCATGAATTACATTCTGAGTGAGTTCTAAATACTCACTGATTGATAAGAAAGTGTGTGTGTTGAGAAAGATTCAAGAAATACAAGAGGCCCAATCAAGCTTGGCTATGGAGTTGTGTAGTTTCTCTCTCCAGAAAATCTCCAAAATATAACTCTCAAGCTCTCTCTTTTCTCTCTGTGTAAATGAAGTGCAGTGATGAGAATGTGTGTGTGTGTAGTGAACATATATAGAGAGCTAATTGGAGAACTTGGGCTCCAAGAATTTTAAGCTCACTTAATAATCTCAAATTTGGTTTAACAATTCCTTGATTACACCTTAATCCTCAGTATATGTGCATACATATATACACTGATGAACAAAATCTCATGGTCCTACAGATCACCCAAAAGCCATGTAGGTGCATAGGGGTCAACTAGTGTTGTTTGGGAATTTAAGCTTATGGCCTAACAATACACACACACATAAAGCATTGCCAAACAAGGCCTAAGCCAATGATCACTTGCCATTAATGGAAATAAAGCATATGTCATGTCCAACTTTACGTCACTTCCAAAATCTGGGAAAGTTTAGTACAGCGCATACAGTTTTGGACATAAACTGGTATTTTCGGGGCGCGGTGGTCACCACAAAAATACAGGAAATTCATTTTGACTTGAGAATTGATTTCCTGGTTTCATAAAAATACTGATTGAGTCAGTAGAAGTTATTTTCACCGTTTTGAAATACAGATTTTGAAATCCATACTGGTATCACTAACTTTATAAAAATTACAATTTAACCCCAACAACATTCTTAGCTTGCAATAATTCAAGAAATAAAATTTAGAACATGAGAAATGTAATTTAAATGAAGCAGTCAATACCCAATGAAATTAAATATACAATGCAATTGCCAATTAAATATGAAAATGTAATTTAGGAATAAATGAAAATGCAGGTTATTACACCCTTCCTCCCTTAAACAGGATTTCGCCCCCGAAATCAAGACTAACTAGTCCTGAAATAACTCCGGGTACTTCTTCCTCATATCAGCTTCAACTTCCCACGAGGCTTCGTTCTCGTCATGGTGATTCCACTGAACCTTCACCAACGGGATATCCTTATTCCTCAACTTCTTGATACTCTGATCCAAAATCTTCACAGGTCTCTCCTTGTAAGAAACGTTATGACTCGTCTCAATATCGTCATAACTAACCACGTGCGAGGGGTCTCGTATGTATTTCCTCAACATACTTACGTGAAACACGTTGTGAACCCCAGACATCTTCGGTGGTAGCGCCAGTCGATAAGCTACTTTTCCGACTCGATCCAAAATCTCAAATGGTCCAATAAAACGCGGAGCTAACTTCCCTCTCTTGAGACCAAAACGTACTACTCCTCGGGTTGGTGAAACCTTGAGAAGCACGTGATCCCCAACACTAAACTCCAAATCCTTCCGGCATCGATCAGCATAACTCTTATATCGGCTTTGAGCGGTTCTCATCCTCTCCTTGACCAAAGAAATCTTCTCGTTGGTCTCTCTAACCAAGTCTGGCCCCAACAATTCTGAGTCCCCAACCTCTGCCCAACACAATGGGGAACGACATGGTCGTCCGTACAATGCTTCGAACGGAGCCATACCGATACTCGCGTGATAACTGTTGTTATAGGCAAATTCAACCAACGGCAAGTGTGTCTCCCAAGATTCTTCAAAATCGATAACACAAGCCCTAAGCATATCTTCCATGATCTGATTAACACGCTCAGTTTGTCCATCTGTCTGAGGGTGAAAAGCAGTACTCATCTTGAGCGAAGTTCCCATAGCTTCTTGCAGACTTTCCCAAAATCCAGAGGTAAAACGTGCGTCACGGTCTGACACAATCGACACAGGTGCACCGTGAAGTCGCACAACTTGTTGTATGTACATCCGGCTCATCTTCTCTACCGGGTATGTCATACTATAAGCGATAAAATGAGCGGATTTCATTAGTCGATCCACAATTACCCAAATAGCGTCATGATTCTGCTGCGACCGGGGTAATCCCACTACAAAATCCATCGTAATGTGCTCCCACTTCCAACCAGGAATAGGTAGCGGTTGCAACAATCCTGACGGTCTCTGATGTTCGGTCTTGACTTGCTGACATGTCAAACACTTGGATACAAATTCGGCCACGTCTTTCTTCATACCTTCCCACCAGAAATTTCTCTTCAAATCTTTGTACATCTTTGTTCCTCCTGGGTGAACTGTATATCTTGACTTATGCGCTTCTTCCAGGATATCCTTCCTTAACTCTTCATTACCTGGCACACATAATCTATTCCTGCACCGATATCCTCCATCGACTCCCACTTTCCATTCTGTCGGGTCTTTTTCTGACATCTTCATGAACCACGTCTGAAACTTCTCATCTTCTTTCTGAGCTCCAATAATGCGGTCGATAAGAACAGGCTGTAGGATAAGACATCCGAACAATTGTCCTTCTCCTTCTTCAGCACTCTGTACATCGAATTCCGCCAAAGTCTCCAAAGCTCGCCACTCTCTAACCATTAAGGAGGCGATCGCCTCACGAGTCTGTCGACTCAACGCATCGGCAACCACGTTGGCTTTACCCGGGTGGTATTCTAACGTGAAGTCATAATCTTTGATCAACTCCATCCATCTGTGTTGCCTCATGTTCAACTCTTTCTGTGTGAACAAGTATTTCAAACTCTTGTGATCGGAGAACAAATCAAACCTCTCACCGTAGAGATAGTGTCTCCAAATCTTGAGTGCGAAGACTACTGCTGCCAACTCCAAATCATGAATGGGATAGTTTAATTCATTCGGCTTCAGCTGTCTGGATCCATAGGCGATCACCCTGCCATCTTGCATAAGTACGCACCCTAATCCTTGATATGACGCGTCACTAAAGATAGTGAACTTCTCATCAGGCTTGGGTATTGCTAGTACCGGTGCGGTTGTGAGTCTCTCTTTCAACTCTAGAAAGGCTCGCTCATGCTTCTCTGTCCATTCGAACTTCAAATTCTTCTTCGTCAACCCAGTCAAAGGTGCTGCTATCTTTGAGAATCCCTCAACGAATCTCCTGTAATAGCCTGCGAGTCCAAGAAAGCTCCGAACTTCTGTAGGGTTGCTCGGTCTAACCCAATTTGACACAGCATCGGTCTTCGACGAATCCACTGAAATTCCTTGAGATGACACCTTGTGTCCCAAAAATTTCACTTCCTGCAACCAGAACTCACATTTACTGAATTTGGCATACAATTGATGGTCCTTGAGCATCTGCATCGCAATCCGTAGATGTTGCTCGTGTTCTTCTCCTGACTTAGAATAGATCAAAATATCATCTATAAAGACGATGACAAACTGATCCAAATAAGGTTTGAACACTCTGTTCATCAGATCCATAAACACTGCCGGGGCGTTCGTCATTCCAAACGGCATCACCAGAAATTCATAATGACCATATCGGGTTCTGAAAGCAGTCTTAGGTATGTCTTCTTTTCGTACCCTCAACTGATGATATCCCAACCTTAGGTCTATCTTGGAAAATGTTGTAGCTCCTTGTAGTTGATCAAACAAATCGTCAATCCGAGGTAAAGGATACTTGTTCTTGATAGTCACTCGGTTCAATTCTCTGTAGTCGATACACAATCTGAGTGTCCCGTCCTTCTTCTTTACAAATAACACCGGTGCTCCCCAAGGCGATGTACTTGGACGTACAAAACCTAGGTTCTCGAGCTCTTGAACTTGTTCCTTCAATTCCAATAGTTCTGTGGGGGCCATTCTGTAGGGAACCTTGGTGATCGGTACGGTACCCGGTATAAGTTCAATGCAGAACTCTATACTTCTCTCGGGCGGCAAACCAGAAACGTCTTGAAATACTTCCTCGAAGTCCTTGACTACAGGTATAGATGAAGCTGTCACCTCTGTACTGACGACTTCGATGTTGGCTAAACATCTCGTGAGGAACATATCTCCCGTAGGGTTACATTGATCAAAGGGTTGATTCTCATTGTCGGGGAATGTAATTCTCTTCCTCGCACAATCCAACTTCACTTGATTCTGAGAGAGCCAATCCATTCCTAGGATTATGTCAAACTCCTTCATTGATAGGACAATCAACCTAGCAGGGATTTCACGATTTCCTAACCGTAAGGGACAATCCTTGCACACGTGTCCTAATCTGACTGCAGCTCCTAGTGGCGAAGTAGCCTTCAAAGCTTTCTCTAAGCAATGAGGTAAAATACCCAATCTCCGAATTGTATTAACAGATATGAACGAAAGAGCAGCACCCGTATCAAATAACACTTTAACATGGGAGTTAAACAGAGTTAATGTACCTTCTACTGCTTGCTGATCAGGTTGAGCTTCTCCATAATTTCATTCTTCATACGCAGTTCCATCATATCCAGCGGCATCAGGGATAACAGCATTCAAGCGAGTCTGACCCTGTTGACCATAAGTCACCTGCTTAGGAGCAGTACAGAACCTGCTGATGTGACCTGGTTCACCACAGTTGAAGCAGACTATCCCTTGCTGAGTAGCACGCCTTGGTGCCTTGCAATCACGAGCCAAATGTCCAGGGTTGCCACAGTTGAAACACTTTCCACTACTACTTCCTTCGCCTACTCGAGGTTGAGTCGGATAGGTAATAGCCTGGGTCTTCTTGTTTCCGTCGAAATTCCTCTTTTGCCCTTGGGTACGGTTCATTGGTGGTCTATTCCCAAAATTACCCCTTTGAGGCGGTCGAAATTCAAATTGTTTACGGTTCACTCGAGCATCCTCTTCCAGATCGGTAGCCAAACCAACAAGCCCTTCAAACGATTTATCTAGGTGGCCGAGAGTCAGGCGACGAATCTGCGGTGTCAGCCCTTGGTTATACTTCCGGATCTTCTTCTCTTCAGTATCGACCAGGTGTGGAGCGAACCGAGACAGTCTTTCGAACTGTGTGGTGTACTCTTGCACCGACTTGGTTCCTTGCGTCATATCCATGAATTCCTTCTCTCTTCTGTGCCTCTCCGTGGCCGGGAAATACTTCTCCAAAAATCTCCCCTTGAACGCAGTCCACGTCATTCCCATTGCAGCTCCATTCCCGATAGTAGCTATGACCGAATCCCACCAATCTGCGGCAGCATCGGTCAGCTGAAACGTAGCCAATCTCCTCTTGTCCATTTCGTTACACTGGACAGCTTCAAACATGCGGTCCATCTGTCTCAACCACTGTTCCGCTTTCCAGGGTTCCGCGGTACCCGCAAACTGTTCGGGCCTTAGAGCACAGAATCTCTCTAGCAACTTGTCTCCCGTTTGACGGTCTCTTCGGTTGTCATTCGTATTACCGATTCTTTCTAACCGTCTGATAAACGCTTCAAACATCCCTGTAGGATCGGCAGCCTCGGGTGCTCCCTCGATCAGGTTCCTGTTCCTCCTGACTCCTCCAGCCATTCTATGCATGATAGTGGTAATAGAATGAGAGACATGCATGCAACAGTGCTATGAAGTAATTTAAATGACAACAACATTCAAAAGAGTATATTTTATATATATAACTTCTGTCAAGTTGATACAAAAAGCATGTATGGTCAGATCAATGCCTACCCTATCTGTATGGGTTAGGACGCATGCAAGAGTTAATGTTACAAAAATGGGGTCATTGCCCTATACTCTAATGCATGTAATTACAGTTGCAAAAGAGACAGAGCTAATAGTCAAAAGTAGTTAATATGTACAAGTCATAACTAGAACGTCAATCATCTCCATAAGCAGCTATCAGGAGATCTAGCGAATCGACAGGGCGAAATCGCTGAACAACGAACGGTCCAACCCCGTCATAGCTATGAGAGGTGGACGATGAAGCAGGTACAGGAGCATCTGCCTCATCTACCATCTCCTCAGGCAGGGCTAGCTCAAGTGCTAGCTCAGCCTCTAGCTCAGCGGCAAGATCATCTAGACCTATGCCGTCCTCTATAATCTCCCCACCTACTGGGACCACATGAACAACCTCGGCATCGTCCTCAGCAATGGGAACCACCGGCGGAGGCATCTCCAACTGAGCCAGATGGGCATGCACGATCTGGATCTCGAGGGGAAGGTAGAAAGCATCGCTATCGACCAACCTCAGAATCTCGACCAAAACCAAACGCTGAGCCTCTGCGAAATAACGAAGCTCTAAACGGATACGGGTCAGGTCAACTAGGCCTACCACGTGAACCTGGTGCCATACCTCAGATACTACCGTCGTCACGGCCAACTGCTCTACGGCCGCCTGATATAAGTCGAGAAAGGCTGGGATCACTGCCCCAGGTATCACGAAGTGTCCTCCAAATCTGTCTGGTACATATAGTGGGGGAGCTGGATCCATACCTGATAAAAATGTACTACTTAAGTCAGAACAAAGATAATCTTAGGCGTTTGGGTTCTGAGTCTATCCTCCCTGTCGTATCATCGGGTGTGTAACACTTAATGGAATGTGGAATCGGGTCTATACTGGTAAACCCTAACCTGGCTAAACTATCTTGAGATAAATAATAACCTGGCTCTGATACCACTAAATCCTGTCACGCCCCGACGTAGCATAAATAAGGAAAGCGTTTAATTTCCTTTATGGACCCGTAGGTCTCGACAGTTTGAAGGATCGATTCTGTCCCAAACGTCGAACAACAAAACATAATAATCAGAGTAAAGCAATCAAGGCTTACAAAAATTTTCTAACTTATTACATCTTATGAACCGGGGTCGACTAAGGCACAGACCGCCTTGAAAATAAAATAATAACTTAATGTTTGTTACAGTCATCCTTATAAAACAAAATAGTTCATAACTTAAAACAGATAAACTTAAAGCATATAATAAACAGTTTCTTTATTCCAGAAGCAGCCATTCTCAATTAGCATAGTCATATGATTCCTCCTGGTTATAACCTGAAAAGCCTGAACACGAATGTCCAGGACGCATCAACGTCGTCAGCTTCAAGAAGCTGGTGAGTATTAAAAACATGACTTTGAATGTAAAACATACCAACTTACCTTTTTCCAATTCCCATTTAAATCCACAAGTTTATAATTGAAGTAAGGAGCTCATTTAGAAAACAATCACAACATTATTTAAAGAGGGTAAATTTACACAGATGGGACCGTGTATGAGAACAATGCACCACACTCATCTTGCCGACTCTTTTCTCTCGACAGCCACAACAACCCACTATCCTACTCCTGGTATCTTTGAAACACTCAGATAGCCACACTTTAGCAACGGGGCGCTAGGGAGTGTCCAGTTTGCCTCACACTTTGGTCCGGGGTACCAGGGAGTGTCCAATGCCTCACACTTTGAATACCCTAACCGCCATGCAAATACCGGGGCAACCCCTCACACAGTATCCAGACTCGAGTTATCAGGGAGTGTCCGTAGGCCACACTTTAGCACTACCATGGGTGCCAGGGAATGTCCGAGTTCGGCTTCACACACTTTAACGCTTCCATGGGCGTCAGGGAGTGTCCATATTTGCCACCGTCGCATTTCAAAGATACCCTCTCCACAATCTCAACCACAACCACAACCACAACCACGACCACAACTACAAACTCATACTCAACCACAACCACAACCTCGACCACAAACACAAACTCAAACTCATACTCTTTCCACACTACCATTACTCTTTTCCACACAGACTGACACCCACATGCATGTACCACTGACCCCACATGTATGTCATGAAACTTAAACATGCGGCAATTTACTGAATTATAAATACAACATGCGTACGGGGCTTGATAAGTCATACTACAATGTTTTAATCATTCAAACATAACCAAATAGAGTTCTGATCAACTAAATTCCCAAACAGAGCCTTATCAATACTAAAAAGTTGAACCAAACAGACCTTAAACACAAAGCAGACAAAAACAGAAACTGTCAGAACTCGCGCGCGCGGGCCGCTCGCGCGAAAGATCGCTCGCGCGGGCCGCTCGCGCGATATGCCCATTTTCCTTTTATAATATAACTTTTCTGTCTGCCTGAGAAAGCCAAAGTCGCGCGCGCGGATCGCTCGCGCGAAGGGGTTCTTGCGCGACCCTCGCTCGCGCGACCAGCCAAATTTTCCTTTATATATAAAAACTCTTACGTCTGCCTGGAGACGCCTACCTCGCGCTCGCGGGCCGCTCGCGCGAAAGGTCGCTCGCGCGAAAGGTCGCTCGCGCGGGCCGCTCGCGCGATTCCTCGCGCGCGCGATCGTGGCGCGAGATGAAGCTGAGGCTTCATCTTCTTCGCAGAAACTGTTCTGTTTCAGCAAAACAGGGGTCTAAAATGACCCATTTTGGAATTCTAAAGTATATAGGACATATAATATATGATTCTCTTCGGTTTTTCACAAGGATTACGAATCTAAAGTCAATTTAACACCATTTGATCCATAGCTCTCTAATTTTAGGAAAAACTAAAACATGTCAAAACTTCATTTTCAATATACTTTCTTATATGAACGAATTGGGTTCTAAAACTTCAGACATATCATCAATGAGGTATAATCTTTCATAATCAACTCTAAAAACAAGTTTTGGTTAAGTTTTGAAAATCTTGATTTTTCAAGCTATGGACTTCAACGTATGATCATCAAAGGAGAATTTAACAATCAGACAAGCATGAAGAAATTAAAGCATGAATTACATTCTGAGTGAGTTCTAAATACTCACTGATTGATAAGAAAGTGTGTGTGTTGAGAAAGATTCAAGAAATACAAGAGGCCCAATCAAGCTTGGCTATGGAGTTGTGTAGTTTCTCTCTCTAGAAAATCTCCAAAATATAACTCTCAAGCTCTCTCTTTTCTCCACTACACCAAAAGCCTTATTTTCTAACAGACTAATCTTGGAATTTCTAACGGACTTTTACCGTTACAAATTTGTAACGGTAAAAATCCATTAGAAATATGAAAATCCGTTAGAATTTGTCTTGAAAAGTCAAAAGTTTTCATTAAAATGAAAATGCAATGGCATTTGTGTAAATATGAAATGCAAAAGAGAAAATATGGTGGCAAACTTGTAATAAAACACAGTAGGATTTTATTTTTTTCATTTACAACACAAAAAAAAATCACTACGTACTCTCCTCTTCCTTCTCTCTCTCTCTCTCTCTCTCTCTCTCTTCTATATGCTAGTAGGGTTTTGAAACCCTATCCTAATGAGCCGCCGCCACAATCTATCACCACCACCAACACCCACCGCCTCAACCTTCAGCCAGACGACCTCCATACACTACGACGATCGACACCACCACCACAATTAGTCACCACTACAACTATCGACCACCACACGCAGCCACGATCTGCTTCAGTCGCCGCCCCTCTCGGCCTGAGTGACCACCACCATAGATTAAGTGCTAAACTTTTGGCCGCCGCCGTCTTCATCAGAGAAAAGTACTCTTGAGAAAATGAACCATGTTTCTTCCACAAAGGCCTCATTCCAGGCCTCTATTTTGACGATGTAAGTGTCTCTCTCATCGATTCAACAATTTTTGCTTCGGTCATCATCATTTTGGCGGTCATAGTGTCAGATCGGTTTATGTTCTATCTTTTTGGACTAAAATATATCATTTCATTTGGTTTTTATAGCCGGAAGCATGAAGGGGGGCAAACCCAAATGTGATGAGGAAAAAGCCAATCACGATAAAGTCGAGGACGCAATTCTTCGTCCTACCATTACTTTGATTGGTGCTGCGTCCGGATCGAATTGGCGACCCAATTATGATATGGAGGAAGGATAGATTGTTGAAGACGACGATGGTTTTGGTGTGGTCGAACTTCGCAACGCATTCAATAATTGCAACATGGTGTGTTCGATTCCACTTACTATTTTTTTGATTTTTTTAATATATATATATATTTCCTAATTTCTATTGGGAAAAGTAGGATAAAGGGTTACTCTTTCTTTGTATTGAAGGAAAACTCGAAGATATATTTGTTTCCCTAATTTGTCGTTTTTTAGAAATAGAACAAAATTTGAAAGAAGTTTTGAAAAATATTGCCTTTTAATGTTGTCTGCTTTGCAAATTGGGCTTTAGGTTTCAATGAGAATTTCGTACTGTAATATTGATTTACTCTTGGAAATTGTAGTGTGGGGTTGTGTTGGAAACTTGCTAGATTTCTTCACAAGCTTGAGAAAAAAAAAACTTAAATAATCTCAAGGTAATTTTAGGACTTTTCCTATGATTAAAGGTTTTTTTTTCCTGCTTGGGATTGCGTATGACTGAGCCCTGTGATGTTATCAACATAGACAATTTTATCAATTAGGACAGGGTTATGATGATGGGATTTTTTTTCCAGCTAAAATTACTAATAGGGTGGCCTCCTAAAAAAGGATCTACTAAATTCATTGGGTTGTGCCAAAGTTCTCTCTCTACCTTTCCATATTGATTTGGTTTGATACTTCTAGTTCAAAACTTCAATTTCTTGACAAATCAGAAGATGGGTTCTGTTGCTGCTAGAATTTGTTTTGCAATCTTTTAATAGTTAATACCTTAGTAGCATTGATTTTATTAACATACTGACATCTGAGTAAAGTAAAATAGTAAACCCACCTCGCAAAAACAACTCCAACAAGATTGTTGCTCATCAATTTTTTGATATCAAATTGATGAGCTTTAAGTTCAGATGAGTAGTTAGTGAAGCTTTGTTTTTGTTTAGTGCGATGTGGGAGTAAAAAATGTATATTTCAGCTTGGATTTTGATCAGTATGAATTTTTTTGAGAAAAGAAAAGAGAAGATAACAAAAAATTTGTCATTGTACATCTTTCCATTATTGTGTCAACCTAATGCAAGTCTTGTCAGTTCAAATGATTTTTCATGACCACAGATAGGTCAGAAATTAACACCACCAGTGACGTATTGTCTATAACAATTTGCCGAAGAAGATACTAATTAACAAAGGAGGCTATATTTGTACTCCACTCACTCACCCATGTGATAAAATGAGTTGAGAGCAAGTGACGTATTGTCTATAACAATTTGCTGAAGAAGAGACTAATTAACAAAGGAGGCTATATTCGTACTCCACTCACTCACCCATGTGATAGGATGAGTTGAGAGCAAGTGGAGACAAGTGTGTGCCAAGTTGCCAACATAAGCCACCATTTAATAATTGTGTTTTCAGAATTTATTGCATGTACTCTTTGAACAACTCATATACAATGATTTTTTTATTTTTGTTTTTGTTTTTGTTTTGGCTCAAAGGTACTTTAATTTGATTTAGAGATTCATTCTTTTGAACTTCCTTCTCTATGTATTTGGCCGTCTATATGTTGGTTACAAGGTTCAACCAGTTGTTTGTTCATTGGAATTGTTCTCTAGTTGATTTGTTCGATTTTTGTCAGCGCGGGACTTGTAACCTAGATTTTTACACTTTGGGTTTTGTGCTTCTCTTTAGAGAGCTGTACCATAAAATAAATGGTTGGACCGATTAAATTCTGGAACTATTCCGGATGCTATATTGCATTTTTGTATGCCATTTAGTTTTCTTGTCATGGATCTGCTTAGTTTTTGAACTTTGAGATTTATCTATAGAAATGATATGCATACAAGAGCAGTGAAAGCCTTCTTGAGCACATCTTGATTGTGATGTTCTGTGATGGAAAAAAGTTCAGGTGGTTATGAGATATGAAAATCAGTTTGGTGGTCCATGGAGCAGATTTCACCACACTATTTCAAGGGTTTATTTATTATTATTATTATTATTATTTTACTTTTAATAGCTAGCTCTATGAAATAATATTGTAATTCAAAACAGGAAAGGTCATCCAGTCAACATTACTAAGAACAATGTCTTCTCAGATGAGGAGAAATGGATTGGGTTTCTTTAGGTCCTAAACATTAAAATCTTTTGCATTTATCAACACATCAGTTGTTGCTTTATCAGCTCATTTGTACTTGGGACACACCCAAAGACACAATTTTTGGGACACAACTCAAGAGATGTGTCTATCTCGCCTATGTCACTGAACTCTCCTGTGTCAGTGGGGTCAGTTACACAAGAGAGAGATAGACACATCTCTTGAGTTCCCAAAAATTGTGTCTTTGGGTGTGTCCCAATCTTTACTCTTTGTATTTAGTGGATTTGAATACTTAAAATATTAAAAACCTTTTCTTTTAGCAGCCAACAGTGGAGAAAACCACCATTTGATTATATAGCCCATTGTATTTGGACATGCAAAGTAATTAAATAAACATTAACAGCCCTCCCCGACCTTGAAAGGTTATTAGTATATTCTCAATTTTTTTTTAGCTCCTCTTGTATCCCTAACCTTCCCTACTGAGTGTTCATTGTATTCAACACTAAGTCTTCTTCAACATTGAGCCATGAATCTTCTGAAAACCATCATTCCTGCTTCAAATGTTACCATGCTTTTCTACAAAGGTTAGTACAACTCTTGTTCAATCTTGTAGTTTTTTTTCCCTACCTTATTCACTGAAAAACTGTCAATTATAGCAGGCAACTCTATGAGAGCTTTTATTGGTATAGGAGAATCTGGGGGGTCAAGATTATCAAATTACCAGTCCACGGAGTTATCGTGGGTTAGGAGGGATGGTTCAGGATGTGGGCTTGTTTGCAGAACTCCAAGAGTCATCGCAAGTATTATAATTTCATTTTCAAGTAATTCCCTTGTTCCATATATCTGTGTGAACCTATGTGTAATCTTCTTCATATAACTCTTTTTTTTTTTTTTTTTTTTACTTTTTTAAGGTGTGAAAAGGAGTAGTAGACTTGAAGTGAAAGCTTTTACAGAAGAGCAAGAAGCTCTGGTGGTGAAGTCATGGAAAGTAATGAAGAAGAATGCTGGGGAATTGGGTTTCAAGTTCTTTTTAAGGTAATCAATTTTTTTTTCTCTGGTTTACTTTGATTAAACACATCATATACTATAATACTAGTCTTGCCATAAGTGATATTATTTGCAATGAATGGAATAAAGAAAGAAAATGTATCGAAAGTCTTCACATATTTCAAAAAGACCATTTTGTTATGGTTGTTCAACAACTTAAGACTCGGGTTGGTTTGAAAGAGGGAAAAGAAAAAGGATAGGAAAAAAAGGAGAAGGAAAATAAAATATGGTGAAAAATAAGATAGATTTTTAATTATTGTTCCTCTTTTATTGAGTTCTTATTATTATGGTTCAAAACTCACAAAATTCAGAAACTTATTATTTATTTTGCATCCTATTTTTCTTTCCTTCCTATTTGCCTTATTAACCAAACAAAGAAAGAGTTTTACTCATAGTTTTCTTTTTATTTCCCTCACTAAATCCATAAACCAAACATAGATTAAAGGTCTACGCTAAAATTTAGGCTTGGTCATGGTTTGAATTTCTAGTACCATATTTCAGGTCATATATATGTATTACCGGTATCAAGTGGTTAACAATCTAGTTTGTACATGCATTCGATCTTACAGTTGCTTAGATTTGAAAGTAAGGTTTATCTTCTACTGCAGTTTTTATGACCACTCTCCAATTTATACAACCTCAATACTTGTCGCCTTCAAAAATGCTTGATGTTGATGTCACAGACAGTGATATTGGTGAAGGTTGTGTACTCCTTCGGCTTAATTTGCTACATCAAAGAGATGGAGCTGCACGTAGACACTACATGCATTCGATCTTACCAGTGCCAGAGAATTGGGCAAGAAGAAGATCACATGATTATAAGCTTTGTTTTTTTGCACTATTTTTTTCCTCGCGTTGTGCGTCTTATTTTCTCTGACTCTCTAAATTTCGGGTACGGTTTATTTTTTTAGTTTAGTTTTTGATGGATTTGCTCTTTCAATTTCAGACATGGTTTGTTAGTTTTGATTTGGATGTAGCTAGAAACAGTTTGTATTTAAGGATAACAATGCTTATTTTGGATTATATTTTTTGTATTTAATATAGATTGAACTTGTATTTATTATGATTTGGATTTGAGCTTATTATATGTTTATAGTAAATGTGATGTGATGTGGTTGTGATGGAAATTAGGTGCAAATAAAATTGGGGAGCATATTTTAGTATTTATGTTTTTCATATTTAAAATAATTACTAACGGATAATTTCCATTAGTATTTTTACACATGTGTTAGAAAACAAACGTTAGTAATAGAATTACTAACGGTTTATATCCGTTAGTAATTGTTTCGAAAGTGTTAGAAATTATCATATTACAAACTGTTAGTAATAAAAATACTAACGGTAAATATCCGTTACAAAATCCTGTTAGTATTTTTGCATACAAAAGTGTTAGAAAATAAACCGTTAGAATAAATATTAATAACGGACTATTTCCGTTAGGAATAATAAATTACTAACGTTAAATTACCATTAGTAAACATATTACTAACGGTAATTTACCGTTAGTAAAAATAATTTTTCTAACAGAAAATTACCGTTAGAAATTCCGTTAGAATTATTAGCCACACTCTATTTCTCACGGTAAATTACCGTTAGGAATAATTTTACTAACGGTAAATTACCGTTAGTAATTGGCCCTTTTGGTGTAGTGCTCTCTGTGTAAATGAAGTGCAGTGATGAGAATGTGTGTGTGTAGTGAACATATATAGAGAGCTAATTGGAGAACTTGGGCTCCAAGAATTTTAAGCTCACTTAATAATCTCAAATTTGGTTTAACAATTCCTTGATTACACCTTAATCCTCAGTATATGTGCATACATATATACACTGATGAACAAAATCTCATGGTCCTACAGATCACCCAAAAGCCATGTAGGTGCATAGGGGTCAACTAGTGTTGTTTGGGAATTTAAGCTTATGGCCTAACAATACACACACACATAAAGCATTGCCAAACAAGGCCTAAGCCAATGATCACTTGCCATTAATGGAAATAAAGCATATGTCATGTCCAACTTTACGTCACTTCCAAAATCTGGGAAAGTTTAGTACAGCGCATACAGTTTTGGACATAAACTGGTATTTTCGGGTCGCGGTGGTCACCACAAAAATACAGGAAATTCATTTTGACTTGAGAATTGATTTCCTGGTTTCATAAAAATACTGATTGAGTCAGTAGAAGTTATTTTCACCGTTTTGAAATACAGATTTTGAAATCCATACTGGTATCACTAACTTTATAAAAATTACAATTTAACCCCAACAACATTCTTAGCTTGCAATAATTCAAGAAATAAAATTTAGAACATGAGAAATGTAATTTAAATGAAGCAGTCAATACCCAATGAAATTAAATATACAATGCAATTGCCAATTAAATATGAAAATGTAATTTAGGAATAAATGAAAATGCAGGTTATTACAGAATATGGAAATGATTTCATGAAATACCAAGTTTAGAGGATCCAAGTCATGAGTATGGACTTGGATTCATCTATTTTGCTTATGAAATGAAGTGATGATCAAATTTTGACTCTCATGTAAAGTATAAGCTTACATGGGATTCAAAGGATCATACTCAAGAGATTTCAAGGGAGATATTGAAGATCTCCAAGAATCTCAAGAGAGGAACATAAACCAAAAGAAATATAAGAAAGACTAAAGAATTAGAAACAAGAACTCCTAAGCTTACTAGACAAACTCTAAGATTTAATCAAGAAAAATTAAAAATGACTCGAAGATTAGAAGCTCAAAAAGAAAGAGAACACAACCAAAGATTAGAGGGTCACCTCCAAACTATCCTAAAAAATCTTTCTTTGAAGATCTTCCAAGCTCTTCTCTCTAGTTCTCTAAACTCTCTCTTTTCTCTCAAAATATGTTAGTGTAATGGTAGTGTATCTCTTGTGTATATTCCTTGCATATGTTCCAAGGAAGATCCTTCCTCTTTTTATAGACAAAAATTACCAAGTATTTTAAGTGAATTCGGAGTAAAAGACAGGTGTAAATCTCTCATTTGGTGGTACAATATGTACTTCCTGAAATTAGACAGACTGCTGCCCAGGGCGGCAGTCAAAATTCGTTTGCGGCAGTCCGTGGGTGCCACTGCGGCACTCTCTGACTGTCGCGCCGGCATTTCGTGACTGCCGCACGGCTCTCCGTGAGTGCCGCGGCAGATTGTTGATTGTCGGGTTTCCGTCAACCTTACTTTATCAGATTTTTGTTTTTATCCGCCTACACATACGTATTGTACCACAAAATACGGACTTAAAAAGCAAACGGCAGTCAGAAAATGTTGGCGGCACTCAGTGAGTGCCGCGCGGCATTCACTGAATGCCGGGGCAATCTGTCGTGTGCTGCCGCGCGGCATTCACTGAATGCCGCGGCAATCTGCCGTGTGCCGTTTTTTGTTGAACTTCCTCTTTTAGGTCTTTTCTTTTCTCCTTTTTCTTCCAAAAAAAATATTTTTGAAGATTTTCTCCAAAAATGGTATTTTTTATACCTGAATTCTCCTAAACACCTGGTATTTTCTTCTTTCTGTGAAATTTTATCGCGTTTGGAGAATTTTCTGAAGAGCTTGGAATACTTCGATTCTTTCGGTCTTTATCATCATCGGACGTGGAGGTGACGCTCTCCTAAATTCGACGGTCGGTCAAAATTGGGGTGTCTACACCACCTGGCTGAAATTTATCAAACTGTTATATCTTGGGCCAGTCGGAAGAAGGCCTCGAACTCCACCCGATTGAGCTTTATCTCATGCGTCAGCCAGAAGGAGATCTAATGACCCACCCGGCTGAACGTTATCTCTTGTTATAGATATTCGTCGATAAAATCAGGAAACAAAAAAAAATCATACTTCTCTCCATTTGCATTGGGTACCGACCCTTACTTCCGGCACTTTTACACCACTGAGCACCGACCTTTACTTCTGGCACTTTTTCATTACTTGGGCACCGACCCATACTTCCGGTACACTCTTTTTCATTACTTGGGCACCAACCCTTACTTCCGGTACTTTTTCATTACTTGGGCACCGACCCATACTTGCGGTACACTCTTTTTCATTACTTGGGCACCGACCGTTACTTCCGGCACTTTTTTATTACTTGGGCACCGACCCTTACTTCCGGCACATAAAACAAAAAGACAAAAAAAATCATAAAAACAAAAAAACTCATCGCATGGTCGATCTACTCCAACTTTTAATCAAAACACTTTCTCATAACTCACTACTTTCTCAAGGTTAAAGTCTAGGACTACACCGTACAGGTTAAAGTTCCTAGCTACACAAACTTTATTCAAAACATTATTTTTCACACTCACGGTCTAGATCGACCAAACACTCACACACATACACAGCAAAGAACTACTTATGGCCTGATTCTTGAGTCGAGATACGTATGCAACCCACACTTGGGTGCGGCCATAACTTCACTTTCAAACTATCTCGTATCGAGATATGTAGTACATACTTTCAAACTATCTTGAGTCAAGATACGTACTACTTTCAAAACTATCTTGAGTCGAGATACATACTACTTTCAAAACTATCTCGTGTTGAGATACGTATACATATTTTCAAACTATTCGTGTCGAGATACGTATACATATTTTCAAACAATCTCGTGTCGAGGTACGTATGGATATTTTCAAACTACCTCATATCGAGATACGTATACATAACTACATACTTTCAAAACTATTTTGTGTCGAGATACTTAAATCGGCAACCGCGTGTCACGGATGCTCGCGTTTAATTTCTTGTATATGTATTCTACTACTTCTGACTTCCGCCTCGTTACAATGAAAACCACTAAACCGGCAACCGTGTGTCACGGATGTTCAAGGGCGCCTAATACCTTCCCTCGACATAATCGAGTCCTCGAACCCACTTCAAGAACTCTTGTTTTTCGACTATCAAGAGTCACACTTTTAAAAGGGCCCACTTTTCTCAAACTGTTTCTCAAAAGTCAAAAATGATTACTCTAGTCGTCTTTGCAGGGATCCTAACTCCCGATAACGTTAGGTGGCGACTCTGAAAACTTTTACTGGCCCTACTCCCACTTGTACGTACTTTCATACATTTCTTTTCCCCACTTTGGTTTGCTGCTTTGAGCCTTTTACCTTATTTTATTTTATTTCCTTTTAAAACGGTCGCGATCCTCGAGGGGACCGCCCCCCATTTTTTCGGGGCGGGCGCGATAGCTGGCGACTTTGCTGGGGATACACTTAAGAGGACTCAGGCTGTCACTTTGGTGGTTTTTATATTCTAAAGGGCATGTCTTTTACTAATTACTCTATACTTCTATAATTCTTTTTTAGGCTATAAACTTGTTTGCACAGGTACCTGCGACTCAAAAGAAACTGCAAGGCCAATGCCATACTGAAACAACAAGACCAATGTCATACTTTACCGCTCTACACACTACACACTTGCGTCAAGCATGACATAACCTGGTTCTGAAACTGAAACCCTTTAAGATTAGATAGGAGAATCAGTAAGTGGCATGGCCGTTGCGGTAGTACTGTCGGTACCAGCACCGAAAGTTTCTCCGCTCGAAACCACCAACCTGAGAAGGTGCTATGGCACCGGAGGTTTAAAGGTTTGGGAACCGGACCTTAATAAGCCTACATTAGACGTCAACCTCTCCACATAGTCACACTTTGCACGTGTGCATTCAAAACTTTTCAAAATACAAAACGGTGCAGATAGGCTGCCCAATTCTTTTCTATCCTCCCCTTACTGAGGATGGAAAAATTTTTCAAAAACAATAAACGGAGTCGATGAGCTACCAGATCCTTCTCCGTTTTTCCCCTGCACTTTTTTACAAACCGGGGGGCGAAAAAACTTTTCAAAATCAAATAACGGCACCGAAAGGCTGTCCATTCTTACTTATCCTTTCCTTACATTTTAACAAGGATGGATACACTGATACACTTTTCCAAAAACTCATAAACGACGCCAGAAGGCTGCCAGACTTTTTCCAAACTCATTCTCAACTTTTAAAAAAACAAAATAAAACTCCCCAAAAGGACAAATCCACTTTTCAAAGACATTTGGTGACGCCGAAAGGCTATCCAGATTCATCTCATACCTTGGGAACACACATCACACTGGGGCAGTACTGACACATCTCTAACGAGTCACTGGGAGAAGAATCCCCATTTCTTTTCTTTGAAGCAACTTACTAACTTTACGTCTACCTCTACTTTCTGACCTCCACTGCAGGTGCACTTCTGATAGAGGTCAACATGGGAAGCTTCTAAGCCTGCTCTCGGCATCATTGACTTCTCTGGGGATCGAGAAAGTCCGAATGGACAATCAGTCCAAATGGCTTTGACTTCCAAATCCAACTTCCAAATCCAAACATTTAGCCTGAGCGGGGCAGATGACAAAATTCAGGGAGGTCAAATCTGAGCAGTACTAGCACATTCGCGATTGTTCGAACCTTTAAGCCGCTGAACCAATAGGCCTATTTCTACCCATATACATCCATAAGCTCTGGCCATGCCCGAGAAGACTCTTGTAAGAGACCCAATTCTCGGCCCACTGTCTTGAAACATTACTTCTCATCATATGCCACACAGGGGCAG
The DNA here is from genome assembly GCA_033977485.1 of Hydrangea macrophylla. Lineage (NCBI taxonomy): Eukaryota > Viridiplantae > Streptophyta > Magnoliopsida > Cornales > Hydrangeaceae > Hydrangea > Hydrangea macrophylla. The sequence goes on along the minus strand of CM066995.1, from coordinate 9,476,302 downwards.
TTTCTCCATACTATTGAATTTATGCTTTGTCTGCTTTGCATATAGTACATACTTTTAAATGAAAAACAAAAAATCTTTGCATCACTCAATAACTGTCATCTTGCTCTCGTTCTTTAAATCTCATGGTTTACTGGATATTACTATTTCGTTACTTGTTGAGTATGACTTAGACATCGTACTAGACTATCAAAATATAGCAAGCTATGTTCAGGTTTACTTGAAAGTGCGACCAGCGCAAAATTATGCCAAGAACAAACTCATTCCACGAATCGACCATTTCACCCTCTGACGATGCTCACATCTCAACAAGAATCAAATGACAAAAGCATACTCAATGCATACTTATCTACGATCGCTTGATGTCATCTGAGTACACAAGAACAGAGCAAACAGCTGACGGGCATGCAAGAACAAGAACACCTTTGTCCATTCTCAGGATCATGACGTACACCGACTGGGGCAGTCTTTGTCCCTCCCAACTCGGCAAAAGAGGTCATCACGACCACTGTCAGCCCATATGGGGCCCCCAAATCCTGGTCAGGAAAGTAAATACGCATTCTTAGAATCTTTAACTTCAATGATGCATATATGTGATCTTTGCTCCCGACTCGACTTGTGTCAAAATGATTAGAGGCAATCATTTCAGCTATCTATACACTACTTTTCCTCGCTAGTCCACTTGAGCCATGCGATAATTTCTTTTCAAACTTAAACCCCTAAGGATCACCCCCTATACTGGGGCAATGCCAAAAGGAAAAAGAAAGAGAAAACAAACAAACTAGAATCAATGCAAAGCTAGAGAAAATCCATATAAGATACAATCTGACTCGGATACATACTTCAAATTGAGGCAATTCTCCCCAGTACATACTTCACCCGGTAATAACGCACCCCATACTAGATTGGGACGAATACAAAAATAAAAAGAAGAATAAAAAGAAAAAGAAAAAGAGCAAAATCAAAATAAGGAAAAAAAGCAGGGCATAAGGTGATCTCAGGAATCTCAACCGACTTTTCAAAATAAATTTTGAGCCTTCATGCGATCCTTTCATTTCTCAACCCATGACCCTGACCTACGTTACAACCCAGTAAAGCCCACTTTGATTGGCACAGGCCTTGTTGGGTTCACTAAATAACATACTTGCATCATTCTAAACGACGGGAGTGCCACATACTTTCAAAGCACAAGATACACTGAAGTGCAATAATCACATAACCGGATTCGGTGAAAACCCGTGAGGGCACAGAGTAAAAATGGTTTCAGAGAGGAGGAGAGCTCAAGAGAAATCAAATACTAAAAAACTGGGTCCTTCTTAAGGACGATCACTGGGGCACTGAGCCCACACAGTCAAATACTTTGTCTTCTAGTACTCAACAGGCGACAAGACAGTCAATATCCACTAACTCATGAGCATTCTTTCACATATGATAGATTCATGCATCATACTCTTGTAAATACGTATACTTAGCATGACACAACTTTCAAAATCCATTCATATCTTTCAGCATAGCAGACAATGCATACTTTCTATGGCAGGGATAACTGGTTTCGACACTACTCTCGAATGACCCAAAAAGCTCACCACTAACCGAGCCACGATATCGACCTTTGCTCAGACTTGCCAACTTCACACTGATCCATCTGCTTAGATCCATATATCAAACCGGTCTTCTCCTCGGTAGATTGTCAAGAAATCTATCCCTCGCTCAGGTCTAACCGTCACGCTCGAATCAGGAATCAGGTGTGAGACCCTCAAGCGGCATCCTGTTCACTCATCATCAGAATCCATAATCAAAATCAGGAATTCAGAATCAGGTGTGAGTCTGTCGAGAGGCTTCCTATTCACATATCTCACCACCGGGAGGAAACCGTTAAGTGGCATCCTGTTCATATCACCTATCATCAGGTATAAGTCCCTCAAATGACAATCAACTTACATCAGCATCAAGCATCAGGATCAGGTATAAGGCACTTAGCGGCGTCCTATCCACTATCCACTCCCAGAATCAGGAGTGAGTTCGTCAAAGAGGCATCCTATTCACGTCATTCTCTATCATTCAATATCAGGACTGAGTCTGTCAAGTGGCATCCTGTTCATATCACCTACCATTAGGTATAAGTTCCTCAAACGGTATCCAACTTACATCGGCATCAAGCATCATGTATTTCTTTTACCCTCCCGCACTATATAGCAATCACGCGCATAGCATTTTGCTGTCCTCACCTTTCCACGGCGATCATGCATACTGCATTTCGCTAATTTCATCACTCTTCATAGGAATCACTCCCCATGTGGCATTTTACTCACAAATCTCACAGCAATCATACCTCACGTGGCATTTTGCTCTCTCATACTCCCAGCAGTCATGCGTATCGCATTCTGTTAGACCTTATCTCCACGGTAATTACCCGTATCGAACTTTGCTATTCTCGTCTCTTATATTCAAGGCAATCACGTGAATCGTATTTTGCCACTCTATAACTTCCCAGCAATCATACCTCACGTGGAATTTTGCTCTCTCATACTCCCAGCAGTCACGCGTATCGCATTCTGTTGGACCTTATCTCCATGGTAATTACTCGTATCGGACTTTGCGATTCTTGTCTCTTATATTCAAGGCAATCACGCGAATCACATTTTGCCACTCTATAACTTCACAGCAATCACGCCTCATGTGGCATTTTGCTCTCTCATACTCCCAGCAGTCACGCGTATCGCATTCTGTTGGACCTTATCTCCACGGTAATTACTCGTATCGGACTTTGCGATTCTTGTCTCTTATATTCAAGGCAATCACGCGAATCGCATTTTGCCACTCTATAACTTCACAGCAATCACGCCTCATGTGGCATTTTGATCTCTCATACTCCCAGCAGTCACGCGTATCGCATTCTGTTGGACCTTATCTCCACGACAATTACCTGTATCGGACTTTGCTATTCTTGTCTCTTATATTCAAGGCAATCACGCGAATCGCATTTTGTCACTCTATAACTTCACAGTAATCACGCCTCACGTGGCATTTTGCTCTCTCACACTCCTAGCAGTCACGCGTATCGCATTCTGTTGGACCTTATCTCCACGGTAATTACCCGTATCAGACTTTGCTATTCTCGTCTCTTATATTCAAGGCAATCACGCGAATCACATTTTCCACTCTATAACTTCATAGCAATCATGCCCCGATACGGCATTTTGCTCTCTTATTTCACAGCAATCACGCCCCACGTGGCATTTCACTCTTTCACATCCACAGCAATCACGCCTCGATGAGGCATTTTGCTCTCTCGTCTTACACTTTTTTTTCATCACTCTTATTCTATAGTAGTATAACTAAGCACGGTCTGATTCTCCGACAGGAGATACGTAGGCACCTCTAAAGGCTCGACCATACCCTTACTTTACTACATTCTTGGTTAAAGTTTGAGATTACGCGACTACGCACTTCTCGGCTACACCGTCTCCCACCATCTCTCAGCTACCTAGGTTCGTACGAACTACGCTCGGTCTGATTCTCCGACAGGAGATACGTAGGCACCTTTAAAGACTCGACCATACCCTCAATTTACTACATTCTTAGTTAAAGTTGAGATTACGCGACTACGCACTTCTCGACTACACCATCTCCCACCATCTCTCAGCTTCCCAGGTTCGTACGAACTACGTACGGTTTGATTCTCCCGAGGGGAGATACGTAGGCAGCTCTACGATCTCGACTATACACTCAATTTATTACATTTTTTATTAAAGTTTGAGATTACGCGATTACGCACTTCTTGACTACACCATCCCTCTCCTACTCGATTCTCACATGAATCCCCAGCGCAGTTGTTTGCCCACTCTGGCAATACTCCTAATCCCCAGCTACCTACTTTGGCACACCAATCAATTACCTACGATGGCATCTCATACCCACTTGCCTACTTTGGCACGTCTTTTTACTTATTCTCATCACTTAAAAGAAAAGGAATGGGCCATCTTTTTCTTTGTCACGAATTGCTTTGCAAAACATGACAAAGAGGGGAAGCTGTAGACACCCCATTTTGACCTACCAAAAAAGAAATAATTATCGCAGGGGGCCCACCAGGCACGCAAGTCAAAGAAAAAGCTTCAGAATCCAACCAGGATCCCCAGAGGTCAAATCAATGCTAAACGTACTGCATTCTGGACTTCCCAGAGGACAATAATCAGGATCGATTCAAACTGAAAGTCAACATATCAGAGTCTGGGATGACCAAAGGCCAAATTCGATTACACCAGGACTAAAAGATGCATCAATACGGGCCTAGAGCACTTCAAATCATCGAAATCTAATAACTGATGGAGTATCGAGTTTCGATTAAAGTTTTGGCGCACCAAAATCAGGGAAAAAAGACACGATCGTCAATCCAAAAACATTAAAAGTTCGATTAGGCATATATGGATGAAAATATCGAGAAACAAATAGGAATTCTGCAAGTCGAATCAGCCTAATCAGATAATCACATAACAAACGACGGCCAACCGAAGTTTCAAAGCTCAATCGAAAAGACAAGGGGGCAAAACGGTCATTTCTAAAGTCAGAGAATCTCAATCGAACCATACCGTTTTAAAGAGAACATCAATACGATTTCAAATCATCTTGAATCAGGAAGATCGGACGGTTGGATCAAAAGATATCGACAGTCAAAGTTTAGATGGCCGAGATCAAACGTCGATAGTTGAAGAAAGCGGAGGCATTCCTGAGTTTCAAACAAATTCTGATCCAACCACATGGATTTGAAGAGGACATTAAACCGATCCCAGATCATTTCAAATCGTCCAAATCGGACGTTTGGATTGAAAAATATCAAAGATCGAAATTCGGAATCAATCGACGGCCCCGATCGGAGGCTGGAACTTACAACCACGCGTTCCGCCTACATGGGATTAAAACCCATGTAGGGTTTGGGAAAAATTTCTATAAATAGAAAGCTTAAAAAAAAAGAAGGGCAGCCTCCCTCAATTTTAAGGCCTTGTTTGGATTAGCCAAAAAAAACCCCTTCACCCTTTGGTTTTGTTTAGTTCAACCATACACATCATATCACCACCAACACACCACCACTGCCTCTACCTAGGGGTGCAACTCGGGCGGGACCCAAAGGGTTTTGGTTCTGCCCAGGCCCGAGCCCGAATTCAAGCAGTCTGCCCAAGCCCGAGCCCGAGCCCGACATTAACCCGAACCTACCAACCCGAGCCCGGTTTGTGAATTAGTTCTCCAACCCGAGCCCGAGCCCGAGCCCGAATTGAGCCCGAATTACAATTTTTTTTTTGGGTGCAAATTGATTTTTAGTATGTAAACAACAATATGTAGAGTATCAAATCTATTTTTTTTGTTTAGATTTGAGAAAAAACATTCATATATTAATTTAATGCTAGATAATATCTAATTGTGTATTATTATCACTAAAAAATACTAGAATATAATGTAAAAAATAATACATATATAGAATTCGGGCTCGGGCTCGGGCTCGGGTTCCACGGGTTAGCAAAATTTTGCCCAAGCCCGGCCCGAATTGAATTCGGGCTTGCATTTTTCTGCCCAAGTCCGCCCATGGTGAACGTATCACGGGCCCAAGCCCGGTAATTTTCGGGCCGGGCTCGGGTTGACCACGGGTTAGCCCGCCCGAGTTGCAGCCCTACCTCTACCACCAAAAACCTAGCATCTTCATCCCATTACCCAGCTCTCCTAAAAAAACCACTTTCTAAAACCCCCCAAAGAGCCCCAGAAAAGGTAACTAAACCAAATAGAGCCTTAAGCCCCAACAGATTCTGAAACCCAACCAAACAGGGCCTTAACCACTTTTCCCTCTCTCACCGCCCATACCACGACCTTCCTCTCATCAAACCGGAGCCAACCGCAGTGGTCTCACCACCAAATCATTTCCACATAAGCCCCACGCGCCTCCTAAACACCTCACGCGTCGCCGCTACACAGAAATAACACCGGCAGTCTTTCCGGCAACAACCGCCAGAAACCACCACCACCAGCCCAATCATCTAGCCAAGACGATCCATACCCCGGCGTCCTGACCTCCAAAGGTTACCAGAGAAGCCTCACGCGCTGCCAGCCCTCCCCTTCGCCTCACCACGCCCAGTCAACAGTCAGCGCTGAGTCAGCGCTGACATAATAATTGATCCATCAACCAGATACTGCCATGTGTCAAGGAATGCTGAGTCAGTAGTCCAGTGGACAGCTACGTGGCCACCATGTCAGCGTTGACTAACTAATCAGAAACTGACACGTGGCATAGACTGTCATGTGTACTGCCACGTATACTGCCATATCACTGACAGGTTGACCAACCAATGACAGGTTGACACATGGCATAGACTGCCATATCATCACGTTGACCAGCAATTCAGAGACTGCCACGTGTTCAGTTGACTGCCTAGTCAGCACATCCAGCAGTGCCCTGTCAGCTTTGACCAGCCAATCAAAAGGCGCCACATGTCTTTGACTGACACATGGCTTGCTAACATGGCACTTGGGCCCCACTTTTGGTTTTTCCTAATTTTCTCCACTCCGGGTTCAAATTTCAACGAACGGACACTTATTTCTAGCTAATTTGGTCATTCCGGACACACTGGTGACCTCAGAATTGGCTAAATCTAAATCTTAAGGGTTGTTTGGAATTATATATGTCCATTTCAGACTATACTGGCCAAATCTAACCCCGTGGGTCCCACTCAACTCAGTTTGGACCCATTTTTGCCAGACTTATGGCTTTTCTGACTCTTCTGGCCCTTCCGAACCCGACAATGACATCCCTTCAAGTCAATTTCGTGTCAAAATATGACTTCGGGCCTTCTCGGCTTATTTCTACGACGTTTTCTCGATTACAATCCTTTTGAAGTTTTAGATTCTTTCTCAACAAACATCGACTGAGTTTCAATAGCCCCTTCTGCACAGGTAACATACTCGAACTCATACTCTTAGTGGTCAGGGGCTCCCTATAAATCCACTGGTCAGTTATTCTGTATTTTTCTTTTCTTTTATTTACTTATATGCTTTAGTGGTGTGGTCTCCCTATAAATCCACTGGTCGGATATTCCGCCTTCTTTTTTTGCCAGTCGGAAGGAGGTCTCGAACTCCAACCGATTGGACTTTATATCCTGCGTCAGCCAGAAGAAGATCTAATGACCCACCTAGCTGAACTTTATCAAACTGTTATATCTTGCGCCAGTCAGAAGGAGGCCTCGAACTCCACCCAATTGGACTTTATATCGTGTGTCAGCCAGAAGGAGATCTAATGACCCACCTGGCTGAACTTTATCAAACTGTTATATCTTGCACCAGTCGGAAGGAGGCCTCAAACTCCACCCGATTGGACTTTATATCCTGCGTCAGTTGGAAGGAGATCTAATGACGCATCCGGCTGAACTTTATCTCTTGTTATAGATATTCGTCGATAAAATCATGAAACAAAAAAATATGATACTTCTCTCCATTTGCATTGGGCACCGACCCTTACTTCTGGCACTTTTACACCACTGGGCACCGATCCTTACTTCCGGCACTTTTTCATTACTTGGGCACCGACCCATACTTCCGGTACACTCTTTTTCATTACTTGGGCACCGACCCTTACTTCTGGCACTTTTTTATTACTTGGGCATCGACCCTTACTTCCGGCACTTTTTCATTACTTGGGCACCGACCCTTACTTCCGGCACATAAAACAAAAAGACAAAAAAATTCATAAAAACAAAAAAACTCATCGCACGGTCGATCTACTCCAACTTTTAATCAAAACACTTTCTCATAATTCATTACTTTCTCAAGGTTAAAGTCTAGGACTACACCGTACAGGTTAAAGTTCCTAGCTACATCGACTTTATTCAAAATATTATTTTTCACACTCACGGTCTAGATCGACCAAACACTCACTCACATACACAGCACAGAACTACGTATGGCCTGATTCTCGAGTCGAGATACGTATGCAACCCACACTTAGGTGCGGCCATAACTTCACTTTCAAACTATCTTATATCGAGATACGTAGTACATACTTTCAAACTATCTTGAGTTGAGATACGTACTACTTTCAAAACTATCTTGAGTCGAGATACGTACTGCTTTCAAAACTATCTCGTGTTGAGATACGTATACATATTTTCAAACTATCTCATGTCGAGATACGTATACATATTTTCAAACCATCTCGTGTCGAGGTACGTACTTTCATACATTTCTTTTCCCCACTTTGGTTCGCTACTTTGAGCCTTTTACCTTATTTTATTTTATTTCCTTTTAAAATGGTCGCGATCCTCGAGGGGATCGCCCCCATTTTTTTGGGGCAGGCGCGACAATATATATATATAGAGATAAGGGGTAAATTGATAATCTTACACACAAAAAGAAGGTAGAGGGAAGGTGAGTGTTATTTTCCAAACTAGAGAAGAGGTTTGTAATACCTGTAATTTTCCTCTACTTATAATATTATCAGTTTTCTGAATTGCCATATCTGGTCTATTATTATTTTATTTGTGTGACTATATCAGTGTAATGTAATTACTAATTAGATAGTAAGTACCACACCGACTCGACCCGGCCGTAATTAGACTTAACTTAGTCCCGTACCTGGACCCGGACATTAAAAATACTACCCGTTTGTACATAAATTGAGACCAACATACATAACGAGGACTTATATACGCAAACTGAAGAAGTGGCACAAAACCCGAGGTGGGCCTCACCATGGCCGGCCACTTGTAGCACATGCAACCCACCTAGACACTTGTCACCACCTCTTATAACACTTGTCCACCTCTAGGACACTTGTCCATGTATGTACACTCTAGCACATGCATGATGACACATATCCCTCCACTATCTCTATATAAACATGCCTATATTCATGCATTACACTTTTGGTCATTTACAATATGCATATAGAGTTAGAGAGAGCTAGGAGATGAACTCCATGGTGAGATAAAAGAAGTTAGAAGAAGAAGAAGAAGAAGAAGAAGCTTCCACCATTGAAGCTTGTGTTCAAGCTTCCTAAGCTCAAATCCAAAGCCCAAGCCCAATTTCAAGTTTAGGTGAGTTTACTAACTCACTTTAGAACATATATAGTATGTAGTAATGTTTAGTAGTGCTTGATGTTGTTATTTTGAAGTTTTCATGCCATGTAAGACAAATCTTCAAATCTGAGAAATAGAAACTTCCAACAGAATGTAGTTTAGTAAAATGAATGTTTTAAGTAGCTCCAAAATCTGAATTAAGCTAGGTTTTTTTGTGGAGAAAGCTAACTCAGTTATCTACAAATAACTCTTCTATAGCTCATTCTAGAAATTATTCCTTCATAGGTGAAATGTATGAACAACGCAGCACTATAAATTTAAGAAATAGAAACTTCCAGCAGAATGTAGTTTAGTAAAATGAACGTTTTAAGTAGCTCAAAAATCTGAATTAAGCTAGGTTTTTTTTTGTGGAGAAAGCTAACTCATTTATCTACAAATAACTCTTATATAGCTCAGTCTAAAAATGAATTCTTCATAGGTGAAATTCACGTACAACGCAGTGCTATAAATCTAGGACAGAGCAGTCTGTAAATATAGAAATGTCTTAGTAAAATAAATGTTTTGAACAGCTCAAAAATCTATATGAAGCTAGATTTTCTTGTACATAAAGATAATCAAAATACCTATAATGTTCTAGTTTTGAGTTTGATCTATAAAGTAATTCATCATGCCCAAATAGATCATACAAATTCAGTCAACACAGTGAAATATATCCTGGCAGATTATAATGTGTTTTGTATGAGGTAATGTTTATGCATTGTGTTGATTGATGATGCTAGTTTTCGAGTACTTGTGTTGCTATGAATATTCGTGCCATGGTAAGTGTTATCGCATAGATGAGCATGTTAAGGGTTTTATCTATATAATTATTATTATCAAATCCATGTTTTATAGATCCATGAGATATACGCTTTGCTGCTGTTGTTATGAGTGTAGTGTGATGACCATTGAGAATCCATACTCAAGTTATATGTTGTATGGCACAATTATTGCATTAATAGTGATTGGGAAAGTTTCCATTGTGAGTATATTAAGGGGTAAAACAAAATGTCGGACATATAGTGAAATCTTAACAGTTATAATTGAAAGTTATTAATGAACTAAACCACGAAATGTATGAATGCATAAGATAATGGAAAACCCTTCAATAATGAATTTTATGCGAATAGGGGACGTTAATCTTTGTTTCTCGTCGTTTGACTCTCGATCAAAGTTGGTTTATAGACCTCGGTGTCATCTTCGGGTATTTCTTGCGGAGTCAGCCTTTCGGTGATCTTGTGGGGTCGATTGGGGAATTATGATTCGTATCCTTGATCTGTGGATCATCATAATGTGTTTAGTCGGGCAGTTAACCTGAGGATTGTTAGTGACGTGTGCAATCAAGCGATTTATTGTCAAGAGTTGTTCTATCCTTGATTTGTGGATCGTCATAACGTGTTCGGTCATGCAGTTGACCTGGGATTGTTAGTGACGTGTGCAATCAAGCAATTTATTGTCAAGAGTTATCCTATCATTGATCTGTGGATCGTCATAACTTGTTCGGTCGTGCAGTTGACCTAAGGATCATTAATGAAGTATGCTATCAAGCGATTTATTGTCAAGAGTTATTCTATCCTTGATCTATGGATCGTCATAACGTGCTCGATCGTGCAGTTGACCTGAGGATCATTAGTGACGTGTGCAATCAAGCGATTTCCTTATCGAGTATTGTTCTTTTTTTAAAACCATGGATGCGTTATACCCCGAATATTAAATACTTTGGAGTTAAGTCTTCTTTTATTCAATGTTGTTGGTCAATTTAGTTCTGGATTAAGTTTCGTAGAGTTGAGACTCCTTTCGATTCTTCGTGTCGAGGTGGTTGGTGAAAGATTGTTTGGTTAACGCAAAGATCCTAAAAGACATATTAAATGTAGTTAATGGATTCTTGTTGTGTGTGGCTATATACGTTCCATTTGATTTAGTTTTCTCACTCGGTTTTCATAAGCTGGCGATGTTCATGTCGCTGGACATTCCCATGTCCAGCTTATCCAGGTGACGAGTACACGGGTTATGATGCTACACAAGAGGAGGACGTGGAGGAAGAATACACCGAAGATGGCTATGGATATGCTAGTTAGAGAGGAGACTAGTGGCTGTCTTTTGTAAATGTTTTTGGTTGTAATCTCTATCAGAATACCTGTCATATCTTTTGTAATAAGTTTTGTGAGGCCCTAGAGCCATAAGACTATGATGTATCTACCATGGTGTACTTAGTTAACTAGTACTGTTGCTTTTCATTATTATAATCATGTAAGCAGACATTGGTTTTATCCTTTAGGTTGTGTTGTTTACTAATAGCATTTTGGTCATGGACAAATCGGTAATGCAACTAGTCATGTGTCTATGAACCCATAAAGGAAATTTATTTTTCCCTATTTTGGTGCTTGGGGTGTGACAAGGTCCTTGTGATTATCAGATACCTCAAGGGAGGTCAGTGTAATTTGCCCATCTTTTTTTTATTGTGTCATATCACCATAATTTTAGTTTTGAAAAAATATGTAACACTCGTATTCGGAAAAAAAAAATTATCTCGTAAATATACATTAATTAATATAATTAGTGTATATGATGGATTAAGGGGATACTGTGGACTCACTCGTTGAAAAGTGTTTAGTGAGAAACACAATTGAAACTCCCCAGTGAGGTGAGACAGGTATTGAAGTGAGACCCAGTGAAGGACCCAGATAATAGAATTTGCATTTACATGTTAAATGCATTTATATAATTAAATAAGTAGATGTTTAAAGTTGCCCTTATAATATATTGCTATATGTTTTAGTTTTGGTACTAATTTGGGTATCCATATAAGGGCATAAATGAAAATGATTCATAATTAGTAGGTATGATAGCAACCTCATAAAATATTTGGGACCATGTTTGAGACCCATACGAAATTTATACAAACACCCATTTAGATATGTGAGGAGTTAATGGAACGTTTGGGGGTTTCATAATAGAGGTTGGAAACTTTGGGGTGTTAAACATAATTAAAAGCATGAGTCATGCTTGGGCTTAGGAAGAAGAGACAAGTGTCCCTCTTGGTTTAATTAGACAAAAAAAAAAAACAAAACAGGTTATAGAGAGAGAGAAGAGTCGGCGAGAGAGAAAGAAAGAGAAGAGAGCTACGTTTGCCATTAATTCGCCGTTCAGTTGCCCTCGTTCGTCCAATTCGCAAATCGAAGTCATATTCGGACTCGTGGAAGTGAGGCGATCATTTATATACCTTTCATTTTCTATTTTAATCTTCAGATTTTGATAACCATTTTAATCGATAACACGTGGTATACTGAAAATGTATAGGATTTATTCCAGAGTGAGAATTGAGTTGGAATTTGGTAGAATTCAGCATCTTTTATCTTTATCGAGTATAATTCGATAGAGGTGAGTTTTCTAACTAAAAGCTTAGATGTGATTATATGTTAGATGATGTAATGACTGGTTAGAATTGTTAAATTCATGTTCTAGTAATTATGCTTATGCTAGGAATGGAATTTACATGTTAAGTATGTGAAAAATTATAATATTTATGTGGCTATGTGTTTATGTGTTAAGTGATCAATGAATTACTAGGAGTAATGTTTCATTGTGGAGTAATACGGGAGGAGAAGGAGAAGAAATCCGTTTTGAGATCAAATGTCCAAGGAATTAAAGTGACTGCGGGACCAAGGGAAAGGACTTCAGGTCAGAATAAATCATTAACCCCAGTTATTATGCGATTACAAATGTGATATGTGCTTAATTGCTACATTATACATGTTCACGTCATTTCAAGCACGTTAGTTTATTCACTAAGCGTAATACTTAAAAAATCATTTTCCTTTTCTGTTGTGGTACATAACAACTACCGCATGTTCTGAACAGATTCCGGAGAGGTGATGATGGAAGCACGGGAGAAGGGCAGGAAGTTGTCTCTTCTCTATAAGTTCATAGTTTTAGTTTTGTCAATGTATAACGGATTTGGGAAAAACTTGTAGTTTTTGAACTTATAATCTTGTAAATTATGTGAATTTGTAACCTAAGACTCATGTTGTAAGTTGAGAATGTTTAATTCTGTATATGAATGTATCTAGTAAGTTATGAAAGTGTTGTGATTTTTATTTTGTACCTGAAGTTTGTGCTTGGGGGCCTTAATTGGAGTTTTACTGTAGAATGCTCTGTTTGTGCAAACCAGTCGACTGATTGGGCGTACAGTCGACTGGATTCGCCTATATTTCATAACAGATTTTAACAGATTCAAAATCAATCGACTGTATTGTCCAATGTAGTTGACTGGGTCATCTTTTCAAAATATGAGCTCTCTGCAAATGCCAATCCAGTCGATCGAACGCAGGCTAGTCGACCAGATTTGATGACCTACTCTGCAAACTTGGTCGACCGACCACATACCAGTCGATCGTTCTCAGGATTTGAGCTCTCTGTAAATGTAAATCTAGTTGACCGGATCCTCGACCAGTTGATCGAATCTGCTGGTTTCTAAATTCAAGTGTTTTATCGTGTATGTGATGGGTGTTACTCTAAACCACATTATTAATTGGTATTTTATCTTAGATAATCCTTTATTAAATGGCCCTAATCCGCGCATGGCGGGATGGAGTGTGACAAAACATATATTTTAGATTTGACACGTACTTAAAATAAAGGGAAGTTTAGTCAAGTTCTCTAATATATATATTTTTTCGTATTAGGTCCAACTAATGTTTTTTAATTAATTAAAAATTCATATGTTATAAAAATTATATTAAAATTCACATAACTTTCATTAAAAAAAATTTTAAACAATTATGTCAAGCTTCACATAAATAAGTTACATGAATTTCATAAATAAATTATACTAGACCTTTTTGGCCTAATACTGTACTTTAGGACCACGACCACGAGGTTGGTGATACCACGTCATTATGTTGATATGATGAGATAGTTTAATTGTATAGTAATATGAGATTTTTTTTAAAAGGGCAAATTATATTTCACCCCTTGTAGTTAGGTCCATTTTCTTTTTACTCCTATAGAGTTCAAAAGTGGATACTTAACCCTCTTGTAGTTTCGGACTAAAAAGTGAAACTATTAATATTTTTCTCAAATATGATTAAAATTATAAAATTGGCTAAAAATATTACCACTTAACCCCCTCTGTGAGATTAACTTTAGGGTTAATACCCTCTATGAAGATATTGTTGTAAATTTGCAATTTAATGCACCTAAGTTGGGTTAATTTTAAACAACACTTAATCCATGTGGGGGATAATTTTGATGTTCATGGCCTATTTGGAGTTAATTTTGACACTTATACTCTCCTATGTGAGACTAATTTAACATTTAATATCATGTGAGGCTATTTTGAGATAAATTTAAATAGTTTCACATTAGTCCAAAACCACAAATGGGGTTAAGTGCCAACTTTTGAAGTACATGAGGTAAAGTGAAAATAGACCTAACAAAAGGGGGGTAAAATGTATTTAACCATTTTCAAAATGGTAGAAATGATATGTATGGAAGTTGTGCCCCTAGAAATATAAATATGGGACATGATTATTTGAAAAACCTATAAGGGTATATGCCATGTTCATATTCTTTCAAATGTCACAGTCATCATAGAATTAATGTGTCACACTACGTCAATATGATGACATAGAGTGACGTGCTCACTGAATAATTTCTCCTTGAATTGACCTTGTTTCAACTCTATGCAGCTGTCGAGCTTATCCATGGGCATTCTTTAAATTTTCACCACCTAAATTTCAACTTCATCCATCTTTAATTAAGTGTCCAATTTTCTTTTCTTTGGAGGTTCCAAAATAAGTATCCAACTTTAAAAATCAATCTCATATAAATTTTCAATAATACCCTTAAAAGTAATATTTATGTATGGTCCATAATTGAGTAGGAAAATCAAACAACTATCACATCCAAAGGAATAGAAAAGTAATTATTTAATGGACTAAAAACATGTACTGCATAAATTATACTCCTACCGTCTCTTTTTTTAAGTCAAACTTTGGTAACTCAATTTATTAAGGGGATCAAAAGAATCTACACCTACTTTTCATAATTACTCATAATCATTACAATTACATTTTTTATTTTGTCTTGGTGTAGATTTGAAGAATTTGTAGTTTTGAAAAGTAAGTAAAAATTGTATACAATTTTAAGAAATGAACACTACATTTGAGACATCTTAAAATGGAATATATGACTCAAAAAACAGGAATGGAAAGAGTACATCTTTGTAATCAACGTGCAAACTTATAATGGACATAGGGAATTGATGATGCCAAAATTTGATAAGAATAAAGTAGAGCAGTTTAAGGGGAGAGAGAGTGAGAGAGACTATTTTTTGTATGTGGTTCAGCCCTGTTAATGAAGGTACCTACGTCCACGTGTGTGTCTGAGCACGTTCACTAGCAGATCACCGGCGGGCCTAGTGAGCCAACAAAGAGGGGCGGCACTACCAGTAATACCGGCCGGGTGTATGCGTACAATGGTGAATTTTGTAGAGGTGTTGTGTATACTAAAGAGTTGGCCTCTTCAATCGGGGGTGAGTGGTCTCTTTTATAGATGTAAGAGACCTACTCGTACATGGATAAGGAAACATAATCCAATTAATAAGATTGGCATTCACTGTGGGGGTTTCCTAATTGGATTAGGAAATAGCTTGCACTTTCCATTAGTCTTCTAGCTTGAGTAGGAAACTGCCCGTAATGCTCGGGATCACGCCTGGGATGCTTGGGATCATGCCTGTGGGCCCGGATGGGTTGTTCCTGCGGTGGGATGTGCCTGTGCAGTTTTCCCGACCTGTTGGCCTGGTGGTGGATGAACCGCTCGGGATGATGAGTAGACTAGACCGCTCGGGATGATGCTTGTCCGAGGAGTTGTGCATGATTTGACCGGGACATGGGCTGGCTGCTGGTTTGAACCGCTCAGTCATAGGATAGAGCCAAATTTGGGTGTATCAGGAATGAATACCTACTACTTCCTTTTTCAAAATACTAGGAAGATGGCCCGTGCAAGGCACGAGCATTGGATTTGGTAGAAAAAATGTAATGTATTATTTTTTTAATTTGTACATGAAAGGGAAAAAAGCTCTAATAATTCTTAAGATGGTGTTAGAAAAAAATATACTTGAACAACATCTATATTAACTGACGTTAAACCTATAATTTCTTGCTGGATAAATAGTACTAATGAAAATATTCAAAAAATTAAAGTGAAGAATTTTATAGACTGACATTTACTTGCTATTTTTTTTTTACCTGTAGAAATGGTATTCAGAATTCATAGGAAAGAAAATATTGAGTCGAAGTAGAGAAATAAAATTTAGCTGTGTTTTATTGTGGATACGTGTCATAGATTTATGATTTGAAAAACAAGTGAAATCAATTATTAAACCCTAACTGTATTGAACATGTACCGTTGGCAAAAGAAATGAGTTATTTGAGTAATGTTCATATTCAATAATTGTATACACTTTAAACTTTTACAGAAGAGTACTAATATACACAAGATAAAAAGGTAATTAATTTACAAGTGTATACACTTTAAATTTTAAGGCTATTTTCTTTAACACATAACATAACACAATACATGGATAATACAATATATATATATATATATATGTCTATGCTAATATAGAAAGAGAAAGGAAGGGATACTAAAAAAGTTTTTCTCACTCCAATAATTACATTAAACCTACATAATTTTCTAAAGAAAATAATTTCACAAAGTATTAAAATGTCATTTCAATTTTTTTTTTATTTTTAAAAATAACTTCTCTCAACTACCCACCCTCATTTTTTTTTCTCTCACACTCACATACTGAGTGACAATCCTCTAGTATATACAAAAAATGATAGTTTACAAAAGACAAAAGAGTAATTTGATAATTCGATTAACAAAAAAAAAAATTTGCAAAAGGTACAAGGGCAATTTGGATATTCTATTTATAATTGTACACACTTTAAACTTATAGGGCATTTTCTTTCTTTAACGTATATAAAATATATACATGTATATATACACATATATACAAAAGTGTAATTAATTACGATAGGCAAAAAGATAACTTGGTAACAAAAGGGTAATTTGCAAGAGGCATAGGGTAATTTGGTTATTCTATATATATATATATATATGATAATAGAATAAAACAATATACAAGTACACACACATACCTACACATACACACAAGGGTAATTTACAAAAGGCTAAAGGATTTTTGGTAATTTCAATTAACGAAAGCAAATTTATAATTGTGTATACTTTAAACTTTAATGCTCTTTTCTTTAATAATATATTCAATATATATACATACATATATATACATAATAAAAATCATATATATACACACAAGGATAATTTACAAAAGATAAAAGGATAATTTAGTAATTCAACTTATTATTGTACACCTTCTAAATACATAAACAATAATAATAACTTATAACATATATATACACACATATATACGAAAGGGTAATTTACAAAAGGCAAAAAGGTAATTTGGTAATTCAATTTATAATTGTACATATTTTAAACTTTAACAAAATGTTACAAAAGGCAAGATGGTAATTTTATATAATAAAATAATATGCACACACGCACATAAGGGCAATTACAAAAGGCAAATGAGTAATTTGGTAATTCAAATTCACTTAAGGCTTGTTTGGTAATTCAAAAAATCATTAAAAGTTATCTTACGGCTCAAACAAGCCTTGCCAACCAACCCTTAATTTACAAAAGAAATTCAAGGCTTGTTTGGTAATTCAAAGATTCCTTGAAAGATGCCTCAAGCTTAAACAAATCTTGTCAAACAAACATTAAGTTACTATTGGTATTTCACATTACATTTATCTACATCAAGATATTATCCGTAAGGTTTGTTCGGTAATTTAAAGGTGTCTTGAAAGATGCCTTAAGGCTCAAACAAGCCTCAAGAACTATTCAATAGTAATTTGTGTAGATAGATGTAATGTGAAATTACCAAATAACCAAATTAAAAATTCAAAATAACCATTAAGACCAAATTAATTTGAAATCTTTATAGAAAATTCCTATTAAGGATCTTTTATATAATACTAGGAAGATGGGCCAGTGCAAGGCACGGGCTTTGGATTTGATAGAAAAAAAATGTAATGTATTATTTTTTAGGGTTAAATATATTTTACACCCTTATAGTTTGTCAACTATGTCAGTTTGGTCCTTATAATTTAGAAAGTATCACTTTAGTCCCTGTAGTTTCAGAAGTGTGTCAATTAAGTCCAATAAGTCTTTTAGTGACGAATAATTTTATCGTTGAAAGTAAAAAAAAAAAAATTTGTCGCAAAAAGTGTTTGAGGGACTAAAATAACACACTTATGAAACTACAGGGACTAAAATGACACTTTCTATACTTCAGGTACCAAAATGACACAAATGGCAAATTAGGAAGGTGTAAAATATAGTTAAGCCCATTTTTTAATGTGTACATGAAAGAGAAAAAAGTTCTAATAATTCTTAAGATTGTGCTAGAAAAAAATATGTTTGAACAACGTCTATATTAACTGACGTTAAACCTAAAACTTTTTGCTGGATAAAGAGTACTAATCAAAATATTTTCAAAAATTTAAAGTGAAGAATTTTATAAACTGACATTTACTTGCTATTTCTTTGACCAGTTATAAATTGTGTTCAGAATTCATGAGAAAAAAATCTTGAGTCAAAATAGAGAAGTAAAATTTAGCTATGTTTATTGTGGATACATTTCATAGATTAGTGATTTGACAAACAAGTAAAATCAAGTATTAAACCCTAAGCGTATTGAACATGCACTGCCGATAATAGAGATGAATAATTTGAGTAATGTTCATATTCCATAATTGTATACACTTTAAACTTTTACAGAAGAGTACTATACACAAGATAAAAGGGCAATTAATTTATAAGTGCACACACTTTAAATTTTAAGACTCTTTTCTTTAACACGTAACATAACACGCAGATTATATATATACACAAATATATACTAATATAGAAAGAGAAAGGAAGGGTACCAAAAAAGTTTCTCATACCAATAATTATAATAAAACCTATACAAATTCCAAATAAAAATTAATAATTTCACAAAGCATTAAAACATCATTTCAAAATTTTTTTTAACGTCTCTCAACTACCCACAGCCACTTTTTTTTTTCCTCTTGCATTCACATAGTGAGAGGCACTCCTCTAGTATATACAAAAAAGGATAGTTTACAAAACATAAAAGGGTAATTTGATAATTCAACTTAACAAAAGAGAAATTTACACAAGGCATAAGGATAATTTGGTCATTCAATTTATAATTGTACACACTTTAAACTTTTAGGTATTTTCTTTAATGTATAGCTAATATATATATACACACATATATACAAAAGTGTAATTACTTACGATGGGCAAAAGGGTAATTTGCAAAAAGCATAAGGGTAATTTGGTTATTAAGTATATATATTTATATATATATCATAATAGAATAAAAGTATACACACATACACACACACAATGGTAATTTACAAAAGGCAAAAGGATTTTTAGTAATTCCAACTAATGAAAGGAATTTGTAATTATGCACACTTAAAACTTTAATGCTATTTTTTTAAAATAATATATTCAATTTATATATATAATAAAATAATATATATGTGTATACACAAGGGTAATTATAAAAGTCCAAGGGTAATTTAGTAATTCAACTTATTATTGTACACACTCTAAACACATGTAGAATAATAATAAATTATAACACACACACACACACACATACACACACACACATATATATATATATATACAAAAGGGTAATTTACAAAAGGCAAAAAATGTAATTTGGTAATTCAATTTATAATTGTACATATTTTAACCTTTAACAAAATGTTATAAAAGGGAAAATAATAATTTTATATAATAAAATAATATAAGTATTTATATATATATATAGATATACACACAACGGTAATTACAAAATGCAAATAGGTAATTTGGTACTTTAATTTAACAAAAGGGTATTTTCTTAATTCAATATATAATTGTACACACTTTAAATACATAAATAATAATAATAAAAATTATAATATGCATATCTATATATACACGTATGTAGAAAATGATAATTTACAAAATTAACTTAAGGCTTGGTGCTAGTGCTTTGTTTGGTAAAGCCCAAAAAAAAAAAACAAAAACAAAAACAAAACACAACAAAACCAAATAAGTTATTAGTGACTTGTTTGGGAAGAACAAAAAAACATACAAATCACAAAGCTGAAAAGAGGTTGTGCCAACCAAGGCACATCCTACAATTGTTGACTTTGGGATTTTTTGAACCAAATTGTAAATTGTAAATATTTTGTAATTATTGCTTGAAAAGTTGATTGAAATCATCATTTGTAGATGAATTTAATTTTAAAAGTTGAACCTAATTATAAATATTTGTAATTACTGTTTGAAAAGTTGATTGAATTAGCATTTTTAGAATAATTAAATTTTAAAAATTGAACTAATAGTAATAAGGGTTGTTTTGTAGGTGAAATGACTAACAACCCTTACAAAATAACAAAAACTCAAAGTAATGATTAAAAGAAAATGGAACAAAAAATAAAAGTAAGGGTAAAAGTGTCATTTCAAACAAATCAAAAAATGACAAATTAGGACAAGGAAAATGGAATTATGCAATTTGCTATCTCTGTTTTCTCTCTACTCTTCAGTCTCCATGTTCTCACATTATAGTAGTATCAAAGAAGAAGTAAAATTACATTTAAGGAGAAACAATTAGAGAAATACCAAATAAGGACAATCAATTGGAATTGTATTATTCATGATTTTTAAGGCTCTTTTATATTATGGTATAGATATTTGTGGTACAAAATGAGGTTTATCCAATGTTATTACTTATTGGGCAAATTACACTTTAATCCATTAAATTATACACCTGTTTTTAATTGGGTCCATAAATTAAATTTTTTTTTTCAATTGGGTCCTTGAACTTCAAAATTTCATTCAATCAGACCCAAATTTTGACACTGTTAGCTTAAATTATGAAAAATTATCACATACGTTTCACTTAATGCTTACCTGTCACATGTTAGGTTAAGACAAGTACGAGAGACTGTGAATGGCTAAACAATTATGCAATTTTGGGTATGATTGAATGCGATTTTGGATCTAGCCGAATGTGTTTTCAAATTGATTGATTGTGATTTCGGATCTGATGGAATGCAATTTTTTGCACTATTCACAATCTCCCGTGTTTGTTTTAACCTAACATGTGATATGTAAGCATTACGCATAACGTACGTGACAATTTCTACTAATTTAAGCTAACAGTGTTAGAATTTAGGTTTGATTGAATGAATTTTTAAAGTTCAAGGATCCAATTGAAAAAAAAATAAGTGTATGGACCCAATTGAAAATAGGTGTATAGTTTAATGGACTAAAGTGTAATTTGCCCTTACTTATTTTATCATGTAATAAAAGAAGGGCCACACAACCATAGCACCCTAAAACCAAAACAATGCTACATAAATCCCAAGGCCCAAATATTTAACACAATAACCCCTTCCCCAACCAAAATGACCTAATTTCCTAATAAACTGAAAATGCCCTCTCCTCCTACACAACAGAAGTGACGACAAACGATACAGTTCAAGCTTTGATTCAAAATTTCAAATTTCCGAGCAAACAAGCTAATTAAAAGCGACGATTCTCAGTGAGATTGGAGGACGAAACACTGACCAGACATAGAAATTTTCCAGAAAAACACAATCACATTGTCAAATGGCAAAGAAAAGCAAGTAGAAATTTTCGTCCAACTCTTATTAATGTTCATAGTTTTCGATTAAATCAAAGAATGCACGCACAAATTTAGTTTTAAAGCCCTAAAAATTGATTTCGAAGCAAGACTTCATAAACAGGAACTTCCAAAATTGAAAATAAGGGTTTATGACAGATAATACTGAAATTATCTGTTACTTGACACACCTAGGGTTTCTGTAGAAGATACAACCTCATTTCTCTTTGTATAAACACAAAATAGTATAATAGATTTGTTGTCTGTTGCTAGTTGCTGTTGAAAAGCACACACCACTACCATTTTTATCTGTGGTCTGATTTGCTATCTGTCAAAGTTGGAGAAAAATACAAATATTACCTGTTGAACAAAACAGATAACATTATCTGTTTATAGCTTTTACACAACATACCATTGCTGTTGTATGATTTGCCACACCACTTTATCTGTTGCAGATTATATGTTGCTTCACATAACCTAATTCTTGTTGAAAAATGTATACCATTAATATTTTGTTGTTTGATTTGCTATACATAAAATTTAATTTGGACAAAAATACCAAATTTATTTATTGAGCAAAACATATAATTTTATCTGTTGTATACAACTTTTACATGACATACATTGCTTTACCTCTTGCACATTATTGATAACTTTATTTATTCTATATTATATAATTTTTAGTTATGCAAACATAATTATCTATAGAGCTTATATTTTCTAGTAATCTGGTAACAAATTTTACCTGTTGAGCAAAACAGATAATATTATCTGTAAATTAAGTTTATCTTAATTGTATTATTTTTAACAGGTGTTACAAAAAAACAAAAACAACTGTGAAGAAGGACAATATAACAACAGAAGACGGAAGGGGAGAGAAGAGCTATGTAGGACAGTTTCGATCTAGTTTGCAGCCTATACAAACCTCAACAGTCTGAAACAAGGTACGTTCGAACTCATAATCTCTTATATCACATTGAGTCAGAAACAGATAATACTATCTGTTGTGAACAACAGAGAATATGTTGTAAACTAGCACGGACACCAATTTGAACAAAAGGCCTCTATCTACCAAACACCTAAATTTACAAAACCAGTTATATTCTATGGATTTCCAAACTAGCCCATAGGTTGGTTTAGGGTTTAGGGTTTTAACTTTGAAAAATGACTTTTTTTTTTTGCAGTGTGGATTGCAGGATAATGGTATGTTACCTGATGAAAGCTTTGATAAATGGCATAACAATTAAAGATAATTTCAAGAAAGAACATGCAAGAATGATGAGAGCATACCTTATTGACCTGTTTCTGAATGATGAGCAGAACTCATGGACCGAGAAGAAGGCCTTACAAAGGAGGGCAACGAATCTCGCAGAAACTATATAGATTATAGTACAGACGACTATTTTTGTATAGATGTATAGAGATAGTCTAATGTGGGATTATGAACAGATAATGAATTAGGGGTTTTTTTTAATGGGATTTATGTGACTGAATAGAAGAAAGCTCATAGTTTGATTTGTGGAATGTGGAAAGACACTCGGTTTTAGAAATGATATGAAGAGGAATTGCAAACCATGTACTTTGATATCCTATAACTTGCAATATGTAAAAAGCTATTATGGATTATGTTCTCTGACTCTCGTGTGCATGAATACTAGTCTGCAAGTTATTTGATATTTGGTGGTTTTGGTGGTTGTGGTGGTGCTGTGATGGCGGTGGTTGTAAACTGTGCTGTTATGGGGGGGAGTGGTGGTGTTGCTGCTGCTCCGATGGTGGTGGTGGTGGTGGTGTAAAATTATGTGTTTTCGAAAACAGATAATATTATGTGTTTTCGAAAACACATAATATTGTGGTGCTGCTGGTGATAGTCGTGGTGGTGCTGTGATGGGGGTGGTGGTAGTGGTAGTGGTGGTGGTGCGGTGGTGCTCCAATGGTGGTGGTGCAGCAAAATTATGTTTTTGAAAATAGATAATATTATCTGTTTTCAAAAACAGATAATATTGTGGTGCTGGTGGTCGTGGTCGTGGTGGTGATGTGATAGCGGTGGTTATGAACTGTGCTGTTAGGGGGGGGGGGGGGGGGGGGGGGGGGGGTTGTAAAATTATCAATTTTCGAAAATAGATGATATTATCAGTTTTCAAAAACAGATAATATTATGGTGCAGCTAGTGGTGGTACTATGATGGCGATGGTTGTGAACTGTACTATTATGGGGGTGAGGGTGGGGGTGGTGCTCCGATGGTAGTGATGGTGCTGCAAAATTAAATGTTTTCGAAAACAGATAATGTTATCTGTTGAGCATGATAGATAATAACATCACAATGATGTTGTTATTGGGTTGGTGGTGGTGCTGCTGCGGTAGTGGTGGTGATGGTGTTGCGAAATTATCTATTTTCGAAAATATATAATATTGTCAAAATAGATAATATTATTTGTTTTAAAAAACAGATAATATTATCTGTTTTGGCGGTCATGACGATGGTGATGGTGATGGCGCTGTGATGATGGTGGTTGTGATGCACTGGTGGTGATGGTGATCATGACGATGGTGGTGGTGATGGCAGTGACGATGGTGGTGGTGGTGGTGGTGGAGTGGACGACGATGGTGATGGTGACGACGATAGAAATGACGATGCTAGTGGTAGTGCTGTAATGGTGCTGGTGCTAGTGCTACAATGGTAGACGTGGTGGTCATAGTGGTGGTTCTGCAATGGTGGACATGGTGGGGGTAGTGGAGCTACGATGGTGGTGGTGTTGCAATGGTGGACACGGTGGCGAGGGTGGTGGTGCTACAATGGTGGTGATTGTGGTGCTGCGATGATGACGATAGTGGTGCTGTGATGGCAGTAGTGGTGGCGCGGTGCGCGTGGTGGCGATGCTGGTGGTGGCGACGACCATGGCGATCGTGCTGGTGGTGAAGATGACGATTGTGGTAGTGGTGGGGGTAGAATTGTCATAAAAAATTTTTTAAAAAGAAAGGGTATAGTTTAGAAACAAATTAACACTTTGAGTTTATATTAAAAAATAAGCCTAATTAGGTTTTTTCAAATTATAGACCAATTTTCAAAAATTTATCTCAAAATTTCCCATAAAAGAATATTATGGTATTAAGTACAAAAAAATGAATTGCTAATGAGTATCAATGAGTTTATTTAGTATTGGAACACCAGGAATCCATTATACTACCACGAATTTATTCCCCCATTATGAACAAAAATAAATGAGCTACTAACTAAATACACATTTAATTTTTTGGAGACCAAATAATTCAATGCTTCAGCCATTATATATGTATATATATATATATATAGTGAAAGCAAATTACTACTAGTACGAAAGAGAAATAGATCGGCGATTATTTGACATAGGAGGGTTAAAACTTGGGTAAAGTCGTAAGAGCATCTTCATTGGGTGGTTTTATACCACAAACTTAAGGTAACTTTACATTGTACACTTGGAGTGATATAGGTTAAACGTTAAATTTGTGAGAAGAAATTTTGTGAAACTTAAATTTGTTGTTCAATTCAGTTTTACTATTGTACAAGACATACGACACATGGTGTGCCGTGAGAGCCCAAATGGGCACACACAAAATCGTGTACCACCAAACAATCTCCCACACGACACACACTGTGTCGTCCAGTTCCCAAATGGCACACAGCGTGCGCCGTTTGGAACTTTTGGCTTTTTTTTTTGTGCATAAATGTTACATATTGTATAAAATAATACCTTATTATTTCAAACGGCTTTGAGAATACCGTTTGAGAAGTAAATCAATGCAGGTGCACACAATTTGTATGGATCATACAACAAATTTAAGGTAAGTTTTATTTAAATTTATTGTATCGATTGGAGATGCTCTAACTACCTTTACAAGGGTAGAAATGAATTATGAATAGGAAATGATGAGAAGCTGCACCGTATTAACTAAATTTACTGTAGTATTTAATAATATCCCATACCTTTTTGATACTCCTATAGATAGATAGATATATATATAGAGAGAGAGAGCGCGCAGAGGTTGTCCTTGTCCACCAGAGGATTACCTGCTCACCCTCTCTCTCTCTCTCTCTGCTGCTGATGTACAGAAATGAAAGAGCGGACAGCGACTTATGATGGAGTGAAGAACAACTGAATCGAGAGAGAGAGAGAGAGAGAGAGAGAGAAAGTTGTGAAAGCTAAAATTAAAAGAGAAGACAACTTCAAATGGAAGGTGTAGGGTTAGTAGAGTGAGAAAGTACTAGAGTAAGAGAGAGAGAGAGAGAGAGGAGAGCTGTATTTCTGCAGGTTTCGTCTAGAAATTGGCAGCAGGTCTTTTAACTTTATCTTCCCAAATAATTCTCTCTCTCTCTCTTATTATATACTGGAGTGGAGAGAGGAACGACACTCTCAATAGCCAGTGTATAATAGCAAGGGGGTGTGTGCCAGAACGATGTGATGGAACAAGCAAGCTCTTCGTGACATTATACTCTCTCACTCTCTCACAATCCCCTCCCCTCCCCTCCCTTCAAAAAAAAAAAAAAATACTCGTAGTTGGTAGTATTCCACAATTATTCTCTCTTCTCTTCTCTTCTCTCAGATATCTATATCTGAGTGTTTTTAATCCATCCTGGGTTTGGGTGGGGACTTCGATGTCGGTTATTCCAAATAATAATAATAACAACTGGGGTTTCATCTTCTCCTTCTTCTCTCTTCCTTCGGTTGTACGAACACAGGAACATCCTCCTCCTTGAATGCACTCACACCACCACCACTACCACCACCACCACCACCACCACCACAGCTTCTGTATCATCACTGTTGTTAACTAATTAACAGTGGTTTATGTATCCTAAAAAAATTAAGTACTTTTTTTTTGTTGACAAGCCCTCCCAATTAATTTGTGGCATTTCTTATGGAGTTTAATCCCAGAAGCCATTCTCTCCAACTGCTGCTTCTGCTTTTACTTGCCTGTTTGATCTTCGATTCGGTGGTTCCAGACGACGGTACGTCAGTCTTCCTCTTTCTATCTTTCTTTCTTTTTTTTTTTCTTTTCTTACAAAAATAAAAATAAAATAAAATCCTCTTTTTTGTTCATCGAGTTATATATATATATATATAAGTATAAAATAAAATTGCCAAAATCTTTACGTTTCAACGATTCTCACTTTCTTTCGAATTTTTAATTGGTATATTTTGGCCTTATTAAAGTTGGAAAACTACGTCATTGTTGTCGTTTAATCTTTGTTGAATGTTGTCTGTGTAGAGCTGTTGGTGAATAGAGTTTAGTTAGTTGGTGTTCATTCATTTGATTTTTGGTTTTCATTTGTTCTCTCTCTCTCTCTCTCTCTCTCTCTCTCCATTGTGCATACATATCATATATGCTCATCAGACAGAACACTGTGATGTGTTTACTCAGAATTTGTTTGTTGTGTTGTGTTGTTTTTTTATTTTATTATGTTTAAATAAATAAATAAAGGGGGAACGTTATTAGAGATAAAGAAGTCGTTTAGAGATGTGGAGAATGTGTTGTATGACTGGACGGACTCACCATCTTCCGACTATTGTATGTGGAGAGGGGTAAACTGTGATAATGTCACCTTCAATGTCAATGCTCTGTAAGTCATTAATTCTCTCTCCATTTCCAAAAAAACTAATTAAGCCTCCCCTCGATCCCCTTCACATATACACACACACACACATGTGGGTTTGATTCTAACTTTGACCTTTGTGTTTTTTGTGTTGTTTCAAACACTGCAGTAATCTATCCGGTTTAAATCTTGATGGGGAAATATCACCTGCCATAGGAGAGCTCAAAGGCCTTCTCTCTATGTACATTTTTTTTATTTTATTTTTTGTACCTTTTATTTTAAACCCATCTCCATTTGTTTAATCTATTAATACTACTACCATCTTTTTGCTGCCTCTTATCCCATATAGTACATGTATATATATTTGTAAATTTTGTTCTTACATTGAGATTTGTTGTACTCCTATAATTATTTCAACAGAGATTTGAGGGGAAATAGCCTCTCAGGACAGATCCCAGATGAAATTGGTGACTGCTCTTCCTTGAAAAGCTTGTAAGTTTTTTTTTTTTTTTTTTAAATTGACATAATATATACCCTATATTATATTATATGTCACTGTCCTGCAGGATTTAAAGAACTCGTATTTTTTTATATTTGATTAATAATGGTTGAATTGAATCTTTGTTGGAATATATATGATAGGGATTTATCCTTCAATGTGTTATATGGAGACGTACCATTTTCAGTATCAAAGTTGAAACAGCTTGAATGCCTGTAAGTTCGTGTGTGAGAGCATACCCTTTGTGTTCAATTCCTTGCTTCTGTGGTTTTCTCTTAAGGAAAATATAAGTAAATACTAATAAGTTTTACTACTTGAATGGGTTTCCAGGGTTTTGAAAAATAATCAGTTGATTGGCCCAATTCCTTCAACCTTGTCTCAAATTCCAAACTTAAAAATTTTGTAAGTGTTGTTTCTGTATTCTCTCTTTCTTGTTCATTATTTCCATCTCCATCTCCATGTCAATGAGACATAGTCTCCCAAAATACTTGTTTCAGAGACCTGGCGCAGAATAAACTCAGTGGTGAAATTCCAAGGCTTATATACTGGAACGAAGTTTTGCAATATCTGTGAGTATACCAATTTTCTGATTGAACGATCTATGGTGATATATTACTTTTCCAATTGTCTTTGCCTGATGCGTTTGAATTCGTATTATTGTGCTAATTGTTTTTATTCACAATTACAGAGGACTGCGAGGGAACAATTTGGTTGGTACACTTTCTCCAGACATGTGTCAGCTGACCGGGTTGTGGTATTTGTAAGTTATTATTGATCACTTCATTCATTCCGATAAAATATCCCACTTCACATATCCTGGTATATCAGGTCATTTGCTAATGTATGTTGGTTTTTCCTACCATCTGCAGTGATGTAAGAAACAATAGTTTGACAGGTGGCATTCCACAGGATATCGGAAACTGCACTGCCTTCCAGGTCTTGTACGTGCCACGCCTAAAGCATTGACTCCTAAATTCTGGATAATGTGTGATAAAAGGTTGACTAAGAAATGTTTGTTCTCTTCTGATTGATAGGGACTTGTCTTACAACCAGCTGACTGGAGAGATTCCATTCAATATTGGATTCCTGCAAGTAGCTACATTGTATGTTCATGCCAGTGTGTTACTTCTACTATGCTTATTTGTATATACTACTAGCGTTGCACTTCTGAACTTTTCTTTTGGAGGCTTAATACTCTAGGTGTTGCTCCTTATTTTTCTTGGTTCTTTCCATGGTTTTGCCTTTATGCACTAGATCTTTGCAAGGTAATCGGCTTTCGGGGCAAATCCCATCTGTGATTGGCCTGATGCAGGCACTCGCTGTGTTGTAAGTGCTTCTTAATTTCAGAATTTAATTGAGTTATAT
This sequence comes from Hydrangea macrophylla, assembly GCA_033977485.1. NCBI lineage: Eukaryota > Viridiplantae > Streptophyta > Magnoliopsida > Cornales > Hydrangeaceae > Hydrangea > Hydrangea macrophylla. The sequence continues at coordinate 9,446,990 of CM066995.1, read as the reverse complement.
TTAAAGGGTTTCCAAGATCGACAATTCTTCAGTCTTTTAAATTTAACTAGCTTTACATCTATGTTGCCTCCTTGTTTTTATTTCAGAGATTTAAGCTGCAACATGTTGAGTGGACCAATTCCGCCTATTCTAGGAAATTTGACTTACACTGAGAAATTGTAAGTACAGGTGCAAGTCGTTGAGTTTACTTTGTTCTTTCCATGGAGTAAAGGTACTCAGAAATACACAGGTTAAGTGTTGACAACACCTACCATGTTTTAGTTCCGATGACTGATGGAATAGACAGCACAACCCTCTTTTAACTTTTATGTAGATTGGCGGATTGCCTACAAAATCCTAGGCTGTCCTACTAACGTTTTATGTTGAGATTTAACATCTCACCCGTGAAGCACTGCACGTAATGTTATATGATGAGATTTAAGATCTCACCAATGAAGAATTGCACTTACAATTTTTATTATACGCAATTCATCTAATCTAATAATTTGCAAATGATAATGGTGTAGGTATCTGCATGGTAACATACTTACTGGATCCATTCCCCCAGAACTTGGAAATATGACAAAGCTTCACTACCTGTATGAATACTTCCTTGTCTTCCAGGCATCTTCTTGTTAATCCAGTTCTCTTATACCTCTAAGTTTTTTAATTAATCATTTTTGCATTCTATGTCTTTTCTTTCGTATTCCACGAGCGGGAGTTGAGAAAACTATTGCAATACATATACAAAACAAATTAGATATACCAGCCTGCTAAAAGACTGAAAAGATACCTTCGTGATGCTGAAGCAGAGGTCATACATAATAATAATAATAATAATAATAATAATAATAATAATAATAATAATAATGGAGATCCTTTTTTTGCAATGCATATGCTATTCAAGATTGTCCATTGGAGTGGATCAGTTTTCTTGTTCTTTACCTACCCAAACAAACAATATGTTGCATTTCCAAGTTAAAAAAAGCTTGCATGTGAAAACTTTATCCTATGCAAATGAATCTCTTTCCTTGTGAATTATTTTTACGAGGCAGGTCAACTAGGTTTTCAATTTTTGTACCTATAAAGTAAACACCACTCAAGTTTGTGGGTTTGGTTGAGCTTATCTCGGTTCGCATCAGGAATTGGTCAACCTGTTCGATACGCATATATGTTTATTTAATCATGTCGTGCGAACCCATTTATAATGAATTTATTTATATCATTAAAATAATTTACTGCCTATGGAAAATCATCATAGATTAGTATGATTCTCTCATATTACTTTAGGTACATGCATAAGGTTCATGTGCTTGAGTTATTTAAAGTTCTTTTCATATTTTTTATTTTGTAATAGTAATTATAAGGGTAAATTACACTCACCTCCCCTGAGGTATGTTCTAATTAAACGGATCTCCCTTGTATTATAAAAAATTACACTTACCTCCCTTGAGGTTTGTAGTTGGGTTACACACTTACTCTCACCTTCCATGCTGTTAGTCAAACGTTAGTTTACAGGGGAAAAAAAAAAGGTTAACTTTCTGTTAATTTTTGTTGTAAAGACTAGTTTACCCTTATCAGTCATAACTTGGGGAAAAAAAAACTAAAAACAACTTTTGTTCTCTCTCTCTCTCTCTCTCTCAATATTCATGGTTGTATACATGTATGTCTATACATATATATATATCACCGCCATTGTCACTCAGACTCACTTTCCAAATTTCGAACCTTCAAAATTGTGGGCAATCCTATATACATTCCTAATTAAATTCAGAGAGAGAACTCATTTATTTCAATTGAATTAGTCACAAAGCATTTGAAATGTAAAACTAGGCGAGAAGAAGAGACAGGAATGTCTTCTCAAAAAAAAAAAAAAAAAGAGACAAGAATGAGGGCTTGGAGGAACAAAAAGAGGCTTGGGATTGACCATTGAATAACAATGGTTGGGTGGGTATACACCATTTCTGATCTTCATATCACTTCCAAACAGAATCGCACCATCCCTCATCACCATTCAACCCAGCTACTACCTGTGAGATTAACTAGGCTTGTGACCACGACCATGATGTATGTATTCAACACCAATTTGTACTCTTCTTGATATTAATATTAATAAAAATTGTTGGTCTACAACATATGTAATTCCACATTTCAACCTAGGGCAAAGATGAATGATCCAAACTTTTAGAGAGAGAGAGTTAGGCGATCACCCACATCTCTTCCTCAAAAGCCTCGGTCTATCTCTGTCTTCATCTTCTGCAAATGCACGAAAAAAGTGATTAGAGAAACTTTGGGGAGAGAATATTTGAGATTGGGCTATTGAGGGAGAGAGAACGGGAGAGGTGGATAATGGTGCCATGGCAATTGCTGGGTTGGAGAATGAGAGGAGGAAGAAGACATGCAGTAATCTTTGGCTATTGTCTTTGACCTTAATTTGACTTGCAATTATGCAAATAAAAGGAGGGCAAGATAGTCAATTGACTACAACCGTAACCTTAGTTTACCGACAACCACCGACAAGGGAAGTCAGTGTAATTTTCAATTACACAGGGCAGGTCTGTGTAATTAGGTCATAACTCATGGGAGGTGAGTGTAATTTACCCTAATTATAAAGCATGTTAATTAACTACAGATAAATATTTTATGTAACTAGGTTCACAGGTTATGCATGTCAACCTTAATGTGAAATGTGAGATGTTTGCTGAAATGGCTTACACGTGTTATTTTGTGTTACAAATGTAATATTCAGATTGGGTTAAAGTTGAATCATGTCGCATTTGAGTTGACCCACATAGCAGGTACTTATGCCTTAGCCACCCATGACAGGACTACCATCCCTGTACGGGACACTATGGATGCATTTGATAACCCAATTAAGTGCTAAAAAAGAAAAGTTTCAGCACTTATTTTTTTAGCAGTGCATTTGATACTATACCATTTTACTGAAAAACAGTTGTAAAAATCTACTGAAAACTTTAAGTGAAAAAATTTTCTATTGAAAAAAATCACTGAATACAGCATATTTTTAGCACTTGAAACATTGTTTTCAGTTCAGTGGCTTAAAATTTTCAGTACTAAAATTAAGTGCTTAATTTTTAGTTTTATCAAGCGGGATCTATCTCTTGATCAAAATCATTTAATTCATGGTTTTGTTGTCCACCCTTCTGCGTGCACTTATGCACCACTTGATGTTTAACTAAGAACACATCATATTTCATCTTTGCTGTAGACACTGTATTAGGAGTGCTTTTGTTTGCTAGTGATGATCTTGAGAAGGTACTTCATTATCAAGTGTGTTTTAATAGAAAGTCCTTCGCAGGGAATTGAATGATAATCGGCTCACTGGGCGTATTCCACCTGCACTTGGGCAGCTCACTGAATTGTTTGACCTGTATATCATTTCTCCCTTGCTACTTCCAGTAAAGCAGTTTTTGCTTTCCCTAGAGCTAGTTACTGAAACAATATTCTTGCAGGAATGTTGCTAACAACAACCTTGATGGTCCTATACCTGATAATCTCAGCTCATGTACCAATCTCAACAGCCTGTAAGCATTTTAGTTCGCTCTTGTTACCATGCTTTTGAAATTTCAACTCTGACGTATTTGGAGAAGTAACTGACTGTATTGGTTTAATGGCAGCAATGTGCATGGGAACAAGTTGAATGGAAACATTCCACCTGCATTTGAAAAGCTGGAAAGTATGACATATTTGTGAGTTCCAGCCTTCATATTTTTTCTTCTGTTGTCCTTGCAACTGTGACAAAGACCATGCAGTTTTTCTTGCTCTTCAGAAGTTCAAATTTTCAGACCCTTCTTCGGTTGAATCACCCCAAACACGCGCATCAGATTCACCACCCTGGAGGGGTGTCCTAAGAGACGCCTAGCTTGAAAATTCTTCCTTACCCCCATTTTTGTCACTCTTGATAGTGTCGAGGACTCCTAAAATAATACGGTGAAAATTTTTATTTTACTAGATGCACATTTGTGTGCCCGAGTACGACATTAATATCTGGAAAGGTATGTTTGAGGAACAAAGAGAACATACAAAAAAGTCAAACAAGAGATCAAGTAGACCCAAGTCAAATGAATGGATGGTAGATTAAACTTGATATGGCGGGAAAAACATAAACACCAAGTATGTCCCTTTAATTCAGGTGCTTCTATTGAGGAGATAAATAGGAGACGACTCTTGGGAAGAGGTTTTAGTGAACTTGTTTGAAGTTCTATGGTATCATGGGCACAAGTGTCACGGTAAATTAAGCAATTCAGTTTGAGCCTTTTAGACGGTATGTATGATGAAAAGAATGGTGATAACTTAAGGTTCCAGAAATGTGTGATCCTTGTTAACAATGGAGTGTCATGCATCCTACTGTCTCATAAGCTGCTAAAAAAAAAAGAAAAATACAATTTGGTGTATAGATGGCATGGGAAATTATGTAGATGTTCTAAACCGATACCAATGTCTGGTACTGGAGCATACCAAAAATATTATTCCCCTGCACAAAAGCCCAAATATGAACATCAAGTACTTGAAGTACTGCTTTTTGTTTTCTCTTCTTTATTTATATATATATATATATATTTGGTGTTTTTTAAGTAGCCAGTGCTCGGTGCTTCTTCTTGATATTTGGTTTAATTTACTTTTTCAGGAATCTCTCCTCCAACAATCTTAGGGGTTCGATTCCAATTGAGCTTTCCCGGATTGGTAATTTGGACACGCTGTAAGTTCTCAGTTCTACTTTATTGTTACCCAATCTCCATGTTATCTAATTCAGCTATTAAGGTTGCTTAATTTATGTAATTGATATACCCTTGTTCATTTAATTCTTGGCTCAGGGACATCTCAAATAACAGGATTAGTGGTTCTATTCCTTCTTCTCTTGGAGATTTGGAACATCTTCTAAAATTGTGAGTTTTATTATTTGGTACTTTTATGTTCTATCTTTTTTTCTGTTTTTGTCACACCCTCTATTTTTATGTTACAGAAATTTAAGCAAGAACAGTTTGGCTGGGCTCATACCTGCTGAGTTTGGTAACCTAAGAAGTGTTATGGAGATGTAAGAAGCCTTTGAACGTGTTTTTGGTGTAATACTTTCTACCTTTTTCACTTTTTGACTTTGCAAATCATACCCTGCCTTGTAGTGATCTTTCAAATAATCATCTCAATGGCCTGATTCCTCGAGAACTTGATCAGATTCAAAATCTCTTCTTGTTGTAAGTTTCATTCCCTGTTTCATCTTCATATAAGGCAGTGAGCCTGTTTGTCTATGCTTATGGAGGCCCCAAATATGGTTTTGAATTGCAATTGGACGTTTGGCAAACACCGTGATTGTGGTTGCAATTGCAATGGCCGCAACAGTTTTTGCCAAATGTCCCCTAAATGGTGACCATGAGGGACCAAACCAATTTATTTACTTATTCACTGTCGCAAGTTTTGAAATATGACCTTTCAATTTTATCCACTGTAGTAGGAAAGATCTTATTTATTAAGGTCTGAAAAACCTGGTGAATGAGGCCAGTGTTCAGTACTTTCATGTTCAAATGGACGCTCAGAGAATTTTATCCATTTAGAAATCTTCAAATTCTTCGGTATCTGCATTCTTTAAGTGATAGTTTCCCCTTCTCGGTTGAATCATTTGGCTTTATTAGATATACCCCTGCCAAAATAAATTTTCTTATTCACCAGTTCTATTCTATTTTAGATTTGGTATTTTCATGGTTTTTTGAACATACTGACGATGTCAGGTTACTCTTAAATCTATTATAATCTCTGGGTGCAATATAATGACAGGAGAGTGGAAAACAACAATTTATCTGGCGATGTGACATCACTGGTCAATTGCCTCAGCCTTTCAGTCCTGTAAGTTTATTATGATTCATTTAATGTAGTTAGTTAAATATGGTAAAGGTATTATGTTTTTGTTTGCTATGGTCAACTAACAGTGTCTTTGCAGAAATGTTTCGTATAACAACCTAGTTGGGGATATACCTATTGGCAACAACTTCTCGAGGTTTTTGCCCGACAGGTTAGATATCATGGCATACTTGTTACTTTTGTTTATTGTATTGATATTCAACAAACAGATTCTTTGGATAGAGTTGATGTAAAATAGAAGCAGTACAAAAATTAATCTGATTATAAAAAATTGAAACTAGCAACAGAAATCAGAATTACAATAACTAAAAAGAAAGCAGAAACTGGAAAACAGAAATATCAGACCGAGGCCTGCCTGTGATATATACATAGTTTCCTTAAAATAAATTCGTCGCTTCACCAGAAGTGCACCAGGATATCTCCGGCGTCCGTCTCCCAGGATACATCTGCTACTAACAGTCAACAAGCATTGTGTTCGACTGTTCCAGCGAACCAGCTATGTTAATAACTCTCTCTGGAAAAAAATTAAAACTGGAAGGAGGAACTGAAGAACAGTCTCTGGAAACTGTATCTGGATTGAAGAAGAGGGAGGATTTATTGGACGAATAGTAGTGAAATAAATCACAGTCCTTTCAATTTTTGCTACAGTTCAGAAATTCCAAAAGTTTTTGGAGTTAATTTCTGTAATACAAAATATGTGCAGAAATTCCAAGAGTCATCCTCAATTCTGTATATACAGAAATTGAAAAACTTGAAAATTGAGGAGGCCAAAAAGAAATGCTTGTGTAGGACGCACCTGCGACTGCGACCCGACCCGGCACCGACGGTGGCGGCGGCGCCCGCACGTGCGTGTATGGAGTAAACCCAATGGGCCTTAGGTCCTTCCCCTCCCACAAAAGTTGGGTACCCCTTGGGGCTCAAATCCATATCTTGAAGTAGTTTTATAAATGCACTTGAAACTCCTAATTTTCTTATGTGGGACAAGGTAAGTTGTGAACCTTTTCCATTTCAACAACTCCTTGTATGGGGCAACCTTTGAGCATTAATTTTTTATTCACCCAACAATGTTTTTGGACATGTGAAATGTTTTTGGACATGTGTAAAGCCCAAACCCATATCTTGAAGCAACTTTACCAGACTTGTTGAACTTCTCTAGAATTTTGTTTACATAATGTGGCCGTGACAAAACAAGGCCATTTGAATTTCTAGAGATCTGGATGCCTAATATAACATCATCAAGTCCTATATCTTTTATGTCAAATTTAGAATTCAATATTTTCTTAGTTGAGGTAATAATTTTATCATTACTTACCATAATTAGCATGTCATCAACATATAAACACAAGATGACATCGCCATCACTCGTGTCTTTGACATAAATGCATTTGTCACATTTGTTGTTCTTAAATCCACTAGAAATCATTGCTTTGTCAAATTTCTCATGCTATTGTTTAGGAGCTTGCTTTAAGCCAGACAATGATTCAACAAGCTTGCATACTTTCTTTTCTTGCCCTAGAGTAGAAAACCCTTCGGGTTGTTCCATGTAGATTTCTTCATTCAAATCTCCATTAAGAAAGACACTCTTAACATCCATTTGATGTATTTCGAGATCTCGCAGAGTTGTGATTGTAATAATCTTTTGAATGGATGCTATTCTCGTAACAGGAAACTACGTATCAAAGTAGTCTAGATCCTCCTTTTGTCTATACCCTTTAATCACAAGCCTTGCCTTTTACTTATCAATAGTGCCATCTGTTTTCATTTTTTTTTTAAAATCCATTTGTACCCTAAAAGCTTACAACAAGGAGGCAGATCTACCAGTTCCCAAGTATGGTTTTGTAAGATGGAATCAATTTCACTCTTGATTGCTTCTTTCCATAATGGACCCTCTAGTGATCTTATAGATTCATCATAGCTTTGAGGCTCTCTTTCTAACAAATAGGCTAGAAAGTCGGGACCAAAAGACTTTGGTGTTCTAACCCTTTTTTCACGTATAGGCTCAACATCTACATTCTCTTATTGGGTTTTGCTACTTTATCCAATAGTCTCAATTGTGCGTTTTTTAGAACTATATTTCTCTTTACAAGGAAATATATTCTCAAAGAACGAAGCATTCCTAGACTCCATGATCGTGTTTTTGTGTATATATGAGTTTTCAGATTTGTGTACAAGGAACCGATATGCATTGTTATTATGTGCATAGCCAATGAATAAACAATCAACAGTTTTTGGACCTATCCTTTCTTTCTTAGGAGTAGGTACAAGAACCTTTACAAGACACCCCTACATTCGTAAGAACTTATAGGAAGGTTTTCGACCATTCCACTGTTCATACGGGATTTGATCAACTTTCTTTCGAGGTACCTTATTTAAAATGTAATTTACAGAGAGAATTGCCTCCCCCCATAAGTTCTGTGACAATCCAGATTTTATTAACATAGCATTCATCATTTCTTTTAAGGTACGATTTTTCCTTTCAACAACTCCATTTGATGGAGGCGAGTAAGGTGCGGTGGTTTGGTGAATAATTCCGTGTTGTGCACAATATTCACCATACGGTGTTACATATTCACCTCCCCTATCACTCCTTAACACCTTAATCTTTGTGCTTAGTTGATTTTCAACCTCTATCGTGTACATCATGAACTTATCCAAAGCTTCATCCTTACTTTTTAGTAAATACACATAATAATATTTAGTGCAATCATCAACAAAAGTAGTAAAATACTTATTGCCACCTCTTGATTGAACCATTTTTAAGTCGCATACATCTGTGTGGATTAATTCCAACGGTTCAGTGTTTTCTTTCAATTGATTGAAATGAAATCTTTATTAACTTTGCTTCAACACGTTTCACATTTATAACTTGTATCAATTTGAAAGTTGGGTATGTGGTCTAATTTAATTAATCTTCTCAAAGAATTCAAATTAACATGTCCTAATCTACCATGCCATAAATTGGAAGACTCAAGCAAGTAGGTAGAAGAGGTACTCGTTTTATTGATATTGTTTTTCGGTGCAATGGTCATTACATTAAGCTTAAATAATCCATCACTTATGTACCCCTTCCCCACATATATCCTAGCTTTAGTCAGCAAGGGTCTGACTCAAAAACCATTAGGAAGCCATGCTTGCTCTGAAGAGAACTAGACACTAGGTTCTTGCGAATATTTGGCACATATAGGACATTGTTCAGAGTTGGCTCTTTCCTTGAAATAATCTTCAGAATTATCTTTTATTGACCTTCCACATCAGAAGAGGCTGAGTTGCCTATGAACATTTTCTCACCATTATTCATTGGTTCGAAGGAAGTGAATATTGCTTTGTCAAAGCATATGTGGCAATTGACACCAGTGTCTATCCACCTTTCCTTCGGTTTTGAACCCACCAAGTTCACTTCAGAGACCACAATTGACAGATTAATTTCAAAAACATCCCTCAACATAGTCTAATTCTGCCATGTTAGCTTCTTGATTTTTCTTGAATTTTTTTTGTGACAAACGACACTCAGAAGCACAGTGTCCTGTCTTACCACAGTTGTACCATTTCCCTTGAAACTGAAATTTAGGTTTCTTGGAGATACCCCATTTTGGATCCTTTGCCAGAAGAAGATTTTTTTTTTTCACACTTGAACTTTGACCACACTCAACCACTTAAGCTTTTGGCCATAATATTATTTCCCACTTTCCTGTCAGCCCCTTTGTTATCTTCCTCAATACAATCAGATCTTCAATTTTTATCTCCTTTCGCTTGTGCTTTAGGTAGTTCTTGAAGTCCTTCCAAGTAAGGGCAGTTTCTCAATAATGGCAGCAATTTGAAAGTTTTCACTCAAGATCTCATTCCTTCAGAATGGATTTCATGCGAGATCACAGTTTTTGAGTCCATTTTATAATCGAGGAATCTCCCCACTATAAACTTCGTTGACCCGGCATCCTCAGTTTTGTATTTTCTGTCTAAGGACTTCCACAGTTCCTTTGCAGTGGTCTTAACACTATACACATTATAGAGTGTATCGTGCAAGCCATTCAACCCAAAAGTCTTGGGAGTTAATATCTGTAATACAAAACATGTGCAGAAATTCCAAGAGTCATCCTCAATTCTATATATACATTGTTGAATTGGAGCATCCAACCCAAAACCAATTGGCAATGGGTGGAGTAGCCCCTTGAACTTATATATTGAGTAGCTAGGTTATAAGTCCCCGATGTGGGACAAACAATCTCAACATACATAAATTGAAAAACTTGGAAATTGAGGGGTCCAAAAAGAAATACTTGTGTAGGCCGCACCCACGACCAGGCACGGCTGGACAGGGGCGACGCGCATCGAGTAAACCCAATGGGCCTTAGTTCCTTCCCCTTCCACAAAAGTGGGTATCCCTTGGAGCCCAAACCCATTGCTTGAAGTTGCTTTATAAATGCACTTGAAACTTCTTTTAATTTTCCGATGTGGGATAAGGTAAGTTCATTTTAACAACTCCTTGTAAGGGGCAACCTTTGAATATTAATTTTTTATTCACTCAATAATGTTTTTGGACCTGTGAATATCCAAACTTCATCTCCTCATGGAGGAGAACACAAAATCACAAGGACCCCACTCAAACTCTAGTGGCCCCTACTTCTATTATGCCTTAAACATGGCCAAAATCACATATTTATCCAACAACTTTTACTTAGTAATTTATATTTGAAAAAGAGTAACTGAGCTTTATTTTATCTGTGCATCCAACAACTTTTACTTAGTAATTTATATTTGAAAAATAGTAACTGAGCTTTGTTTTATCTGTGCATTGAACAAGGTTATTTTGGCTGCCTTAGTCTCCTTTCTCTGACCTATTCTACTCTTATATTACATGTTTCCCAGCTTCATAGGAAATCCTGGCCTTTGTGGTTATTGGCTTAGTTCTCCCTGCCATGCATCTCGACCGACAGAGCGAGGTAAACATGCCTTAAAAGATATATCTTTTTCATCCTTTCGAGTAAAACCCAAAATATGCCAATCTTTAATTTTCATTTATGGATGTATGTGGTTTTGATATAATATGATCTTATGTAGAATTTTTTTTCCTTACACGGCTAAGATTTATTTTAGCAACAAACCTTAACATGTAAGGTATACAAAAGACCCCAAACTATAAAAAAGCCTGAGCAATCAACACCCCCATACCACCCCCCCTAAAAGAAAATAATGCCCAAAACATCAACTTACAAGCCAACCATCTACCCCCATTGCTGAAAATATTAGATAATCAACAACCAATTAACTATACCCACAACTACACCCAACAACATACCCACATGGGATAATTTCCGCAATAAATGGGCTGCACCTATCTAACCCAAAAAACTTAACAAGGTTTTGGAGGCCCACTTTCTGTTTGAGAAAGATTGTGTACTCAGCCTGCAGCTTTAAGCCATTGAAATATTACATGAACTGATATTTCAGTAAATGTTTGCACTATACCATTGGTCTTATGTGAGAATACTTTATTCGTCTTCTTTTTCTTTATGTGCACACGTGCATGAACTTGGTCATAATTCATGGTTGATGTCTTTTCATGGTGACAGGACAAGGATATTTTAATTTCAGCATAAATATTCTAGTATGCAAATTTAAAGGTTCAATTTCTGATGAGTAAGAAATTTGGAGAAACTTTTTATTTCTCATTCATGACAGTTTTAGACTTTAGCGTTAATCCCTGATTATGTCCAGAAGAAGTCCATAATATCTTGATAGCCATTTTGTTTGTAAAGTTGTCTATTCAAGAAATGGCTTAGAATTGAGATTGCTTTTGACTTGGGAAAGTTGCATCTTTTATTGCTAATGAACTTTCCTAGTCTTTTTTGTAACATGCATCGACTTTCTTGCTTGCTAGGCATTAATTTTCTTCTTATCCTTTTTTTTTTTTCGCTATGCAGCGACACTTTCTAAAGCGGCTATATTGGGGATTGCATTGGGAGCGCTTGTAATTCTTCTCATGATCTTAGTTGCAGCATTCCGGCCCCATAATCCAACACCATTTCTGGAAGGACCACTTGACAAACCAGGTTGATTTGCAATAGTCCTTCAACACATCATCAATATACTTTTTGATCTCTGCTAAATGTTCCTCTTTGGCTTCTGACTCTTTTTGTGTGTGTTGAGAACAGTCAATTACTCATCACCGAAGCTTGTGATTCTTCACATGAATATGGCCCTTCATGTGTATGAAGACATTATGAGAATGACCGAGAACTTGAGTGAGAAGTTTATAATTGGTTATGGTGCATCAAGTACCGTGTACAAATGTGTTCTTAAAAATTGCAAGCCAGTGGCAATTAAGAGACTCTATTCGCACTACCCTCAGTGCCTAAAGGAATTTGAAACAGAACTTACGACAGTTGGAAGCATCAAACATAGGAATCTTGTCAGCCTCCAAGGATATTCATTGTCGCCCTCGGGGAATCTTCTATTCTATGATTACATGGAGAATGGAAGCCTCTGGGATCTCCTTCATGGTAAGCATTCTGATACTACCTTCGTCCCATTTTATGTTCTATCTTGGGGAATCCAACTATTTAAGGGGACAAAAAGAAGAATAATGATTGGGGCACAAAAGGATACAAAAAACTTCCACAAAATGAGTGGAAAGTCTATGTGGCACAGTGGGACCTGCCAGCAATTAATGGAAACAATGCTTAATTACTGGCGGGTCCCACTGTGCCACATAGACTTTCCACTCATTTTGTGGAAGTTTTTTGTATCCTTTTGTGCCCCTAGCATTGTTGCAAAAAGAATCTACACCTACTTTCCACAATTGCCCATAATCATTGCACTTTATTTTTTTATTTTGTTTTGGTATTGATTGCAAGGAACGGTAGTTGGGGAAACTAAGTAAAATTTATATATACCAATTTAGGAAAGTGGACAATAATTTTGGGACATCCCAAAAAGGAAAGATGGACACATAAAATGGGACGGTGGGAGTATCATTTTGCGTGAAGCATTACATTATGAAATTTCCGTGCTCATTTTCTCTACTGAACTACATTTGGATTTTGGAAATTTGAACCCATTAACTACCCATACTTTTCGATGAATGAATCTAGCATGGACACCAGTGTATTCTATAATTGAATATAGCGTCGGGGCATCATTACGTGCCTGTCAGCATATACTCTCCCTTATTGTTTCTGAAGCATATACTTTGTGACTTGTAGGGCCCACTAAGAAGAAAAAACTTGAGTGGGATACACGTCTTCAGATTGCATTTGGAGCAGCTGAAGGGCTCACATATCTTCATCATGACTGTAGCCCTCGCATAATCCACAGGGATGTCAAGTCTTCCAACATTCTATTGGACAAGGATTTTGAGGCCCATCTTACAGACTTTGGCATTGCCAAGAGTTTATGCACCACTAAGTCCTATACTTCTACTTACATAATGGGTACCATTGGTTATATAGATCCTGAATATGCCCGAACTTCCCGTCTCACTGAGAAGTCTGATGTCTACAGCTACGGGATTGTTTTACTTGAGTTACTGACTGGAAGGAAAGCAGTGGACAATGAATCCAACCTCCACCATCTGGTCAGTATTCTCCATCTTGATAAGCCAATTGTGCACCTAAAAAAATTTAAATATGTGGCCGCGCTATGAAAAAGGGGCCCCAAGGTTTTTATAGGAATGATGTCATAGGAAGCTGCGTGTGCTGTAAATATTGTGTTGGAAAAAGTTAGAACTGTAATAGCGAAAGTGAGGAGAAATTCCTTGCAAGATTAAGATGGTCTGATATCCCCTCAATTTTAAGATAGTTATATATATTATATGGAGGACGAAGATATACAAGTTACCTGGCCATCGTCAAATTTAATTCAGTATTTGAGAGTCCTGGTGAAGTATAATGGTGAATCCCTACCAATAATTAGAAAGTCAAGGATGAGGGAAAAATGGGTTGGAATATGGACTATTTTTAAATTTTTCTACGATATCGTTAGCAGCAGCTCACTGTTGAATATCTGTTAATTTTGGGGCTGATATTTTTTTTCCTTGTAGTAGTAGATTAATCTTGAGCTGACTAGATGACAATTTATTATGGATTTTCAGAACTGTATTTGAGAATGTACCAAAATGGTTTACTTAGTCATCTCTCACAATTTCATTAATTTTTTAATGTCAGATCTTGTCCAAGACAGCTAACAATGCAGTGATGGAAACTGTTGATCCCGAGATCTCGGCAACATGTAAAGATCTAGGAGAAGTAAAAAAAGCATTTCAGCTTGCTCTTCTGTGCACCAAGAGACAGCCATCAGATAGACCAACCATGCATGAAGTGACACGTGTCCTCAAAAGCCTTGTGCCATCCGATCCACCAAAAGAAACCCAGCCTGCACCACCGCTCCAGTCTGCTAAGGTGTCGTGCTACGTGGATGAATACGCTAATCTGAAGACTCCTCACTTGGTGAACTGCTCATCCATGAGCACCTCAGATGCCCAACTCTTCTTAAAATTTGGAGAGGTAATATCCCAGAACAGTCAGTGAAGACTTTCTATTGTATGGAGAAATTCAAATTTGGCAAGAAAGCAAATCTGTATAAAAAGATGTGGTGGTACCAATTATTGTAGCTAGAAAGTTGAAACAGGGCTTCTAGTAGTAGATAGAGAGATGTAAAGTAACTGTATTACCCCCACCCCAATTCTTACATCTCTGCTATACTTTGCTTTGGTGTGTCAAATTATTGCTGTAGTTTTGTCATACCGGAGTTGGGACCCACTTTGGTTCTGGGACTTGGCGCTGGAGTGCAATGGTGGAAAGTTTGCAAAAGAAAGTATTTATTATATTGGGAGAAGTATTACAAGTGGTAGATGATTCCCATAATACATGTCTAAGTCTCATTATATAGACTTATAAGGAGTCTACTGTAGTGGATTTCAAAATCCTATTTTTACAAAATCTTATGTTGTACCAACTCATTTACTTCCAAAGACCAAATACTAGAAGAATGCAAAAGAGTAGTAATGAATTTATCTCTAATAAATATTCTTTTATTATATCTACTGTCCTTTTAACATCTTTAGTCAATACATTTTAATGGAGCTAGTCCACTTGTCCTCAATCACGCGTTTTAAAAAGTGACCTTGTTTGGATTACTTTTTCTATTTATTGTAGAAATTTTCACGTGTCATGGATAAGGTTGGAGTCGTTTCGGAGTCTTTTATAATAGGGTAATACTTGAGGCACAACCAAAGCCATAACCTTTTGCTCACAATCTCCATTTTGTGTCTATCTCTCTCTTGATGGGTCCCACAGTACCAGTGACCCCACAGTGCTCACTAGGAGAGAGATAGACACAAAATGAAGGTTGTGGGCAAAAAGTTGTGACTTTGGTTGTGCCCCAAGTATTACTCTTTATAATAATTTACCCTTGTCTGGGTCCCATTATGTTTTCATTGCATTTACTAGGTTTTGGTATGTTTCGTACTCAAAGTCGTGGATGCTTTTGTCATCTGGGTCTTGGCTAAACTGTTGTGTACGAAATTGCTCCACATCATTCGCTGTCATAGACAGATCTATAGGAAGATTTAATTGATCTCTCTTTCTTAGTCTTAGTAGCAGTTCTTCTGCTTCTTTGATTTGTTCATTTGACCTTGTATAGGCCATAACATGGTAAGTAACAAATAATATTATTCCATCTGTTACCATAAATGGGTTGCTGATCCATTAATGTCTGCAGCATTTGAGGAGATAGATAAAAGACTATCTACCCAATATTGTGCTTGGATTTAATTTTCTGACTACATCCGATGAATCAGTTTTAATTAAATCATTTTCGAATTCCCATTCTCCTGTGGGTTTAAGATACCAAATCTGATATGGTTGAAAGAATTTTTCTCTCTCTCCATCCAACGGTGCTTGTGATCCAAAAAGTGAACTATTTATTCTACATGTAGGTTTGAACTATATAGGAAAGCATTCACTTAATCATAGCTGAAAAATGAATTCAACTATGTGATCAAGAATTTGAAAAATAACTTGATTAGCTATTCCCTATTGGATGTCTTCATAAAACCATTTTTCGTGGTTTACAAAGATGGTTATTTTAGGAATCGTATCATAAAAATTAATATTTTCATGGGATCTAAAAAGTAAAGAACCAATAATTTCTTGATGATCTTCCACCATTTCTTTAATTTGAATAAAAATATCTCTTGGTAGAAGATGTCTGGCTTTTTCAAAGAGACAAATTCTCTTAATTTTTTCAAAAATTGGATCTGAGAACTCATGGCTTATGAAATCATATGTTTGAAGAAAATTGTTTATTTTCTCAAAATTAAAATCTTCTGTCCAATTCATTTGTTAACTGATATTGAAACAAAGATTTTAAAGACTAGATAATTTGGCTGTTTTTTCATCTAGTTTAGCTGTTTTTCAGCTACTTTATCGGTAAAAGCACTCATATGCTTTCGAAATTTAGATCTTTCATTGGCACAATGGGTTTTCCATGCACCATTGAGTTCATCATAAATTTCCATAGGTAGTCCAGGATTATAAAAATTAGAACTCACAGATTCATCATTTTTTTATGTTTGAGTATTTTCAAATCTTGGCATATGCTCAAATTGCTTGTTTGACAATGACATAGGAATAGTATAGTAGTAGGCTTTTCTAGCCTTTGTCATGTTCTCATAAGATTGATAGCATGCTCCAGGAAACTGATTAACCTGTTGATGGCATTCTGGGCATGTTTTGATAAATGCCTAGTTTGTGTCCACTAAAAACAACATAAACTTTCTTTTGGAGTTCATTTGCCTTTTTTGGCAATAGTAACCCAATCTTCTTGTGAGGGTTGTTTACCTTTATTCATGCTCCTTGGAGTAGCAGTTCCTACTAAGCAAATCTGCAAGCAAATTATTAGTACCTTTAAGATGTTCTACCTCAAAAGTATATTCAGAAATTTTATTATACCAGGCCAATCTTCTTCTTTGTTTAATAGATTTTTTATTTACAAGGAAATCTCTTACAACTTTATTATCTGTTCTAACAATAAAGTTTTCTGGTGCTAAGTAAATATAAAATCTTTTGATTGCTAATTTAATAGCAAGTAATTCTTTTTCAAAAATGATATATTTTTGTTCGCTTGGTTTAAACGTACTAGAATTATATCCACAAATAAGTTCTTTCTTTTGAAGATACAAAGGAATTGATTTTTTTTTCTTGGTTTTATAATATTAACAGAAAGAGGTGGTTCCTCTTCAGGCCATAAAGAAGCAGGAATAGCTTTTAATACACATCCCCAGCATGTATCAAAAGCATCTATTTTTAAGATTAATTTATCTCCATTTTTTGGAAGATAAACATCTGGTAATTGTGATAATCCTTAATCTGTTTGAGTAAGGTAACATCCTTATCAGTCCAATCAAAACTAATATCTTTCCTTAGTTTAGCTAACCAAGGAATTTCTATTTTTGATGAATTCTGAATAAAATTCCGTCCGTAATTTAGAATTCTTAATAAACTTTGTAATTGAATTTTATTTTTCAGTATATCAGGAAAATCACGAACTTTTACTAAAATATGTTCTTGTAATTTTAAACCGTTTTGATTTAAAATTATTCCCCAAAATTCAATTGATTCTTTTTCTAGCTCAATCTTTTTTGGGGACAAAATGATTCCATATTTTTGAAATCGTTCACAGAGAATTTTTAAATGATATTTATGCTTCTCCCTAGTTTTGGAGAAGATGAGTATGTCATCAATGTATACAACACAAATTTTTTTTAGATCTTTGAAAATTGTATCCATCCATCTCTGATAAACTTGAGGTGCAATATTTAATCCAAAGGGCATAACCTTCCATTGGTAATGACCTCCAGGGGGTGCTAAATGCTGTCAAGGGTTTTGACTCTTCAGTTAATTGGATTTGCCAAAATCCACTTTTACAATCAAATTTACTAAAGTATTTTGATCCTTGGGTTAAGGAAATCAAAACATCTTTTCGAGGTATAAAATATCCGTCAAATTCTAATTGCTCATTTAGCCTTTTATAGTTTACTACCATTCTAGTTTTTCCTCTCTTAATCTCTGCATGGTTTCGTACCATGAAGGCTTGACTAGAGTGAGGGCTAGTGGTTTCTTCTATAAGCTTCTTGTCTAAAAGTTCTTGAGTTTGAATATCAAATTCATCTATATCATGTCTGGTATAGATCATAGGTTTTACTCTAATGATGACATTAGGATCTCTTAACTTTAAAGTGCAAAATCTATAGGACTTTCGAGACCATAATTTTAATGGATCTTCACTAAAATTTTCTTCTAAAATTTTATAAATCCAATGTGATTCATCAATGGTTTTGATGATGGGTGTCATTTCACCGCGTGGAACGGGCGCAAACTCTGTATCACATACATATTTATGTTGTTCAAGCAAAGATATCTGAATCAAAGAATTTTTAATACTCAAAGCAATACCTTTGTCATAGATATGCATAGGTAAATATTTATAAATAAAATTATTTCCTGAAAGGAAATCACCATGCATATAAGGAAAACATAAAATTTTTGGTATGATGAATTTGTTTTCACCTAACCAGATTGCTACATCTTTGGCTTTAAACTGAATTGTGGTGTGATTACCATAAATTCCTGTGACAAGGATAGAGTGTTTCATTAAAGTCCATTTTCCTTGGGAATTGCATTCCATTTACAAGAACTAATTGTAGCTCCTGTGTCTATTAGAACACAAAGGTTATATGGTTTATAACCTGCAAAATTAAATGTTCCTTGAACATATGTATTTCTCTTTTTTCCTTGACTAGGAGAAAAAAATGATAAAATCATTTTTGGTTTGAAGATGATAAATAGAAGCAGATTTTATTTCTTCATTTTTTTGAAATATTGTTCCGGGTAAAATTGGAACTTGAACATTTTTGTATTCAATACTTTTTTGTCTACTGGATTCTCCTTTTTCTAACTGTTTATTAAAAAAATCTCTTTCAAAGACGGAGGTAGAAGTGTTCTTTATTGGTTTTGAATATATACGTTTTTTTCCTGAAGCTTGTAGATTCATTATAGGAGTTGTATTTCCCCTATTTTCCTCTTCTACAAGATCTGAAATTAACCATTGTCTAGAAATTTCTAGATCACTCCAGTTAATCAATCTAGGTTGAATAACTGTGTCAAAGGGTCTAGGTTCAAAAATTTCTACTAATTTATTTTCTGTTTGTTTGACACTAGTTTCGGTAAACCTTGTTAATTCATGGATTGTTTTCCATTTATTGACAAGTCATGAGAATTTGTTTTCATAGCAAATCCTTTAGTCTTAATTCTTATCCTAACTGTGTCTTCAATATTAGGATCATTTACTGAAATAAAGAAATTTGGTCTAATGTTAAACCAAATTACTCCATTAGCCATATTAGACTGGATTCCTCCAATGATTGCTTTCATTGGGTCTGAAAATCTTTTATAAAAAATTACTGCTAAAATTGGGGTGTCTAGCCCTTGCCTAAATAGAGCAGTAATGGTAACTTGAATAACACCAATATGAATATATTGGATATGAGGGTATTTTGCCTTCCATCTAGGAACTTTTCTTTTATCAAAAAGTGGAATATCAATTTTTCCTTCACTGAAAAATTGAGCTTTTGTGTTTCCACTATATTGTTCAAACACTCGGGCTGAGAAAAAATTAAATCTAGAAATTTTGTAAATTTCTGGTACAGCAAGAGTTTGAAGTTTTTCAAATCGTGCTAATTCAGATTCAGTGAGAGTGACTTCCTCTCCTACAACATCTTTAAGGCGAATATTTTTTAATTCGACTTGTGGAACTTCTTGAATGTTATCTTGCATCATGAAGATATATTCATTAATTTCTTCATCTGAAGATGTTTGTTATATTATTTATTTAGGCGTGCCAGAGCCTTGTTAGGTAGACCCAAACTAATAAAGACAAAATTTCCTAAAAGCACTTGTATGAGTGATACACAAGGTTTCATGAATCTGACTTCTAATAGGCGATTGTGCGAATAAGTAGGAAAGTACCCTTATTCTAGGTCCCTAGACAGTGTTGAAGCACACAAGTCTAGCAAGTGATGAAGAAAAGAAATTAAATAAAAATAGAATTTCTATTTAATTAAAAATAAGAAGGAATTACAATGGATGTAATTGAAAGCCTAAGAAAATAAAAAGAATGCTTAGAGTGCTAAGAATGCTTTTTTGGATGCATTTGTCGAAGTGACGCAGGGTCCATTGAACAGTTGGCCAGCCTGCTATATTTATAGTGGCCCTGGAGGTCTTCTAGATTAGGTAGGAAATCTGATGAATCATTATCTGGTAAAAATTACCAGTTTATTTCCATAAACTGATAATCGCTGCTATATCTTGAAACCTTCCATATCTGCGAGAATATATATACATACAGGTGTATATATCTTGAATGTGGTCCCTTTTGTGGCTTGATTCAGCTGACTTCCCCTCCAAGTAATAAATATACTTCCATATGTGATAACATTATCTCCCATAAAAGATAATATTATCTTTCCTAATCCTGATCATATTCCAAATACTGATAATATTAATCATAGAGATTTTAGGAATGATAAACTTCCCAAAATTGGACCCATCACTAATTTCCAATTACTGCCCGTATGTAGTTGAATAGCCAAATAAAACGTGTTGGCCCGATTACCATGCACGTCCAAACAAGGCTTAAGGCCGAAGTGGTACTGACCATATGAGCTTCGGCGAATTCTTTAGATACTAGTACAATGACCGGCCACATGGCCTGATTGTTGAAGATGATGGCCCATTAGTTTATTTCATATATGAAGTCTAAACAAATGGCCAAATCCTTGGAGGCCCGAACTGGGTAAAAGCCCAAATGGGATGCCCGATAGACATGTGAAGCCCGATAGACATTACCATGCCAATTTGGCAGAATGGATGTATGAACACATGGCCCACCACATATTCCATTGCCAAACTAAAGTGTTGATGGAAATGAACATCCACGTGGCTTTATGATCAAACCATTTGAGCATAATTACTAAACAGTCAATTAAGTTGGCCAAATTTATAAGTAGATCAGACTAAATGGCAAAAAACCATCGGGCTACTTACTAGACCAAAATAATATGTATGCCAATCAAACAGTCCGAATGAAATATGCTAGCCAGCCCGATGACTCATTCGGCCCTACCAACTTTGAACCAATCACTTGTCCCTTAATTTATGCAAACGGTCTCTATGTCCGATTAAAATATTCCAATCGGCCTCTACTAATTTTTACTTTAAAAAATGTATTTTTTAGGTGCAAACAATTGCCCCCCCCTGACTGTTTAAAATGAAAACAATGAATTTTGAATAGCCAAATTTTTCAGACCGATTACCTTTAGACTGCAATCGGGCTTGGTCAAGAGACCGATGGTATCCAACATATAAATGCCTCTAGAGTGGTGTGACATTTGTCACTTGGGATGGTAAAGACTAAAACCCATAGACCTCACCATTATCATAACACAAGATGAACTCAGCAGAAAACAAAATTCCTAGCCGGCCTAGATCTTTAGTCCGAATGGCACAATGACTGAATGGTAGCCATTGAGTCAAAACAAAAATTTCTTTTTCTTGCTTTCCACATCTTTTTGGGCCCACCATATACAAGCATCATCATCACTTAAACTGGATGTGTCATTGCTTTCGGTCTAGCATCTAAGCCCGAAGAGCATATTAACTACCGTAATGATAGCCTTGAATAATAGTACTTTACTTTTCACACCCACTAAACAAATCATAACACTGTGCATCCATATTATTTTTTCCTTCTTCTCGGGCTGGTGTTTCAGTCCGAAAATATTATTGACTAAATTAATTCAGTTCGGTCTTCAGTAATTTCCCTTCTTTGATAGTACCATTGCTGCAACAATAGCCACCAAATAATATTCAATTTTTGGTGACATCCACACAACCATCGTGGATGTAGATCAATCCAAGCCAAATAATTAATTGGCTTAAAATAAAAATAATAATCGGTCATTACAACAAGACCGAAATATTTGAACAACTCCTTAAGGCTAAGTTTCCTCAAGGGAATATGTTCAAAAGCTTCATGGACCGATTTAGAATCAATCGGTCTCTGCGAAGCTTGCCCCCCGTGCGGTTCATCACCGATTTCTTCATCAACAAGAGGGTCTTTGTCTTCGTCCTCCTCGCTACTAGGAGGGTCTATGGCCGATACGATATCACTCGGCCTGCCACACTCTTCCTCTTCGGCCTCAACAGAATTTTGAGGCTCGTCTTGAATTTGCCCCCCCGAGCGCTTCATCGTCTTCTTCAACGTCGGTGAGGAGCTTTATGGCCGAAATAAGATTATTCGGCTCTTTATTTATTTTTTCACCGTCTTGCCCCCCGAGCGGTTTGGATAGCGTGGAGTCAAGATGACCAGAGACACTGGTCTCTTGATTTGGAGCGGTAACATTGGCCTTTTCGGGCCGTTGTCGTGACTTCAAAAATTGTTCGATCTTTTGCCCTTGAGCCTCTAGTATTGCTAGACTTGCTTTCGTGTCTTCTTCAAATCGGCTAAGCTTTGCCTTCTGTTCTCTCGAGTGCGCCTTCATATCCTCAAGAGCACGATGAATGTTGTCACAAAGTAGCTTCTTTCGCCAGTCACCGTATAGGAAATTGTCTAGAGACATGAACGAATTCCCCTCGGCGGCGGTTCATCAGCTCCACTCGAAGCTTTGAGGAGGCCGATTTCTTGATTAAAAAATTGCGTGTCGGCCTCAAAACGGTCTATCTCATTGTAAAGATGACCAGTTTCATTCCAATATCCATCGTTGTAGAGACGATAGATTTCTTCGCGAAGTTGGCGTATTGACTCATTACGCCAACCAATCTGGTTGTTGTAGAAGTGTAACCATGCTTCAGTGTATGCATGGATCATCACTTGGCTGTCCCACCGGGCGTGCCAAAAATGTTTGCTGTAATTATGGTTTGAGTTGTGCAAACTAATTTCCTAATTGCTTGTGTGAGTAATACACAAGGCTTTGATGAATCTGACTTCTAAGCAGGGTGACTGTGTATAGTGAGTAGGGAAGTACCCTCACCGTAAGTTCTCTAGCAATACTGAAGCGCACAAGCTAAAAAGTATCGAGTTTAACAGGTAAACAAATCACAAACGGTTTAATAAAACAGATTTTTATTAAATGTTTGGAAAAACTAAACAGATCTCAAGAACAAACCAGAATGGGCTGATTATTCAAAAGAACAAAAAGAAAATAACAAAAGGACAGACCTATTTGCTATAAAGACTGAAAAACATAAAGACTAAATGTGCTTTAAATGCTTCGAATGTGCTGTATGTATGCTGTTTCGAGAGTGACGCGGAGTCCATTGAACAGTTGGCCAGCCTGCTGTATTTATAGCGGCCCTGGAGGTCTTCTAGATTAGGTAGGAAATCTGATGAATCATTATCTGGTAAAAATTACCAGTTTATTTCCATAAACTGATAATAGCTGCTATATCTTGAAACCTTCCATATCTGCGAGAATATATATACATACAGGTGTATATATCTTGAATGTGGTCCCTTTTGTGGCTTGATTCAGCTGACTTCCCCTCTAAGTAATAAATATACTTCCATATGTGATAACATTATCTCCCATAAAAGATAATATCAAATATATTATCTTTCCTAATCCTGATCATATTCCAAATACTGATGATATTAATCATAGAGATTTTAGGAATGATAAACTTCCCAAATTTAGACCATCACTAATTTCCAAAGACTGCTCGTATGTAGTTGAATAGCCAAATAAAACGTGTTGGCCCGATTACCATGGACGTCCAAACAAGGCTTAAGGCCGAAGTGGTACTGACCATATGAGCTTCGGTGAATTCTTTAGATACTAGTACAATGACCGGCCACGTGGCCTGATTGTTGAAGATGATGGCCCATTTGTTTAGTTTATTTCATATATGAAGTCTAAACAAATGGCCAAATCCTTGGAGGCCCGAACTGGGTAAAAGCCCAAATGGGATGCCCGATAGATATGTGAAGCCCGATAGACATTACCATGCCAATTTGGCAGAATGGATGTATGAACACATGGCCCACCACATATTCCATTGCCAAACTAAAGTGTTGATGGAAATGAACATCCACGTGGCTTTATGATCAAATCATTTGAGCATAATTACTAAACAGTCAATTAAGTTGGCCAAATTTATAAGTAGATCAGACTAAATGGCAAAAAACCATCGGGCTACTTACTGGACCAAAATAATATGTATGCCAATCAAACAGTCCAAATGAAATATGCTAGCCAGCCCGATGACTCATTTGGCCCTACCAACTTTGAACCAATCACTTGTCCCTTAATTTATGCAAATGGTCTCTATGTCCGATTAAAATATTCCAATCGGCCTCTACTAATTTTTACTTTAAAAAATGTATTTTTTAGGTGCAAACAGAAGAACTGTAGTCTTCGCTAGAAATTTCATAAAGAATTTCTTCCTTATCTGAGATTTCTTCTCCGAAGAGTACTTCGTATTCTTGTTGTTCAGGAATTTTGATCATTTTCTTTGCATTTTCCCCTTTTTTGGGGGCATTCAGGTGCATAATGACCTTCTTCATTACATATGAAGCACCTACAGGTTTTCTTTTTGAAAGTACCTGTATTTTTTGGCTTTTTCCTACGAACATATTTTTTCTTTTTGGAAAAATTTTTATTTTTATTCCATGGTTTCCACTTGAACTTTCGTTTCTTAAATCCTTTTTTTTTTTCCTATAGGGTTGAGTTGAACATCCTATCTTTAGATTTTCCCTTAAAATTTTGTCACAACATTGTTGACCATATTTATTATTGGGAATATGATTTTTTACCTGTTTTTTCTCTATTAGTTCTAAACACTGATGGGTTATCAACCGAAGAACATATTGTATGCGAAAACCTAAGTTATCTAAATCTTCCTTTCCTATTTTCTTAAGAAAGTCTGGGTAGCCTTTAATAGCTAACTTGTCTCATGGACTAGGGAGTTTGTGAAAAAATTGACCAGGCCAATATGTTGTGGCTGATGGATCAAGTTGATAATAATACTTTTTAAAAGTTGCAACATAGTCTTCATAAAGACATATATTACACAATTCTATCTTAGCGAGAATATAATTTATATCTTCTTGCAAATTACTATCACCTACAAAGCCATATAAATTAGTTTTTAAAAGAAGAGCAAATTTGGCTAGGATTTTGTCAAAGGAGTCATATTCTAACAATTCATTTTTCTGGGCTTGTCCTAACTCACTTTTTTCCCATTGTTTTAGCCATTGTATTGCATCACCTTGTAGGGTGGTTGCAATATAATTTAGGAACTTTGCTTTAATCCATATAGTACCATTATTTGTAATGATGATGGACAGTGACTGTGCCCAATCTTCAATAGCGGCTATTTGGTCTCTAAATGGCACATTAGTAAGATTTAAATAAGTACCATTCTGGGCTATTGGGTACTTATGGTTATCATCTCTTCTGGCTGCTACTGGTTCAGGAGTTGATTCTGAAGTAGAGGGTTTGTCTACTTTAGCTTTTCCATCCTTCCCTGCTTGAATGAATTCGTCCAGATTGAACTCATTCGTTTCAAAATCACCAAAATATTCTGGATCTAAGGGTTCACTAGATTTTCTTTTTCCCTTAGGAGTTGGGGTTTCTTCCTCATGGGTTTCATCTGAGGATTTTTCTGAAGAGGATGATTGACAATCATCATCTGATAAGGCATTTATAGAATATTCAAAATGCCTTAATAATTCTTCATACTGCAGAGAAGTGTCTCTTATCTGCGTTATTATCTTATTTCTTTTTTCAACAGTTAAATCTGGGTCTTTATATAGTTGACGCCAGTAATCTAGGATTTCGACGATATTCTCATACTCAGTTTTATTATAGAATTTTTCATGTAACATCAGAATATCTTCGAATCCATAATATAATTGAGGGATTTTATTATCACCTGGATTATTCATACCATTTTCTTTTTTTACTTTAGTTGGTTTTTCCAAACTTTTGATCAAAAGGCTAATATGTTTTTTTGTTTCTCAAGCTTAGTAATTGTCTGGTGCCTAAGACCTTCTAAGAGTTCACAAAAGACCTGAACAAGCCTAATTACGACAACAAAAGGTCATGAACAGACGGGTATATCGGCTCTGACAACTAATAACCAAGAGAAATAACAACCATAAAACAGAATAATATAAGCAAGTAAGATGTATTTAGAGAAGATATAAACAAAGAGAATACTTACAAAGATACTATAGAGATCTTCAATATATCTTACAGATAGAACACTTATGTTATAAACACTAAAGCTCTGATACCAGTTACACAAAACAAAGACAAAGTGAAGAAGAAGACGTAGTAGGAAAGTTTACAAAAGAAGTATTCATTATATTGGGAGAAGTATTACAAGTGGTATAAGTCTCATTATATATACTTGTAAGGAGTCTACTGTAGTGGACTTCAAAATCCTATTTTTACATCCAATACTTATCTAAATGTTGTACCAACTCATTTACTTCCAAAGATCAAAGACTAGAAGAATACAAAAGAGTAGTAATGGATTTATCTCTAACAAATAATCTTTTATTATATTCACTGTCCTTTTAACATCTTTAGTCAATACATTTTAATGTAGCTAGTCACTCATGAGGGAAGTAATTGCAGCACTTTCAATTTAATCTGGGTCCAACAAATAAATGCATTGTGGAGCCCCTTATTCATTAACAGCATTTTATAGGAGCTAAAATCATACCAGGGCACAGATTTTGTTAGAAAGATCTATGTTTATTACAATTTTTGTAACTACCAATCATCATATTATAAAAAATCAAAAATAAAAACTTATTGCTGGAAGTGGCTAATTTAAATTGAATTGCGCATTTCATTTTCACACTAATGTACTTCCGCTGTTTAAGGAAAACAAATTAGGCATTTGGAGGGGGGGCTGATGAAACCCTTACTCTTTTTTCTGACCAATAATCATCACCTTTTTTTTCATTTTCACACTATTATACTTTCGCTGTTTAAGGATAACAAACCCCCTCCCCTCCCCTCCTTTTCCTGTTTCTTTACTCTTTTTTCTGACCAATAATCATCTCCTGTTTTTTCCTTCCACTGCCCTCCATTCTAATGCAACATTGGGAACCTTGGACATCAAATTTTAAGATTTTCATATCCAACAATAATTCTCGAAGAACTTTGCCAAGCTAACTAAGCAAAATGTAAATAAACACAAAATACATCAAAAGAAACAGACTTATATGCCCCTTGGAGAGAGAGAGAGAGAGAGAGAGAGAGAGAGAGAGAGAGAGAGAGAGAGAGAGAGAGAGAGTTCCATTGACGGTAAAACACTCAAGTCCCACTAAAAAACACTCAATACAATCATACAGGTAAATAATCAGTGCGAAAATTGAAGGTTAGCAGTTTCATTCAGCATGTAGATAGAAACATATCAGATACCATGAAGGAGTCCAATTCCAGTGTAAAGTAACGAATCGACATAGAAAAAACCCATTCTACCCAAACATATATATAGAGCAGTCAATTCTGAATTTCACTAATATAAAATTATTTTCTTTTATTACCTCCATATCATCGGAATTATAAACCACAAATTTCTTGTATTGGTTTAAAAGATAAGAGATCTACAGAACTATAGTTGATAGGTACAAACATTTAACCACTTCAAATCCTCCCAAAGCTACAAATAATATCCTGAGCAGTAACTGAACTCGAGTCAATCCTATAACTCCGTATCAACCACTTCTATCTTTTCATGGTTTCCAGAACACTAAACTGGTGCAAAGTTTACACAACTCTGCCAAATTTATGTCAATCGATATTGCAACTACGCAATAGACTTCAACACATCAGGCAACCCCTCCATTATCCATTCTAAAAAAAGCGAGACAATGGAGAGAGAACAACTGCATTAGCACCTTGTTATGATGCTTGCAACATTCCTTCCAATTTCTTCTTTTGCTTGCTGAGATACAGGAATATCTCCTATGTACATATCAAAGAATGCCCCTGAAAGTGAAATTAATACATTATGTTCTTAAAATTTCTCCTTTAATTTCTTTTCTAGAAACTGTTTTGATAAGTGTTGATTTATTTGCCATTTCTTGGAGGCAGAAGATGCCAAAATTGTACCGAATTAAATATTGGTTCAAGAACTTGAAGAGGATAATTCACTTACTACACAAATCCTTGCTATGAACTGATCCAATCTGATCACCTCCAACTACAGAAAAACGAACCAAAAAAAAAAAAGTGCTCCACCATAAGTCAGGTATGTGAGTTTCAAAATATATATAGTTGCGCTAATACTGCCCTTGTCTCAAAGTTAAAGATACATATAGGCGGTAGTGGGGCACAGGACATTTTTATCAGAACTGAAAACACAAACAACCATTAAAAGGTGTGGCTAAACGGAAGGGGGGGGGGGGGGGGGGGGGGGGGGGGGGGGGGGGGCGGTTGGTTGGGTTTGGAGGGGGAGGCATTAGAAAGACATTTGCAGTAACAAAAATTTCAACTACTCACTTGAAGTAATTAGATGTCCATCGGCTGTTCGGTGGAAATTAATTGTTGTTCCCTGATGAATTTAAACAATTCAATCAGATATCATTCCGTGGCAACAGCAAGCAGGAACAAATAAGAGAAAAATAAATTGAATTACTCATTACCTCACGTAAAGGGACATCTTGAGAAAAGAGAGAATCAAATTTTTTTAGGCAGTGATAATCGGTGTCTGGGTTTGTCTTACGAAAGAAAGAAAATTGGAGTCAGCAATACTCAGTATAGGATTATAGCAAAAATAAAAAAATACAGGCAGTTGATTTACCTTCACTAACCGGGCTCGAAGGGATTTCTGAAAAGCACTGCAACAACCATAATTAGAACAAAAGGATTAGAGATTTGAACAACCTTTCATCATCAATGTTTAGGAAAATTGTGCATCTCACAGTCAGGAAAAACGACTGTCAACAAGTTGAGCCCAGCAAGTGTGGAGTCGGCTAGCTTGAAGCTCAGACTGGCCATACACGTTAATGAAGTGTAGTCGTATCTGACTTCACTTAAATTGTTGTAGAATTTAAAAAAATTAACTTGCAACCTCAAGGTTAAGTTGGAGGTTCAATTTTCATAGAGTTGAGTTACAGTAACAAGGGACACCTAAAAATTATATTTTCCACTCATTCTGAACCCAATCAAAAAGGTCTCAATTTGTTTTTGGTTTCCCCGCGATGGTATGAAACTGCTTTTGCACATGTAGCACAAAAATGACATGGCAAATAGTACACATTTTACGGTGAATTTTTCACAAGGATAAGCATGTCGACCCACATGGAGATGTTAAGATACAGGAATGCTCCTAGATGCACTTTCATATATTGGCTAGTGGAGATGTTAAGGTAGGGGAATGCTCTTAGATGTACTTTCACATATTGGCTAGGTGAACCAAAACATAAACAATGCCAAACAGCACAATTGACTTAAAACAAAAGCAGAATAAATATAAAGTGGAAGAGAAAATCAGATGGATGAGGGACACTTTCAACCATGTTAGATCGACTAATCATAGTATCTTTGGAATTAAATCCAGTCGCAGTTTTTCTGTTAGAAAATAACTTACCCATATAACATGAAATCAATATAACTTAAACATATCGTTTATCACTTCCCTTGGGACCACCCACAAAGGGATCCTTATCCCAGTAATTGTCCGATGTATGTACGACGAGGGAACTAAATGTGCCAAGAATAATTAGGCGAGTTCTCGAAAAGAGGCTAAGCTATGTCCTTACCAGAACGACAGGAAAAGATACAATCGTAAAATACATTATTCTTGCATTATGATTTCGAAATGTGAAACATAAATAATGGTATGCTATGTATAATATAATTTGGCAAGATTTTAGGTAAATGATCACATAGATGCCGAAGTTAGAAGGTATCAAGGTGCATCAATATATTCTCAGAGTTGGCCCCGGTTATGGAGGAAAGAAACCTATCCCCTGGTATTATTTTTCCAAAAGTGGCTGTTCTCATACTTAAGTCCGAGGATTGGCAACCCAACCTTCTGACAGTTTTAGTGTGGTGTGCTCTTAGTACATTAAAGGAGGTAAAAGCGAGGTACTCTGGTACAAGCTGCAAATTTAGACTAGTAGTGAGTTCTTTCGAGATCTTCAGTAATTTTTTTAACAAGTAGATGATTTTGGAACATATCATTATAAAAGACCATGTTGTTCATGTAGCTTTGAAAATTGTTATTAGAAGTAATCATTAGAAAGTGTTGACCTAAAGTATTACAATTCACACATACACCAGACACTCTGAATTGTTCATCTGATTTGTCTTTCTCTTCACTCTTCATCTAAATACTTCTTATTAGATCTCAGGTCATTTCTATATTTTCCAGATTATAAAGAAAGTTAAGAGAAGGAATGCTATTTCTCATTGCTAAATTTAGTGTTCTGGAACAAAACTCTTGCAATTTCTAGAATGTGAACTTTCTAAACGAAAATCCGTAGATTCATGGCTTCAACTTGATTTTCCTAGGAAAAATTAGGTGACTAAATTGTGCTACAATTAATTAGAAAAAATTATTCATTAATAAAATGGAAACGGATGCATAAATCATTATATGAAAGAAGGTAATTTTTGGCATCAGAACAGGCATTCCTTCTTCCTCTTCAACTCGAGCTTAGTGTAATCATACAGCACAGAGGCTGACAACATATTCAACAGAAAAACGTGGTGAACTGGTGCCTCTAATTCTCAGAGTTAACCAGTGAGAAAGATAAGATGTAGTCTGCAGTAGCACCAAAAGTTTATGGGATTGGATGAATAGAATAACAAAGACATATTAAGGAAAGATAGACAGTTCCTCTCCAACGTCTGCTTGGGCTATAAGCCTAGAGGATATAACTAAGCAGAGATTTGCTTTCCCCCTTCTCAGTCCTTTTTGTCAGGGTATAATTTTCTCTACTATAGACATCTCTAAGAACTGATTTTCTACATTTCCGTCAAAAAAAATTTTTCTCCCATTCGTAAGTGCTTTTAAAGAAAGTACCCTGTGGGGACGCAACCTGAGTAACAGCCAACATGTATCAAAGCTAACAAAACGCTCCAACCACTTACTTTGAAAAGAAATATACATATGAAAAGTTTCTTGAAAAAATGTTAAAAACAGACGATGATATTCAGAAAAAGAACCTTCTGCTATACACAAGTTATACAAGATTTCTCTCCCTCCTATCCTGAAACTAACAAAATAAAACAGAAACAACAAGAAATGGAAAAAGATGCATATGGGATGAACATGCTAGGGAGAGAGAGAGAGAGAGAGAGAGAGAGAGAGAGAGAGAGAGAGAGAGAGAGAGAGAGAGAGAGAGAGAGAGAGAGAGAGAGAGAGAGAGAATAAAGACCAGAAGATACACCAAACCATGAATATTTAAAATATGACATTAACCACTATTATGAAATAACAGATGGATACACAATACATTCCTCTTACACAAAAGTGAAATCCAATTGAAACCATGGCAGATTGTCTTAAATATTGAATCATCAGAAGTTTCAATTCTCAAATGAACATCAGGAAGAAGAAATTAACTTACTTTCTAACAGTATTGATCTTGATCCCATTGCAGTTGACGACAAGCCTAACAGTCATGTTAATATCCTCCCTGCAGCATCCTCATCAAGACACATTGAGGAATTGATAACAGCCATAATAATATACAGTCAGCAATCTTTTCAATAATAAGCTCAATCTACAACCAGTCCACCATATATGCTAATCGATCCCAGATGTTTCTGTTTTCCTTCACTTTAACTATTACTAACCACAGGCGTTTGTCTATAGTCCGAATCATAGGTGTAAAGTATTTAAATAAGTGACTACTGGCATCAAGCATGTCAACAAGCATACTCATCCCCATGGTTGTTAGAATCGTACAATTCATGATTCGATTTTCATACCGAACGATTTTGAATCGTGCCTATGAATTGGAAATTACATTGAATCGGTCTGTGGACGATTCACGAATTGATTCATACGATTCACACGATTCATCCGATTCATAAAAATTGAGTTTCGCTAAATAAAATTTATAAAAATAAAAAATAAATAAAAAGGTGTTGTCTTAACTTTCACTCGTGTTACATGTCCTATTTTTCACTTTTTATTAGATTTCCTGCAATTATTGTTAATTACTGTATGCTAAGCTTTTTAGTAGCAAATCAGCAGTATGAGAATTGTCCTTATGTTTGTTCGTTTTCCCTATTCACATTCATGCATGTATATGAAGTGTTGGGTGTCACATCCTACAAAAAAGCACACATTGCTATAGGTATATCCGTATATTCATACATGTATATACATGTTTTCATATGTATATACAAATATATTATTATTTATTTTCTAAACAAGTGAATCTTACGATTCCCGATTCATAATTTTGGCAAACCGATTCACAATTCGATTCAAGATTTGACAACATTGCTCAACACCACCTACTAACAGAACATGTCATAAAAGAATTACTCGCTCTGACAAAAATTAAGAGTCTTTATTCCATTTTTGGATGTCCCATTTTAAGAGTCCCTTTGAAAGGTCATTGTACTTTAATACACACTTTCCAAGTTAACCTTTATTATTCAAAACTTACCCACCTTTTCTTTGATGTGACACTAGAATTGTGAAATTCAAAAGGGACAATAAGGGAAAGTTATAAAATTTCCCCACAATAAAAAAAAGTTCCTTAATATGGGACAGATGGCGTATAACAAATTAACTAGAAAAAGAGAATAGTTACCTAAAAAAGAATTAGTCAAACCAAAACAGTGCTTACAGAGTCCTAACTTATGCGAGGGGCTGTTTAGCAAGGAAGCACGGACAATCCTAGAAAGGTCACGTATCCATGTCCAACACGTGTCAGATTCCAGTACATGCTAATCATCTTTTTTCTTTTTTTTTTCTTTTTTTTTTTTTAATTTTATTTATTATTTATTTTAATTCGGAGACATTAAAAACATGAGGTCACAACTAGATACTTTACCACCAATTGCAATCTTGCTGATTTTTTTTTTGAAAAATGAAGTGTTGAAAGTTGTTGGGGCTTTGTCATGACTAGGATACTTTTGATTCTTTGAAGTCAGAGTTTGGAACTTCTACAAAATTAAGAATACTTTAGATTATGAAATTTAGATGGGGCTTTCTGAATTAGAAGTACATAAGACATTTTGACATGAAAGATGATTAGACATCTTTGTTTTCCTTTGATTAATATGATTTTATTATCACAAGTGAGCATAGATATATTTATTTTTCATAGGGTGAGCATAGATATTTAAATATATGTTTATCCTTTTGTTTTGCAATCTTTTGCACTCAGTCTCTGTATCCTAATTTTTATTTTCAGAATTTGCCGTGTCACCGTATCATATTGTATCGTGTCCGTGTTCCCGCACTTGTATTTGTGCTTCTTAGTTGTTCAGGAGTAAGCACCCATCATACATGTTGACTGTCTTCATACATCTCCTATATCATTCTCATAATTTTTCTCTCTTGCAACGTAGGGACGATGACTCCCATTACATTTTCCTGGAGTAAGATTCATGTGGCTGAATGTATAAGGAAGTTCACACGCCCTGGACATATCATCCTGTATCCATTACTTGCCATCTCAGTATGGATTTGACGTCCCTTCTCTAATTTTGCATGTAACCACCCCAAAAGCATTGTTTGCATACGTGCAGAGCAGACATACACATGACTCCTATGTTACCTAGACTCGGGTACGGTGTCGGGTACAGACTCGGGTACCACAGGATCAAAGGTTGCATTGAAGTCTTTGCCTGGAATCTGAGT
This sequence comes from Hydrangea macrophylla, assembly GCA_033977485.1. Taxonomy (NCBI): domain Eukaryota; kingdom Viridiplantae; phylum Streptophyta; class Magnoliopsida; order Cornales; family Hydrangeaceae; genus Hydrangea; species Hydrangea macrophylla. Next base: position 9,413,232 of record CM066995.1, on the reverse strand, counting down.
AAAGCCTTTAGCAACCAGGCGAGCCTTATAACGATCAATAGAACCATCTGGGAGGTACTTAACTGTATAAACCCATTTGCAACCAACTGTCTTTTCCCCGGGGGGAAGAGAAAGAAGATCCCAAGTACAGTTATGCTGAAGGGCATCCATTTCTGCTTGCATGGCTTGGACCCAAGGCGGATTTTGGAGAGCCTCAGTACAGACCGAGAAATGGAAACTGAATCAACCTGACCAAGGAAAGCTTGATAGGATTGTGAAAGGGCTGAATAAGAGATATACTGGGAAACATGCTGATGAGTAGAGCAAGAATGACCATACCGATTTACCGGGAGAGAAATCCGGATAGAACATCTTACCAATGCAGGAGAAGCATGACCTGGATCCGGAGAAGGATTTGGTGGCGAGCATGAGTCTGAAGACGCCGGGAGTAACGAAATTCAGGCGAAGATGTAATTATAGGTGGTAGGGTCACCTTAGAAGGAGAGGAATCAAAGACAGCAACCGGACGAGGTAACTCGTCGGCAAGGATCAAAATTTCCTTTGTTTCCATCGAAACGGCTGAAACGTTTCCGTTTCCTAGGTCATGGAAATGAAACAACCATGGAATCTCGAAATTCCATGGATTCCATCGAAACAACTTTGTTTCTGTTGTTTCTATTGAAACAAACCTATGATTCCGCATCGTTTCATTTGCTTCCAACAAAACATACTTGTTTCCATCGAGATAATAATGTGGATGTGTACTTGTCATATCACATATGTACAACCATTTTATTTTAGAGATGGCTTATTAGCTTAGTATGTACTTATATGTATCTTTTGCATTCTATGAAGTGTTTTATGGATTCTATGAAGTGTTTGATAGTATAATGGCGACTTAATCCTCATGTATTTTCAATTTGAACTACATTTTTTTAATGTATCTCTGCATATATAGATCTCTCAAAGGTTCAATTAATCAATTATTAGCTTTATACACGTATATAGTTAAGTTTAAAGTTATGTTTCCCCATGTTTCTCAATGTTTCCAATTTTTTCCGCCGTTTCCACATGTTTCCGAAATGTTTCCATTTCTAGGCAGACTGAAACAATAGACCGAAACGAAATTTTGATCCTTGCTTGTCGGGTACAATGAGAGTCTCCTGAGGAACGGAAGCAGAGGATTTATTTGAACCTGCAAAGTAAGGAACATCTACCAGAAAAGTAATATCCACAAAATTACGACCAATGAGCTCATAGCACTTATATCCTTTAGAGAGGGAAGAGTAACCCAGAAAAATACAATGTGTAGCTTTATCATCATGCTTGATACGAAGAGGGTTGCGGTTCTGAACAAAACAAGTGCAGTCAAAGACATGAGGCATGGTTCAAAGTATCGGCCGATACCGAGTCGTATCGGCCGAGTCAACTCGGTTTCGGTGGGGTCCGATACGAGTCAACTCGGCGATACCGAGACGAGTCAAAAAAATTCTTGGAAAAGGGAAGAAAGGTACCAGATCTGAATCTTGCATGCATCGTGAGGGTTTTCATCTTCTTCTTCTTCTTCAGATCTTCATCTTCTTCCCGAAGGTATGTCGTCGATCTCTGTGTGTGTGTGTTTTCATCTTCTTCTTCAGATTTTCATCTTCTTTCCGAAGGTATGTCGTCGATCTCTGTGTGTGTGCGTGTGTGTGTGTCGCGAGCTGTATGTTTGTCGAGTGTGAGTGTGAGTGAGAGTGTGTGTGTGTGTATGTATTTGTGTGTCGCGATCTGTGTCGAGTGTTTGTGTGTGTGATTGAGTGTGTGTCAATCTGTTTGTGTGTGTGATTGTGAGTGTCGAGTGTTTGTGTGTGTGTGATTGTGTGTGTGTGCCGATCTGTTTGTGGGTGTGATTGTGTGTGTCGAGTGTTTGTGTGTGTGTGATTGTGTGTAGATCTGATTGAGTGTGTGATTGTGTGTGTCGGTGGTGTGTTTTGGCTTAACCACAGTCATAGTAGATATATATAGTAGGAGTAATTTCTAGTAATTTTTTTTATTTTTTTTATTTTTGCTGAATAACCCAATATTACTCCTACTATTTCTAGTAATTTCTTCTTCTTCTTTTTTCCTTCTAGTGTGTGTTTAATTTTTATTTTTTTTATTTTTTTGCTGTGAAATAGGAGAGTTATTTAGTGTAGAATAACAACACTTTTTGAGTTTATATATAATCTTTAAAAAATAAGATTGGACAACACTTTTTGGTAGTATTGAACTATTTAGATCCAATTATGTGTGTACAATTATTAGACATTAGATCGGCAGCGTCTAAATTGAATGAGATGTGCTTTATAATTGGTACATTGTGTATTGTGAAAATCTATTAGGCAAATTTTGCTATTCTTATTATTTTAGAATTTTCTATAATTTTTTCATATTTTTTTTAACCTTAAATCTAGCGTATCGGAGCGTATCGCCCGATACCAGGCCGCATCGCCGCGACACCGAGTCATCACAACAGTCTCCGATACCGCGACTTTGAACCATGACATGAGGTAAAACATGAAAGAATGAAAAATCGGGCTGAAGAACTTCTATAGGTGCTTTCCCATCTAAGACATGACTTGGGGTACGGTTAATAAGATATGTAGCTATGAGAACATCTAAGTGCCACAAATATTTAGGTCCTCCATATCGCAAAGAAGACCCCGGACAACAGACATAATGTGATGCTATACCATTCTGTTCCGGGGTATAAGTACAAGTGAGTTGTTGGAGGATACCTTTTTGTATTACGTTCAGAACAGAAGTCGTTAGAAATATATTCACGGCCATTAATAGATCGGAGAGCGCGAACAACAGTTTGATACTGAGTTTTAACCATTTGTAAAAATTGAATAGATAATGGAAAAAACTTCAGATTTCTTTTTAAGTAGATAAACCCATGTGCATCGTGAATGATCATCAATAACGAAACATAATACCGATACCCATATAAAGCAGTAACAGGGGAAGGTCCCTACACATCCGAATGTATAATATCCAAAACATAAGGAGCGCGAGACATGCGAGGAATATAAGACGAATGAGTATGCTTAGAAAGTTCACACACCACACACTGAAATTTATGAGTCTTACAGGCTTTCATGAATTCTGGAAAAAGTAAACAAAGATATTGAAAAGAGAAATATTTGGGGCACTAACAAATTTCACTAATACTCATACTCATACTCACACCCACACTCTATTCCTCTCCTAGTGGCACTGGATCCCACAGTGCCACTAGGAGAGAGATAGAGTGTGGGTGTGGGTGTGAGTGTTAGTGAGATTTGTTAGTGCCCCTAGCATTGTTGTATTGAAAATTAGCATGTCCTAGTCGGGCATGCCACAACTCTATAGTTTTATTAGAAAAAGAACTAGAACTAGAACTAGGTAAAACAGACGCCTGTAAACTAGAGGACACAAGTGGTAGTGGAGGTTCCCCAAAGAAGGAGAGTCTGTCATGCTCATGGCCCGTACCAAAAATCTTCTTCGAAGTCGGGTCCTGTAATAGGCAACGATCAGGCAAGAAGATGACAGCACAATTATAACTCTTTGTAAGGCGACTAATTGATAAAAGATTAAATGACAACTGAGGGACGTGAAGAACAGAAGACAGAGTAAGCTGGGGAGACAACAACGCGATCCATAAATCACGGGAATATTAATCCGAATATTCCAACAAATGACAATCAACCTCGATGTGCTTAGTTCTCTCGTGAAAGAGGGGATTACTAGCAATATGAATGGCAGCATGATTGTCACAGTAGAGAGGAGATTGTTAAAATAATATTTTGGAAGCTTAGAGTTAGACAAATCATCTAACCCTTTATATATTAACAATGATAAGAAGAAATCAAATATTACAAATAGACCCACTAACTAACATATAATATCCTAAGATAAGAAGGAATAAAACAAAATATTCTCAACACTCCCCCTCAAGCTGGTACAAATATATCTCTCATTCCCAGCTTGCCTAGAGCAGTGTGGAAATGTTTACTTCCTATCCCTTTGGTGAGGACATCCGCAACTTGATCACTACTCTTCACAAAAGGAATATAGATAACTCCACTACTTAGCTTTTCCTTGATGAAATGTCGATCGATCTCTACATGCTTGGTTCTATCATGTGGACAGGATTGTGAGCTATACTGATTGCCGCTTTATTATCACATTATAGTCTCATGGAATCTACCTGTTCAACCTTCAAATCCTTCAATAAAGACTTGACCCAAAGAAGCTCACAAATGCCTTGGGCCATTGCCCTGAACTCAGCTTCTGCGCTACATCTTGCCACAACATTCTGCTTCTTACTCCGCCAGGTAACCAAGTTCCCTCCTACAAATGTGCAGTACCCAGAGGTGGACCTTCTATCCGTGACAGAACCAGCCCAATCAGCATCTGTATAAGCCTCTACTCTCATGTGATCATGCCTAGCAAAGAATAAGCCTTTTCCGGGAGATGACTTTAAATAGCGAAGAATCCTATAAACAACATCTTGATGTGACATCCGAGGAGAATGCATAAATTGACTAACACCACCGACTGCAAAAGCGATATGAGGACGAGTATGAGACAAGTAAATAAGCTTGCCGACAAGTCTTTGATAGCTCCCCCTGTCAACCAATTCCCCGTTACTGTCTTCACTAAGTTTTTTATTCTGTTCCATAGGCGTATCACAAGCTTTACTACCAAGCATCCCTGTTTCCTTCAAAAGGTTCAACACATACTTCCTTTGGGAAATAAAAATCCCCTGTTTGGACCTTGCAAGTTCAATTCCCAAAAAGAACTTCAAGGCTCCCAAGTCTTTTATCTCAAACTCTGTGGCTAGCTGTTTTTTTTAATTTTTCCATCTCCTCTAAGTCATCCCCTGTGAGCACAATATCATCAACATAAACAATAAGTGCTGTGATCTTACCCTGTTTAGAATGTTTGATGAATAACGTATGATCGGCATGACTCTGTCTAAAACCAAACCGAAGCATAGCTTGTGTGAACCGCTCAAACCAAGCTCTCGGAGACTGTTTAAGGCCATATAACGATTTTCTCAATCTACACACTTTACCCTCTGTCTTGGAATCTTCAAAACCAGGAGGAATATCCATGTAAACTTCCTCTTCCAAATCACCATGCAAGAAGGCGTTCTTCACATCAAACTGGTGAAGAGACCAATCTAGATTCGCTGCAAGGGAAAGAAGAATCCTCACTCAGTTCATTTTTGCCACTGGAGCAAAAGTTTCTTCGTAATCCACACCATAAGTCTGTGTGCACCCCTTTGCTACCAATCGAGCTTTATACCTCTCAATGGAACCGTCAGTCCGGTGCTTTACTATAAACACCCACTTGCACCCCACAGTTCTCTTACCTTTAGGCAACGTTGTTAATTCCCAAGTACCAGTCTTGTGAAGAGCCTTCATCTCTTCACTCATAGCATGTTTCCACTTGGGATCAACAAGAGCATCCTGGACATGATTAGGAACATTGACCGAGGAAATTTTTGAAAGGAATGATTTATAAGAGACAGACAAGTGAGAATAAGACACAAAATTAGAGATAGGGTGTTGAGTACAAGAGCGAACACCCTTACGGACATCAATAGGAACATTTATATCATTTGGTTCTGGAGAGGGTGTATCAGAAGAATTACCTAAATCTTCATCACTCGGAGAGAATGGCAGTGGATGAGAAGGAGCAACAATCTCTGAAGCCTCTCTAGTTTTCCTTTTACTCCATGTACCCCTGGAATAGACTCTAACCCCCTCTCTCTCTCTCAGCCCCCTCTCCTTCAGGTTCCCCCTCATCTCTTTCTATTCCAACTTCCTCACTCTCTTTTTCAACCCTTTCCTCCTCCACTTCAATCATCATAGGTAACACAGAAGTAACAGGCATCTCAAGATGCATCTCTTCACATGGTGACTCCCCCTGAAGAGATGTCTGAGGGTCAACAAAGTCCTACTTAGACTCGTGAAAAGTGACATCCATCGACACAAACCATTTCCGAGAAGGAGGATGGTAACACTTGTAAGCTTTCTGTGTAGGAGAATATCCGACAAACACGCACTTTAAAGAACGAGGATCTAACTTCCCACGTTTAGGTAAATGGTTATGAACAAAACAAACACAACCAAAGACACGAGGTGGAATGGAAGCAGAGAGAGAATGATGAGAAAGAACCTGAAGTGGTGTTTGTTTATTGAGAACACGAGTGGGAAGCCTATTAATTAGATAAGCAGCCGTAAGAACTGCTTCACCCCAGTAATTACGAGGAGCATTAACTTGGAAAAGTAAGGAGCGAGCAACATCGAGAAGGTGACGATTCTTGCGTTCTGCCACACCGTTTTGTTGTGGAGTGGCAGTGCAAGAAGTTTGGTGGACAATGCCGTGAGAAGAAAAATATGCACCCAAACCAAAATCAATATACTCACCACCTTGATCAGAACGCAAAATTTTCACTACTGCGCCAAATTGAGTATTCACCATATTGTGGAAATTTTGGAAAATATCAAACACTTCACTTTTTGCTTTCATAATATATATCCAAGTAGTACGAGAAAAATCATCAATAAAAGAGACAAACCAACGATGACCTTTTAGTGACACTGTACGAGAAGGACCCCACACATCAGTATGAATTAAAGAAAATGGAGCTAAACTTTTATTATCACTAGGAGCATAAGAAACTCGAAAATGTTTTCCAAACTCACAAGCATCACAAAAAAGGTTTGAACTATCAGTGTTTGATACAAGAGTCGGAAACATATGCTTAAGTAAAGAAAAAGAAGGGTGCCCTAATCTCCTATGCCAAAGAAGTAGGTCTTCAGCTTTATTCTTCATAACTACGGTATGATGAGCCAACTTCTCCCCCTCATCAAGAATGTAAAGACCATGCTCTTCTCTACCACTGCCAATCGTCCTCCTCGTGATGAGATCCTGAAACACACAACGAGAGGGATAAAAGGTTACACAACAGTTTAGATCTCAAGTAATACGACTCAAAGATAAAAGGTTGTGAGAAAAACTAGGAACATGTAACACAGAAGTCAAGGGTAGAGAAGGAGTAGCATGAATTAAACCTTTCCCGGAAATAGAGGAGAAGGTACCATCAGCTATTCGAACTTTATCTTGGCCTGAACAAGACTCATAGTCAAAAAAGAGGTTAGATGAAGGAGACATATGATCAGAGGAACTGGAATCAATAATCCAAGGGGATGAGGCATGACAAAGAAATGCTCTTGGGGATGTACCAACATTACCTGACTGGGCAAAGGATGAGGAGGAACTTGTGGATGTCGGAGTAACACACCTGGCCATCAATTGTCTGAGAGTCTCAAATTCGGTGGCAGACAAGGAGTTAGGGTTGACATCAGAAGATGGAGCTGAACCACTAGAAACTGGAGCAGTAGGATGTGCACAGGCAGCCTCTCCACGGCCACTAGAACAACCTCCACTACCTCCCCGACCATCAGGTGGTTTGCCATGGAGGCTCCAGCAATTGGCCCGAGTATGATGGGGGTTAAAACAGTAGTCACAAATCACAACAGGTCGATCGGAAGGAGCCGGATGCTGAGATCCATCTCTAGGAGGAACAGAGACTTAAGACAGATCGCTCGGTAGGAGTAGAATGAAGCATAACAGTACGACGGCTTTCCTCATTCTGGACATGAGCAAAGGCCTCCTGAAGAGTGGGGAGAGAATCCATTCCAAGTACCCGACTACGAACTGCGTCATAATCAGGATGAAGTCCCTGAAGGAATTTAAAGACCCTCTGCTTCTCTAGTAGTTTTCGATATCCCTCAGCATCAGTAACACACAGATTGATAAGCTTGAAGATGATCAACACGATCTCAACTGGTAGTAAGAAATTGAAAATATTTGGTGACAGTCATGTCACCTTGTTCCGAACGGTCAATGGAACGAAGCAACTCAAATTCCTGTGCATAGTTCCCCCGTCGAGAGTAAGTAGATGTAACAGTGTCCCAAATCGCCTTAGCAGTCTTCATGCGATAGAAATTTTCACCAATTTCTGGGACCATCGAATTAATGAGCCATGCTATGATAACGGAGTTCTCAATCTCCCACTTATCATAGCCAGGATCTGTAGAAACAAGGGCTGCAACACGCCATCAAGGTGACCCATCTTCCCACGTGCCTTCAGATACAATTCCACTGCTTGTGACCACTTCAGATAATTTTGGCCATCGAAGGGCGTGGGAGTAATCTTAAGGTTGGGATCCAAAGGAGCAACCACTGTATGTATGGTGGTTGGTGTAGAGGCTTCCGGTTTAGTTAGGTCTGCCATCGAGTCAGAGAGGAATGGAAAACCCAACAATGAGAAGGAAAACGGAGAAGATGGGAATCACAAAACTTCTTAAATTCAGATCAAGGGTCCATAAAAGGACCTAATCAAAACTAAAAAAAACAGAAATCAAAACAGCAGCCAACTTAGTGGTGCTGAATGAAATCAGCCCCTTTAGGGCTTGAGAAACCAGGTAACAAGGTGAAGAAGGATTGGGTAATCAGTCCAGGGTGTGCGTGGGGTTCTGGAGGACTTGGGTTAGGTGCGGCGCAGGGTAGGGACAGTGGGTGGTGTGCGGCGCAGGGTTTGGAGAGGCAGGGGGGCTGCGGCTGAAGGGTTTGGAGAGGCAGAGGGCTGCGGCGCAGGGTTTGGAGAGGCAGAGGGCAACGGCGAGTGATGGTGTGGTGGTTCAGGCAGCGGTGAGTGATGGTTGGGTTGCTGCCACAAGGTAGGTGGGTTAGGGTTGGATTGGATGTCCATCGGCTCTAATACCATGTTAAAATAATATTTTGGAAGCTTAGAGTAAGACAAATCATCTAACCCTTTATATATTAACAATGATAAGAAGAAATCAAATATTACAAATAGACCCACTAACTAACATATAATATCCTAAGATAAGAAGGAATAAAACAAAATATTCTCAACAGAGATGGGTCTCATGTTAGAAAACCAAACTCCTGTAAGAGAGTCCTCATTCCTCAATCAAGTAAGTTCATAAATTGTGTGAGCCATTCCATGATATTTAGGTTCGACACTAGACTGACCAACGACATATTGTTTCTTACTTCTCCAACTCACAAGATTACCTCCAATGGAAGTACAAAAGCCGGTGGTGGATTTTCTGTCGGAGAGTTATCTTGCCCAATGTGCATCAGTATACAAGTCAAGAACGATATAGAAGCCCATGCCCTGGGGCATTTTCAAGATACTTCAAGATACATATGATTGCATCTATATGAGGAACTCGAGAACTAGTCATGAAATGACTTAACATACGAGATGTCAGGTCGAGGGATGGTTAGGTAAATTAGTTTACCTACAAGCTTCCTATACATCTCTGGATCATCAACTAGATCAACCATGTCTGGCAACAACTTCAAGTTCATATCCATGGGAATAACAACAGGTTTGGAGCCAAGATAACCTGTTTCTTTTAGAATATCAAGAACAATATTCCTTTGAGACAAACTGATACCCGTTTTTGATCTTGCTACCTCGATGCCAAGGAAACAGAGAAGCTTACCCAAGTCTTTGGTAAAATAGTTCGAGCCGAGATGGTGAATCAGATTTTGGATGCCTTTCTTGTCATTCCTCGTGATGACAATTGACAATATCATCCACATAGACAAACCAATATCACAATACCAGTCCTTGTATTCTTAAAGAAGGCCGAGCTATCAGCTTGGCTGCGAGTCATAAGACAACAAATATCACAATACCAATGCTTGTATTCTTAAAGAAGACCGAGTTATCAGCTTGGCTGCGAGTCATACCATGTGTAATTTGTCAAACCAAGCCCATGGAAATTGTTTGTCCATAAAAAGACTTCTTAGCAGAGAGAGGATTTGATGGCATCGTGTCAAAGATCTTGAACACTTGCACATCACCAGCTTACAATGGACCAGATGGTAGAACCGCTTTACATGGAGCAGTGATTCACAAATTCCCAGGTAATGGTTGAATTTCTTTCTTAGAAACTATTATTATACATGATTGTAGAGGTTAGATGATATAAAGGGAAAGATTTGAAATCAATGCTCATTTGGTTGCAAAGAAAGATTAGAAATGTATGAATTGGTCCCCAAATCCGGTCATAAATAGGAATTGGTATTCTCCAGATTTTGTGCATGGCAATTTGTCCTTGATTGGTAAGAGAATCAGCAATTAGTACTTTTCCCCAAATATGTGATATATTTTTGGACGAAATTACCCTTATATATATACAGTTCCCCTTGGACTCAACCCGGGTGGTTGAGCTATGTACAATGTCTCTGAGAGATCACCAAGGAAAAATGTTAAGCTGATGAAGAGGCCAATCAATGAATGCAACAAGTGAAATAATAATGCGTACAGAATTCAACTTGGCAACCTGAGGGAAGGTCTTAGTGTAGTCAATACCATAGGTCTAAGTGAAATCTCATGAGCTTTCAGGCAATCAACAGAATCATCAATGATTCTGTTTGAAACTGAATACCCAACGATAACCAACTTATGCTCTTGCAGATGTTGGTGTTGACAAATCTATTTGGTCAAACTTAGGGTTGAACAATGACCCTTTTATATTATTAAGAGTAATAGGATGTAAATATTACAATGAGACCCGTAGGCTAAACATAAAATTAAATAAAAGAAAAATAAATATGCTATCTCTAACACTCCCCCTCAAGCTGGTACAAATATATCTCTCAATCCTAGCTGTCTAGCTCCAACTCCTTTAGTAAGGACATCAACGAATTGATCACTACTCTTCACAAACGGAGTGCAAATGGTTCCATTATTGAGATTCTCTTTAATGAAATGCATGTCAATCTCTATGTGCTTAGTCTTGACATGTTGCACTGGATTATGCGCAATATTAATTGCAGATTGATTATCACAATATAGCTTCATGGAATCAACCGGCTCAAGTCTCAAGTCCCTTAATAATAGCTTTATCCATAGAAGTTCACACACCCCTTAGGCCATGGCTCTGAATTCGGCCTCTGCACTGGATCTCGCCACAACATTTTGTTTCTTACTCCTCCAAGTAGCGAGATTACCTCCCACAAAAGTGCAATAACCCGAAGTAGATCTCATATCTGTTACAGAGCCTGCCCAATCAGCATCAGTGTATGGCTCTACTCTGTGATGACCATGCCTTCCAAAATATAAACCCTTACCAGGAGCAGACTTAAGATATCTCAGAACTCTGTAAACAACATCCATGTGTGATTCCCGAGGAGCATGCATGAACTGACTTACCACACTCATAGCAAATACAATAACAGGACGTGTATGAGATAGGTAGATAAGCTTCCCAACTAGCCTCTGATATCTCAATCTGTCTATCATTGTTCCACTACTATCATCACTCAACTTTTGATTACGCTCTATAAGCGTATCACACGCCTTACTTCCAAGCATTCCAGTTTCACTCAAGAGATCCAGAACATACTTTCTTTGAGAGATGAAGATTCCATGTTTGGATCTAGCCACTTCAATTCTTAGAAAGTATTTTAGTTCGCCCAGATCTTGTATTTCAAACTCCTTCACCATATACTTCTTAAGTCACTGCATTTCTTCAACATCATCGCCTGTGAGCACAATGTCATATACAATGAGAGCAGTAATCTTACCTTGTGAAGAGTGTTTAATGAACAGGGTATGATCAGCTTGGCTTTGTTTGAATCTATATCTACAGATTCTACACATAGCATGTGTAAATCGCTCAAACCACGCCCGTGGAGATTGCTTAAGGCCATATAGGGACTTTTTGAGACTGCACACCTTCCCTTCGGTCTTAGAACTCTCAAAACCAGGAGGAAGGTCCATGTAAACTTCTTCTTCTAATTCACCATGTAGGAATGCATTTTTCACATCAAATTGATTAAGCGGCCAATCACGGTTAGCAGCAAGGGATAAAAGGATCCTGACAGAGTTCATCTTAGCCACAGGAGCAAAGGTCTCCTAATAGTCCACTCCATAAGTCTGTGTGAAACCCTTGGCAACAAGACGGGCTTTGAATCTTTCTACAATACCATCAGCTCTGTGCTTTACCGTATACACCCACTTGCACCCCACAGGTCTTTTGCCCATATGTAAGTTAGTCAGCTCCCAAGTACCATTTTTATGAAGAGCTTTCATCTCCTCATTCATGTCATGTTTCCACTTGGGATCATTGAGAGTATCCTAAACATGATTAAGACAGAAACAGATGCAATATTTGAAAGAAAAGCACGATAAGCAGGAGATAAGTGAGAATAGGACACAAAGTTAGATATGGGGTGCAGAGTACAAGATCTAACACCCTAACGGACAGTAATAGGAATATCGAGATCATCAGACTCTATAGGTAAGGAGTTATCTGAGTTACCTAAAAAAAAAATGGAGTTACCTGGGGCCTCGCCAGTTGGAGTAAATGGCAGCGGAGGAATAGGAGTAATGGCCTCAACCTCTTTGCTCTTTCTCTTACTCCATGTACCCTTGGAGTAAACTAACAACTCATTCTGCTTTGGTGTTTCTTGTTCCACTTCCAACAATTCTTTCCGTTTGGGAATGGTAGGATCCTTCTCCACTACGACTTCCTCAACCCCCAGGTTAGGGACCACTTTTTTCTCTGGAAGTAACACTGGGAAAGTATTCCCAAGGGACCTCTTCACTGGTTTGCTCCCCCTGAAGAGGAACAGGGGAATCGGAAAAAAACGGGACAGACTCATGAAAAGTGACAACATAGAAACATGCCACTTCCTAGTCTGAGGATTATAACACTTGTACCCTTTTTGAGTAGGGGAGTAACCAACAAAGACACATCGAATGGCACGAGGATCGAGCTTTCCACGTGTGGAAGAGTGGTTATGAACGAAGCAAACACACCCAAAGACACGAGGAGGAATAGGGAAAAGAGAGGTAGGATGGGATAGAAGTTCAATGGGAGACCGCTTATTGAGGACTTGGGTTGGTAGCCTATTGATAAGATACGCAGCAGTGATAACGGCATCACCCCAATAGGATTTAGGAGCATTAGCTGAGAATAACAAAGAGCGGGCAACATTAAACAAATGACGATTCTTGCGTTCTGCTACCCCATTTTGTTGTGGAGTGCAAGAAGTCTGATGAAGTATCCCTTTGGAAGAAAAAAAATCTCCTAGACCTGAATCAATATATTCTCCCCCTTGGTCAGAACGCAATACTTTGATACCTGTCCCAAACTAAATCAAAACCATTTGATAGATGTTCTTGAAAATAGAAAAAAACTTTTTTTTTCTTTCATCATATAAAGCCACGTGGTCCGTGAATAATCATCAATAAATGTAACAAACCAACGATGACTTTTTAAAGACACAACACGCGATGGACCCCATACATCATAATGCACTAAAGAAAAAGGCACTAAACTTTTATTATAACTCGGAGCAGAAGTCGTCCGATGATGTTTCCTAAGCTCACAAGACTCACATAAATATTCAAAAACAACTTTATTGAAAACCAAAGAAGGAAACAAATACTTAATTAAATGAAACGATGGGTGTCCTAATCTCTTATGCCATAGTAAAATGTCCACAGACTTATTCTCAGAAAGTATAGTGTGATGAGCTCCCTTGCTTCCTACATCCAATATGTTAAGGCCCTGCTCCTTTCTACCACTGCCAATCGTCCTCTGTGTGGTAACATCCTGGAAAACACAATGTGAAGGAAAGAAAGTTGCACTACAATTAAGATCACGAGTTATACGACTGATAGATAAAAGATTAGAGGTGAAACTCAAAACATGTAAAACTGAGGACAAGACAGAGATGTAGTGGCATGTATGACACCCTTCCCTGAAACAGAGAAAAATGTACCATCCGTAATACGTATTTTCTCTTGACCTGAATAGGGAGTATACACAGAGAATAAATCTGATGAGCTAGACATATGATCCGATGCACCCGAATTAATAATCCAAGGAAATGAGGAGTGAGATAAATACGCTCTCATAGAAGTGACTAAATTACCTGTCTAGGCAAATGAAGATGAAGCACCTGTAGAGGTAGACAGAGCACGACGAGTCATCCGGTTACGAAGAGCATCCAAACCCCACAATGCATCCTCATACTCGATGGTAGACAACGGTGCTGAAGTAGGCATAGAAGGTGGAGTAGTCTGGTTAACTTGTCGTGAATCAGCAACATCAATCACCACGATATGATGTGCCCGAAATTGCCTCCACAACTACCAGGAGGCCCAAAACGACCTCCAGATCGACCTCCACGACCCCCTCAGGGGGACGACCATAGAGTCTTCAACAAGTAGCTCTCGTGTGTCTAGGGCGATTGCAGCGATCACACCACTGTTTAGCCTTATCAGAAGTGTCGTCCCCAGCCGTAGGATTAGCTCATGTAGATGTGAAGTTCCCCCCTTCAGAGGGGCTGAAACAAGAGCGGAACGTTCAACAGGCGCAACCTGAAGCATAGCGGATCGACGACTCTCCTCACTTTGCACATATGCAAAAACTTCCTGAAGAGTGGGAAGATTATCCATCCCAAGAATGCGACTGCGGACAACATCATACTCTGAGTTAAGTCCCTGAAGGAACTTGAAGACCCGTTGATTCCCGATAAGCTTCTGATATCCCGTAGAATCGGTTGGGAAGATGGGGTGATAATCTTGAAGATGGTCCACACGTTGCCAATGAGTGGTCAGAAAAGTGAAGTACTGAATCACTGTCACATCACCTTGCTCAGAGCTATCAATCAATTGTGTCAACTCAAACTCCTGAGCATAATTCCCTTTACGATGATAAGTCAAAGCAACTCCCAAATATCACGAGCTTTTTCATTCTCAAAAAACCTTCATCAATTTCAAGAAATATCGAGTGAATAAGCCAAATCATCATGATAGAATTCTCAATATCCCACTGTGCATATTAAGCATCAGTAGGATCAAGTGCTTGTGACTGTGACCATGGCAAATAATTATGGCCATTGAACAGGGATGTAGTGCTTTTTAGGTTTGGGTTGTCTGAGGGAGCTACAAACAAGCTCAGAAGATGTAGCTGTTGTGAACTTCCAGATGACGGACTCTTACTCTTATCGTCAGCCATAGTTCCAACACACAAAGCAGGCACCCACAACAATAAAAAAAATAAAAAAAAAAGGATGATGCTACGGACTCTGAACAAGCACGATCTTAAACATATCAAAGAATCAGTTCGTGACTGATCAATGGTCCATAAGGGGACCGAAGATAGATGGTAAAATTAAATTTCAATCAAACCAGCAGAGATGGAGCAATTGAGGTGTTGAAAGAGAAGATTTTGGTAAGAATAAGGACATTTGGGTGAGAAAAAACTATGCCAGAATGAGTTGTTGGGTTCGGCTAGGGTTTAATGATTGTCGGGTAGGGTATATGTAGTTGGTGGTTTCGCAGGCTGGTGTAGGTGCAGTGGGGTTCAGTTAGGGCTAGTGTAGGTGTTGCGGGCTTCGGCTAGGGCTGGGTTGGTGTAGGGGCAGTCGGCGCAGAGTTTGGAGAAGGCTGGGATTGCGACTGGTCTGGTTGAGGGAGATTGGGTTGCGGCTGGTCTGGTTGAGGGAGATTGGGTTGCGGCTAGTCTGGGTGATGATGTTTGGGGTTGCGGCAGGTTGTAGTGGTGGTGCAATGGCTGGCACATGGCTATAGCTGTGGGTAGGGCTGCCGTGAGTTGGTGAGAGAAGAGGAGGGCTCTCATACCATGTTGACAAATCTATTTGGTCAAACTTAGTGTTGAACAATGTGTTCCACCCTTTTATATTATTAAGAGTAATAAGAAGTAAACATTACAATGAGACCCATAGGCTAAACATAAAATTAAATAAAAGAAAAATAAATATGCTGTCTCTAACAGTTGGAATATGATCCCAAGTATGATTTAATTCTAGAGCGCGCATTTCTTCAACCATTTCTATTTTCCACCTCAGGTCAGAAAGAGGCCTCCCTATAAGAATAAGGATAGCATAGATGATACAGACAATGAGACAGCCTACGGAAGGAGACAAATAATCAAGAGAGACAAAGTTAGGAATATGTGAGCCTACCTTTACGAACTACGACAAGATGATCAAGATTCGAGTCAAAAGGAGGAATAGGTGGATCTACAAAAGTCGAAGTGGATGGGGGATGTGATGGATTGGAATTCACATGAGCAGGCGGAGGGGCAACAGAGACAATCTGGGGGCGGCGACGAACAAAAAATATAGAAGGAAAGTAGGACGTTGTAGGCTGTCTGGAACAATAGCAGGCACAATAGTGCCACAGAAAGAGGTTCCTACGACTGAACACCTACGAAATAGTAGGGAGTATCCTCAAAGAAGGTAACATCGGCACTAACAAAAACAACTATTTGCGAAATGTAGGACTGTAGCCCTGATTACCTTCTTGAGTATGAGAATAACTAAAAAAAGATACATTTGTGTAGCTTGTCTCAATTGGGACTTAGCTTATGAACAAAACAAACACATCCAAACACTTTCGGGAGGAGACAAATATTTTTATTATAAAACATTGTTTGGAATGTGATTTTACTTTCAAAACACGAGATGGCATTCTAGTTAAAAGATATGTTGCGATTAGACCGCGTCACCCCAGAAGTGTTTAGGTAGACTCATTTGGATCATGAGAACATGTGCAATAGCAAGAACAAGCTCATTTTTCCTTCCATTGATTCCATTTTGTTGAGCAGTATCAACACAAGATGTTTGATGGATGTTACCTCTTGACTCAAGGAATTGTTGAAAGGTGCTAAGCTTATATTCATGAGCATTATCACTACACAGGGCATGAAGTTCAGCGTCATATTGATTGACGATTTCAGCATAAAAGGTTTGAAAACATTGAATAATTGAGATTTATCTTTAAGCACGTATAACCAAGTCAAACGAAAGTGAATCAATAAAAGTGACAAATTAGCGTGCATCAAATAATCCAACAGTTCGAGAAGGTTCCCAAATATCAGAATGAACAAGTTCAAAAGGATGTAAACAAGGTGCATCAGCTCGAAGCCTAAATGTAGCTCGATGTTGCTTACTAAGTTCACAAGTCTCACAATTAAACATCGAGGAAATATGTGAAGAAGGAACTAAATGTTCAAGAGTAATAGATGATGGATGCCCAACGCGATAATGCCAATGGTATGGAGAAGCAATAGTAGAGCGGAGAGGTGCATAAGCCAAGATCAAACACGACTGAAAAATAGTAGAGTTCATCCTTCTCAAATGCGCCACCAATCGTCCTCTTTGTCATGAGATCTTGAAAGAAACAATGAGTAGGATAAAAGTTTACTGAGTAGTTTAACGATTGAGTAAGTTTGCGCATGGATAATACATTAAAAGGAAAGTGAGGTAGTTATAACACATGTGAGAAAGTAAGATTAGGAATGCTAACGATGCCAATCCATGAATCGGAGTTTTAGTACCATTACCGATAGTGACAAATGAGGGAGAGGAAACATGAGAAAGATTAGAAAGGAGAGACAAATTACATGTCATGTAATCGGAGGCCCTGAATCAATAACCCAAGGAACATTAGAATCATTAGATGAAGAGAGAAGACAAGTGTTACCTGAAGCAACTAGATTTTTAACAGTAGATGAGGAAGAGGCATTGGCGCACAAGAGAATAGAATCGTACTTAGACTTAGTCATAACAACCTTCTTCAGGAGTAGAAGTAAGAGGGACATCGTCCCAAGAGCGCATGCCATGGAGTTTTCAATAGAACTCAACTGTGTGATTACTTCGACCAAAATAATTGCAAGCCTTAGTACCACGATCGTTGTTGCCCCGTGACCACCAAGTCAACCACGACCACTGCACAGTGTTACAAGAAATCATTCAAACGCTAGCAATCCCCATTTTGGATCGATTGTTCCAGATCATGGTACGCTAGCGATCCCAGCTTTAAATCACGCGATATTGTAATAACACCACCAAAATCTTATGATATTGTAAAGATACAAAATTCAAATAAATTATTTTCTAATTTAGAATTTAATTTAACAATATATCACATAAAAATACGTGCTATCAATTGACTGTATCACAAAGTTTGAAGTTCTATTCAGTGGTGACCCACCTACCCAGTACTAGCGAGTTGGATCGCCTGTTGACGTTCCAGCTTTAAATCACGTGATATTGTAATAACACCACCAAAATCTTATGATATTGTAAAGATACAAAATTCAAATAAATTCTTTTCTATACAAGAATTTAATTTAACAATATATCAGATAAAAATACGTGCCATCAAACACTGTATCACAAAGTCTAAAGTTCTATTGGGTGCTGAGAATTTAGGCTTTGATTTTTAATGTGTGTGTATGTATATATATATACGAACATATATAAAAATGATCCAAAAAATTGTTCCACGTTTCAATTTGCCGTACTCCGTTTCATCTTAGCAATCTGGAGTAGTAGACCCCACCGTAACACATTCCTTAACCAATGGCAAGCCACGTTCTCATTCCGAATAGATCCGGGTAATCTTGCACCGCGACTAGTATCACGGCCACGGTGACCTCCAGCAGGAGTATCAAATCGTCCAACAGGGGTAGCCAGAGCAAATTGATAATCCTTGACAGGTGTGAAGGATGATCGGAGGCACACTGAACCCGAGCAAAGTCTTACTAACGGTAGGTATGTCCTTCCCGGAGAGAATATGAGAACTAATAGCCGGCAAGTTCCAGCTTTAGTCCGGAGAGAAACTTAGCAACTCAGAATTCATCCTGGTGGTGGTGCTGAGTTTTCAATCTAGTTGTCAGTGGATATTCAGTTTGTCCCACGTACAGTTGAGGAGAGAAAAATACTCTTCAACTGAGCAATCACCCTGCTGAAGAGAAAAGATATGCTGATATAGTTAATAGATCCGAGAAAGGTTATGCTTGGAGGCATATAACTCCTTGAGTGTCCCAAATATCCTTTTAGAGGATTCCAGACAAGAAACGTTGTTGAAAACTTTCAGCTGCAAACTATTCCATAACTAGGTCATTATCTGTGCGTCTTCCTGCTCCCATAAAGCAACTTTGGTTGCGTCAGAGGGTTTGGTGGCCATAAGATAAGAGACTTCGCCGCAAGCCTTTAAGAACACAGGGACAACACGAGCCCATTAAAGGGAATTGGAACCCTTCGATTTGGCACTCGTTATTGATTCAAAAACCCTTGAAAGAGTCTTTGGTGCAGTTTGATCCCGCATTAGAACAGAGAACTAGATGTGTGGTTAGGATTTTGAATAGACTTAAAAAAAAGAGGCAGTAGAGTTACAGGGTCTGTTTGCACGATCTGGTCCAGGAGGGTGTGGCTGGGCTGGTCAAGGGTCCCGGAGGGTGTCGTTGGGTTAGGTGCAGGTCCGGTGAGGCTCGGCTAGGTCAGGTGCAGGTCTAGTAGGGCTTGACTGGTGCCGGCACAGTCTGCAAGCCTATGGTTGATCAAGAGAGCACCGAGAGACAAGAGCTATGTATTCATCTCTCAAGGAGGAAACACAATATATAGACAAAATACAAGGAAGGCTAAATAAGAAAAACCTAAAAATAAAAAAGCCTACAATTACATATTCCTGTAATTACGCTATACAATAAATATGATTTAACAAAAAAATATATACATATATACAATACTAATTAATAGGTTCCACGCTCCACGACAATATTCACTCTACTAATTCAGTTTACAAGAATTTGCATTCACTAGAGAATAATCCCCAGTTCGTTTCATTTCAAAGATAGTACATAGCACCAACAATGGAGAATCTAACCAAAATACTTAGTAATCTCCCTTTAAAATAGGTGAAAATTGGGTGCTACCTATTCAACCGTGGATATCATACAGCAACATTTTGCATTTAGCTAGTGACATGACTATTTGACACTTAATTAGTGACATTTTAAAAATTAAAACAAAAATGTCAGTGCATCTTCGTCCAAATACAAGAATATTTCACATCGCTCGTACATTTTGAGCAATGCTACCCAAACTCGGGTATGAGTGTCGGGTACGTAGATGTATTCAGAGGTCGGACTTGTCAAACTCCCAAAATATAAGAGAGAGGGGGCTTAGTATGACAATTTATAGTGTTAGGGGGGGCTTTCAGAATTTTTGGTGTGGGGGGGGGGGGGGGCGGTGTTCTTTGACCCTTCTTCGGTCCACCCCTTCAATGAACCATATAAGACTTCCCAAGAATCTTTATTGCCCCTACAATCCTTTAAGTGTATCTCTCTCCCTCAGTGTGTGTGATTATTTTAATTTTTACCCATGGAGTATAAGATGGAAAACACTAGATAAGAAACAACCTAAAAAGGTATCACAAAAAACATTAACCGAAAGATACATTCAATTTTTTTTTCTTTTTCGAAAAGGATGATGCATTGCTCAAATACCTGAGAAGATCCTCATAAAACTCATGGCGTTTGTTTAGTTCATCAACAGGGATAGAAGCATACTTGGGGCCCAATTTCTCGCAAACATCATAGGGATGAACATCTACAAAAGAAACAAATTAAATGCTGGGAAGTGTTTCCAGGGGTTAAATCCTATACAATCACAACCATTAAGTAATTAACAGGAACTACGTACAAAAACCGAATGCATAAATCTTAAGAGATTTAACTTTGATAATTGTCATAGTTCTGGATCCAGTTCCAACAAGGACCTGGTACAGGCAGAAGTTGTTCAAAAATCAGTCATCAAAAAGAAAAAAATCAAGAGCTTCTAAAGGTGGAGAAGACATATTGTGATTCTAAGGACAAAGACAACACGCAAGAAAGACTCACTTTCAACAAATCAAAAGTGGATTGGAAGGTACATGCAAAGAGTGAATTATACAAGAATTGTAAGGAATTATACATCAATACATACAAGCCATAGCAATAAATATATGCATGATCAAGAATACATTTTGACAAAGAACTTTCATGTAGAAAAAAATGACAGAAAAGCAAGGAAAGGTAGCCACACCCTGGTCAAAATTCTAAGATTCTTTTTTCTCTCCAGAAAATTCATTGATTCCATCCATAATTTTGTTATTATCCTTGCCGAAAAAATAACTTGGTTGTTGATATTTTCAAACAGCATGGACTTTTGCCAAAAGACTTAGATGGTTGTTGAGGATAAGTTGAGGGAGAATAGACTTTAGATGGTTCGGCCATGTGCAACGAAGACTTATAGATGCACCTGTGCAAAAGAGTGATAAGATCGTAGTGCCTGGAATGGTTAGAGGGAGAGGCAAACCTAGACTGACTTGGGAATATGTAGTGCAACAAGATATGAATATATATAATTTAAATGAGCATATACCTCTTGATCGTGCAGAATGGAGAAAAAGAATTCATACAGCCGACCCCAATTGATTGGGACACAAGGCTTGGTTTGGTTTGGTTTGGTTGTTGACTTTTGCCAAAAAAGCAATAGCTGCTTGAAATGGATAGATGTACCAGTGTCTTTCCCAGTAGTACATTGCTATAACGAAAGGCAAGTATGTTGGTTATAGGGCCAAGCCAAGTTAGGTGGAGAAAGAAAGCAAAATGCAGGACAACCACCCTCAAACTCAAGAATGCACATATTCTCATAAAAAAGGTATAAAAGAAAAAAATAATTCAGAGTAATAACTGACAGAATCTATTGTCTCTATGACTCTCCAAGCTTTTAAAATCTCCAAGGTGGCATTATCTAGAGAGCAACTCGAGGTAAATTTAATACACAGTCAACACGAAGTACAAAATATTTTACCATAGTCAGCATGAAGCAGCATGACGTCTGGGAACACAGATAGATTGTGACCAATGTGAAGAAGAGCAGATCAACATAAATCTCAAGATTCTTTTAGCATTTTGCTCAAGTTGAAGAATTCAAACTCACAAGGAGTCTTATTGTCAATAGATCTTCAAAGATTTACACAGATTAATTCTAGTGATACCCTACTCTAGTATGGATATGGACATGGCACATGGATGCAAATGATACGAATATCCGGCAACATGCCAGATCTAAAATAAGTAGGATACTAAGATGGTTACAACATGGCGAATATTTTTTTTAAAAGTTAGTTATACTATATACCAACGTTTTTAAAACCGGGATCCTAGGTAGGATCGTTTCAGGGTTCTTAGGATAGGGATTGTAGGATTGGATCGAGAATTCTAAAAAAACTTTAAAACAATTTAAATAACAGAAAACAACAACTCTGACACACAGTACTCCCAACTAACTAAAGTTACAAATCTCATAATTCAAACTAAATGTTTCATAATTTAACATTATAGTTCACATATTAAATTAGCTTAATGAAAGGAAAATATTGTTTGGTCTCATCACAACAATATAAAGAAGAAGAAAACAAACACGGATGATGGAACAAACATTGAACAATTAGAGCACAAAAAAAATTATAAACTGCGAACCACCACCACCACTTCACCGCTGCAACACACCCAGCACAACCACCACCATCAAAAACAAGGAGTTCGCAGCCCCAAAAAAGAAAAATTGGAAGAAGTTCGACTTGGTCATACATCCAAAAGGAAAAAGGAAAATAGAAAGGAAGAAGCGATATGAA
This sequence comes from Hydrangea macrophylla, assembly GCA_033977485.1. NCBI lineage: Eukaryota > Viridiplantae > Streptophyta > Magnoliopsida > Cornales > Hydrangeaceae > Hydrangea > Hydrangea macrophylla. The sequence goes on along the minus strand of CM066995.1, from coordinate 9,390,680 downwards.
TTCTTACTCAGTTCATAGCCGCAACATAGCATCCAGGAGGCTGAAGCAAAAGCTATGTTATGGGCAATCAAAGAGGCCCATTCGATTTTCAGAAGCTGGTTTTTGAAGGTGACTCCCTCATTGTCTGCGGCCTTAGCATCTGATTCCTCTACCTTTGAACATCTAATCTTGGAAGGAAGAGCTTTACTTTTTGCTTTTTTTGTTTTTTGGAATGTTTTTCATGTCCCTAGATCAGCTAATTCAGTAGCTCACAAGCTTGCCAAATGGGCAGCTGATTGTGTTTCTTTTGGGCCTGTGTCGATTGATGACCTTCCTCCTCTGTCGTGGAGGAAGATCCACAAGTCGAGGGTGGCTTTTGTTCTTGGTTCCTTTTCTTAATGGATTGTCTTTTTAGCAAAATAAAATAAAAAATCACATAACATCATACAACATATCTGCTAAGTTACCAACTACTCCAAAAGCTTAAGCTGTTAGAGAATGGGCCAACAATGTATATCAAGCTTGAACACCCTCCCTCACGTGCAACCCCAACTTGCACGTGGAGAGCAAACAAACCAAACTCCATCATAGTGGAGACAAATAACAAAGTGCAAATATGCACAACAAAGCGGGGATGGAGGGTCGAACCCAGGACCTCCCACAAACAAGGCTCTAATACCATGTTAAGTTACCTACTCCAAAAGCTTAAGTTGTTAGAGCATGGGCCCAACAATATATATCAAGCTTCAACAATATCTGCATTTAGGACGGATCTTTTACTAAATGGGTTTACATGGATCTATGTCGTGTTCGAAAATTACACTAACCACCCTTGAGGATTGTAGTTTGGTAACGCAGTCCCCCTCCCAATGATCAACAGTCGGTAGACCAAACGATAGGATAATTTTTTTTGTTAATACTGTTAAAATAAATAACCCTTAGAACTATAACTACTAAAGTAAAAAAAAATCCCTACAAAAATAATTTCTATTAAATTTTCCTCTCTCCCTCTCTCTCTTGGCAGAAAACAGAGAGATCTGTGTGAATCATGAACTATTATCACCTTCGTACTCCTCTTCTTTGGACAACTCAAGGGCAGTGGTGACTAATCTAGCTTGCAGATTTTAGCAGGAACTAGAGAAATAGACAATTTCGATTGTGCAGTGACTGGGTATGGTGACAATGGATTCCGGCTAGGACGTGGATGGATTCTTTTACTTTCTTTTTTGCTTGAATCAAGTGTAAAATGTTATTGTGATTTGTGATGGGGAGTGGGATTTGGCCAGCTCTCGTGTGCACGGTGGACCAGTGGTCTATTGGGGGATGTCTTATACTTGATAAACCATAGGCAAGGGGCTCTTTTTCTTTTTAATTCACGACTCAACATACTAGACATATTAGAAAGAGATCCCTTGGGCTGTGTAATTTTCTGGTGATGTAGTTATAGTTGAAGAAAACCAGAGTAATGGGTTATTCAGTCTCAAAGAAACCACAAAGGAGAAATGATTAGAACCTACACGATTTCATTTTATTACAAATTGCACTAAGACTGTCCGAACTGTACCAGTATAATTAGTAGCAAAACTAAGAGACGTTGAAAATTTGTGGCCAAATGATACAGATGATGACAATCTCCTTGATCTCAAGTAGTTGATACATGGAGAAGAGATGAAAAAGAATGCTGAATGAGAAGCAAGTGAGATGGAAAGAGATGAACTAAGAGTATGTTGTTCCCAATGTATCCAATAAAATTCTCAAGACTTTTAGACAACTAAAAGGACGAAATTGTGAAATGTAATTCTCGGCTAACTTATTAACTTTAAAGACATGCAAGAAGATGAGTCCCTTGATATGAAGAAGTTGAATTTCAAGGCAAGAATAGAGTAAGAATTGAACGCATTCGAAGTTGGAGGTAGCATGAACGAGGAAAAGATAAGGAGAAACATAGATTAGAAATCTGTCAAGCGCATTAACTGATAAAAGTTAAGAGTAGCCACAAATACATGGGCCTTTATAGAACAGAAAGATGAGAAATACTTAAACTGCTGGCTCCAAGTTCCAGGAATTTAAACCTTTGTGGCTTGAATTTTAATACAGTAGGTACAACCTGATGGCTCAAGTACCTCCAATCATCACGATGACCATTTACAAATCTTAAGTTGAATCCTCTTTTAGTGCATAAATATGCAATGCCTGTGTATGAGAGAAGATTCCGAAAAAGGTTGGAATAGTTTGATCAAAAGTGTACTTTAATCAGCGGCAGGACAAATACCATGAAATAGCAGAAAACACTACACTTGAAGCCATTGTGTTACCATTTCCAGCCTTCCAGGTACAGTTGCCATGCTAGAATTCAGACAACCAAGATGCATTTGCGAGAAAGGAAAAACATGGTGCGCAAATTGAACCTGACAAGGGTTTGAATAGTCAGATCCATGCTGTACTTTTCTTAGCTGCGGGACAACTACTATGAACTGACACAGAGCCACTGTGCTTGAATTCATTGTCTTACAATTTCCGGGTGCAATGGCCAAGCTAGGGTTCAAACAATCACAACATATTTATCAGAAAGTAAAAACATGTCAATGAAATTGAATATATTACCCATAAAAAACTAGTAAATAAATCTTCTCAATGCTGAACTGATATAAGAATGACGATCAAGGTGCATAAAGTGCATTTGTGTAGTGTTCATGGATGTGGCACTAGTGAGAACTCCATGCAAGGCCCATAACCAACAAGTTTATAGTTCGTAAGTGATAACCTCTGATGCAAAACTGGAATTCTTTTCGCCAGCTAACATGTCCAAAATGGTTGGAAACTCAATGCCTGTTCTGGGCTCAACTGCATGTGTTGTCCAATTTAGGTTGGGAAGAGAAAGCTCAGCATATCCATGATGCTCAATCTCACAAGGGCTCTGGTCCATGCATCTCTGCATTCGCATGTCACTACTCTCTAGGGGAACAGCTAGAACCTTTGGAGATCTGACGGTCATAAACAAGGATAAGAACTTAGTGAGAGGAACATTACTGTGAGTGGTATACAAAAAAAGACCTCAGACCTCACAGTGTGTATCAACCACTTACAAATTATCAAGTGGTGGTATAAGAGCAGCAGCTAATGATAGCACTGAAAATGATTGAAGCCGTTCAACCTCTTTGCACAATTGTCTGACATTGAAACTCAAGATCTTGGGAAAAGCGACTGGGTTGGAATACTCTTCTTTTGAACTAGAGTTGATTTGTAACCCCGTAAGACGATTCTGTCTATTTGATGTAATGTGTTTTACTTGTTTAGAGGTTTTATAGGTTGTAGAACTTGAACCATGTGAATTACCCGGAGGTATGGTGGAATTCGACCCACCGGCACACCAAAAAACTAGAGCTCCAGCAAACTTTGAAATGCAGTTGACAGCTTCCTGAAGAGCCAGACTTCCGGGAACAAACAAGTACTTAGAGTGGTAAATAGAACTGTCAACAAATGAGCTAATCTGGGACAATAAGTGAACTCCAAACCTATGTGGGACTAATGGTTCCAATGGAAGAAGAATGTAAGGTGAGCCACCATCAAGATCCATAAAAAACAACCAATTGTTCCGCATATTATATTATATTATATAATAAAAATGTCCTTTATATTTAAATTTTTCGCAAGTCAGCCAATTATGTTTTGTTCCCAATTTGGAGGCTCCAATGTTGCTGAATGAGAGATTCCAGTTGTAAGAAATAACCAAACACTGTTATTAAAACACCTGCTGCACAAGATTCAATAAAGAATGACCAACTTTAAATTATTAGTAGTACTCCATCTGTTAAATGAATAAAAATAATATTAATTAGCAGGTGCAGCTCAAAAATAGTACAACCATTATCTATGTGCTGACAGCAATAATCAAAGCAACAAAAACCTATAATAAGCTGTTCAGATTAATGATTCTGAAAATTCTATAAATCCTGAGTCGTCCTGACCATCCAAAAAAAAGTTATCAAAAGACGAAGTGGGAAATTAAGAAGAGTAAGGAAAATTGACCCTAACATATGATATGGTCTTTGATTTTGTTACCAAAAGATTGCTTATTGGAAACAATCCCCCCCTCAATCCCCCAAAATTATCGGCAAAACTGTGCATTGCATTGCATTATTAGTCTCTTTAAAAACAAAACAAACAGCGAAGGGGACTAAAAAAAAAACACCTTTTAACGTATAATCAAATCTAAAAAAAAAAAAAATTAATAAAAATCGGATGAAATAAAAGATTTCAGGAATTTCAATTATATGAATAACATAACATATCGTACCTAATCCAAAAATCATCAATTTTCTTGCATATACAAAATGTATACATATATGTGTGTATACATGTATGCAACTCAAAAGTGAATACGAAAGATGGAAAAAAAATATATATATATATATATATATATGAACCTGAAATGAGTGACTACAGCAAAAATGGGTTCAATGTGGGGGATTGATTACGGTAGCAGTTGGAAATTAGGGCTTTGCTTCTTGAGAGTTTTTCGAGAGAGAGAGAGAGAGAGGAAGGAGGCGGGGGAACAAGAGACGAAAGTAAGGAATATGCGTTTTGATTTGAACGTGGAACAAGTCACAATATTCATTCTTTTTGGGTTGGGGAAGTAAAGTAACTAACGTCTTCTTCTTATTCTTTGTTACAAAAAAAAAAAAAGGTCACTATTTTGGGGGAGGGGAGACTTTTTCGGTGCACATTCATAAAGCCTCCCAACTTTTTTATACGGACGTTCGTCCAAAAAAGTATATCTCACTTCGTTCCACGGCCTCAGGAGAGAAAAAGACATTTTAAACCAATTTTTTTTTTTGGGAAATTTGTTAATAAATTCTTAAAATTATTTTCATATGAGACAAAAATCAAGGTCTATTACTGTGTATAAGATAAAATCCATCGCGCATTTTTCGGTTTTGAACTAAACATTTTTTTCTCTTTTTTGGACAGAATTGCCCATTTCTGTATTTACGATCAAATTTCTCCCTCTTTCTCTTTCACCTCTGATCAGATTTCTCTCTCTCTCTCTGTGCTTCGAGTCTGCAGTAAAACTGAAGATCTCCAGATCTTGTTTTTCGATTTTTAGATATTCGAGTTACATAATTCGTCTTCAAATCTCGCTTTTCTTTATCACTTACTTATAGCATTGTAATATATGTATGATTTTAGCTTTTTTATTATTATTATTATTATTTTTAGGGTTTTGAATTTTGAATTGTTGTTTTTGAAACTCTGTTTTCAATGAATGTCTAATATATAGACATTGTAATACAGAGTTTACTTTGTAAATAATATTATTTGTTTTAGTCAATCTATGTTTTGATCAATCTTCGGATTCATTTTGTTTGAATGTCTTCTGAAGCAAATTCTTATTATCTCTTTGGTTATAATTATTATGTAATGCATATGTGTTTTAGACAGAAACCGAAACAAATAATATTAAAACAGATAATATCATCTGTTTGAAACAGTTTTTCTATGCTTCCCTAATTCTGAATTTGTTTATTCATTTTTTTTAGGTAGATTGTAATGGACAATTCAATTCTATTGTTGGTGAAGCATGCTGGTTATACAGCTATTGTGACGGTTTCAAACGAGTTTTTTTTTATCACAATTTGATGGATTTTGTTTGTGGTAGATGGAGTAACTTGACATCTGACAGTGTTTTTTTTTTAGTATTGTATTAGTGGACATTCAAACTGTATTTTAGAGAATGAAGATGATTTCTAAAATATGATTTTATTAGTTAATGGTGTTTGTGGTGGTCGTGGTGATATTGTTGTTATTGAGAAGAATGGTTGTGTTCGTTTTGTTTAGGATCGGTCTAGTGGTGTTCATGAAGCATTGGGTATGTTGACTAGTGGGCAATGTAGTAGTGAAAGAGACTTACTACCTTCCTATGTATCTCACAAGAAAAAGTCTTATTGTCTGTTTCTTGGGCTAATGGAGTAGTTGGTGTTGGACAGTGTTTTGAAGGTGATAGTGCGGAATTTCGTACAGTGCTTTGTAAATATGCTATTGAACTTGGTTTTCAAATCAAGTACACAAAAAATGAGAAGGGAAGGATTACGACTGAATGTAAATTTAAGGATACTAGAGGCTTTTTGTGGCGGATACATGCATCGGTTGTGCTTGCGAATGGGTTCCGTTATATAAAGAAGTTCAATAAAGAGCACATTTGTGGGGCTTCTGTTCGGACTTCACGAAATCCAAGGATGAGCTCTGATTTAGTTGGTAGCGTTGTTGTACATGATGTTCGGTCAAAACCTTTGACCCGTCCATTTGAAGTTGTTCGGGATTTTAAGGATAAATATGGACTTGATATTAGCTACCACCATGCGTGGTTGGGTGTTGAAAAGGCTAGGAGAGAACTTTGTGGCGATGATTTGTTGTCTTTTGATCTTCTTCGATGGTATACCGATGAGGCGTTGGAGAATAACCCGGGCAACCGTATTGAGTTTGAATACGATCATGGTAGTAGGCATTTTAAGAGATTGTTTGTTTCTTTTTACGGGTGGATATATGGATTCAATTTTTGTCATCCCTTATTATTCTTGGATGGTACATTTTTAAAGGGTAGATACAAGGGTGACCTGTTGACTGCAACTGGAAATGATGGTAACCAAGGTGAGTACGTAACAGATAATATTATCTATTTGTGTCTACTGGTTTTTAAGTACTGGATTGTGGTATATGTTTGTTATATTTGTGTTTTTGTATTAAGTAGCTATTCAATGCTGATGTAGGTTTGTTTCCTGTTGCATTTGGTGTTGTTGATTCCGAGAATCTTGACAATTGGATGTGGTTTTGTGGCCAGTTGCGTGAAGTTTTGTCGAATGATCGTATTGTGACGTTTGTCTCAGATCGCAATCTTGGTCTTGTTCATGCTGTTTCTAGCATTTTCCCATCTTTCCCACATGCTTTTTGTATGATTTACTTGGAGAAAAATTTGCGGGAGAAATATAGTGGGGTGGACAAGGATTTTAAGGAGAGGATTGTGGCATTGTTCCGTAGGTGTGCTTATGCCCTGACTAAAGCAACTTTTCGTCCTTACATGGATCAGTTAAGACGTGAGGGTGGCAAAAAAAAATGATAACTTTTTGCATGATCTTCCTCTTGATAAATGGTGTCATACTTACTTCAAAGGAAAGCGTTATAGTGAGATGTCTTCTAATTCTGCTGAGTCTTTTAACTCTCAAATTGCAGTAGCTCGTCCCATGCCTATAACTGAGATGGTTGATAAGATTAGGGTTCAAATTTTGAAGCAAATGTCCTATCGGAGAGATTTGTACAAGAAGTGGAATTTTGTTATCTGTCCTGAAATGGAAAAGAGATTGCATACATCTTTAAATGAGGGTCGGACATGAAAAGTGATTAAGTGTTCCGATGATGTGTTTGAGGTTTAGTGTATGCCATCTGTGTTGGCTGATATCCGTAGTTTGACATGCTCTTGCTTCAAGTGGCAATTAAATGGGTTTCAGTGTAGTCATGCTTGTGTTGTTATTCAAAGTAGCGGGAATGACTTGAATACGTTTGTGGATAGCTGGTACCATGTGAGCAGTTTCTCTGAGGCATATAACAAGTCTATTTTCGGTATTCCAATGGTCACTAAACCTAATGTCACCGTTGAAGATATGGTTGTTCGCCCTCCCTTGTCAAGAAAGCAACCTGGAGGCCAAGAAAAAAGAGAATTCCTTCGAGGGTTGAGAGTGTTAGGAGTGTGAGGTGTGGTAGGTGTGGCAAATATGTCAAACATAACAGAAAGACATGTAATGAAGCTTTGTAATTCAATCTATACGTGTTATTTGTTGAATTGAGGATTTCAATTTTATGTGTCTAAATGTGTCATGGATTTGACTTCTGAATAAAGTGTCTGCTGTTTTTCGGTTAATATGTTCTATCTGTATGTAGTAATTTTGGTATAATAATATGTGCTTTATAATGGTTTGTTTTGTCAAAGTTGTACAAAACAGATAATATTATCTATTTCTGCAATAGATAATATTATCTGTTTGCAATCCAAATATCAAATAACTTGCATACTAGTATTCATGCACAGAAGAGTCAGAGAACATAATCCAAAACCAACTTTTTAGACATTGCAAGTTATAGGATGCCAAAAACTAATCAATTGTAAGGTCTTACAAAAATTATATTCTGTGTTATAATCTATACATCTATCAGTTCATATCTCCACATTAGACTATCTCTATACATCTATACAAAAATAGTATTCTGTGCTATAATCTATATAGTTTCTGCGAGATTCGCTGCCCTCCTTAGTAAGGCCTTCTTCACGATCCATGAGTTCTGCTCATCATTCAGAAATCGATCAATAAGGTGTGCCCTCATCATTCTTGCATCTTCTCTCTTGAAATTCTCTTTAATTGTCATTCCCTTTGTCAAAGTTTTCATCAGGTAGCATAAGATTATCCCACAATCCACACTGCAAACGAGAGCATTTGTTAATGTTAAATTATATGTCAAGTTTAGTTTATAACATTTTCTCTGTTATTCACAACAGATAATATTATCTGTTTCTGACTCAATGTGACATAAGAGGTTATGAGTTCATACGTACCTTGTTTCAGACTATTGGGGTGTTTTGTCCATTACAAATAGTGGAGCATCATCGTTGATTGTCACTTTAACATCCATTTGTTCTTGCTTTTGATTTAAAACCTTGAGGTAGTAATCTCTCTGTACATAAAACAGTTGATTTAGTGAGTTAAGTCTGAGAGTAATCTATCAAGTATTTGTTGGAGTTTCATATATGTGAAAGATCTTATACCATCGTAAAAGCATCTCTCATATATTGATTTTCGCCTTTCCTTGGCTTTCTTGAGTTGTAAAACCTCCATATATTCTTCTTCTTGATCATAGACTAACAAAGTCCAATGATTTAAATACAATTATCTGCCACTTGAATTTATTGGGAAGTGCGAATATCTATACTCAGCAGTTTCTTTTCCAATGTATTTGTTGAATATTAAGTCCCTCAATTTTTCTACATTTTCTGTGATTAGCGACTGTTTTGCAAAGAAGCAACAGTAACAGATAATGTTATAACATACACTTAAATGATATATTATGCTAATAAAATTTATGTGTTTATTGCTTTTCAGAATGGCATTTGTTGCTTACCATGCCCATGCTAGTAAAGAAGTGTTTGTCTTTTCTTGTAGCATCCGTTGTTGTGAGTTTTTCTTGATCGTTCATCAACATTTCCGCATACACATCAATTACCTAGAGTCAGATGTTCTTGGCATTTTTGTAGTTGTATTCGTGAAGTAGTTAATTATTACAGATAATGTTATATGTCCATTTGATAGACAATATTATCTATCTAACAGATAATATTATCTGTTACATAATTTGTGTTGAATAGGAGGTACAATATTTTACGTTGTTGATCACTTCATCATCATTTTGCAATGCCAACAAGTCCTGAAGGTTGATGTATTCAGAAGCTTTTGCTCTACTCCAGATCACTGCCTCATCGCTAACAATTCAACAAATATGTTGTTAGTTTAGATGGAAATGAATATATGAAAATTAATGTCATACTTGAATTGCAATCGTACTTACTCATTATCTTCAAATTTCATTATGTGCTTCAGTTTTTCTTTGTCTTTTGTCTTTACGTATTTCAGCATTGATTTGTTTTTCCTTTCTTTGACTTTGCTTTCTTTATTTTCTTTGGCTTTTTTTCAGTGTATTCATCGATCATCAGCTTGTCAAGTCCTTTATCTGCTTCTTCTCCCTCTGTTTGCCTTGTCCTTTTTCTTCCTTCATCTATTTGTAGCTTTCCCTTTCCTTTCTTATCACCATAGTCATACAATCGGTCCTTGTTCTCTTTCCTTTGTTTGTTTATGATATTCCTTACCATTGACCTTGTTCTTACTTGTTCATCTTCCTTTATCTCTTCATTGCTTGCCCTTTTTGGCATTTATTTATCCTTGAGGTCATGTAAATGTTTTATCAGAGTCTATTTCTCACAGATAAGCCTAGTAATCAGTTGACTCTGTTCATCAAGTTTTCTCTCTCTTGCTTTTATGTGCTCATCATATTTTTTGGCCTGATCTTGTTGGATGCTCTTGTATTTCTGCACTTGTTCCTCCAACACTTGCACATAATCGTTCTCCGTGATGTCCATTTCATTTCCTTTTAATGCCTCCTCCTGAATACATTCTTCATTTTTCTTCTTCTCGATCTCTAGATTAACGTTCATGATCAAGTAGCTATTTAGGGGACATGAAAAGAGCTTTAGTTGCTAATTAGAATAGATACATTTATCTATAATGTACAATAGATAAAGTTATATGTTTCGAAACAGATAATATTATCTTTTCAAAAAAGATAATATTATATGTTTCACAACAATTTGAAGTATTTATTATACCTTTTGATTATGCTCTCGAGGTGCTGAATATGCTTCTTCATTGGTTCAATTTGGTTGTCCTTTTTAGTCATTTCGTCCTCCATGTATTGTATTCTGATGGATTTTTTCAAGAAGTAATATTGTTTGCTTGCTGTTTTCTTTTTCAAGATCCATCAATTTCTCTACCAGATTCTCTCTTTCAACCATCAATTCTATAATTGTCTCTTTATGCTCAGCATTTATGTCCTTCAAGTCTTCAACTTCCTCTCTTCCAGGCTGCTGTCTATTTCAATGTCATCTATCATTACATTGCACAAATTATTGAAATTTTCCATGTCGAACTCCACGGATTCAGTTCCTGAGCTTTTAAAGTTACTTCTTTCTTGTGAGGGTGTCAAGTTTATCTATTCTTCATCTTCCGGCTGTTTTCTCTTGTCCTCTTCGAGGTGCGCAAATTCACCTTCTTGATGTCCTTGTGACTCTTCTTCTTTTTCATCCTGAACCATTATCTCTTTTTTGTTATTGTGATAATCATCATCATTGTCATTATCATCACCATTATTATAATCGTCATTACCATTTTATTCTTCCTGTTCATCTTCTATGTTACTTCTATCTTCTTCTTCTTCTTCTTCTTCACTTGCTTCATTTTTTTTTTCTTTTTCTTCTCATCATCCTCATCTTCTTGTTCTTCTTCTTCTTCACCATCTTCATCATCTTCTTCTTCTTCTTCACTTGCTTCCTTTTTCGATTTTCCTTCTTCATCATCCTCATGTTCTTGTTCTTGTTCATCTCCATCTTCTTGTTCTTCTTCGTCTTCTTCTTCTTCCTCATATTTTTGTTCTTCTTTTTCTTCTTCGTCACTCGCTTCATTGTTTTTTTCTTCTTCTTCTTCTTCTTCCTCTTTCCCATCTTCATCATCTCCTTGTTCATCATCGTTTTCATTATTATTTTCCTCTTCTTCGTCTTCTTCATAGATGAGCATTTTGCTTTTCCTTGGTTATCATTCCAAGTGCTTGACCACGTACCTGCATAGTGACAGAATAAGAGTGTTATTTTATATTTACAACAGAGAGAGTTAGCTGTAATTCAAAACAGATAATATTATCTGTTGGACAAGAGAATTTGTAATGCACAACAAATAATGTGTTATGCACAATAGAGAATATGTTATGTACAACAGATAATGTTATCTGTTGTGTAAACGAGCTTTAGTTGCTAATTAGAACAGATTTACGCATCTATAATGTAAACAAATAATATTATCTGTTTCACAATAGAGTTATGTTGCTCAACATATAATACTATTAGCAATGCACAAGTGAATAATCTCTGTCAAACAATAGAGAGTTTGTAATGCAGGTAATTTTCTTATGTTTTTATTTCTTTTATATTTGATTCAACGTTGTTGATTATACCTCATTTGCCTCCAAGTTTCCAATCCCTCTATCACTAAGAATATTCTTTAGTTCTGATAGATCCCACTTTTCAAATATGGTGCATTCTTGTTTCTTCATTGATTTTAATATTGTTGCCTTCTCACACAACCAATACTGCATAAATGTTATGTGTTAACCTATAAATTAATCATTGAATATAAAATATAGCTCACAGATAATATTATATGTTTTATTCAACTTACTAGCAATGCAGCCACACAGCCTGAAACTTTGTCTGGATTTTTATGGTTCTCTGCAATTGAATTTTTTAGTTGTTCCCAAATCGCTTCTGACCATGCATATTTGCACATATCATCTAGGTCTTCGACATATTTGAGGTATGCCCAACCAATTTGAAAACCGGTTGTTGGGAAAAATAGGGTCACAAACAAATAGAGGCAAAGTAGCCTTGTGAAATCTTTCATGTCTTCTTTTGTTCGTCCCTTTATTGCTTCATTTATCTTCAGTTTTATAACTGGGGTAGATAATTTACTGCCATCATCAAACCATTTATCCATGAAACTTGATATCGGCTTTTTCTTACCTTTCAGTGTCATTTCTTCTCTCCCTGACTTTATCCCAAATATTACAGCAATATCTTCTTCCTTTATCATTTTATTTTTCCCTCCAATTTGAAATGCCTTGTATGTAGAATTGTATGTGTGAATTAGTGCAGCTGCTTCTGTGTCTGATTTCCTGCAGCTACAATGCTCTACCGTGTTGGTTAGAAAAGCATTTATCAGAAGCCAAAATGGAGTTTTCTAGAGGTATTTATGATGTTTTTTATGGTCTCTAACCCTTCCATTAGTGTTTGCATAGGCTGCAAACTAGAACGAAATTGTCGTGCATAGCTCTTCCCCGCCCTTCTGTCTTATGTTCTTTTATTGTTCTTCTTCATAGTTTGTTTTTTTGCAACGCCTGTTAAATTAATACAATTAAGATAAGCTTAATTTACAGATAATATTATCTGTTTTGGTCAACAGGTAAAATTTGTTAACAAATTACTAGAAAAACAAACTATGAAGAATATATAAAGTTATCAATAATATGCAAGAGGTAAAGCAATATAACAACAATGTTATCTGTAAAGTTCTGTAATTCAAAACAGATAATATTATTTATTGGACAAGAGAATTTATGATGCACAACAAATAGTGTGTTATGCACAACAGAGAATATGTTATGTACAACAGATTATATTATCTGTTTTTTAACCAAGCTTTAGTTGCCAATTAGAATAGATATAACAACGAGCTTTGGTACGTTAGTTAAAAGTTGTATACAATAGATAATATTATCTGTTTTGCTCAACAAATAAAATTTGTATTTTTGTCCAAATTTTATAGACAGCAAACCAGACAACAAAATGTTAATGGCATATGTTTTTCAACAATAATTAGGTTATGTGAAGGAACAGATAATCTGCAATAGATAATGTGGTGTGGCAAATCATACAACAACAATGGTATGTAGTGTAAAAGCTATGTTCATGGCATATGTTTTATCTGTTTTGCTCAACAGATAAAATTTGTAATTTTCTCCAACTTTGACTGACAGCAAATAAAATGGTATTGGCATGTGTTTTTGAACATCAATTAGATTTTATATGGTATTGGGTTTAACAAAATAGATAATATTATCTGTTCTATTTGTAGATTAGGTTTTCAACATGTATTAAACATCCTAACATGAAATCAGCAAAAGACAACAAATCAACTGTACTATTTTGTGTTTATACAAAGAGAAATGAGGTTGTATTATCTACAGAAACCCTAGGTGCCTCGGGTAACAGATAATTTCAGTATTATCTGTTAGAAAAGTACCCCGTGGATGGTACTGGATTCCACACAATCGAAATATCGAACTTCGGAAAGTGACTTCAAGCTCAGAAAAGCCCTTTTCCATGCATAAATCCCGGTTTTGTCAAAATCATCTCTCAGAATTCATATTCACTCAGGGTTGTATGAACATGAAGTGTTCTAAACGCAGTATTCTAGGTATCCAAAGATTTAATTTTGAAGAAAAGTTCAAAATCGACGTGTATTGAAAAGCAATTTTGAAAAAGACGTCTTTTGATTTCAAAAAGACGACAAAAGTTCCGGAGGACTTCCAGACTTCAGTTGGACTTCAATTTTCATTTCAGAATCTCCTGGAACATTTTTATACTGAAATTCAACTTGACAACTTTCCAATGGTATGTAAACGGACGATTTCGCACACTAAAAAGCATTTTTATGAAAATCTGGAAATACAGTGCACCTAATATTTTAAACAGAGCTTAAGGGCAACCAGAGGAGGAGGAAAAGCAGGTGGTGGATCCCACATAGGGGGTGGCGGGTCCCACCTAAGCCGCCACCCATAAAGTGCTCCCTTCATTGAGATTTTTTGGTTCCAGACCCATCTAGAAGCCTCCCACTGCGAGAAAATTGCCTGAAAACTGCGTTTAGGCACCGAAATGGCCATTTTAACCATTTTCTGCTCTCTGAAAATCCTATTTTAACCCTGTAAATTAAGAGTTAAGTTTTCAAAACTCTATATATAGATCCATATGAGATCACCTTTCACACACAAGTATATATTCAAGAGAGTATATACAAGTACACATAAGAGAGAAGTACATACAAGTGAATATATTTGCAAAATACTTTCAATTTAAGAGAGATTTCTAGAGAGATGAAGTGAGTTATGAATTAAAACTTTTTTAAAACTAATCACAAGATAATTAGATTAGAGATTTTGACATCAAATTGCCTCCCTTAACTTCCATGGATGGGTGCTTGAAGAACTTGAAGAACACTTGAAGAAGAAGACTCTTCAATTCAACTTTGGTTGCATAATTGAGAATCCTCTAAGAGGTAAACATCCAATTCATCTCTAATTCCTACTTTTGTATATAGATGTATAAGACTTGGGTCTAGTTTAGTTTTATTTTTTTTGTTAGAACACTCATCTTCTTCCTCTCTTATTCTTCACACACTCACATAGCTAGATCCAAGTCTCTTTTAATTTTATTTGATAATTCGTAATTAGAGATTGATTTTCACTTTGGTTTTCAAAATTTGATTTCCTCTTTCTATTTTAGTTTAGATCCATGCATACATGATTATACATATGTACCTATTTTGAATTCTATGATGGTTTGGAAGTATGATTTATGAGAAGGATGATTCCTATGTTCATACCTATCTCTTGATTAATCTTATTACCTAGAATTCCTATTGAATTTCATCTCCAATAGGATATTTGTAAGTCCCTTTGATCCATGATCTAGAGTTCTTGTTGATACCGGCATTTGGGCCCACTTTAGTTTAAAACATTTTTCAAATTCAAAATGAGTCACCACTTAATTTTTTAAAAGAAAAATTAAGAAACCATTTTCAGGCTAATTGATCTTTTGCGAAACCAAAGATAAGATGGGTCTGGGGATTATGGATTGAAAGGGGAAGGAGCCTGGCGGACTAAAACATCCCCTTTCATCCTATCTTGCGATAGGCCTCTACTCAACAACCTTTTTAATCGAATTATTAATCTAAGCATGCTCTCAACTAATACATATATACATATATATCACAAAAGCATTTTGAAAGGGGTGTAAGATTGCTAACGATAAAATATCATTCAAAATCATATAATTCAATTAGCAAGCAATATGGTATGCAATTAGGAACCAGAGAACTTACCCGGCATCCCGCCACGAATATTGAACGTGTGATGCATGCAAGAAAATAATACCTAAGAAAAGGGTTTCTAATAGCATACAAACACATAAGGCAATGCCTAGTCTAAGGTGTCGTGCATGGAGTCGACAATCAATAAAATCAAGAAATTAAAACAAACTAGAGGAGATTTTGAGAAATCGTACCTTGATATCGCTACAAAACATAGGGTTAGTTCACATACTTTAAATAAAACATATCATTAAATCCTAAGTAACAAATCCTAACACAAGGTGAATTCTATTTACAAGTATCAATCTATATGGATGGATGCACATGAATACATGAGTATGAACAATATAAAGCTATGAACTATTCATTGATTTAGATCATTTAGCCTCTGGTTTTAAGCATAATCAATCATTGCTAAAGTATGGTATAAACCCTAGGTCATGAAAATATTATTTAAGCTATTATTTACAAGATTGATTAAAATTGTGACGGGATTCTGAAAATTGCTGAGAGCAGATCAGAACTTCAAAGAAATAAAAGGCATGGTTTCCGTGGTTTGATCTTGATGGTTTTTAGACACAAAGTGCCTCTGTGAGTCTAGTTTTTAACTCAAAAAAGAAAATTAACAATTGAACGGTTAGATCTCTGGGAATAAGGAAAACACTAGACAACACTCAGTAATCTGCAACTCTCCATCCAGAGTTTTTGTATGATTTTCTAAAAATAGTAAAAAAAATGAGAAACACTGTGTTATTTTTAGGAGATCTTTTTAACACATTAAAATTCTTATAAAAAATTATTTGGGGTCAAAAAGTTTGATTAAGGTTATGATTTACTCATTACAAAAGGGTGTTGTTGTTCTGAAACTCTGGACAGATTGTTGTTACTTCCCAAAAACTCATGACCAAACCATTTTAACCACGGAATCTTGTTAAAACAAAAATTGCAGTGGTAGAACTTTGAGTTATAGACACCTTTTTGTTGGTTTCATTCAGTTTCAACGGTTCTATGTTTAACTAAAAATCCTTGATCACAGGTGGTCATTGAATTCACTGCACCATTCATCAAGTTCACTTTGTTTGTTAACCCCAACTATTAAACCATGAAGTTGGGCTTAAACCAAATTACCTCTCCTATCATTTGATGGTCAATGGAGGCTAAGGACACTTAAACTTGTGGATTTTAATGAAGTATGAAGAAATTTCATAAAACCTCAACACAATGAACCTAAACCATGGATATAAGTTTAGACTCAAATTAGTCCTCCTCCCATTTGATGGTCCTTGGAAGCTAAGGACACTTAAGCTTGTAGATTTTAATGAAGTATGAAGAAACTTCATAAAATTCCCAAAGTAATGATTTCAAACTATGGTAAAAGTTCAAACTCATTAACTCAATGCACTAATATCTGCCTTAATCCCCTCATAAATCATGAGTTTATAAGAGCGGATTTTTAAAAGATTCAAGTAAGACATTGAAAGTCCTACGGATCTTAAGAAATAAACACAATTAAAAGGAAGGAGACCAAAAGTTCTACTTCAAGATTTATTTAAGCTTTAAAACCTAAGCTACTTTGATCCAAACTCATGAAATGAGAGTTCAATCACAATATTGGTGGAGTGTGATGAAATGAGGTGGGAAGAGAGTTTTTGAAAATGTGTAAAGAGCCTAAGAGAATCTAAATATTGTGATTGAACTACTAAATAAACTAATTACTCTAGAGTTTACTCTAATTATCCTCAACTCTTTTGTTGCTTTAGGACCTTCCAAATGATGATCAAGCTCTTCTTCTAACTCCTTCTTCTAATTCAACTTCTCTCTTAATTTAGAAAGTTTTTCAAGGAGAATCAATATTGGGAACCCAATATTCTCAAATTTCAAGTAAAAGAGAAAGTTTTTTTGTAATGGGATATTCACCTCTCTTATTTAGGCGAACTTTGAGAGGGTTTTCCGGTAAATTCATAACAAGAAACCCTAATTCGAATGTCCTTTTAAGGGTACAAACGTACTATCTCATAGCTGGCAGTCACAAAAATGTGGCACTCACTGGAGATGGAAGCGGCACTTGGTGAGTGCCTGAACGACACTTGATGAATGTTGCAACGGCATTCAATGATTGCCGCGCCGGCATTCAGAGAATGCCGTGGACACCTCCAGGGACTGTCACTTTCTCTAGAAATCCAATTTTTCACGGCATTTGGTGAAATTCGCGGCATTTACTAAATGCCGTCCAGCACTCCATAGAGTGCCGCGACGGTAGCCTGTGACTGCCGCAACCCTCACCATGTGCCATTTTCTCCTATTTTCTTTTTTTTTTCCTCTCTTTTTCTTCTTCTTTTTATTTGTCTTGAATTGAAAGAGCCTTCGGAAGAGCTTGAATCACGTTTGGAAGTCCTAGATTAGTCAGGCATTTGTCATCATAGGATCTTAGGGGTAATACTCCCCTAAATTTGGCGTTAGGTCAAAATTGGGGTGTCTACAGTTTGCCCCTCTTCGACGGAGCTTGTAGAGCAACGCGTGTTACAAGTGAATGTTGAAGCTTGTGTGAAGAAAAGCCTTTGACCATATTGCCGAATTTAGGTAAAAACAAAATGCGTTGCAAAAAAAAAAATGGCTGCGTGAATGGTTCAGGTTGGTCGTGCTCAACGGTGAACTGCCTACGTATCCTTTTCATGAATCAGACCGAGACGTAGTTTGGACCAAGGTCAAGCATACACAAGCGCAAGTAGTCATACGGGTGAATGCACCTATCTGTCGTGATGCACGTGCTCATGGAATGATGACTGATGATGCAGCCACATACTCTACAAAGGATGTGATTTGAAATATGCAATCCTTACGTTTTTTCCTTTTTTTAGATGTAATCCATGCCTTACTGCTACTCGATGCTCATGTCAATTCTTTTCAAGACACGCGGCCGTTCCGGCCAAAGGACAAATGCAATTGACTGGGCGATGCTTCGCAACTTAAACCCCGGTGTTAATGCGGGTTTGCTCTGGAAGTCCGCAGCCGCTCGGCCTTGTCGGACTTGTTTGCTCTATGCTATGCGTTTTATTACATGAGGTAAGAGGCGGAGTTTTACTGCCGAGAATATAAATTTGTTATATTCCCAAAAGCGGGGCCAACGCAAATCTGTTGCAGGGACCGAGAATATAAATTTGTTATATTCCCAAAAGCGGAGCCAACGTAAATCTGTTGCGAGGACCGAGAGCATAAATCCGTTACATTCCCAAAAGCAGGGCCAACGTAAATCTGTTGCGAGGACCAAGAATATAAATCCATTACATTACCAAAAGCAGGGCCAACGCAAATCTGTTACGAGGACCAAGAATATAAATCCGTTACATTCCCAAAAGCGGGGCAACGCAAATCTGTTACATTCCGATTAATATTTTTAAGTTATGAAAATTTTCCTTTTAATGTCTTTTCTTGGCTCTTTACTTTGCTTTGAGTCTCTAAAGTTTTAATCATTCTATACCATGAATTTTTGTTTGTTCTTTTATGGTGCTTATTTTAATAGCCAGGAGATCCAGAGACGGGTTTCAAAGTAAATATTTGGGTTCTTCGGATAGCAAACGAAGTTTGCCCCTAATTTTGGGGCTTTAAGATGGTTCCGGCCAAACGCAAGTTGGCCCCTAGTTTAGCACAGGGTTTTTCTTTTTCAATTTTCATAGACTGAAGGCTTTCAAGAGCCCGCCTACTTATCCTTGAATGGGTATCAGGTCCGCAGTAGTTTGGTTTAAGGCTTGACGAGAAGTGCCATTTTAGGCAATTATTAGTGACCGAACCGAGCAGGTTGCCTACGTATCCCCTAGCGGGAATCAGGTCAAGCATAGTTCATCTATGTAGGCGATTTTGAAAGAAGGGGCTTCAAGCAAAATACTTTTTGCGGCGATCGAGGTTAATTGGTTGTTTAAATTCAACCCCGTCGAGGTCCATGAGATAGGCCGCTCCTGAAGAGAGGAGAGTCTTGATGATGTATAGCGCAACCCAGTTGGGTTTAAATTTTCCTCTGGGGTCATAAACAAGCACTTTCAGTTCTTTGAGGACCAGGTCGCCCTCAGCAAGCTTCCTTGGGCGGACCTTTTTGTTGAAAGCACGAGCTATCCTCTTCTGATATCCCCGAGTATGGTTTATTGCAGCCAACCTCTTTCATCAAGCAACATCAATTCCTCATACCTCTCCCATGTCCATTCTAACTCAGTTACTCCACATTCGGCCAAAACTCTTAGAGAGCGTATCTCCACCTCGATTGGAAGGACAACTTCCATTCTGTAAACCAAAGAATAAGGCGTGGCTCCTGTAGAAGTTTTCACAGAAGTCCGGTATCCCCATAGCGCAAATGGCAGCTTCTCATGCCAATCCTTATATGTGTCCGTCGTTTTCCCCAAGATCGCTTTGACATTCTTATTTGCTGCCTCTACCGCCTCATTCGTTTGCGGTCTATACGGCGATGACTGATGACGGGTGATCTTATACTTTTCTAACAACAGGATGACTTCCCCTTGGAAATGACTAGTGTGATCAGAAATGAACTTTTTGGGACCCCGTATTTGCAAATCATGTTCTTTTCAATGAGGCTCACCATATCCTTAGCCTTTAAAGTCGCATACGACGTGGCTTCCACCCACTTAGTGAAATAATCGATGGCTATAATTATGTATCGGTGCCCATTGGAGACCTTTGGAACTATCTCGCCAATAATTTCAATACCCCAGATGGAAAACGGCCAAGGCGTAGTCATACTATAGAGCTGGGATGGCGGGGTATGCATAAGATTTGCATGGATTTGGCACTTATGGCACTTTTGAACATATTCACAACAGTCTTTGTCCAAGGTCGTCCAGTAATACCCCTGTCGGATTATCTTCTTTGCCAGTATGTGCCCGTTTATATGGGGCCAGCATACTCCTTCATGTATTTCTTCCATCATTCTCTTGGCCTCCCTCCCGTACAAGCATTCCAAATTATACCCGATGTAGGACTTCTTCCACAGTTTATCCGCGTAGATCACAAACTATGCAGAGAATTGTCGCACCGCCTTCTTGTCCTTTTCTGAGGCTCCATTGGGGTACTCTCCCTTTTTAATGAAGTTCCATACATCCTCATACCAAGGCAGCTCACTGTCCTCTTCTATGGCTGCGGTCATTTCAAACGAAGGCTGGTTTCTTACTTCTATGGATAACAGGATCATGGTAGTTCATAAGGGAATTTGTATCATTGAGGCTAAGGTGGCTAAGGAGTCGGCCAACTGATTCTCTTCACGGGGGAGGTAATAGAATGATATTTTCTCGAACTGCACCTTTAAACTTTCCAGATAGTCATGGTAGGGTCTTAATTTCTCGTGCTTCACCCTCCAATCACCTCTGACTTGAGATATAATCAAGTTGGAATCTCCAAAAATATCAATTCTCTCAACTTTCAAAGCCAATGCCGCTTCCATTCCTATTATGCATGCTTTGTACTCTGCCGTGTTATTGGTTGAGCCATACTTAAGTTTGGCGGATAATGGGGTAGGGGTCCCATCGGGTGCTATGAGAATGATTCCAACCCCGTAGCCTAGTTGGTTGGTTGCTCCATTAAAGTACATTTTTCACAAGTCCTCCTTCACCTCCATTACTCCCTCATCAAGAAACTTAAATTCTCCCTTATCCTTGGATTCTATGGCAAGATCGACTAAAAACTCAGTGACAGCTCTTCCTTTTACAGACTTGGCAGTGACATATTTGATATCGAATTCGACTAGCATCATGGTCCACTATGAAATTCTACTGGTTAACACGGGTTTCTCAAACAGGTATTTAAGTGGGTCCATTTGGGCTATCAGGGTTATGGGAAAGGCCAAAATGTAGTGCCTAAGGCGACGGGTGCACTAGACCAAAGCCCAACATGCTTTTTCTAAAGGCGAATATTTCAACTCGTATCCAGTCATCCTTTTGCTCAAGTAATAAATGATTCTTTTTGCGTGCCCCTCTTCTCCTTCTTGGGCCAACATACACCCTATTGAATCTTAGGATACTAAAAGGTACAGCAGTAAAGGTCTTTCGGGTAAGGGTAGTGATAAGACAGGCATGTTTTGAAGGTAGGTTTTGACTTTTTCGAAGGTTTGTTGACATAAGGTGTCCCATTTCTCCTTTTCTAAGTAGTTTATACAAAGGGTCACTGTTATGGGTGAGTTTTGAGATAAAATGACTTATGAACTGTATTCTACCTAGAAATCCCCTTAATTCCTTCTCATTCTTGGGCGGCTGCATTTCGATTATGGCCTTTATTTTGGTCGGGTCCACCTCTATCCCTCTCCGAGTGATGAGAAAACCTAATAACTTTACGGTAGTGACTCTGAAGGTGCACTTCTGAGGGTTCAGCCTCATTCTAAATTCTCTTAACCTTCCGAAGAACTTTCTTAACGCATCCAAGTGTCCTTTCCTCTCCTTAGATTTCACAATCATATCGTCCACATATAATTCTACCTCCTTATGGATCATACCGTGCAACAACGTTGTAGCGGCTCGCAGGTAAGTTGCACCCGCGTTTTTAAGCCCAAATGGCATCACCCTGTAGCAGTATGTGCCCCATGGTGTGATAAAAGTGGTTATTTTTCCCTATCCTCGGGTGCCATTAGAATCTGGTTATACCCTGAGAATCCATCCATAAAAGACAGGAGCTTGTGCCCCATAGTATTGTCCACTAACACATCAATGTGAGGTAAAGGGAAATCATCCTTATGGTTGGCTTTGTTCAAATCCCGGAAGTCGACACAGACCCTAACACGACTGTCCTTTTTCGGGACATGCACTATATTGGCAATCCATTCTAGATACTCGGTGACCATTAAGAAGATGGCTCTCAATTGCTTTTTAACTTCCTCTTTGACTTTGAGTGCCCATTCAGGCCTCATTTGCCTCAATTTTTGTGTAAGGTTTTGAATTAGGAAAGAGGGGGATATGATGCTGGACTATTTCTGGATCGATACCTGGCATATTGCTGTGAGACCATGCAAAAACATCTTTGAATTCATTTAATAGATTGATTAATTCTTTACTTTCTTCTTTGCTAAGTGTAGAGCCAATGAAAACATTTTAAGGATTATCTTCATTTCCTATATTGATCGTTAGAGTGTTCTCGATGATTTTACATGCTGATTCTTTTCCTTTTTTGATTAATTTTTGCAATTCATTTGGTATTTCATGATCATCACATTCATCATATTCATTAAGCACATTCGAGTAGGCAGATTTAGTCATACTTTCATTGATTTTCTTTGGAGCGATTACAACAAACATGGAAATTGAAAGATGCCTCACTTGGGCCATTATAGACTCCGGGTGTGGGGGATACCTATCACTAGACTCAAAAACCCACTTTTTCTTCCTTTTTCCTCCTAGATCGGTGATGAAGCAATCCTCCAGATCCCTTGTCTTGATAATCTTCTCCATCTCTTCTTTTTCGGGTTCTTCCATGTCATTCTCCTCATCTTGCATCTCTTCTACCAGTCCCTCAGCATGTTTTTTTTTTCTGGACTTGTCTTCCACGACCCCTTTTTGGCCTGTTCCCTTAGTTTTTGTGTTTTCCTTGCCCAACAGATTCTTCATGACTGTGCCATCTAGCGCATCAATCCAATCTCTAGCAGTAGCTGACTTCACGGGCACCTGCAGATATGGATCTTTGATACTCAGAGAATTCGTGGGGGAAGAAGATCTTAAACCCTGGCTTAATGCATTTATCCTTCTGATCTACCCATGGTTCTGGGAAGCCATAAAAGGGAAAATCCTCTCCCTCCTTCATAAAGTATCCATTGAGCATCTTCAGGTAAGGGTCCAATGGTGCATCAGTTGCCTTCTTCTTATCTCTCAGTTCTTTCTTTGATGGTTGATAACCCAGACCATGAGTGTGAGTCTGAGTGGCGATCTTTGGAAATTCTGGTAGACCTTGATGATTCTTACCTAATCCCATACTTGGGAAGAAACCCATCTTCTTCATGATACCAGCGACCAACGGACTCGCGTACTGATCGAAATACAACGGCAGGAACTCTCTTGGCTTCTCTCCCTCCAACATGTTAATAAACTTGAATCCCCCCAGACTTGTCTCATCTTCCTAGAATTGTACCTCTAGGACTGGTGTGCTTGATGAAGCCTCAGACGGACAGACCCAATTGTCCCCGAAAATATCACAGACCTTGCTCTTCCAGACACACTTGACTTTCTGGTGAATTGTAGATGGTATGGCACCCAAATTGTCTAGCTACGACCTTCATAGCAGTAAATTAAAAGAAGCAGGTATGTCGATGACCTGAAATTCGGCTTCCTTTTCCACAGGCCTGACAGCAAGATAAAGGAGAATTATTCCCATGATCGTCCTCTGAGTGCTGTCATATGCTCTCACCTTCTGCTCAGATGGTATGAACGTTGATTCATCCAAACCCATGCGCTTAGCTATTCGGAATAGGCACACGTTTAGAGCAGATCCATTGTCAACAAGACAGGCAGGCACTGTGTTTCCTAAGAATTCAATGGTGACATATAGCGGTTTATTGTGAACAGGTCCTCCCGGAGGTAGGTCATTTGATGAAAAGGTAATAACCAGAGTTGAAACCCCACTGATCATTCCTACGAGGTCTTCTGATACTGTGTCAATAGAAATATCAGATTGGTTCAAGGCATCCAGAACCACCTACCTGTGACATTTGGAGGCGATCAATAAACCCCAGATGGTGATGTTAGCCCGAGTTTTCTTCATTTGCTTCAAAACCCTATCTTTTTCCTCTTTTTTCATTCATTTTCTTTTTCCCTTTATCCACTTCTCTCCCTGGGTGATCCTCCTCTAGCTCATGCGGTTTGAAGTGTCTCCCTGACTGGGTTAGATGACTGACTTCTTCTTTTGCCCACAGATTGTCAATTTCGGAAACAACTTTCAAGCTTTCTTCCTCTGCTCCTCCTTTGTCGCTCTCATACCACAGGTTATCTTCCACCTGACCCACATTGGTGTTGCTAGTTTCTTGGTCCCACCAATCCGATTGCTTTGCCTTTCCCTCTCCACATATTCTGAATTGATCTCCTAAAGTATAGATTATCGAATTCCCCAATATCTGATAAGGCTACCTTGGTGTCCCGGCTTTAGTGATTAGCCTAGACAGATCGAAGATCATCTCTTCTATCCCCAAGAAATAGAGGCCCTGCGGTGGTGGTACGGCATGATGATTTGGTAACGGGTTCTTGGTAACATTAGGAGCCCTGACAGGTGGTTCGGATATCACCTTATTATCAATGAAGTCCTAAATTACATGCCTCAGCCTTGTGCATCAATCCGTAGATTGACCCTTTTGCTAGTGAACTTGCAATAAAGATCCTCCCGGAACATTGGTGGAAGTGGACTTGGTAGAGGTCGAGGCTCTAACAGGCGAAGATGGCCCTTTGCTGTTAGCCTATCAAGGGCGGTTGATGGTGATACCCCCAAATCTGAAAAATTCCTCGACTGTTTGTCCACTCCTCTTCTTGGTGTTATATCAAACTTCCTCTCCGGTCCACTCAGTGCATTGACATTGGTGGGGCCAGAATGACCTTCTAAATGTCCTCCATTCGACCCATAATTCGGCCTCCTATATCTGTTCGGTTGTTCTTCTTTCTTAATCACCCCTTCTTGAATCGCATCCTCTATTCTCGTTCTCACATCAAAAACTCAGTGAAAGTGTTGATTGACTGGAATCTCATTTTCTCTTGGTAGACAGGTTGAAGGTTCTTCATCAACATTCGGATCTGGTCTTTCTCGGATGGCCTCTACACCATCTTAGCTGCTTTACCCCTCCACCTACTCAAATACTCAGCAAACGGCTCCTTGTTCCCCTACCTAGTGGTTTCCAAATCCCGGACTGTGACATCCAAGTCCTAATTATACTCATACTATGCCACAAATGTTTTGATCACTTCTTTCCAAACCCGGGTTTTGCTTGGTTCGAGAGTGAGGTACCAAGATAGAGCGGCCCTAGTTAAAGTCTGCAGAAATAAGATAGCCATCATGGTAGTGCTTAGCCCACTCGGTTGGAAAGCCCCTATACACATTCTTACATGACTACGAGGATTCCCTGTCCTATCAAATTTGTCAAAGACCGGCATTTTGAATCCGGCGGGCAGTGTTTCACGGACCCCATCATACAGACCTTCTAACTCCATCAGATATATGTTGACCCCTTGAGCCTTACGCATCATCCTTTCTAGCTTCTCGATCTTCTCGGTCATTACCCTCTCTTTGTCAGTCTTTTCCCTTTCCACCCTTTCCCTTTCTGCTCAGGTAACCTCGGCCCTTGGCATCTTTAGGTCATCATACTACCCTTCTTTCTTAACTGGCAGATCATTGTTTGGTGGATTCACAACTGGTGGCGGGCGTGCTATTGCTTCTATCATGACCATCATTCGGTTCATATTTTTAGCCTGTCGCCTCATCTGCTCCGCTTGTTGTTCTACAAGTGTCCTTAACTCTGACACTTCCCCATCATTCCTTTCATCTACCATTTCACTGTCTTCTTTTCTTCTTATTAACCTTGCAGTGGGACCTCTAAACTAAATCGTGCCCGAACTGGATGCTATTTTTACCCTACAAAAAAAAAATTTCAAAAGACTTTCTATTTTTTTTTTATCAAAATCTTTTATTATATATATTTTTGAAAGACTTTTGGTGAGATAAAATGGTTCATATGTCACATGGGTACAATGCATGTGTGCGTGTGTGCCTACTCTATATGCAAAAGAAAGGAAAATTCTAATCCTAGCAAATAGACACAGAAGCATATAAAATCCTCACCCATGTCAAATGCGCCAATTTCTCCTCTCATCGTGATCCTTATTACCCCTTCAAGGATTAGTCATTTTCAATTTTTTTTATATTTATAAATTATTTGGAAAGTATCTCTTAGATCTTTTGGAAACAAAGACGAAAATTTGCATTTGAAAAGCATTTCTCCAAGAACCATTCCTCGGAGTATATTTTAACCATGATTAGCTTGGATCTTTTCTATTGAAAATTTCAGAACAAGGATGGCAAAAATCCATTTTCAAAGATGGGTTTAAAGTTCTTCGGGTAAAAAGGATCATATGATCGGTTTATCACCGTACTTTTCATGAATTCGGATACATACAAGGCCAATGATGCTTTACTAAACATGATATATAAGAGGTGTAATCTTATAATCAAAATCCCGCATTTCTCAAATGTCATGGGACATAAAGAGGAATTCCTCAAAAGGTGATTAGGAGGTTACACATCTTATATTAAGTAAGCATTGTCATCATCTTAAGTAATCCCTTTCAGGCATACAAAACTCCCTAGCACATAATCCTAATCAAGATTTCCTAAGATTGAAAGGTTCTATGGAAGCTACCATGCAAAGGCTGGGTTTTTTTGGTCAAATAAGGGACCCTTGACACACATCCGATAGGATGTTTCATATACCAAATCATGGTATGAGATCAAGGGTGATCACACAGTCCCATTATAACTTGACTGACCGGGTTGCCCCGAGCCTCCAAGGTCATAGTTCTGTGTAATCTACTGGCTGGACATGCAAGTGAAATGCAACAGGCATACAAAGATTAATTAATTCAATTAAAAGGATGTTTTAAGTCTAATCCTTGAGTGAACCCAAAATCAGAAATTCTGGTCTGCGAAACCAGAGATTCTGGGTTCGATCCCCAGCAAAGTCGCCAGATTGTGGATACCGACATTTGGGCCCACTTTAGTTTAAAACATTTTTCAAATTCAAAATGAGTCGCCACTTAATTTTTTAAAAGGAAAATTAAGAAACCATTTTAAGGCTAACTGATCTTTTGTGAAACTAAAGATAAGCTGGGTCCGGGGATTATGGAATGAAAGGGGAAGGAGCCCAGCGGACTAAAACACTCCTCTCATCCTATCTCGTGATAGGCCTCTACTCAACATCTTTTTTAATTGAATTATTAATCTAAGCATGCCCTCAACTAATACATATATACATAAAAATCATAAAAGCATTTTGAAAGGAGTGTAAGATTGCTAACGATAAAATATCATTCAAAATCATTTAATTCAATTAGCAAGTTATATGGTATGCAATAGGGAACCAGAGAACTTACCCGGGATCCCGTCGTGAATACTGAACGTGTGATGCATGCAAGAAAATAAAACCTAAGAAAAGGGTCTCTAATCTCATACAAACACATAAGGCAAGACCTAGTCTAAGGTGTCGTGCATGGAGTCGACAATCAATAAAATCAAGAAATTAAAACAAACTAGAGGAGATTTTGAGATATCGTACCTTGATAGCGCTACAAAACATAGGGTTAGTTCACATACTTTAAATAAAACATATCATTAAATCCTAAGTAACAAATCCTAACACAAGGTGAATTCTATTTACAAGTATCAATCTATATGGATGGATGCACATGGATACATGAGTATGAACAATATAAAGCTATGAACTATTCATTGATTTGGATCATTTAGCCTCTGGTTTTAAGCTTAATCAATCATTGCTAAAGCATGGTATAAACTCTAGGTCATGAAAATATTATTTAAGCCATTATTTACAAGATTGATTAAAATTGTGACGGGATTCTGAAAATTGCTGAGAGCAGATCAAAACTTCAAAGCAATAAAAGGCATTTTTCCCATGGTTTGATCTTGATGATTTTTAGATACAAAGTGCCTATGTGAGTTTAGTTTTTAACTCAAAAATAAAATCAATAATTGAATAGTTAGATCTCTAGAAATAAGGAAAACACTAGACAGCACTCAGTAATCTACAACTCTCCATCCAGAGTTTTTGTATGATTTTCTACAAATAGTAAAAAAATGTGAAACACTTTGTTCTTTTTAGGAGATCTTCTTAACACATTAAACTTCTTATAAAAAATTATTTGGGGTCAAAATTTTTTTATTAAGGTTCTGATTTACTCATTTCAAAAGGGTGTTGCTATTCTGAAACTCTGGACAGATTGTTGTTACTTCCCAAAAACTCATGACCAAACCATTTTAACCACGGAATCTTGTTAAAAAAAAAATTGCAGTGGTAGAACTTTGAGTTATAGACACCTTTCCATTGGTTTTATTCAATTTCAACGATTCGATGTTTAGCTAAAAATCCTTGATCACAGGTGGTCATTGAATTCACTACACCATTCATCAAGTTCAACTTTGTTTGTTATCCCCAACTATTAAACCATGAAGTTGGGCTTAAACCAAACTACCTCTCCTATCATTTAATGGTCATTGGAGACTAAGGATACTTAAACTTGTGGATTTTAATGAAGTATGAAGAAACTTCATAAAACCTCAACACAATGAACCTAAACCATGGATATAAGTTTAGACTCAAATTATTCCTCCTACCATTTGGTGGTCATTGGAGGCTAATGACACTTAAGCTTGTGGATTTTAATGAAGTATGAAGAAACTTCATAAAATCCCCAAAGTAATGAATTCAAACTATGGTAAAAGTTCAAACTCATTAACTCAATACACTAATATCCGCCTTAATCCCCTTATAAATCATGAGTTTATAAGAGTACTTGGGGTTTTTAAAAGATTTAAGTAATACATTGAAAGTCCTATGGATCGTAAGAAATAAAAACAATTAAAAGGAAGGAGACCAAAAGTTCTACTTCAAGATTTATTTAAGCTTTAAAACCTAAGCTATTTTGATCCAAACTCATGAAATGAGAGTTCAATCACAATATTGGTGGTGTGTGATGAAATGAGGTAGGAAGAGAGTTTTTGAAAATGTGTAAAGAGCCTAAGAGAATCTAAATATTGTGATTGAACTACTAAATAAACTAATTACTCTAGAGTTTACCTCTAATTATCCTCAACTCTTTTGTTGCTTTAGGACCTTCCAAATGATGATCAAGCTCTTCTTCTAACTCCTTCTTTTAATTCTACTTCTCTCTTAATTTAGAAAGTTTTTCAAGGAGAATCAATATTGAGATCCCAACATTCTCAAGTTTTAAGTAAAAGAGAAGGTTTTTTTGTAATGGGATATTCACCTCTCTTATATAGGCAAACTTTGAGAGGATATTCCGGTAAATTCACAGCAAGAAACCCTAATTTGGATGTCCTTTTAAGGGTATAAACGTACTATCTCATAGCTGACAGTCACGAAAATGCGACACTCACTGGAGATGGAAGCGGCACTTGGTGAGTGCTGGAACAGCACTTGATGAATGCCGCAACGGCATTCAATGATTACTGCGTCGACATTAAGAGAATGCCACGGACCCTCACCATGTGCCGTTTTTTCCTATTTTCCTTTTTTTTCCCTCTCTTTTTCTTCTTCTTCTTTTTTGTTTAGAATTGAAAGAGCCTTTGAAAGAGCTTGAATCACCTTTGGAAGTCCTAGATTAGTCGAGCATTTGTCATCATTGGATCTTAGGGGTAATACTCCCCTAAATTCGGCGTTAGGTCAAAATCAGGGTGTCTATAGCTCTTCATAGAACTTGAGGGCTAAATTGATTGGGAATCATGATAATTTAGTTGATCCATGAGTTTTATCTCTCTAGTAAACTTCAATCATCACCTAAGGTGTTTTTCTCACACTTTAAAATGAACTAGATAAAATTCAGCAAAACAGATTGGTTTTGTCCATAAGATTTGGTCCATTAAAACCCATAGTTTGACGGACTTTAATTTTTTGGGTAAACTTTGATGAATTAGCTTTCATTCGATCCATTTTGAGAACCTCTAGGATCTATATGCTATTTTTAGAAATTGTTGAGAAATCGGTTGACAGATTTGGACATAGTCTCTTTGTGCTTGAATTTCAGAAAATGTATAATAGTTATCGATGTTTCGCTTTTTAGCGATGATTCCTAACTCATGTATCCATATGCCGATGTAAAATTGTGAGCATACGATCTAGTTAAGATCATTTTATAAGCGTTTGAAGTTGATACAGCTATTCTAGAATTTTCTAGATTTAACTACAATTATGATTATGTATACAAAATGGTCATACCTTGATCACTCAACAACAATTGATGAATAAAACTTGGTTTAGAAATCATCTAGGATAAAGGGATGAGAGATTAAAAGCTTAGAATAACTTGATTAACATGATTCATGGACTTCTATTATACTTCTATTGTGTTTTGCATTCCTTTGTCAAGTGATACCAAATTTCCAGAATAACAGAGTCTGTTTAAAACAACTTTTCAGAAACCTTAAGGTCATAACATGTCTATGGTATTTTTTTTCATAAACTACAATGAAATAGCTTTCTTTTGACACCAAATAGAGCTTCACATGATTTTTTATAAAATTAATTGTGATTTTTACAAGAACAGTGGACAGTCCTAGTCCACTGTTGCCAAAACTCTTATTTCTTGAACATCAAAAAATGGTAAAGAGGTTCTATTTTTCGGAGAAGTTCCCTAAGACATGTATCTAACTTTCTGTAAAAGGGTTTTAACTCAGCTCATGTTTAAGACCACTTTTGATAGAATTCATTAGAGGTTGCTAAATTTGGAAATTTGATTGATAACATGTTTTCTTTGTTTATCATGCATATCATTTGCTTGTTTGTATTTTTGCAATGTTGGGTATTTCTTGGTGTCTTAGTGTAGAGAATTGAATGTCGTGGATCCGGACTTCGATTTTGTGGGTTTACCTCATCTATATGTGGCTTAGTGCCCATGTATCATGTACTATCTCTCTCCTTCTTAGAAATTTTCTAGGTTTACAACTTTGTTTTCAATGACACAATTCCTTTAGGATAGTCTCCGTTTATGTGCTTATATGTTAGAGACATCTTATCTAGGATTGTTGCATGATTGCATTGTACATTTTCTTTCTTTTGCTTTTTGGGACTCTGCTTGAGTCAACTCAATGTAAGTCTTCTCATTCCCTTTTACATGTCATGACATGTTTCCTTTATTTTGCATCGGTCTTGGGCGGGACTAACCACTATGAGTATATCTCTCTCTTGTATTTCATGTGTATCCGACTTCTACTTGATTTAATATCTTGACATGATTTTCCTAGATGTTCCCTTTTGATATGTATATATTATCTATTATGTTTGAGGAAACAACATCAATTATGAATTAAGAACAAGGATATTTGAATCAAGGCCTACCGTTCGGTTGGGCGAGAAGGGGTTGCTTTAGTCCTATTTGGGCTCTTTCCCCTCTCGTACCAAGACCCCCGAACCTAGTTTCTGGTAATGAAGGGTGAGTAACCTTATTCAATTTTGGGCGAGTCAAACTTGGGTTTCCTAATTCTTGATAAAAATTAGGTGGCGGCTCTTTGTCTCTACGATCGTGTGAGAAAGTCCTAGTTCTCCCTGAAGTGTGCTCCTTGGGATCTGTCCCGGGACACTATCGAGGGAGAACGCCAGGACCACCTCTCAACGCGCATGGTCCACAACTGGCTCAATGCTTAGGGAAAGACTTGAAACATTAAGTTTTAAGATTCTAGCAGAGGGGTTTGTGACCGGCCAACCGGGTCTCTTCAACCGGTCGACCGGGTCAATGGCTATATGAAGTTTTAGACTAGTTCTGGCAGAGGGGCATTTGATCAGTCTACCGAACCCTGTTTGTGGAGAGTCACAACTTTTTGTGTTGTAACTTTGAATTAGTTTGAACTCCATCTGTTCTAATGACTGATAAACATGTATATACTGTTATATACTTAGGGCTCGTTTGTTTGCCGTATAATTGTGGCTAATTGGACTATTTTAGTCCAATCCGGTCTTATACTGTGTTTGGTTGGGCATTTCAAGTATTATTTAACTCAGGTATTATTGTAGTATGGTTAAAATTAAGAGTAATTCTTTGCTGACAACTTTCATACAACCTCCTAAAAAGATGTGTCTATCTCTCTCCTGTGATGTTACTGGACCCCATAGTGACACAGGAGAGAGATAGACACATCTTTTAGGAGGTTATGAAAGTTGTATGAAAGTTGTCACCAAAGAATTACCCTAAAAGTAATGTCCCTTAGGGGGGATAAAATAATGTTAGGAGGGGGGTGGTATAAAAAAACGCGGGGATAAGCATTTAGTGGGATTGTAGGGTCAAAAGACCAAACTGCCCCTGCCATATATACTCCTCACAAACTACAAGCTCCTTCAACAAATCATATCATGCATTCACAAAGAGAGTAGCAGCTCCAGGCAATCGATGGTGACTCAACTCTTCTCTCTTACATAGGCGATGCAACTATATCTTTCCCACCAAGTGACTGGCGACAACATCATCGGTCTCTTTCTCTCTCACCCCAGTCAACGCCGGAGAAGCTAGAGGTATGAAGGCTTGTCAGTCTCCTTATCTACAATTTTTCAGCTATTTTTGTCTTTAATTTTGAGGTAGAGAGTATTCTGGATCTACAATTTTTTGTCAAATTTCTAAAGCTTGTGGGTTCATGTAATACCCTGGAATTTCTTTGTACTTTGGTATTTCTATATATATAAATAAGACCCTTTGTTTTATTTCTTGTCTTTGTTGAGTTTTGAATCCCAATCGATTGCCTTTATACCAATCGATTACCATCTTTTGAACCTCAATCGATTGCCATCTTTACCAATCGATTGTCATGCTGCCGACCTAAAATCATTACGTGGCACCATCCCAATCGATTGCCATCTAACTCAATCAATTGCCTTGAAATTTCTATGCCCAATTGATTGCCACTGGTACCAATAAATTGGCACCAGTAGAGATAAGTTTTCTTCTTTCCTTCGTGTTTTCATGTGTGGCACTCTCCCCTCTCTATATATACTAGTTCATTTTGTCCCTTGGGACTGTTTTTATAGTCTAGAGAGAGCGTATATATTATACACACCCATACACACACATACATATATATATATATCTATAGATACACCCACACACATACACAGCCTCTGGCAGCAGAGAAGAAGAAGACGGAGAAAAGAGTAGAGTGAGAGAGAGAGAGAGAGACAGAGAAAGAAAAAGATCAAGAGGAGGAGAGAAAGAAAAACCTTGAGGTTTCAAGCTCCACAAGCCAAACACACACACACAAACGCACCCTTAGGTGAGTCCAACTCACTTGGTTATTTTCATTTGATGTTTATATACGTTTTAGTGAAGTTTAGACATAGTTTATATGTCCCATTTACGTTATATATGCTGGACTGAAATTCTGCTGGAGAAAATGAAGTCACAATCGATTGGTATGTTTACCAATCGATTGCCATCAGTCTAGACCCAATCGATTGGTATGTTTTCCAATCGATTGCAATTGGTTGTAACTCAATCGATTTCCAAAGTTTGCAATCAATTGGTATTATTTTGTATCCAATCTATAGCTATGATTCACCATCAATTGTTATAATTTTTATCCCAATCGATTGAACCCTTATCCCAATTAATTGGAAGCTGCAGATCATGGATAGTTCCTCTTGTTTATTATAATAAGGGTTTGATTGTTCCAGAAATCGTTTCCCGTTTCTATTATGCGAATATGTAATAGTAAGGGATAAAATGATATGGCATTGGAATAATACACACGTAGAATAATTGACTTAATGCATTGATCAGTGAAACCTTTTGGTTAATGTTGAGATACTAATGAGATTGAAAAGCCGACGTGCATAGTAGTGGGTCTATCGACCACGGAGGTCGATACTATTTATGATGGGTACGTGTGAATGCGGTTGTGAAGATTGTATGACATCAGACGTGGTGACTAGTATGTGTTAGGGCATGGTGGCTAGAAAGGGTTAGGACGGGATAGCCAATATGGGTAAGGGTGTGTTGGCTGTAAGATATCGAGCGTATTGGCTGAGCGTGTTGGCCGTAATGTATCGAGCGTATTGGCTGGGCGTGTTGGCCGTAATGTATCAAGCATATTAGCTGGGCATGTTGGCCGTAAGGTATCGAGCATATTAGCTGGGCGTGTTGGCCATAATATATCGAGCGTATTGGCTGGGTGTGTTGGCTGAAAGATATTGAGCGTATTGGCTGGGCGTGTTGGCCGTAAGGTATCGAGCGTATCAGCTGGGCAAGTTGGCCATAATGTATCGAACGTATTGGATGGGTGTGTTGGTTGTAAGATATTGAGCGTATTGGCTGAGCGTGTTGGCCGTAATGTATCGAGCGTATTGGCTGGGCGTGTTGGCCATAATGTATCGAGCGTATTGGTTGTAATGTATCGAGCGTATTCGCTAGGCGTGTTGGCTGTAATGTATCGAGTGTATTGGTTGGACGTGTTGGCCGTAATGTATCGAGTGTTTGGCTGAGCGTGTTGGCCGTAATCTATCGAGCGTATTGGCTGGGCGTGTTGGCCGTAAGATATTGAGCATATTGGCTAGGCATGTTGGCTGTAAGGCATAAAGCATAAATGCGGGGCATTGATGGCCAGGATGTATCAGGGGTGTGTTGGCTAAAGTATGTTAAAGGCGGGTTGGCCAAGGTATATCGGGGTGTTAAGATAGAATACATGGGACTATGTGTCGGGATTTGACAGACCGTAGGTATGGGACTACGTGTTTGATTAATGTGGACCCAGGTGTCTATGTTATGTCCATAGTTTGGGACGATGTCTGTTGAGATATGTTGGGTTGGTGCATTCATGAACGTGAACGTTGAGATAATCATTAATAATGTTGTTGCTTTATATGTTGCTTATCTATAGATACTCTGTTAGTATTTTGCATTCACTCGGCTTTCGTAGCTGACAGTGTTTATGCCGCTGGATATTCGACGTCTAGCTAGCTAGGGTTATGAGTATACAGGAGATGCATACATGGATAGGGGCTACGAGGATGGAGCCTACGATGACGGAGGCTATGCTGGAGATGACTATTATGCAAGCTGAAGACTTGGAGCTTGCTGTTGATAGTTTATACTTATGTTTTTTTGAGACCATTGTAATATTTAAGTTTGTAATTGGTATATGTTGCCGTAATGTTTTATTTATATAGTTTGCAAAAACTTTAATTTGGTAATAGTTAGTATTGAACTCTGATTATATATATCAACCTTAGAACTTTCCAATGCGTGGTTTGAATCATTACTCTGATGGATTGACTTGGTTATGGACAATATGGTGACTTCCAATTGTCATGGCCTACGGGTCCAAAAAGGAATTTATTTTCTCTATTTTTGCTACTGTAGGGCGTGACAGTTCATAAGCTTAACCTCTGTTTTTTTTCCTGTTGAAATTACATCCCTTCTCCTAGATCTCCTATGACCATTAGGCTCCATCCCCAATGGTCCCCCGCCAACTATCATCCAAGTAAGCCTTTGACTGATCTATGTGATGATAACACTCAAGGTGGGACCCCAGTAAATGATATTATAATTAGTGTGCTTGTAAATTTGGACAAGAAATTTGGAAATCATTTGTCCCTCATTAGTTTTCCCCCCGTTCATATACCTTTCATTTCCCATAATGCAAATTTTTTTGGTTAGCTGTTAAAAAAAAAGTAGCAACTGATTCAGAAAATAATGTGGAGAGAGAGAGAGAGAGAGAGAGAGAGAGAGAGAGTAATCTGTATCTATAATGTTTTTTGTCTCAAATTTTTGAGGTAGAGCGTAATATGGATATATAAGGCTTTTGTCCCAAAAATTTTCAACTATTTTTGTTTCAACATATAACGTTTGGGTTAGTTCTTTTTCTTTTTCTTTTCAAAACATGAGAATATTACAGTGTGGGACATGCCAATAGAAAGCAAAAGAAAGACCCAACCTCAAGGTCCAATTTGAACCCTCAACAAAGTCACTCTACAAACCAAAGTCAGTTGCTTTTCAAGGCTGTTGATTGGTGTTGAACATTTTATAGAAGCTTCAATTAGCTGGATCTATGTATTAGGAAAATGTGTCTTCTTGGGTAATGTAGTTTGATGGGGTTTTAGATTTTAATTAGTGTAGATGATTCTTATTCTTCTTTGATATCATGTAGGGAAGAAAGAGAAGGAACAAAGGAGATCCAACATAATGAGGCCATATATTTTCACATATCTGCATTATGATTCTTCACCTCAATTGAAGAACTATACTGGGTTTGATTAGATGAACAACCTGTGAAACATTGTGCTTCAAATCTGAGACGGAGGTAGTGATATAGTTCTGGTTTTTTTTTTTCTCTAAAACTTCTTGATCTTGCTTCACAGTAGCCCAAATTGAGTTTAATCTCAACATATACTGAATAACCCACATCTTATTTGGGTACTTCTGATTAAGATCAGGCTCTAAAGAATGTAGATATTGACACAAATTCAAAAGGACTAAAAAGTTTGAATTTTTATTATATATTCTTTTGGAAGAATCTTTGTTTATGCAACAACAAAGATGCAAACAAAAGTGTTAGAAAACCAAGGTCAGAGCTTGGCCTTGTATGGGCTTTTATCTATGTCTATATATTGATGGGATACAAACCAAGTTCAACCTAATATATATATCTCTCTCTCCCATGTAAATTTTGTAATTGCTGTAATATGTTGTTTCTTGTAAATGTAGAGAAATTTTACTAATTAAGTGCTTGGAGATGGGAAATAAAGGACAAGCACATTGAACTTGGTGGTTGTATTATTGAACTTGATTGGATGGGAGTACATTTGTTGGTCAGGCTAAGTATTGGTGATATAACAGCTCATTAAAGCATTCTTGTTTGATTTGCCAAAGTTAGCACTATAGCATTTGATATATGTTGCTATTAGCATTGCAATTGGTGATATATACTTGTTCTATGAGAGTTTTTTTGAATAGTTGTATTTTATTTAACTTGGTGGTTGTAATTTATTGACATTTGTTGTACTTTGATAAACTTGTCTGTTGTAATTAATTAATGTTGATTATATTTTATTAAACTTTGTTTATGTTGGAATTGGCTCAATGGTGATCTTTAATATTTTCATGGTGATATTTGATTAAATTTTTGTAGATGATGTTGTAGAAAAATACTTGGTATGAAGGTATTTTGGCAAATTTTTTTTCACAAAAAGGGTATTTTTGGAATGTTTTAGATTTATCCAAGTTTATATCATGGTCATCCAAACACAGTATTGTACTAATTGTATTTTATCCCCAATATAATTCAGCAAAAACCAAACACAGTATAAAAATAATATTGCACTATTTTTATCCTGTGGTTAGTTATCCCAGGATAACTAACTACACTTAACACAATACCTCTTTATCCTATCCGGCAAACAAACGAGGCCTTAGTATATAGGTGTTGGGACACAACCATTTGTGTAGAGAGACATCTTTCACCTAATAGACACCTATTAGACACCTATATATATACACACAATATAGTTAGTTAGTTTTGATATACTTGTTTTTCATATTTTATCTTCTCTTCTTTATCCTTTCTAGAGTCAATTGAGAGCAATTCATATACATATATTATGTAGAGTATAATAGAGATCGTTGCCTCTATTATACTAGATCATAGAATCCTTAAGAACGATACTTCTTAGTCCACTAGCAACCAAGTGTGGGATGTAAATTCATTTTCGGACAACGCTTTGCGTGCTCGATCTAGTCACTATTTTTTTGAAGTTTCATATCCATTATATCCAACAATCAAAAAACAAATTTATTAGTTGGAATAATGACCGGAGAAACTACTTCTACTACAACTATTATCAAGAATACTCATGCCAAGAAGCTAGAGAAATTCAAGGAAAAAGACTTCAAACGATGGAAAATGAGATGCTCTTCTATCTCACAACTTTCAATCTTGCGCATATCTTACGACAAGAAAAGTCGGTGGTTCCTACCAAAAATTTGTTAAAAGACAAGAGGCTGCTTTGGAAGCATGGAATCCCCCCGATTTTCTATGTCATAATTATATTCTAAATGGTCTGGAAGATGTTCTCTACAACGTCTATTCGACTATTACTATCGCCAAAGAGTTATGGGAATCCTTAGAAAAAGAGTACAAGACTGAAGATGCCGGTACAAAGAAGTTCATTGTGGGCAGATTTTTGGATTTTAAAATGGTAGACTCAATTCCGGTGGTCAAGCAATTGGAAGAGATTTAAGTGATTATCAACCAAATCATCTTGGAGGGATGGCTATTAGTGAACCATTTCAAGTGCCATCTATAATGAAAAGTTGCCGCCTTTGTGGAAAGAACTCAAAAGCTATCTCAAGCACAAGGTTAAAGAACTTTTGATGGAGGATTTGGTGGTCCATTTGAGAATCGAGGACGATAATCACAAGGGAGACAAGAAGGTGCAGCAAGGTACTTCGAAACTAAAAGCTAATCTCGTTGAAGGTGATTCCTCAAAACCCACTTCTAAGTCTAAGAATAAGGGAGGAAAAATGAAGTCTACATACAATGGTCTAAGGACCGAGATCCCAAGAAGATAAAAGGGAATTGTTGGGTATGTGGAATACCTGGACATCGTGCTAGCGAGTGTCGTCATAAGAAAGGGCCGAATGGAACAAGAAGCTTAACCAAGTTAACATGATGGACATTCACGATCTTGTGGTGATAATCATGGAGTCTTATGTTGTAACCGACTTAAAAGGTTGGTGGATGGATATCGGGGCTACCAAGCATATATGTGGGGATCGAAACATATTTTCTATCTACGTAAAGTCGGATGGTAGTAAGAGGCTTTATATGGGAAATGCTACGGCTGCGACCGTTGAAGGCAAAGGCAATGTGGTTATAAAGTTCACTTCTGGAAAGAAAATGGATCTTTTAGATGTATTGCATGTTCCCGAAATTCATAAGAATTTGGTTTCAAGTCCTATGCTTACTAAGAAAGGATTCAAGCTTGTCTTCGAATCCGATAAGTTTGTTTTAACTAAAGGAGGAATGTATATAGGAAAGGGTTACCTCAATGAAGGGCTCTTCAAGATCAATTGTACTCCTAAAATTATTATTAATGAGAATGCTATAGCTTCTTCTTATATTGTTGAGTTGAGTTCATTGTGGCATTTTAGATTAGGATGTGAATTTCAAATACATGCATAAAATGATTAATCTTGGATTATTGTCTAAATTTAAAATTGACAAGTCACATAAATGTGAAACATGTGTAGAATCAAAATTTGCTAGAAAGCCGTTTAAATCCATAGATAGAGCGAGTGAATTACTAGACTTAATTCATACCGACTTATGTGATTTAAAACTAACTCTAACAAGAGGTGGAAAGAAATACTTTGTAACATTTATAGATGATAGTAGTAGATATTGTTACGTTTAGGGTTTAGTTCTAAAGATGAAACAATGGACATGCTTAAGACATATAGAGCTGAAATTGAAAATCAATTATCTAAAACAATAAAACGAGTTAGATCGGATAGAGGAGTTGAATATGATTCAACTCTACTAGCCGAGTATTGTGCTAATAATAGGATTATTCATAAAACCACTACGCCATTGTAGACACCCTATTTTGGTTCTGTTTGACAGAAGGAACCCCACCTCAAGAACAATCCGATGACCGGAACTAGGATTTGTGGATTGTCGATTTTATAAAGCAAAACTCCGTAAAACACCGTAGTCTCCAAGATATGTTAGAATAACCTTTAGGAAAACTTAGGTACATTAGAAACTCACATTAGAGACAAAAACCCAAGTTAAAATAGCTTTTTCACATGAAATGACAAAAAATTGCCTTTTACCGAGCAAAATTTGGACCTTGGGGTGGTATCCTGAGAACTCCCTTAGTCCTAAAATAGACTAAATTAGTGACCTAAGACTTCACATTGGCCAAAAATCAATTAAGGAGAATTTTCACCCCTTTTGCACCTCACAAGTTTGCTCCTTCTTGGAGTCAGCCTCACTCTTTTGACCATAACTAAAAATTTACAAATTCTATTTAAATGAAACAAAAAACATCTTAAACTATACTTCTATACCTTTCTAATGGTATATTACAAGGCCAAAAAGGATAACCGAGGTGAGAGAACGAAGTTTGGGAAGTCTGGAGTGAAAACATAACTTTCGGGCTGAGAGCCATGTTGGATCTCAGGTTGAGTGCTGTTCGGCACTCTCGGACTGTCACATGGAAGCTTTGAGTGCAACTATGGCTCTCAAATACTTGAGATGCATTCTGGACCCTAGATTTGACCCCAATTCGCGTGAAAATGCCCAAAAACGTAAAAATTTGTGTTTCTTTTGTCCCACATCACTTAAACTCAGAAAACACAACCCAAATCTTAAACTATAAATAGATGCCTTCACCCTACATATTTTCTACACCTGAAAATCCTAAGGATTAGAGAGCCAAGAAAACCCCTCTGGAGAATTCCGAAACACTCCTAGAAAATCCTTAGGAAAAATATAAGTTTTTTTAGAGTTAGGATTGAGTCTTGGAGTCCGCAGTGCCTGCGAAGCCTTGTATAAGTATTATGAGGGAAGTTCTTGAGGTAAGCTCCTTCTTCTTCCTTGTTTTTGCTTTATTTTCCTATTTTAATCTTTATTTTCTTAGATCTAGGTTGAATTTCTTGTTTGTTCTTTGCGTTCTTCATTTTTATTGCTTTTGATCTTTAAAGTTCTAGGGTAGTTATATTTCCTTATTTATAGTATCCATTAGAGTAGAGTTATCCCAGGCACATCTACCCCCAAATGTTGTGGTAGCCGGAGCTGTGGGGTTGGTATCTAATCCATGGATATCCGACCCAGAGATAACAAAGCCTTAATCAGATCTACGAGTCTAGAATTAGGGCATTCATATAGGAGTAATGTTGTAGATCATACTAGCTGGGATAGTAGGCTATCCATGTTTATATTCATGCATGATAGTTATTATCCATGTATCCATAGTCCATACATATGCATGCACATACATACTATCCTCGCTTAGAATAGTAGGTTATCCATACTAGGGACAACACTTAATTAGGCTTACACATGCACACTACTACACATAGTAGTCATGTTTGGACATACATACATTATATCCATGCTTAGAATAGTAGGATATTCTTAGATTATCCTATATATTATGCTTTATTGTCATAACCATGGTTAATTAGGGATAATTGGGAATGCTATGCTATCTCGGGTAAGTTCCTACACTCCCTTTTATTTACTGCTTTCTTAGGATCACCTAGGAGCATGCTTAGGTGGATAAAACACAGATTTTAATTCCTTACATGATTACTTGTGCTTAGATGTCATGTTTTTTTTTTCCGGGTTTTTTAGTGTGATTTTCACGTTTAATTTAATTTTATTTTCTTTCGTATGCATAGGGGAGCGTAGTAATACGTTTAGTCCCCGAATTACTGTTTTAGCACGTGCATTGCATGTAATTACATAGTTTCTTACATGATTTTCTTTAATTAGTTGTTTATAACTTGACATAGGGTTGCATTAGTGTAATTGAAATGGTTCACATAATGTCTAGTCAAATACCTTGAAAGCTGAGTAGAGGTCCATCTCACAATGGGGCGAGAGAGGGTGTTTTAGCACAATCTAGCTATTCTTTGGTGACGATGGGGCGGTGCTCTCTATCCATTGGACTTGATAGATTTAGTTTTCTTGGTTTCTTTTATCAAACCAAGTGACGACTCTATTCTTGAGGATCTCTCAAGATTTAGCCTTGTGGGATAAAACATGGATTACTCACTCATGTAGCCTCGGATATGGATCATGGGCATCGATTGTTGCCTCTAGTTGGATAAATAGTCCCATGGAATCCAATACGAGTAATCCAAATCGGTCCGATCGGATAAAGGCTAATGAAGGGTGGTGAACCTTACTCGTGGCTATTGGCATGAGATTTAAAATGGGACAATCAAGCGGGCTTAATCCTTCTAGGCCCCAAGCTTGGTTTGGGTACCCACAATTGGCGACTCTGCTGGGGATACTAAACTAAGAGGGTTAGACTCCAAAACTTTCAAGGTTCTTTGACTTTATATTATGAGTATCGCACGTGCATTAGTTTTAGGAAGCTTGGGAGGACCAAAGCCGAGGGCTTGCAGCCTATCAGATCCCCTTCGTAGAGGACTTTCCTGCCCTAGCACGTACCTAATGGTATAAAAAGTAGTCCATGTACCATACCAAATCCTGTAATGGGGGGTATATAGGACTCTCGTTGGGGGACCTTTTTTTGACTCTATCCACCTTGATGCATATAGTAGCCATAAATCCAATCCTTTAGGGCTTGACCTGGTATGACGATGTGTGCACACATGCTTTACTTGGCCTTTGGGATTATGTGACGTGATAAGGAAGGCTATACGACCTATGGTACATAGTCCTGTCTAACGCCCAAGGCATTCTATCTATATGAATTGCTTGCCACATGATATGAGGATGGTTTACTTATGTGTTATACTGGGAATATGTGGCACGAGTCTGTAGGACTACGAATCATAACCTTGTTTGCGTCATACTCGCTAGAGATAACCCTAACTAGACCTAAGCAATCATAAACCCTGTCACACGTGAAATTCCACGCATGGAATGACTAGGTGATATTAATTATGGTGGCTATGGGATGAGAAGGGGTACTCAATGATGTGAAGAACCTAACAGAAGATCCATCTGGATCTACTACTTTATATACTTTCTGATCAACTGCTATTGGTGCTTGCTCTGGTACTAATCATCTATCATGATTAAGATCGGCTAGTGGAAGAATGGGCGAAAGCCCGATCAAAAAGAGGTCGTATTGATGACCCATTTTCTATATTTCAACTCTATCCTTTTCTTGAAATATCTTTCTCGTAGAGTCAGGTTTTATATGGCTATATGTTTATTTCAAGTCTGATTTCCTCGCATGAGCATGCATAGCATTGAGAGAACCTAAAATGGAAAGATAACAAATAAAAAAATAAAAAAAGAAGAGAAAATATTTCCAATTCCAAAAAGGGAGGCATAATCATTCTGGGTTTAAACGAGATTGTTTTTAAATTGAATTGTAGAGAGACAAGTGAACATAGCTCCAAAGAAGACCATAAGCATGACCTCTTGGGTCCGTCCCTCCGATTCAGGAAGATTAGTCTGCGCTGTAGATACAGGGGTACCAATGGCTGAGGAGCAAGAAAGAATACCACATCTAGAGGATACCATGGCCCATCAAGGATAACATTTACAACTTCTAATAGACTGTTTGGGACAAGCTACTATGAACCCGCAGGGCCTGCCTGCTATTGATCCAC
This sequence comes from Hydrangea macrophylla, assembly GCA_033977485.1. NCBI lineage: Eukaryota > Viridiplantae > Streptophyta > Magnoliopsida > Cornales > Hydrangeaceae > Hydrangea > Hydrangea macrophylla. Next base: position 9,347,128 of record CM066995.1, on the reverse strand, counting down.
TCATACTACCTCCACCTCCTCCGCCTATTGCACCTAAGAACCTTGTTGATCCGAATCCTCTCAAGGAGGAGGATTGGTTCAATAATGGCATACGTGGGGATCCCAGGATGAAAATGAAGGATAAGTTGGACCGCTTAAAAAGTGTAGTGAGGAAATCCCGTGGAGTTGATGACTATCTCCTAGACCTTGAGGGTTTCTTTGAACCTTCAAAGATCAAATACCCTGAGAAGTTTAAAATGCCTGACCTAGAAAAGTTTGATGGGACCGGGAACCCCAAAATCCACTTAAAGATGTATGTCACTACCTTGAGGCCTATGAGGTTAGAGAATGAGCACCTGGCCCAGTTGTTCTCACAATACTTATCCGGAGGAGCCTTGCAGTGGTTCTTAGCTCTTGAATCTTCTAAAACCTGTCTGTGGGAGGATGTTGTGACCAAATTTATGAAGCAATATGCCTACAATACTGAGTTAGATGTTACTATCTGAGACCTTGGGACCGCTAGATAGGATAACCGGGAATCTTTTGCCACATTCTTGACCCGTTGGAGGAAGAAGGCTGCCGAAATGGCAAATAGGCCAACCGAGAAAGAGTAAGTCCACATGATCATAAAGAATCTGCAACCCACCTACAATGAGCGCATATGCTTCATGCCGATTACTACCTTTGAGCAGTTATTTGATGTTGGGACCAAGATAGAAGATGCCTTAAGGGATGGAAAAATCAAAAAAGGAAGAAAATAATTCAAGGAAGAAAACTACGGGAAGAAACTACGATGCCGAACCTGATATCAATGTCCTTCACCAAAACCCTACCCAAAATTCTTTCCCAAACCCCCAAAATAACAATCACTCTAGAACCTTCACTGATCTTAACCTACCCTTGTCCACCATATTGGACTGACTCATCCAAAAAGGCCACCCTAAGCCCTTAGATCCAAGGCCACCACCAAATTCGATCCTACCAAGATATAACCCCACTAGATACTATGCCTTTCACTAAGAACCTGGCCATTTCACTAACCATTGCACCCGGCTTTGCCATGAAATCCAAGACCATATTGACAACAAAGTCATTGCACCCCCATCCACTCAACCTAATATCACCCGAAATCTGCTATCAAATCACTGTACTGTGCCACCACCCCAGAATATCAACCTTATTAGCCTTGATCTTACAAAATATAACTCATCCGTATACATCACCCACATAACCGACCCTGAGCCTGTGGATATCCTCCTAAAAGGTGCTAAAATTTATAGTATGAGCTATGGGGAAGAACTAGACTTCTTGGAAGATGATGGCTATTTTGAAAATGATGATGGGGCCGACCTTTTTCTTCTTGGAAGAACTAGACCATGGGTTATAAGAAATCAAGTGGTGGGATGGGGAGTCTCCTAATGACTCAATATGGTTTGAACCCGAGGAAAGGCTTGAGGTTGCTGATTATGACTAGATGGAGAATGTGGACCACATGTCTATGAGCCTATTGTTTGGGGGATTTGGACCTAAGGATGGCTGTGAGGATGCTAATGAATTGATGATGCTGGGAACTGTTCTTGAGCATGGACACTAATGGACCATGAAGGATTGCTCATGATACACCTATGAAGTTGAAGGATTTGGTCTATTTATGTCTGGTTTTGAAAATTTAAATAATTGTGCTTGGTTAGGTGTCTAGTTGATTCAAAACTAGTATTCGAAAAATAAAAGGAGAGTCTAGTGATATATTTGTTTCTCTTTCAGATCAATAAAAAGAATTTTTGTTTTTGTTCATTCTGATGTGGCAAATTATGAATGTGTGGACTGCATGATGATTAAAGAAAATGAAACACCAAAGATATTGTAAAAAAAAAGACTTCATATATGAATTAGAGTATTGAGAATGATCCTAAAGCATTTATGAATTAGTTCATTACCAACTCCAAATGAAAGCCAAAATCTGTCGCTCTATTCAAAGAACCGAAAAAGATTTTTGTCTAAGCTCTAAAAATGCATTCTCAAAATTTATCCCAAGTTTCTTCCAGACCCATTCGTTTTTGATCTGATACCTGTGTTTAATCCCATCTTTTGTTAAATGAGACTTGAATTGGTGCTTAAAATAAAAGAAAGAAATTCAAAGCTATGGAAATCATGTGGTATAATGCTTTTGCCTAAGAATAAGAAAAGAAAAGAAAAAAATTGTCCATGAGGGAAAACTTCTCAGACCTCTAAAGTTATCAATGAAATAACGAAATAAGTGTATCCATAGAAACTTTCCAAAACCTATGGACTCAGAGAAGGGTAGGGAGGGTAAAAGAGAGAAAAGAAAAGAAAAAATAGAGAAAGAAAAGAAATGAAAGGGAGAAACGAAAAGGTGTGAATGAGAATGCAAAAAAAAAGATAGAGAATGAAAAAAAGGAGGAGAAGAAGAAGAAGAAGAAGAAGAAGAAGAAGAAGAAGAAGAAGACGAGAGGAAGAAAATGAAGAACCATAGGAATACAAGAAGTGAAGAATGTGTCACATGCCTAGAAGATGATCACAGTGAGATAATGTAGACATTGATAAGAAGAGAGGTATGAAGAGTTGACTCGCATGGATGAACAAAAGAAAAAGAAAAATGTTGAAGCTCGCTAGGTTGAAAACCAGAAAGGGCACCTAGGCAAAAGTTAGAGTAGAAAAAAAAGAAAAAGAAAAGGCTCGCTAGGTTGAAAACCCGAAAGGGCTCCTAGGCAAAAGTTAGAGCAAAGAAAAAAAAAAGAAAAAAGGGGTGAAGGCATTCTACCTATGCTTACTAAAATGCTTGGAGCACCAATTTTGACCTTCGCTCTGAGTTTAAATCGATTCAGCTCAAATCTTGTTCTGTCAAATCTTTCCCTATGAATCTAAATGTGATTGATCTTGAAATTTGTCAGATCAGTCTGCCTAGTCTTGTGCTATCATTGAACTATGTTTGACCTAATTCCCATTAGGGAATTCCGTAGGCAACCTCTCAAAATGTTTAGTCTTGCCCGTGCTTAAGCCTCATCTCTAGAGTCTTGACTTTATTCGAACCCCACTTCTCAATCCCGATATTTGTCCTAACCCATTTCTTGTTTGGAACTAAGTTTGACCTGATTCCTACTAGAGGATACGTAGGCAACCTCTCAAAAGGATCAGTCTTATCCATTGACCTATAATCATTTCCCTTATACCAGGGGCAAGCCCCGTCCTGAGCAAAGTCAAAATTATGTGACAGATGAATCTCTAGCCGATGAGTATCCTTTGATTTCAAACTAGCTTGTGCACTTTGCTTTCCCTACAAGGGACAAGCCCTTATCCTGAAATTCATGCCAATCGTATACAAGAGGCAAGCCCTTTACTCCATGGGTTTAGTTTGGTTATTGAAAGAACTCATCGTTTATTGATTTGCATACAAGGGGCAAGCCCCCTACTACCCGTTTTGTTCAACCTAGTCCAACCCCTTGTCATACACAAGTGGCAAGCCAAGTCCAAGTCCCTTGTCATAAACAAGGGGCAATATCATTCTGAGGTGATGTCTTCGTGTTAGTTTAGACGGAATCATAATTTACTATTTGATTAGAAATGAAAGTTTAAGGTCGTAATGCAGAGAGAGTAAAGAGTTGATTATGAACATGATTAGGGGAAATTTTCAATCTTTGAATTTATGCATGAAGTCTAATATAAAAGAATTGGGTGAATAGAAAAAGAATAATCTAGATCATGCGCAAGGTACATCACTCGTAATAAGACATGGTGTCAATAGAAAGCAAAGAAAGAAAAAAAAGATGTATGATTTGATTATTTTTAGTGTCTCAATTTTGAGTCGAAGAGTCGTAGACTTTATGGGTGTATCTTGAGCAATGGAATACGAAATTGGTTTTTTCTGAGAATGGTAATGCAATTAAGAAAGGAGTCCATGAGCATCCGCGTGATCTTCTGAAATGAGCTGTGTTCACAGCATCATTGCATCATCAAGCATGTACGTCTAAATTAGGGGCAATGTTCACATCTCTCAGATTTCATTAGTTGAATCCCCACGATTTCAAGGGTATCCATAACAATTGTGCAATGCATACATGGTTTGCCTTTATTGGCTTCCTTCCCCTTTAAGAGTAGTTCGCCTTTACTGGCTTTACATGGTTTTTATAGTTGAACTGGTGTCCCCCATATAGCATGATAATCTTATTGCATATTTATTTTTGTTTCATGCACCACACTTGTTGTTCGCCTTAAATGGCTCAACAATGTGTTTTCTTTTAGAGTAGTCGCCTTAAAGGCTCTACATGTTGATTAAGCGGGTAACCCCCGCATTCACATATTGATCACATTGCACATGCATATGAATCCCCAGTAGAGTAGTTATCCCTATAAGCGTTACATTGAATTAGTCTTCAAAAATCTCCTGCATCGTTGCATCGATTATGTTGAACATGTTTTGAGTCATGCATGGTGTCCCTGGTTTGCCTTAAATGGCTCCACATGTACCCTTTCCCCAATAGAGTGATGTCGCATTTATGATTCAATTCCTCAGCAGAATCGTTTAACTTATAGGCTCTTCATGAATTTGTTGCTGAGCAGTTCTTGCATCTGTGCATTGATTTCAGCATCTCTTCTAAGCCATGCATTGCTTTAACTATCTATACCATCTATGCTATCTATCGTCCATGCTTTCTATGCTCTATACAGATCCACGCTTTCTTTGCTCCTTGCAATCCATGCTCGCCATAAATGCATGCTCTCTGCATTTATACCGCATTTATATTATATTTGCTCTCTGCCCTTATGATGTATGCACTCTCTGCGCTCTTATTATCTCTAACCTCTGCACTCCCTACCTAGCATAAAATGCTATGTATGGAGATCTCAGCATCTTAGCCTCTTCTTTTTGCTCTCAGCACCTCTACACTTCCTACTTAGCATGAAATGCTACGTACGGAGATCTCAGATCTCTGCATCTTAGCCTCTGCTTTTTGCTCTCAGGACCTCTGCACTCCCTACTTAGCATGGAATGCTATGTACGGAGATCTCAGCTCACTGCATCTTAGCCTCTGCTTTCTGCTCTCAGCACCTCTGCACTCCCTACCTAGTATAAAGTGCTAGTATGGAGATCTCAGCTCTCTGCATCTCAGCCTCCACTCTTTACTCTCAGCATCTCTGCACCCCTACTTAGCATGAACTGCTACGTATGGAGAACTTTGCATTTTAGCCTCCGCTCTCTGCAAACCCTCAGGATGTTTGCCGTGCTGGCTCATCATTGCGTGTCTTAGGTCCAGTTCGCCTTAAGTGGCTCTGGAGACCTTTTTGTTTCCACCTAGCTCACGCGAAGAGCTACGCACGGAGATGTCACATGAATCGTCCGCTCTAAGGATACCCCACAGTCACATTTACAGATGCTCATGATGTTCGCCTATAATTATGGCTCATCACTGCGTCTCCCGGGCATAGTTCGCCTTAAGTGGCTCTATGGACCTTTTTGTCTCCACCTAGCTCACATGAAGAGCTACGCATAGAGATGTTGCAAAGCCCTTGATGAGGCACCCCGCAGTCATAGTCGCATTTGTAAACGCTCATGATGTTCACCGTAACTGGCTCATCACTGCGTCTTCCGAGAATAGTTTGCCTTAAGTGGCTCTATGGACCCCTTTTTGTCTCCACCTAGCTCACACAAAGAGCTATGCATGGAGATGTCACAAAGCCCTTGATGAGGCACTCTTGCATCATCCGTGATAGGACATCCCATTGTTGCATCATCCGCGATAGGACACATCCCTATTATCGCATCATCCGCAATAGGACACATCCCTATAATTGCATTGTTTGTACTAAGGACATCTTTCATGAGATCCTGAGTAAGTTGCATGTTAGTAGCAGTTTGAGTCTTATATCATTCATCGTTCTTCAGTTGAATTATTGCTTGTATGTGGTGTGCTCATTGAACTATGCTTGGTCTAATTTCATGTGAAGGAATATATAGGCAGCTCTTTTGAACAGGACCACTTGATTTTCGAGGTTTTCTGTGTGCTTGTTTGGATGTTTTGATTTCTTCCTGAAGTCTCCTGGACTCACTAAAAGGCTGTCAGGCATGCTTTAACATTTCCTTATGACATGTGTTGCTTGCAAAGCTCTATCAAAGAGGGGCAAACTATTCTATTTTGGTTCGTTCGTTCAATAGAAGGAACCCCGCCTCAAGAACAATCCGATGACTGGAATCAGGATTTGTGGGATGTCAATTTTATAAAGAAGAACTTCGTGAAACACCGTGGTCTTTGAGATACATTAGAATAACCTTTAGGAAAACTTAGGTACGTTAAAAACTCAAATCAGAGACAAAAATCCAAGTTAAGATAGCTTTTCCACATAAAATGACAAAGAATTGCCTTTTACTGAGCAAAATCCAGACCTCGGGGTGGGATCCTATCACTCCCCGGAATAGCATAAATAGAGAAAAATAAATTTCCATTATGGGTCCATAGGGAATGACTGGTGGATGTCACTAATCTTCCTTACCACACAATTCTAGATAATAAAAAGAATAACCAACAGTAATATAAAGGAAACCTATTATATTACAACATCAGAGTTATTACAACTGAAAAGCTACATCGAAAATATATAAGGTTTGGAAGCAACATATGCCTAAGTACCAAATATAACAAAACAGTCTAAACGGAAGCTATCAACTATTTCCAAGTCTTCAACTGGTGTAAACATCAGCATAGTAGTCCTCCTTGGCATAGGTACCATCAGTGGGGCCACCCTCTGTGTGTTTTTCTCCCAGATGGTAACCTTCATTATAGGATCCGTCACCTGCAGAATAAGGTACATGATAGCCTAGACGGGGGAAAGTCCAGGCAGTAAAAGGCCGTCAGCTTACTGAGAGCTGAGTGAGTATCAACTAAAAAGGTACCAATTATCTGAAGTAAAACACAAGCCCATGAAACACGAGTTAACATCTTATTATAATAATAACAATATCTTGTTCCTTTATTCAACCTCGTAAACCAACCCTTATCGTCTTATTACTCAAACATCGATGTTAACATATTCTGACTCAACGAACAGACTCAATCGTTTAACTCTAGGGATACAACCTCATTCAGTCCACCACTTTTAAGAGCATATGCACAGCTCACCGTATGTCATGGAATCCACGTCAGTCCGTCCCCAGCTTTTAAAAACAAAGTATCCTGTTCACCGCATTTCAGGGACACAACGTTTCGAACAAGGCATATCATCTATTGCCACGACTCAACGTCATCTACCAGACATTCCAGCTTACCGCTTTTAAGATCATATTACACAGCTCATTGCTTTTAAGAGCATATCATAGATTATCCAGTTTATCGTAGGACTACTTGGTCCAGCTCCCCGATTTAAGAGCATATGCACAGCTCACCGCTTTTAAGAGCATATCATGACCAAACGTCCGTCCACATACCATTCCCAGAACTTACCAAACCTGCTTATACTCAATACTAATAAGGACACATGATAATTTCCCAATGTGGCCTGACTACTTGGATTAAAAGAAAATGGATATCGAACTCATACAAGAATCAAAAGATTTCCCACATTATTACTTCTATCCATTCTGTATAATTATACTTGACTTTGTTGTCACATTATCCCTATTTAACCCAAAATCACATAATGGAAGTCCAAATCAAAAATCGAACAATCGAACCCTAATATAATAAACAAGCAAAGGAATCCATGCTCTGCCCATACCAATCGATTGGTGTAATGTCCAATCAATTGGGATAAAAGTAATGTCAATCGATTGAGGAAACTGTCAATTGATTGGGATAAAATGATGTCAATCGATTTAGGAAACTGTCAATCAATTAGGATAAAATAATGTCAATCGATTGAAATTTTGTTTAATCGATTGGGTCCAGACTGATGGCAATCGATTAGTAATTATGCCAATCGATTGGCACTTCGCCTTCATCAGCAGATTGCAAAAATATTATATATAAATGTACACCTCATGCATATAACATGTCTAAGCTTTATAATAACATGTGTGTACCTCCAATAAAGGGACCAAGTGAGTTAAAAACTCACCAAGGGTGTGTTTGGGTGTGTATGAGCTTAAATCCTCTAAGCTCTCTTTTTCCTCCTTCTCTTTCTTTTTCCCAGCTCTTTGCCTCTCCTTCTCTTTCTTTCTCCTTGTTCTTCTCTTCCTCTTCTTCTCCTGTTGCCCAGTAGTGGGTGTGTATAGATATAGATATAGATAAATGAAATATATATATCCACACTCTCTCTCAATCTCAAATGGTCAAAAGAGACCCAAGGCACAAATTGAGTTCATATATATAGAGAAACAAGAGTTCCACACATTCAAAGCTAAGGAAAAGAAGAAAACTTATCTCAGCTTATGTCAATCGATTGGGACACAAGTAAATCAATTAGTAATAGATATTTGAAGGCAATCAATTAAGAAGAATGTCAATTGATTGGTATGTTGACACATACTCAATTTTAGTCGGTAAAATGGCAATCGATTGGGAACTTGTCAATTGATTGGTATAAAAAAGTGTCAATCGATTGGGATAAATGGCAATCGATTGGTTACCAAATTTCACCAAAAGGAAAGAAAACTTTATAGAATGAAGTTTTATTTATTATTACTCTCCAAAAATTCAAGGTATTACAGATCCTGAGAACCCCCTTTACAAAATAGTCCTAAAATAGGTTAAATCAGTGACCCAAGCCTTCATATTGGCCAAAAACCACTTAGGAGAATTTTCACCCCTTTTATTACCTCACAGGTTTGCTTCTTCTTAGAGTCAGCCTTTACTCTTTTGACCATAACTCAAAATCTAAAAATTATTTTAGATGAGACCAAAAAAATCTTATTCCATACCTTTCCAACGGTATATCACAAGCCCAAAAAAGGGTAACTGAGGTGAGAGAACGAAGTCCGAGAATTCTGGAGTGAAAACATAACTTTTGGGCTGAGAGCCATGTTGGCTCTCAGGCTGAGTGCTGCGCAGCACTCTCAGACTGCTGTGTGGTAGCTCTGAGTGCCATTATGGCTCTCATGTACTATAGATGCATTATGGACCCTTGATTTGACCCCAAACCACGTGAAAACGCCCAAAAACGTAAAAATTTGTGTTTCTTTTGTCCCACATCGCTTAAACACAGGAAATATAACCCAAATCTCAAACTATATATAGAGGCCTTCACCCCATATATTTTCTACACCTGAAAATCCTAAGGACTAGAGAGCCAAGGAAACCACTCTGGAAGATCCCAAAGCACTCCTAGAAAATCCTCAGGAAAAGTATAAAATTTTTAGAGTTAGGATTGAGTCTTGGAGTCCGCGGTACCGGTGAAGCCCTGTAGAAGTATTCTGAGGGAAGTTCTTGAGGTAAGCTCCTTCTTTTCCTTGTTTTTGCTTTATTTTCCTGTTTTGATCTTTATTTTCTTAGATCTAGGTTTAATTTCTTGTTTGTTCTTCGTGTTCTTCATTTTTATTGCTTTTGATCTTTAAAGTTCTAGAGTAGTTATTTTGTAGTATTCATTAAAGTAGAGTTATCCCAAACAGAGCTACCCCCAAATGTTGTGGTAGCCGGAGCTATAGGGTTGGTATCCAATCCATGGATATCCAACCCCGGGGATAACAAATCCTTAATCGGATCTACGAGTCTAGAATTAGGGCATTCATGTAGGAGTAATGTTGTAGTTCATGCTAGTTGGGATAGTAGGCTATCCATGTTTATATTCATGCATGGTAGTTATTATCCATGTATCCATACACATGCATGCACATGAACACTATCCTCACTTAGAATAGTAGGTTATCCATACTACGGATAACACTTAATTAGGCTTACATATGCACACTACTACATATAGTAGTCATGTTTGGACATACATATATACTATCCATGCCTAGAATAGTAGGATATTCTTTGATTATCCTATATATTATGCTTTATTGTCTTAACCATGGTTAATTAGGGATAATTGAGAATGCTATGCTATCCTGGGTAAGTTCTTACACTTATTTTATTTATTGCTTTCTTAGCATCACCTGGAGCATGCTTAGGTGGATAAAACATAGATTTTAATTCCCTACATGATTACTTGTGCTTAGATGTCATGTTTTTCTAGGATTTTTGAGTATGATTTTCATGTTTAATTTACTTTTATTTTCTTTCGTATGCTTAGGGGAGCATAGTAATACGTTTAGTCCCTGAATTACTGTTTTAGCACATGCATTGCATGTAATTGCATAGTTTCTTGCGTGAGTTTCTTTAATTAGTTATTTATAACTTGACATAGGGTTGCATTAGTGTAATTAAAACAATCTACACAATGTCTAGTCAAACACCTTGAAAGCTGTGTAGAGGCCCATCTCACGATGGGGCGAGAGGGGGTGTTTTAGCACGATCTAGCTCCTTCCTCTCTCGTACCTTAACCTTCGAACTAAGTTCTTTGGTGACGATGGGGCGGTGCTCTCTATCCATTGGACTTGATAGATTTAGTTTTCTTGGTTTCCTTTATCAAACCAAGTGGTGACTCTATTCGTGAGGATCTCTTTGAATTTAGCCTTGTGGGATAAAACTTGGATTACTCACTCGTGTGGATCATGGGCATCAATTGTTGCCTCAAGTTTGATAAAAGCCCCATGGAATGCAATACGAGTAATCCAAATCGGTCTGATCAGATAAAGGCTAATGAAGGGTGGTGAAGCTTACTCGTGGCTGTTGGTATGAGATTTGAAATGGGATAATCAAGTTGGCTTAATCCTTCTAGACCCCCAAGCTTGGTTCGGGTGCCCACAATAGTATACACCACAACAAAATGGTGTAGCCGAGAGGAAAAATAGAATCATCAAGGAGATGGCAAATGTTATGCTAAATAACTCGGGTATGCCATACAACTTGTGGGGGGATGCCATTCTTATGATAAATGTCATTCTTAATAGAATTCCACATAAGAAGACTTATTAGTCTTCTTATGAAGTTTGGAAAGGTAGAGCACCCTCATATAAAAAGCTCAAAGTGTAGGGTGTCTAGCCAAGACACAAGTTCTGCTTCCTAAACGAACAAAACTAGGACCTAAGACTGTAGATTGTGTATTTATCGGTTATGCTAATAATAGTGCTGTGTATCATTTCCTTGTGGTTAAGTCAAGAATGCAGACGTTCGTGTCAACACATTCATGGAATCGGTAGATGTCGAGTTCTTTGAACACATCTTTCCTTTTATGGACGAAAGACCAAATTCAACGCCTAAAAGAAGTATTGAAAAGATTTCTTCAAGTTCTAAGAATGATGAAAAAATCAAAGTCGCTGCTAGAAAGAGCAAAAGACCTAGCAAAAGACCATAGGTGAACCTTATGTTAGGAAACTGCGTTTCCAGAATCAGTTGACAACGCGTATAAGTTGGTACTGCAAAAACTTACATGAAAGCTACAATAACCCTACTAGGGCGGAACTAGGGTTACCTTGAACTACAAAACTGGATTGCTGTAGTAGATGAATTGAGAATACGAGCTTGATAAAAGCTCACGATCTTCTACCGTATTCCTCTACTGGCAGAATACCGAACTGAGTGTGGGCTCTTTCAAAATGTATTTTCTGCTCTCCCTTTTTACGCTCTCTTTTCTATTCCAAGTTATGATACTATTGATGGAAAAATGCAAACTGAGAAGAGAGTCAAAGCACACACACACATATATATATATAGGCTACAATAGGGACCATAAGAAGTCAATAAGGAATATGCTTCCTTATGAAATTAGGAAACCCTAATTCGAACGAAATCAGATTTCTATTTCCATAAATTGTAATTCATACCACTAAACAATTATAATTGCACTCCTACCCTTATCTCAAAATATATTTCGAGATCTATGTTATTAAATGCTTATTATCTCCCCACGTTAAGATTACAGATATTCATTAATTAAATATAATTACTGACAATCACATTTAATTAATCTCTTAAAATCCCTTGAGATCCTCTGCTTAACTTATCTGATATGTCGGAGACAAAATCCACCTGCAGGGTTTGACATAATTAAAACTTATAAGCTTTCTCAAGGGGATATCGTTAATCCCAAAATTGAGACATGGATTCCATCATTAATTAATATATACCACACAATTAATATTGTCACCCAATCCAATGGGATATTAACCCATTTAAGGATCTCACCCTTTTAGGGATCAAAGCGTAAATATCAAATGTACGTGTCTATAAATTAACTTAGGATTTAGGGCAAAAGCACTCATAATAGCCATGAGGTATTAATTATCTTATAAGTTAGTACAAAGATAATTACCGCAAGTCAGTCCCTTTGAATACACAAAGTATACCAGCATAGTGAGTTGAAACTATACTGTTTCCCGCAGTCAAGACAAACCTACTACATCACCATGCTGCAGTCCTATCGTTGGTGTGTCTAATCCTATCTAAGAGTGTAAACCAAAATCCTACATTCTACAAGATCCGATGGTCTGATCTTCCGTATGTAAGCCGAACTCTACACACCAAACCAACTACTATGTAGAATAAGAGACACACATGTACAATATTAAATAAATAATTTAATGTAAACATTGCCCACATAGATTCTCATAAAAATGAAATAACTGATTTTATTAAATGAATAATAAATCAACTACACAAAGCATGGCTTTTAGTATATATCCCTAACAATCTCCCACTTAGACTCAAAGCCATGATGTGACACACCTCACTCCTATTCCTTCTACGTGACTATCAAAAGTCTTGGCCAATAAGCTCTTGGTGAAAGGATTTGCCAGGTTATTTGCTGATGCTATCTTGGTCACTTCAACATCACCTCTTTGCACGATCTCTCTTATCAGGTGATACTTACTCTCAATGTGTTTTCCCTTCTTATGGGCCCTAGGTTCCTTTGAGTTAGCAACCACTCCGCTATTATTGTAATAAAGGATAATAGCCGATTGTATAGCAGGTACTACTCTTAGATCTATAAGGAAGTTTCTGAGTTAAATAGCCTCATTAGCGGCTTCCAAAGTAGCCACATACTCGGTTTCCATGGTAGAATCAGCAATACATGACTGCTTGATACTCCTCCAACTAATGGCTCCACCTCCTAAGGTAAACAGGTAGACTTTATGGAATCCCTATCTAACATGAAATCAGAATCTGTGTACCCAATAGGTACAAGACTGTCTACTTGGTAAACTAACATATAGTCTCGAGTCCTTTTCAGGTACTTGAGAATATTTTTCACTAAAATCCAATGTTCTTGCCCTAGATTTAGACTAATTTGTACAAACCATACCGACAGTAAAGGAGATGTCAGGTCTAGTACATAACATAGCATACATTAGGCTTTCTACTGCCAAGGCATAATGAACTGCCTCCATCTTCTCTATCTCATCAGGTGTCTTAGGACACTAATCCTTAGATAGAGTAATTCCATGTCTGAAGGGAAAGAATCCTTTCTTGGAATCTTGTATGCCAAACCTTGCAAGAATATTATCGATATAAGTGCATTGTGACAAGCCCAACATCCTATTCTTGCGATCTCGCATAAGCTTGATCCCTAGGATGTGATCGGCTTCTCCCAAGTCCTTTATATAGAATTGACTAGACAACCATACCCTTATAGAAGATAATACCCCCACATCATTTTCGATTAGTAAGATATGATCCACATATAGTACTAAGAGCACCACCTTGTTTCCATCATGTTTCTTGTACACACAAGATTCATCTACACATTGATCAAAATCAAAAGACTTGATTGCTTGATCAAAGCGGATATTCCAAGACCTAGATGTCTGCTTAAGTCCATAAATGAACTTTTTAAGTATGCACAACATATGTTCTTGGCCCTTCACGATGAACTCGTCTGGTTGCACCATATAGATGTACTCTTCAAGATTCCAGTTAAGAAATGTTGTCTTGAGAGCCATTTGCAAAATTTCATAATCGAAATGTGCAGCAATGGATTAGTTAATCTAGATAGACTTTAGCATGGCCACCGATGAAAAGGTTTCCTCATAATCGATTCCTTCTTTTTGAGTGAACCCTTTTGCAAAAAGCTTTGCTTTAAAGGTTTCTAACTTACCGTCTGCTCCTTTCTTCTTCTTATAGATCCACTTACATCCAATGGATTTTATGTCATTGGGTGGTTCTACAAGATCCTAAACTTGATTGGAGTACATGGACTCCATTTCAAACTTTGTAGCCTTTTACCAAAGATCTTCATCTTTATCTTGGAGTGCTTCAATGTAGTTATAGGGATTGCTACCTTGTTCATCAGGGACCCGGTCATAAGACTCTCCCAAGAACATAAACCGGTTAGGTTGAATAATAACCCTCACACTACGATGAGGCATAACCCGTGTTTGTGTATCACTGGTATTATGTTGTAAATATTTTAACCTAATACACCATTATTTGCACGCTACACTGGTTCGAGAACCTGCGTGTTAATGGTTGGTTCAAGATCTACACGAGTTTCGGTAATCCTCTGACTACGACATGGTAATGGAATATCGATAACTCTTTCTTGTGATGTTTCTACTTATACCAATGGTATCGAAGAAGTATGTGTCGGTGTCTCACCTCTCATTTCCTCTAGAACAATACGACTTTTGGGCTTGTGGTCCATTACATAGTCCTCTTCTAAGAAAGTGGCATTGGTGCTAACAATAACCTTCTGATCCTTAGGACTATAAAATAGGCCACCTTTAGGTCCTCTTGGATACCCCAGCAGAGAAACATGCTTCTGTTATCGATTCTAACTTTTCTGCGTTCTCTTTCAGCACGTGTGCTGGACTACCCCCGATTTGAATATGCTGTAGACTAGGCTTTCGCCCAGTCCACAATTTTGTGGGAGTAATAAGTACTAACTTAAATGGTACCAAGTTTAGAATGTATGTAGCTATCTTTAATGTGTGTCCCCAAAAGGAAACTGATAATTCCAAATAACTCATCATAGATCTTACCATATCCTTGAGAGTCTTGTTCCTTCTTTCTACTACACCGTTCTGCTAAGGCATACGGGGTGCAGACAACTGGGATGTAATTCCTTTCTCTAATAAGTATTCCCTAAACTCTCCCAAGAGGTACTCTCCACCACGAACAGATCGTAATGTTTTGATACATTTACCTAGACGCTTCTCCGTTTAAGCCTTGAAATCTTTGAATTTCTCGAAGCATTCAGACTTATGCCGCATCAAATAAATGTACCCATACCTTGAGTAATCATCAATGAAAGTGACAAAGTACTCAAAGCCTCCTCTTGCTTGGACAGTCATAGGACCACACAAATAAGAGTGGACTAGTTTCAACGATACTTTTGCTCTATAGCCCTTGGCCAGGAACGACCTCTTGGTCATTTTACCTTCCAAGTAGGATTCACAGACTGGAAGTGCCTCCACTTCTAATGTGCCTAATTGCCCATTTTGAACCAGTCTTTTAATCATTTTTAGATTAATGTGACTAAGGAGTAAGTGCCAAAGATGCATTTGGTTCATCTTTGAAGGTTCTTTTCTTTTAAATGGCAAACTATTTATGTTATTCAATTCATTAAGTTGCAGTGTAAGAGAGACATGATTTATAATATAAAGGTCATCCACCAATGACCAAAACAAATAAAACGTTTGTTTTCTTTAATAACTACTATTTTATTAAAATGAACTAAATATCCATTCTTTACTAAACTAGAAACTGAAACTAAATTCCTTCTAATAGAAGGTACAAAAAGGCAATTTCTTAATATAAAAATTAAATCTCTACCAAAACTAAGATGTAGATCTCTTACTGCAACTGTTGCTAGTCTCGTAGCATTTCCCATTGCATTTCCCATTTATAGATAAATCTCTCCATCGCTGAGCTGCTTGGTTCCCTGGAACCCCTACAAAGAATTTCATACATAATCAGTGGCTCCCGTATCTACACACCAGGTACCGGTAGATCGGACCGCTAGACACGATTCAACAACTGGTAAATGAGATTTACCTTGATTGTTCTATCTGGAAAGATAAACCAGACATTGTTTCTTCCAGTGTCCTGGCTGCTTGCAAACAAAACATTTGCCTTTAGGCTTTCCTGGTTATCCTCGTGACCTTTGAAATGGCAGAGGACCCGCTGCCTACTTTTGGGCCTTTTTCATTTTCTTCTTGCCTTTCGGCTTTGATGCAGAACCTTTCTTAAATACAAGAGCATTCCCTGACTTTCTATTGAGACTCTCAGCTGCCTGGAGTTCTTTAAGCAGCTCCGCCAAAGTATAATTAAATTTATTTATGTTATAATTGGGGTAGAATTGCTTAAAAGACTCTGGCAGTGACTGGAGTACGATATCGACCTTGGTTTCCCGTCGATTTCAACTCCAAGGATCTCTTCTTCATTAAGAAGAAATATCATCTTAAGAACATGATCCCTTACAGGCGTCCCCTCAGCCATTGTTGTATTCATAAAGTCTTTCATGGCAACTTGCCTAGCTGCACGACTTTGATCCCCGAACATCTCTCGAATGCTCCATCATGTCATAGGCACTGGCTATTGACTGATGCTGATGTTGTAGAACATTCGACATGGATGCCAAAATGTAACACTATGCCATCTCATCAGCCTTGACCCATTTCTTGCGAGCCTGGGATTCCTCAGCGGTTGCCCCCTCACTAGGTTGCTCAGGATAGACTTGAGTAAGCACAAACTTTTACTCTTCAGCAGTTAACACAATATCCAAATTCCTTTTCCAGTCTATATAGTTTGGTCCAGTAAATTTGTTTTCTATAAGTATAACATCGAGTGGATTGAAAGAACCCATTTAAAAGCCTGAGAATCGCATAATATAAATAATTATGTTTGGGCAAAAAATTACTATGGATTTGAGTTGAAAATATTGGTTCCCTCTACCATATTTGAAAGGAATTCGGCAGCAACCTGATACACTGCGAATAGTATGACTCGATGGGAAGCCATATACTATCCATCATTTGTTTGGATAGGCAATTGCATTTTAATTTTACTATCCATGCAATGTACCTTGCCTAGTAAAATTAAATTGTTGACTTGCTTTGGTCCTATAAATAATAACAGTGACTCAGATGGAGAAGATATTATTATTTATGGCTAAGTGTATATCATCACTTAATTCTAGGTCAAGAGTTCCTTGAGGAACACCTCTCATGGAGAGGTGACCAACACTAACAATCACCCCAAATATTCTTTTAAAGAAGTTTGTACCGATGATTCCATGATCAACTTCATTCGATGGGGAGGATGACATTAGAGCCATCACACAAAATTTATCATATCATCTACAAACCAGTGATGGAGACCATGATATTATACTTGATAAATTCCTTCCCCCACTTCGAATTTTTTAAAAAAAATTGAGGGTTATAATTTTTTAGATTTTTTAAATTTAATTAATAATAAATAATGGATACATGACAAGGATTAATTCATCCTTACTTGTCAAACCTACATGTGTAGATAATAAAATTATTCTATTATCATAATTTTAGAAAATAAGTACTTATGTTTTCAAAATATGGAATTAGTTTTATTTCTAAATACACATATAGTTGTCCATCATTTTAAATATAAATTAAACATGCAGTTAGACATCTAAAATAGGTCTAGGAACAATTATCATATTATCCCATTCATTAAACATGAAACAAACATGCAGTTAGACATCTAAAATAGGTCTAGGAACAATTATCCACATTGTCCATTCATTAAACATGAAACAATAATAATCATTCAATCACATATAAATAAGGAAACCATAATAAAATAGGAATCCCACTATTATGGTCAAACTGCAACTCTTGTGAAGAAATCTTCATTGAACCCGATTAGCTCTATGTCGCCACTACGCACAGAGTTCGAGCTGCCCGGTAAGCTCGCAGGGATCGTCAGTGCCCCTGAAGCTAAATCTGATATACTATCAGCAACTGCCTTCCAGAACTATTTTCTGAAACAACATTTTGAAACTACCTTTTAAATTGCTGCCAGATGCTTTATGAAACTGCATGTAAACTGCTCTCACAGACTATCTTCATAGATTTACTTGAGATATATTACATAAACTCTATGCCTCTATGAAGGAGTTCACATGCTATTTATTTGCAGTAGATTAACCACGCATCAATCAAGCATGGGATCCAATACATACAAATCCTATGCCTCCATAAAGGAGTTCACATGCTATATCAAAATAGTAATATTAACCATGAATAAACCCATCGTGGGATCCAATCACACAAAACCAGTGACCATAATAGTAGAATAAGAATGCTGCAAAACAAGGGTTAACACAGATCTATGTTCTATCTATCCATCAATGCACGCATAAGATTTGTATTACTGGACAACATGGTCGTATCCAACCCATATGCGGAATCCACGTTGCTCTGATACCACTATTAGGAAACTGCATTCCCAAAATGCATTGACAGTGTGTATAGGTTGGTACTGCAAAAAATTACGTAAAAGCTACAATAACCCTACAAGGGCGGAACTAGGGTTACCTTGAACTGCAAAATCGGATTGCTGTAGTTGACGAATCAAGAACACGGGCTCGATAACAACTCACGATCTTCTACCATATTCCTTTACTGCCAGAATATTGAACTAAGTATGGGCTCTTTTGAAATCCTTTCTATTTTCTGCTCTCCCTTTTTACGCTCTCTTTTCTATTCTGAGTTATGATAATCTTGATGGAAAAATGCAAACTGAGAAGAGAGCCAAAGCAACATATATATAGGCTACGATAAGGATCATAATAAGTCAATAAGGAATACGCTTCCTTATGGAATTAGGAAACCCTAATTTGAACTGAATCAGATTCCTATTTCCATAAATCATAATTTATACCACTAAATAATTATAATTACACTCCTACCCTTATCTTAAAAATATATTTCGAGCTCTATGTTATTAAATGCTTATTATCTCCCCACGTTAAGATTATAGATATCCATTATTTAAATATTATTTTTGACAATCATATTTCATTAATCTCTTATAATTCCTTGAGATCCTCTGCTTAACTTCTCTGATTTTGTCGGATACAAAATCCACCTGCAGGGTTTGACATAATCAAAACTTATAAGCTTTCTCAAGGGGATATCATCAATCCCAAAATTGAGACATGGATTCCATCATTAATTAATATTCACCATATAATTAATATTGTCACCCAATCTAATGAGATATTGACCCATTTAAGGATCTCACCCTTTCAGGGATAAGTGTAAATATCAATGTACGTGTCTATAAATTAACTTAGGATTTAGGGCATAAGCACTCATAATAGCCATGAGGTATTAATTATCTTATAAGTCAGTTGTGGACACACGGGACCGATCTTCCACTTCTTGTTTATTTGAAATTGTTTTGACTGAAAAGAAAAGAGAGGTCTGTTGAAAACAGATACAGAGTCGCCACTTAGTCTTTTAGGAACCAAGAAACCTAATTTTGACTCACCCAATGGATAAAGGGCACCAGCCCTTCATAACCAAATAACTTGGCTCGGGGTTTTGGTACGAGAGAGGAAGGAGCCTTTGCCACGACTAAAACACCCTCAACTCGTCCCGTCTCTCGACGGGCCTCAATTAGCATCCAACTAATTATCTTTTACTATGTTTGATTCAACAATTAATACTATGATAGTATATTACATCACATAAGAATTTTGAAATGGAAGATCAAAAGATAAAATATCATTTCTAAGATCTAAGCCAAATATCACACAATGCAAAAGTGAAAGTTCACACAAACAAACCTAGGAAAAATTGTCTAATCATATATCAAGTAATCAAGTTTTCCTAATCTAAAGGGGACATGAATTGTTCTTGAAATAAATAATTAAAGAAATCAAAATGCGCTTAGCAAGCTAGAATGATGCATGTTAATCTTTGAGAAAAGAGGACCTCTCAATCCCTGGGATGGATGAGAAAGGTAGATTAGATCGAGGGGAAGCATGAACGTATGATCAATTTATTCCTTATAATTGTCTTAGATTAGGAATTACTAAAACTCCAAATCTTGTATGGATGCAATGCATGGTCCTAGAATGTGCAAAGGTTGTAGTGTGTTTATGTTCATGGACTTTCTAAAGTGACTTAGAAGTCTAGAGTACGCATGAATGTATGAAGAAAATTATTATAGGACGTATACAAATGTAGTATGAACTACTTACTAAGATATAAGCTAATTTAGAGTGCATGTAAGCATCAAATCAAAGAATGAAAGTAAAAGCTTGCTTGCTGTGAATAGTGGACAGAATAGTAAGTGGATTTTGTAAAAATGGAAAAGTGAGGGTAGAAATGTTTTTAAGTCATGATTTTTTTTATGGAGATCATCCTTATTGTGTCTAGAACACATATAAAAAAGCCAAACTTCAATAACTATTATAGATTGAGAGAAATCATATGAAAAAGAGAGGTTGCTTAGAAATAGAGTCGGTATTGTCGACTGAAATGTTGAAAAATCTTAAAAAATGAAAACAAAACATCTAGAGGCACATATTATACAAAAGGTTCCCTTAGACACTGAAGTTCAAGGAAAAAATGAGTTAGGATAACTTCTTTTGGAAAAGGTTTCTGAAACAAGGTGAAAATCAACCTAGCTGCTATGATAGTAAAAACCGAATGTCTGGAAGGGATATTTGGACTAAAATGGAACCCTTCCAAGTGTTTTTGGGTCAAACCAAAAATCGTGCCTGTTCTATAATGAGTTACGAAGATTTTCTAAGTGGTCTTGTAATCACCCTTTGGGTATTGAGTTCTAGAGAAATCTTTGAACTCAGATCATTCACTATTTTGAAGATTTTTGGAAAAGATCAAGGTTTATTTCTTGGAATCCAAATATTGGGGTTTTAGAGGGGTTTTGAAATAGGAGTTTTTGAAAGCATATTTTCATCATCAAATGGATATTATACCATTTTGGAATATCAACATCAAACTCAAGTTTAGAACTTCCAAGATTGTTGGAGAGATTTGTTTTCATTTGAGCATAACTTCAAGAATACTTTGGAAGTATTGAAGTTATAATCATCATCTATCAAACATGTTTTTGAGGTCAAGAGCTACTATCCATAAGGATTCACTCACCTCAAACTTCATGTCATCATCTAGATGATGATGAACTAGTAAGCAAATAAAGAAAATAAAAAAGAAATGAGATTTAGAAGAGATGAGCATAATATGTAAACTAGCAAGCAAAGCAATCAATATATGATATTCAATGAGATTTTGGACTTGTAGCTTGGTGTTTCTCTCATATGTAATGACTTTGGACATGGAAATAGCTTCCTATCTCATAAATGCTCACAAGAATGGTGGTTGGATGTATTGATATGAAGTAAATAGGAGTAATGAAGTAAAAAAACAATGTTTAGAACTCACTTTCTTGTTGAAAATCAAAGAAGGAAGCTTCTTTTTCTCTCTATTTTAACCTTATCTCTACAACTTTCTCTCTAAAACTTTTCTAAGCTTTCATTTGCACACCCCTAAATGAGAAGTCAAGGGGGGTTTATATAAGCCAATTTGGGGTGGTTTAGGGATTTAAAAAGTACTCCCATTGGTCCCAAACATTTGTAAACAAGAAACTACGTCGTTTTGGTTTTCAATTAATCAAAATGGACCTCCAAAATAAATTACAAAATGGACTATTCTGGTGGAGAGTGCCACGGCAGCACTGCTCCTCTAATGTCTGGATAATGCTGTTTAGGCCCCCAGAGGTTCTGGTATTCGCAAAAAGGCCCTATTTTATCCAAAATTTATAGAAAATGTGTACTAACTCCAAATTGAGATTGTGATATACCGTTGGAAAGGTAATGGAATTTACTTTTCATAGAAATAGTTCAGAGTTAGGTCACTTTGAAAAGTTTTGCGATATGTGCGATAAATGCTGAATTGATCGTCTTTTTTACCTTCGAAAATCCATAATAAATTCGTTTTGAATTCAAAAATTACGTGTGATATATCGTTGGAAAGATATTGAACTCTAGTATCCATGAATTTTTTTTGAAAAATGACACAATGCTCCAGTTTTAAAGTCAATTTTTAGGTCAAATCGGTCAAACTTGGGATCTCCAAGAAGTTCTAAGAACCTCTGAGAGCTCCCAGGAGCTGACATTTTCATCCAATTTTCTTTTAAAACTCATTTTAGTACTCTTCACATGATCTAGAATGATCTCAAAATTTTTTGGAGAATTCAGATGATTTCGGTCAAACCCTGGTCAAACCGGTCAATGGGGACTTTCCGAGAATTTCTGGGACTTCCGGGGGTCTGTAGGAGCTAACATTTCATCTGATTTTGCTTCAAAACTTATTTTTAGTACTTTTATGATGTAGCATGTTTCCAAAACTTTTGGTCCAAATCTGGGAGTGTTTGGGCTTTCAGGGGCATTTTGGTCATTTGTACCACTTTCTGAGCATTTTTAAAAATAGAACTAACTTCTATGAGTCCTTTTGAGTCCTTTTTCGAGCATTGTGAACCACCAAGCTATGGATCTCCTAAATCTGATAGCCGACAAAATGGGGTGTCTACAATTTGCCCCTCTATGGCATGAACTTGCGAAGCAACGCATATCGTAAGTGAGTTCCAAAGCCTTGAAGAGGCAAGTCTTTTGAAGGCTATAGATTTTGGATAAAAGCGTTGTAAAAGATGCAGTGATAGAAAACATGAATGCTGAGACTGGTACTGGTCGTGCTCTGCGTGAGCTGCCTACATATCTACGGGGGAATTAGACTAGGACGTAGTTTGGGGCACCAATGAACAAATCACACATGTACATCAAGATAGGCGGATGCTATGCTATGAGGATGATAAACAATGCATGGATATGACGTGTACTGAGTCCTATCATGCCTAGTGTTCTGATCCTAGCATGAGCCGGTGCTGTGGGTGTGCACTACTCTGAGTGGATTTATGTTGTGTTAATGTTTATCTGACTCTTATAGAGTAGTTGATAAAGATATCAAAGTATTGAAAAATCTCAGCCTCGGGGCAAACTTCTTAAACTTTGGGAAGCGCGCTTTGTGGATAGAATCGGATGAGGTCCTTGATGATGACAACTGATGGACTCAAAAGTCTTGGATACCAAGTAATGGATGAGGAAGTTTCAAGATAACCGATAGGAGAGGGATTTTACGATGATTGATAGGTAAGAAAGCTCATGATAGCCAGTAAGTGAGGAAGCTCACAGCGACTAACAGATCAGGAAGCTCATAATAATGACAGGTGATGGCAGTAACTGACAGACACGGAGTTTGGATATCATAGAGTAATCTAGTTATGACTAGGCAATGCTTGCCCTAGGAGCCAAGATCTCGAGACTTTTGATAATATTTTGATCAACGACTGACCCTTGTCCAATTTGGAAAGCCAGTTCTGGTTTCTAAGAGCCGTCATTCCCTATTCTCTTCTATAGGGGTAGGGGGCTCTCTGAGATTCTCTCTTAACTATCGATTGAGAACTAGGAGCCATCTCTGAATCTCTCACGGTTGATCGAATCTTGCTGACTAAGAACCAGGACCTATCTCTGAATCTCACGCTTGATCAAATCTCGCGTCACCAAATCCAAAAGAGCCAGTTATGGCCTTCTGGAGATGTTTTTGTCTGCTAGATTCTCTGAGAATCTCTCCTAACGATTTTCCTTTATATTCTGACCGAGAACTAGGACTTGTTATCGAAACTCTCACAGTTGATCAAATCTTGTGATGGTTGATCCGAAAAAACTAATATGGACTCTCAGGAGCTGATCTTTTCCAATCTTTGCCCACTGGGGGTAGCCTTGACAACTTTTGGACCGTTGGGGATAACACCTCATAAATCTTGACTAAAACAGGCCACTAGGGCTGATCGGGGCCATAAATGGGCTGAAAAAGGCAAAAATGGGCAAAAATGGAGCAAAGTAGAGACCATAGAAAGCACTGCCGTGGCAGTACTGAGCCACTGTCGCAATGGCAGTTAGCCAGTGCCGTGGCAGCACTGGGTGGCCAGACTTCATGTTTGTATGTCTCGGGTTTTTTGAGCTCCAAATGCTCATTCTCGGCCATTCTGGGGTGTTTTTGGAGCCAAAATCTGTCAAAAGACAACTTGTGCATGCTCAGGTGAGTAATCTTTTTCCATGATTGGAATTTTGATTGCTGTTTTATTATCCTCTATTTTCCAAGAAGAAAGTTTGGTTTCAACTTTTATTTTCTTCGCAGATCCATGGCTTCAAGCTCGAGTAGGCTCTCTAAGAAGGCAAGGAATGGGTAAGGGCCGAGAGCCAACCCCCAGAGCTGATTTTATGTGACCCTCAAAGTTATCTTTCGATCACGGCTCTTGCAAGTCAGGTATGTAAAACTTTCGACAGTTCAAAATTATTCATGTGCATTGTGCTAGCTTCGTGAACCGTAGTGTGCACCTAGAGATTATTGGAAGCTCATTTTTTGCTCATTTTTTGATTTTGTGAAGTTGGACTTCAGGTAGTGAATAGTGATTTCATGCTTGTTCTTGCTATTTTTGATGTGTGCAGGTACCCGAGGTGACCTTGAAGGGCCACAGTAGTCTTGCCCATGCTTTCCTGTGGTATACTCAACTTTCGCCTGCTATTTTGATGAGGCGGGTTTGGTGGTTTTGGTTGTTTTGTTTCGAAGAGTACCAACGACCTTGCACACTTTTATGCTCTTGCTGAGAGATGGTGGGACACGACAAATACCTTTTATCTGCCGTTTGGTGAGATGACGATGACGCCCTTCGACATTTCCATGATTATCGACTTGAGAGTTGGTAGGAAGCACCTGATCTTGGACTATTTTTATGAGAACGATCTTGAAGCTATTGAGATGCTGATCAGGGCTGTTCCTCTTAATCTGAAGGGGCATCGGTTTCCTTGCGGCTAGCTTTATCAAGCTTATGAAAGAGGGGGGCACAACCTGAATAACCATCAGCTATTGAGGGTATTCCTTTTGTATGTCGTTGGTTGTTCGATATTTATAACACGGAATGATCGGGTGAGATTGAGGCTCATTTCTTGTTCGATGACTGTCAATGAGATCCCTTCCTATGACTAGGGTGGTATTACCTTGGCTCATCTTTAAAAGCATATGGGTGAGGTTTCCTGTGGGGGCATCAAATTGACCAACGGGTTCTGGCGAGCTTGAGAGGTATGTCTTGTGACTTTTTCCTTTTCTCTTGGCTCTTCCTTGCTTTTGTTTTCTGATTTTCATTTTCTTGTACAACTCTAGAGCTTTGAGTATCTGAAGATGTTGGCTCCTACTCCTGTCGATGAGTCAGGTGAGGATGAGGATGGCATGGCTCCTATGCCCTTGTTCCCTTAGGGCTTGAGATGGCGGAAAGATGTTATTGGGGTCAAAAGTGGGGACCAACAAATTGTCCTCTTAAGGAATTTCTTATCCAAGCTGACGGTTGCTAGTGTTGATTGGACGCCTTAGGAGAATGTTTCCTATGCTGCCCCAGAGGAGATTCAGGTAGTCAAGCCTCTCGCCTCTTGCCAAATTTTGATGGAGAGTATTGAAGGTAGGTAGTGTTACCTCGACGAGCGAGTGTCCCGGTAGGCGGTTGGTGGTCCAAGATACTGTGTTCCTCACACTCTTCCTGTGATGGATGCCGATGACCTTTCTGGTGCTGCTTTGTTGACGGCTTTGCTGGTACTGATGCTTCGGACCATTTTCGTTCTGAGACTGGTTATAAGACTTACCGTGGCCGATTTCTGATGCCCAACTTCCCAGTCCTGGCTGTGAGTTTCTTTTATGTTTTTGTCTCTATTCGTCACTTATGTTTTTGGACTCATCTTTTCCTAACTTGTTTTGAGCCTAAGTTCTATGAGATGTTTAGGGGGCAGGCTCCTCCGACTGCTGATCCTATCCCTCCTTGGGATTAGACTATCAACATCTTGGGTATCGATGGTTTCCCTCGGGTCATGGAGGTGCCACGAGTTACATGTGGGTATCCCACCCAGCCAGCAGGCGTCCTCAACGCCCCTTGGAGTTATGCTGAAGAGGGTCATGCCTTGGCGGCTAACCTACAGTCTTTGGTCCTTACGTGAGACCATCGAGTATGTCTCTAATTTTTGCACTTCTTAAGGTTATGAGGTTCTAACCCTAGATTTTACCCTTGACAGATGGATGGTATGCGGTAGTTTGCCACCAGTCAGATAGCATCCTTGGTAAGTCTCTGACTCATCTCTGGTTTTGTACTTTTGTTGTTTCTCGACTGATTACTTTTTATTTGTGTGTGCAGTGTCATGGAGGTGGTGCTGGCTCGTTGAGAACCAAGCCAAGGTGCAGGGGTGGCAGGAGGCCATCACCGACGTACACTCCGGGAGGTCCGACTGAGGATGAAGAAGAGGAGGACTAAGGCCTCCTAAGCAGGGACTTTTGTTTTGTCTCCATTTCATGTTTTCAATTGGGTTATACTAGTACATTTTGTGAATGTCGGATAATGTGTAGGATGATTTGTCACCTTTTGACAGAGTATTATGATGTTTTGCCTTTTAGTCCGGATAGCTTTTGATTTTGAAGGTGCAGTTGTATGCTTATTTTATTTGGTGATCGTGTGACAATATATACATGTGTACTATGATTCTATGATTGATGTTACTGCAATGAGCAACCTTGTGATAGTGAGTATGTTTGCCTTATAGGTAGGATAGTTTGTGAAATGGGGAGGTGCTGCCAAAATTTTGAATTTTGCTAGAGCTGCGATAGAAAATATAGCATTGTATGATCTCACTCAACTCTTTGCTTGGCTGAACATCACAGATGGTGTGGAGCGGATCAACCTTTTCAGTTATTGCTTGACCAAGCTATTCTTTCTTCATCAAATGACCTTGAATGCTGAGTTCATGCGTGCTTCCATTGCCCACTGGGCCCGGTAAATTATGCCTTCAATTTCAATGACCTGGAGATATGCCCCCTATTAAAGAAATTATGTGCTATTCTCGGCTTCGATCTGGACTTGGACTTAATTCTTTCTTTTGCTGATACCCCCAGTCCTACTCGTGGCTTGGCTGAATATTTGAACTGTTCTACTGCTGTCTCCCGCCGATTGATTCATGGTGAGGTCCTCAACATTACCTTTATCATCGCTCGGTACGTTAATCCTGGAAATCCTAGCATATATGATGCTAACCGTGGGGCAGCTCTGATCTTATGTATGACTTTGTACTTTCTGTTCTTGAGTACTTCTAGTGATATGGTGCACGTATGCCTTGGACTGAAAGTGGGTAGGAACCTCATGGCCATGGTTCTAGCTGAAACCCTGAATGGTTTGGATAATGCTCTTAACAAAAGGAACTCTTCTTCTTTCTGGGGCACCTTTGGTGTTACAGGCTTGGCTATACGAGCGCCTTCAGCTGTGGACAGGTCGAGTGCCACTAGTTTATTTTTGTAGGGCCGTGCTTCATTCCCACTTCACTTTTGCTGACTGGGTTCGTATGATGGGTTCTCTTTTTGAAACAACCATTTGCTGGATTGTGGGGTGTTGGGACCTTCATGCTGTTACCATCAGCCTTGGGGATTACCCAATAATATGGTTGATGGGTCTGAGAGAGACTTCTTTCTATCATCCTCGTCGATTAGCTAGGCAGTATGGGCAAATTCAAGAGGCTCCCCGGGGATTCACTGAGAAGGTCTTTGCTTCCAGAGTCAGGGCTATCATCAGGGGTTGGACTCATTGAATAAAGCCTATTTCTGAAGACCTCTAAAGAATTAAAAGACACAAAGTAAAACTAGGCTTGACTGATTCTGCTTTTTCCTCCAAGTGTCTTTAATATTTATGACTACTTTTTGAAGAAGAACTTTTATTTTTTCCTTTATTCCTGCTTATGTAATATTCAAAGATTGTTTATCGATGAACCTTGGTTACTTTGAGAACCTTGTTTTATGCATTTTGGTTTTCTCAAAACATTTTGAAGTAAGATTTTGATCAGATGTATCTTTTGGTACTTGCTTGGGCATGCTGGGGTGATTTAGAGGCGAATGAGGTGGGTAGCCGAAGTTTGCCCCTAGTTTGGGATGTGGGTATTTATGAGGCAAACGAGGTAGGTGATCGAAGTTTGCCCCTAGTTTAAAAGAGATTCAGGCAAACGAGGCTGGTGGCCGAAGTTTGCCCCTAGTGCGAAGGGCAGTTTTTGGGTTATGGTATGAATTGCGACTTTATTTCTCTCATATGCTCATAATTTTTGCCTAGGCACCAGTGGGGTGACCTAGCAAACTCTTTTCTCTCTTTTGTTATTGGTTGCCTTGGATTTAACTCTAATTTTTGCCTAGGCATCCTTTCAGATTTTTGACTTAATGAGTCATCCTTGTTTTCTTTTTGAAAGTCTGCCAACGTACCCCCGAGTGGGGATCAGGTCTGACGTAGTTCTGGCTGGGATTTCAAAAGAAGAGGGTTGATTTTGATGCGACCGAACTAATGTGGTTGCCTACGTATCCCCGAGTGGGAATTAGGTCGAGCGTAGTTCAGGGCAAGGCTTGAAGGAGATGGGCAACTTTTTGTGGGTGGAGCAATCGAACCGATGCGGTTGCCTACGTATCCCTGAGTGGGAATTAGGTCGAGCGTAGTTCAGGGCAAGGCTTGAAATAAATGGGTAAAGAGTCAAGCATAGTACTTTTTGAGGCGATCCATGTTGATTGGTTCTTTGAATTCGACACCATCGAGGTCCATGAGGAAGGTTGCTTCCTCAGAAAGGATAGTTTTGATGATATAAGGGCCAAACCATTTAGGTTTGAATTTCCCACGTGGTCAAAAATTGGGGCTTGCAGTTCCTTGAGAACGAGGTCACCCCTAGCAATTTTCCTTTGGACGAACCTTCTTGTTAAAAGCACGAGCTATCCTCTTTTGATAGATTCGGACGTGGTCAACTGCCGCTAGGCGCTTTTCATCTAGGAGAGCCAATTCTTCGTATCTTTCCCTTAGCTAATCAGACTCTGAAATTTCACATTCTGCCATCACTCGCAGGGATGGTAACTCTACTTCGACTAGGAGTACTGCTTCCATACCATATACCAGTCAATAAGGAGTCACTCTAGTAGACGTCCTTATCGAGGTTCTATATCCCCAAATCGCAAATGGTAGTTTCTCATGTTAGTCTTTGTAAGTATTGGCCGACTTCTATAGTATGGCCTTGACATTCTTGTTCGCAGCTTCGACTGCCCCATTGGTCTGCAGCCTGTATGGTGATGACTTATGATAAGTGATTTTGTATTCCTCAAACAGATCCCTGACTTCTGCTTTGAAATGACTCCCGTTGTCCAAAATAATCTCATGGGGGACTCCATAGCAGCAAATGAGATTTATCTTGATGAACTTGGCCATTTCCTTGGCCACCAACTTGGTGTAGGATTCAGCCTCTACCCACTTCATGAAGTAGTCGATGGCCACCAAAATGTATTGATTCCCATTCAAGGCCTTTGGAACAATTTTTCTAATGATGTCGATTCCCCAGGTCGAGAATGGCCATAGAGAGGTCATACTATAGAGCAGAGATGGTGGTACATGCATCATGTTTGTATGGATCTGGCACTTGTGGCACCTTCTCACATATTCACAACAATCTTTTTCCAATGTTGTCCAGTAGTACCCTTGTCTTACAATTTTCTTGGTTAGCATGTGACCGTTCATGTGTGGACCGCATACCCCCTCATGTATTTCTTCCATCATCCTTCTGGCACTCTTTCTGAGCAAGCCAGTCAAGTTGTGGCCATTGTACCCTTTCTTCAACAAATTTTCCCCGCAAATGATGAATTGTGCTGTGAACCTTCGAATTGCTCTTTTGTCTTTCTTGGTAGACTCTTGGGGGTACGTTCCCCTTTCTATAAAGTCCCAGACATCTTGGTACCACGGTGTTTCCTTTTCTTCTTCGATGGCAGTGATCATGCTGAATGAAGGCTCGTACCTTTGCTCAATTACTAGAGGCATCATCTTGACTCCTAGGGGGATTTTGATCATGGAGGCTGGGGTAGCCAATGAGTCTACTAACTGATTCTCCACCCTGGGCAGGTAAAAGAATCTCACACTTTAGAACTATTTTTTGAGTCCATTGTGGTCATGATAGGGCTTCAACCTTTCCTTTTTCACCTTCCATTCTCCTCTGGCTTGCGACACGATGAGGTTTGAATCTCTGAAAAAATCCAAATTCTGAACTTTTAATTCTATGGCTGCTTCCATCCCCAAAATGCACGCCTCGTATTCAGCAGTATTGTTGGTGGAGTTATAATTGAGCTTGATTGCCAGTGGGGTATGGTCCCCATTTGGTGATACCAGAATCATTCCTACTCCGTAGCCTTTCATGTTGGGTGCCCCATCAAAGTACAACTTCCACTGCTCTTCTTTGATTTCCATGATATTTTTATCTAGGAATGGGAAGTCTTCATTTTTTTTTTAGAGTCAACAGCGTGCTTTGCAAGATGCTCAACTATAGTTCTCCCTTTCACCGATTTTCTTGTTACATACTTGATATCAAATTCAGATAGTAGAAGTATCCAATGGGATATATAATCGGTCAGGGTTGGTTTTTCGAGGAGGTATTTTAGAGGATCCATGCGGGATATGACCACAATCGGGAAGGCTGGCATGTAGTGCCTTAATCGGCGGGTGCACCAGACTAAGGCTCAACACGTTTTTTCAAGGGCAGACTAATTGAGCTCATACCCAATCATCCTCTTGCTAAGGTAATATATGACTTTTTTAGAGTGGCTATCTTCTCCTTCTTGGGCTAGCATGCAATCCATGGCATTTTCGGAGACAGATAGGTAAAGACATAAGGGCTTGTGAGGAGCAGGTGGCGAGAGCACAGGTGGATTTTGAAGGTAGGCTTTTATTTTGTCGAATGCGACTTGGCATTGGTCATCCCATTGGAACTTCTCTCCTTTTCTAAGTAATCGAAATAAGGGATCACATGTAGTCGTGAGCTTTGAGATAAAGCGACTGATGAATTGGATCCTCTCGAGAAACCCTCTCACCTCTTTTTCATTCTGCGATGGTGTTATTTCTAGAATTGCCTTGATTTTAGAGGGATCGACCTCTATGCCCCTCTGTGTAATGAGAAAACCTAGGAGTTTCCCAGAGGTCACACCGAAAGTGCATTTCTTCAGATTCAGCCTAATCTTGTACTTGCACAACCTTTCAAAAAACTTCTCCAATCCTACCAAGTGTCCCCCTCTATCCTTGGATTTTACGATCATGTCATCTATGTACACTTCTACTTCTTTGTGAATCATGTCATGCAATAGAGTGGTGGCAGCTCTTTGGTAGGTTGCTCTAGCATTCTTGAGCTCGAAAGGCATCACTCTATAGCAGTAGGTCCCCCATGGTATAGTGAATGTCATCTTTTCTCGATCTTTGAGTGCCATTGGAATCTGATTGTACCTTGAGAAACCATCCATGAATGATAGTAGCTCGTGCCCTGCAGTGTTATCTACCAAAGCATCAATGTGGGAAGTAGGAAATTGTCCTTTAGACTGGCTTTGTTTAGATCATGAAAGTCGACGCATACGCGAACCTTTCATTCCTTCTTGGGGACTAGCACAATGCTGGCAACCCATTCCAGATACTCTGTAACGACGATGAATCCCACCTTGAATTGTTTCTCTACTTCTTCTTTGACCTTGAGTGCCCATTCTGGCCTCATGCACCTCAGTTTCTGCTTGACAGGTTTAGAATTGGGGAGGAGAGGGATATGATGTTGGACAATGTTGGGATCGACCCCAGGCATATCCTCGTAAGACCAAGTAAAAACATCTTTGAATTCTTTTAGCAAAAGAATCAATTTTTCTTTTTCTTCTTTATTAAGTGTTGAGCCAATTTGCACAATTTATGGATTATCTTTTTCACCTAGGTTAATGGATAAAGTATCTTTAATTATTTCATAAGCAGGTGGTTTTTCAATTAGTTGCTTGAGTTCGTTTGGGAGATCCTCAGAGGGATCTGTGCATTCATAAGTATTAGACACAAAGGAACAAGCAGAACTGTCCTTCATTTCATTCACAATAGGTGGAGTGATTACATCAGACAGTGGTGGGCCTACAGTGGCCGACTTTGGTACAGACTCGATAATTGGAAGTACAGACTTCGGGGGAACAGGGGATAGGGAGACACAAATATATGACTCTACAACCTGGTTGCTCAAACCCTCCTCAACTGGTATGATTTGATCATCTTGGCTCTTGACCCTCTTTCCTTCCTTTTCTTCAGCAGATTCTTCCCACATCTTCTTGATAGCTTTAGTGTCCAGATACTTCAACCAGTCTTCCTCTGGGGCTTTCACAACTTCTTCCGAATAGAACGGATCTTAATAGGGAGGCCTTTCACAATTAGCGAAGATTTCAAGTCCAGGGTGCCTTTTTCTAGTGGTCTGATGGATCCAAGGTTCAGGGAACCCAAAGTAGGGGAAGCTATCCCCTTCTTTGATGAATTATCCATTCAAGGTCTTGCGGTATGATGGGAGACTCCTCACTCTCTTCTTCCATGGCTTTTGTAGCTCGAGATCTTCCTCAGTGGGCTTGTACCCCAATCCAAAAGTGCCTTTTTGTCCTTTGATTTGAGGGAACTCGCGGATCCCTGATTGACGTCGACCCAATCCTATTCCAGGGAAGTAATTCATTTTGCAGACAATATTGGCAACCACAGAGTGGATCTCAGGGAACCTATCTTCATCATTGATCATGTGGACCTTTTCCATGAAGAATCCTCCAATTTTCCCTTCTTCTAGTTCAGGTATTTGGATTTCAAAGATGGGAGCATAGCTTGGGAAGGCTTCATTTCACCAACTGTTGCTGAAGATTATTTTTACCCTTTTCTCATGAATGTACTTGATCATTTGGTGCACAGTGGATGATACCGCTTTGTTGATATGTATCCAGGGCCTCTTGATCAACAAATTAAATGAGGCAGGTATGTCCATGATGGAAGAGTTGAGTACAAACCAAAGACCCTACTCAGATTTGGAGAGAAATAGTCCCCATCACAGTTCTCTTGGTGTTATCATAAGCCCATACGGATTACACAGACGGAGTGATGTCTAGGATGTTGGCCCCCAAGGTGGTGGCAGTTTTTTTAGAGCACAAACATTAAAGGCAGAGCCTGTATCGACTAGACAAAATGGCACTTGCTGCACCCTGCACTCAACAGTGATGTATAAAGCTTGGTTATGTGCAGATCCTTCCGGCAGCAGATCCTCATCGACTGGGTCAGGGGTGAGTATGCCCAAGAAAGCCACCATATCTTCCTGTGCGGCGTCAATGGGGACCTCGATTCCAGCCAAGGCATTTAACACAACTTGTCTATGCTTGTAGGATGTCACCATGATGTCCCATATTGAGAGGTGTGCTTGAGTTTTCCTTAATTGCTTTATCAACTCGTTGTCCTCTTCAACGACCCCATCCATTTTTCCCTTCCCCTTGTCTTTGTCCGGTCCTTTCTTGACGGTTTCTGTGTCAGGCTGTGGAGGTTGATAATGATGGCCCGACCTAGTCAGATGATCAATCTCGGCAGGAGTAGGTCCTTCAACAGTCCCATCTTCTTTGAACCAATCACAATCCATTCCCACAAATGGTTTCTCTAGCTCGTTCCAGATGGAGGAATTACTTTCTTTATTGGAATTATACCATTTGAGGTCTATCGCCCCTAGATCATGTTCTTCTAGAAAGAATAAATCTTGTTCATCATCCAGCTGTTGCTGCCATTCATGATCTTCCCCTTCAATCAGGTGAATTTCCTCAAACTCTGGGATGTTAATGGGGGGTAAGGCGTGTCCTAAGGGAGTGATATAGGTGACGGGGTTGAAGGATACGGGGTCGGATTCGATGCGAATGATATTTTGGTGCTTTGGTAGGGGATTTTGGGTAACACAGGGCTACTCTGGTGGTGGCTCAATGATATTCTAGTCAATGAGGTCTTGGATATCATGGCAGAGGCGCATACAATCATTAGCGTTGTGGCCAAGGGCTTGGTGGTAGGTGTAATGTTTGGACTTGTCACAGCGTGGTGGTGGTGGGGTATTTTGAGGTTGGAGCAGTTGGAGGTGGCCCTTTTTGAGGAGACGGTCCAAGGCTGAGGAAAGGGATTTCTCTAGCTTGGTGAAACTATGAGGAGGGTTTTTCTGGAAAGGGCGATTGGACGAGTTTGCTTGGTTAGAGGGTTAGTACGGCTTAAGAGGCTATGCCATGGGTTGACTACTAAGGGCATTGACATCTGGAGTGTAGCAGGAGTAATTGGGTCTTTTCGACTGACTCAGAGGCTCTTCCTTCTTAATCTTTCCTTCCCTAATAGCGTCTTCAATTCGAGTCCCAACTTCAAACAATTCCTCAAATGTGGAGATGGATTGATAGAATAACTTCTCATGGTAGAGCGGTTGTAAATTTCGGATTCGCATTCTCAGTTGTTCTTTCTGAACTAGCCGGTGGGTCATTTGGGCCACTTCATTCCTCCATCTACTCAGGAAAGCAACGAAGGATTCATTATTGTTCTATTGGGTAGTTTCC
Organism: Hydrangea macrophylla; assembly: GCA_033977485.1. Taxonomy (NCBI): domain Eukaryota; kingdom Viridiplantae; phylum Streptophyta; class Magnoliopsida; order Cornales; family Hydrangeaceae; genus Hydrangea; species Hydrangea macrophylla. Next base: position 9,312,669 of record CM066995.1, on the reverse strand, counting down.
AAATCCCTGATCGTGACATCTAGCTCTTGATTATAAGAATAGTGATCGATAATACCCGAACAATATCTTCCCATGCCCGAGTTTTGGAGGCTTCCAAGGTGAGGAACCATGATAGTGTGGATTTTGCGAGGGTTTGTGGGAACAACATTGCAATGTGCTCATGAGTGCAGTCCATTTACTGGAAGATGCTCATACACAACTTCACATGGCTTTTCGAATCCCGATTCCATCAAAGTGTTCAATGGCGGGCATCTTGAAGTTTTCTAGCAGTTTCAGCTTAACAGGTTCGAAAAGCCCTTCCAGGTTCAACATGTAATCATCAACCCCCTTGCTCTTCCTCAATACACTTTCCAGCTTGTCGACTTTATCCATTTTCTCCTGGAGCTTTTTCTCATATGCATGCGATGGGACCCCTTGAAACCAATCTTCTTCCCCATTATTCTCATGTATAGTGACGGGAGGGGGTACAAACCCTGGCGGTGGTGGTGGCACGGATCCTGGTGGTGGTGGGAACCCAAGTGGGTACTGTGGCTGTTGTTGTTTTAATTCTTCTATGAACTTCAGAACTTGGGCCAGGCTGTTGTACTGCTGGCTTATGGTTGCTCCCAACTCGGTAATCTTGTTATCTAACTCTTCCTGGTTCATGCTGAAATAGCTTGCTAGGCTGATTCTGACCAAACGATTATCTAAATTTTTGATCCAAGATGAGGATCCCGCCTACTGACTTTGGGAATCTATAATGGCCTAGGCCTACAGATTTGAGAGTATTATATCAGTTAGTGACAACTTTGGACAGACAATGACAGTGAGGTTAACAAACATGGATTGACTTATGTACAGACTGACTGAGACAGTGTGTGCGGATTGATAGGAATGGTGCATGCATATGAGACAAGCATGTGGATGCAAGCTCTAATCTACATTATGCTCCTATTTCTAATAGATAGAAGTTAAACAAGTAAGGTCCTAGCCATACAAAGTGTGCTAACCTTACATTCCAGTATGATTACCAGGGGATAACTAGGGTTTCCAGAATATTTCAAGAAGTTTTGATAGAGTTTCTTGGGGAAACTGGTATTTTGGGAAATCTAAGATATCTGGACGGAGTTTTTGGGAGAAACTGGTTATATCTGGGATATCTGAATGGAGTTTCTGGGAGAAACTGGTTATATCTGGGATATCTGAATGGAGTTTTTAGGAGAAACTCGTTAAATCTGGGTGATCATACTATATAGCAAGTTTTCATACTCCTATATCTTAGGACCCATAAACAAGGTTTGCGGTGTATATTTTTGTGAACATGGAGCAAAAATCCTTACCATAGTGCCTAGGCAGGTCAACTCAATGTGGTCACATGTGAGTGATTGCCTTGAAAATCATAACAAAGAGGTTCTGTCCCATGCCACATAGGCGTCTACATTGCACAGGTAATCCCACCAAGGCATACAGTAGTTATGTCACATTGTCTTATCTTGAAAAGATAAATGAACAGTCCTATGAAAGGTTCTACAGGAATCTATATGCAAAGGCTGGGTTTAGTCATAGAGGGTCCATTGACGAGAGTTCTAATATACCGTCAGAGAGACAATACATAGGTTTTTACTCTTTTTGATATATCTTGGAAGGTACAGTATCAACGATGATTTGTGCCCTAGCACAACAAGACTTGAACAACGTCAGCGCTGTATTTCAGACACAGTCGGAGGAAAAATGCAGAAGTGCAATGCGATGAACCAGACACAGTAAAAAGATGATTTTAAGGAAGCTTCTCATGAGTCAAACCAATTTATTATTTTGTTTTGAAAAATAAAATCCCCAGCAGAGTCGCCAGATTGTGGACACGCGGGACCGGCCTTCCATTTCTTATTTATTTGAAATTGTTTTGACTGAAAAGAAAAAGAGAGGTCTGTTGAACACAGATACAGAGTCGCCATTTGGTCTTAAGGAACCAAGAAACCTAATTTTGACTCACTCAAACGGATAAAGGGCACCGGCCCTTCATAACCAAAGAACTTGGCATGGGATTTTGGTATGAGAGAGGAAGGAGCTTTTGCCACGACTAAAACTCAACTTACCCCATCTCTCGACGGGCCTTAATTAGCATCCAAATAATCATCTTTTACTATGTTTGGTTCGACAATTAATACTATGATAGTATATTACAGCACATAAGAATTTTGAAATGGAAGATCAAAAGATAAGATATCATTCATAAGATTTAAGCCAAGTATCACACAATACAAAAGCGAAAGATCACACAAACAAACCTAGGAAAAATTGTCTAATCATATATCAAGTAATCAAGTTTTCCTAATCTAAAGGGGACATGAATTGTTCTTGAAACAAATAATTAAAGAAATCAAAACGCGCTTAGCAAGCTAGAATAATGCATGTTAATCTTTGAGAAAAGAGGACCTCTCAATCCCTGGGATGGATGAGAAATATAGATTAGATCGAGGGGAAGCATGAACGTATGATCGAATTCAATCCTTATAATCCTCTTAGATTAGGAATTACTAAAACTCCAAATCTTTTATGGATGCAATGCATGGTCCTAGAATGTGCAAAGGTTATAGTGTGTTTGTGTTCATGGACTTTCTAAAGTGTCTTAGAAGCCTAGAGTATATGCATGAATGTATGAAGAAAGTTATTATAGGATGTATACAAATGTAGTATGAACTACTTCCTAAGATATTAGCTAATTTAGATTGCATGTAAGCATCAAATCAAATAATGAAAGTAAAAGCATGCTTGCTGTGAATAGTGGATAGAATAGTAAGTGAATTTTGTAAAAATAGAAAAATGAGGTTAGAAATGTTTTTAACTCATGATTTTTTATGGAGATCATCCTTATTGTGTCTAGAACACATAGCAAAAATCCAAACTTCAATAACTATTACATATTAAGAGAAATCATACGAACAAGAGAGGTTTCTCAGAAACAGAGTCCGTACTATCGATTGAAATGTTAAAAAAATCTTAGAAAATGAAACAAAACATCTAGAGGCCCATATTATACAGAAAGTTCTCTAAGACACTGAAGTTCAAGGGAAAAAAGAGTTAGGATCACTTCTTTTGGAAAGGTTATCTGAAAAATAAGTTGAAAGTCAACCTAGCTGATGTGACAGTAAAAATAGAATGTCTGGAAGGGATGTTTGGACTCAAATGGAACCCTTCCAAGTGTTTTTGGATCAAACCAAAAATTGTGGGTGTTCTATAATGAGTTAGGAAGATTTTCCAAGTGGTCTTGTAATCACCCTTTGAGTATTGAATTCTAGAGAAATCTTTGAACTCAGATCATTCACTGTTTAGAAGATTTTTGGAAAAGAACAAGGTTTATTTCTTGGAATCCAACTATTGGGGTTTTAGAGGGGTTTTGAAATAGAGGGTTTTGAAAGCATATTTTTAACATCAGATGGATTATAACCTTTTGGGATATCAACATCAAACTCATATCAAGAACCTCCAAGATTGTTGGAGAGATTTGTTTTCATTTGAATGTGACTTCAAGAATACATAGGAATGTATTGAAGTCATAATCATCATCTATCAAACATATTTTTGAGGTCAAGAGCTACTGTCCATAAGGATTCACTCACCTCAAATTTCATGTCATCATCTGGATGATGATGAACTAGTAAGTAAATAAAGAAAGTAAAAAAGAAATGAGATTAAGAAGAGATGAGCATAATATGTAGACTAGCAAGCAAAGTAATCAATAGATGATATTCAATGAAATTTTGGACTTGTAGCTTGGTGTTTCACTCATATGTAATGACTTTGGACATGGAAGTATCTTTCTACCTCATAAATGCTCACAAGAATAGTGGTTAGATGTATTGAATGTGAAGTAAATAGGAGTAATAAAGTAAAAAACAAAGTTTAGAACTCACTTTCTTGTTGAAAATCAAAGAAGGAAGCTTCTTTTTCTCTCTATTCTAACCTTATCTCTACAACTTTCTCTCTAAATCTTTTCTAAGCTTTCATTTGCACACCCCTAAATGAGTAGTCAAGGGGGATTTATATAGGCCAATTTGGGGTGGTTTTGGGATTTAAAGAGTACTTCCATTGGTCCCAAACATCTGTGAACAAGAAACTACGTCGATTTGGTTTTCAATTAATCAAAATGGACCCCCAAAATAAGATACAAAAATGGACTGTTCTGGGGGAGAGTGCTGTGGTGGCACTAGGCCTGTGCCGCGGCGGTAGTGGACCTGTGCCGCGGCGGAACCCTTAGAGGTTTCGGTATTTGCGAAAAGGACCTATTTCGTCCGAAATTCATAGAAAATGTGTACGAACTCCAAATTGAGATTGTGATATACCGTTGGAAAGGTAATGGAGTCTAATTTTTATAAAAAAAAATAGTTTGGAGTCAAGTCACTTTGAAAAGTTTTGCGGTATTTGCGATAAAAGCCGATTTGATCATCTTTTTCACCTTTAGAAATCCATAATAAATTAATTTTGAATTCAGAAATTATGTGCGATATATCATTAGAAAGCTGTTGACCTCTAATATCCATGAAAAATGTGTGAAAAATGACACGGTGCTCCGTTTAAAAGTCAACTTTTAGGTCAAATCTGTTAAACTTGGGATCTCCAGGAAGTTCTGGGAACCTCTAGGAGCTCCAAGGAGCTGACGTTTTCATCCGATTTTCTTTTAAAACTCATTTTAGTACTCTTCACATGATCTCGGAACTTTTTGGAGAATTCGGATGATTTCGGTCAAACCCTGGTCAAACTGGTAAACGGGGACTTTTCGGGAATTTATGGAACTTTCGAGGGTCTCTAGGAGCTGATGATTTCATATGATTTTGCTTCAAAACTTATTTTCAGTACTTTTTTTATGACGTAGCATGTTTCCAGAAATTTCAGTCCAAATCTGGAGTGTTTGGGCTTTTAGGGGCATTTTGGTCATTTGTACCACTTTCTGAGCATTTTGAGAGATAGAACTAACTTTTATAAGTCCTTTTGAGTCCTTTTTCGATCATTGTAAACCACCAAGATATTGGTCTCCTAAATCTGATAGCTGAAAAAATGGGGTGTCTACATCAGTACAAAGATAATTACCCCAAGTCGGTCCGGTTTAATACACAAAGTGTACCAGTATAGTGAGTTGGAAACTATTTCTTTTCCCGCAGTCAAGACAAACCTACTACATCACCATACTACAAATCCTACCGATGGTGTGTCCAATCCCATCTAAGACTATAAACCAAAATCTTACATTCTACAAGATCTGATGGTTTGATCTTCCGTGTATAAGTCGAGCTCTACACACCAAACCACCTATTATGTAGAATAAGAGACACACATGCACAATATTAAATAAACAATATAATATAAACATTGCCTACACAGATTCTCATAAAAATAGAATAATTGATTTTATTAAATGAATAATAAATCAACTACATAAAGCATGACTTTTAGTATATATCCCTAACACTCAATTTGATATTCTGGTAGTAGAGTAATACTATAGAAGATCGTGAGTTGTTATCGAACCCGTGTTCTCGATTTGTCTACTACAGTAATCCATTTTTACAGTTCAAGGTAACCTAGTTTTGCCCTTGTAGGATTATTGTAGATTTTGCAAAAATTTTTGCAGTACCAACTTATACACACTATCAACAGATTCTAGGAATGTAGTTTCCTAACAGATGGTGCCATAGATAAGTAAAAAGCTAGGCTAGTAACAAAAGGCTATAGACAATAAGAGGGAATAGATTTCTTTGATACTTATTCCCCGGTTACTAGGATTATTTCCATTAGGATGGTAATCGCTATAGCCACCGTCTATAACCTAGAATTACATCAAATGGATGTGAAGATCGCGTTCCTCATTTGTGGTAAAGGGACAAGAACATAAAATGTGTCGACTCGTTAAGTCTGTTTATATATGGTTTGAAACAAGCTCCAAAACAATGACACGAGAAATACGACCACACCATGATCGCAAATGGTTTTAAAATCAATGAATGCGATAAGTGTGTGTTTATTGTATGCTTGTATGTTGATGACTTACTTATTACGGGAACGAATAAGAAAGTAATCAATGAAACCATGAAAATGTTCGGTAGGAAGGCTTGCTAGATACACTAGCAATCCGGGTAGAGATTATTGGGACGCTCTTGTAAGAGTTTTAAGATATCTAAAGCATACCAAGAGCTATGGTTTTCACTACACACAATACCCACCCATGGTAGAGGGATATTCTGATGCAAATTGGATTTCGGATAGTCAAGAGACTAAGTTCACAAGTGGATATATATTCATTTTAGGTAGAGCTGCGATTTCTTGGAAATCAACTAAGCAAATATGTATAGTACATTCAACGATGGAATCGGAGTTCATAGCCTTAGACAAGGTGGGCGAGGAAGTAGAATGGTTTCGAAACTTCCTAGAAGATATTCCATTATGGCCGAAACCGGTAATGGCTGTAGTTGTGCATTGTGACTGCAATGTGGCATCTCCTGTAGCTAAAAATGCCATGTATAATGGCAAGTCAATACATATAAGAAGGAGACACAATACAATAAAGTAGCTACTCTCTAGTGGTGTAATCACGATTGACTATCTTAAATCGAAGGAAAACATTACGAATCCTCTTACGAAAGGATTGCCTACAGATCAAGTTCAATATACAATGAAAGGAATGGGCCTAAATCAGATATTTTGAACAACCTGGCAAAAACTTAACCTAGTTGATTGGAGATCCCAAGATCTAGGTGCAATAGGAAAACTAGTTGGGAAAGTTCATGTTGTAAACACACATTTATTATGGCATCATTCATGTATATTGTTCAAGTGTATAATTAAATTTGTTGAGGTTATGTACTTATATTTAATGATATTGATGAGTAATGACAATACTCTTAATTGGTATCACCTATATGAGAATGAAAGTGGGGTCGGTTCTATGAGAACTTCAAAGGCTTGGTTCTCTAGGAGTTCTCATGAATTAGGATCATGTTCTGGACCAAAATGAACACAACCGAATGAATTAATATGTATAAGGATATGTGGTGCATGTTATCTAGTGTTGGTTTACACTAAAAGGTTGAATAGTTCAATACTTAATGTACACTGCGTCACCGAGTAAATCTAGTAGATAGTCACTAAGGGATAGTTCAAGTCCAAAAGACACTCTCCTAATGCGGCGCAGGTTCGTGAATTGCTCTTGTAGTTTTATCATATTTCATTGTTGTTTAGTTAGCCATGATCATTTATATATGGGGGATTGTTAGATTTGGGGTGTGAATGGGAGCTTATGAAAGCTCAAGGGGAGTGTTAGGATTGCGATGGACTGGCTCAATGCTCAGGGAAAGGCTTAGAACATTAAGTTTCAAAATTCTAGCAGAGGGGTTTTTGACCGGTCGACTGGTCCCTTCGACTAGTCGACCGGGTCCACGACTATATGAAGTTTTAAACAAGTTCTGACAGAGGGGCATTCGACAGGTCGACTGGCCCAGTTCGATTCCTATTTGTGAAGAGTCACAACTTTTCATATTATAACTTCGAATTAGCTTGAACTTCATATGTTCTAATGGCTGATAAACATGTACATACTGATCAAAATCCATCTGAACAAATGTTTTTGTGACGGATTCTGTGATGGAAATATATTTGACACAAAAAATGTTTTATTCGAGACGAAAGCTTACTTATCTGACACAAATAATTTTTATTCATGACGGAAATGTACCTATCCAACACAAATACACTTTTATTTGTCTCGAATTCAATTAATCTGTCATAAATAGTGAAATAATTTTGTGCCCCAATTAGGCGGTTCTTTACCAAATTTCCCAAAGTTTCCCTCTTTTCTCTTAACATTTCGCAGCCCCCACTTTAATTTAGGGATATACCTCCCTTCTCTCTCTCTCTCTCTCTCTCTCTCTCTCTCTCTCTCTCTCAAATCCCACTTTTTCCTTAATCCAGATCCACCCTAACCCTAACCCCTCTATCCATGACCAGTCTGCCACCACTATTATCGGCCACCACCACCACGATCAATCACCACCACCTTGACGCAGCCACTACCACCACCACTATCAGTCATCGTCACTATGACGTTGCCACAACCATCACTCGCAGTCACCACTCATGGCCTTCTCTTCTCATGGACTCCTTCTCTTCGAAGATACTCGATCGATCGACTCAGAGCCGTTGAACCTTCTGATTCGCGAACTGTTGGAGATTTGAATCTTCAAAATGTTTGTTTTGTCTTCTCATCTCTCAAAGCATGATTCTTTCATATCTCCAAGTCTGGTGAGTTTATCAGTTAGATTTATTAACTTAATAAATGTAATAGCTCTAAGATAGGTTTTAATGGACTTATCAATGTCAATTTTGTGATTGTGGATTCGGTTAGATTTGGATTTAAATGCAAATGTTGCATTTTTATTATTCATGAGAGATTTTACTTGATGATGTCCTGATTTACATCAGATTCATAGATTACACTTTATTCTCGTGTTTTTCAATGTTTTTCTGAGATTAATTGATTTTAAGGAGAATTTATGGATTTATTAAGTTTTTCTTAAACAAATTTTGTGTTCATTTTAAGACATTGATGATCTATGTATAGGATTATTATTTTTTTATTATCTACTTCATCTAATTTGAGCTGGAGCTTTTGAGATAAAAAACCTTCTAGGAAATAATGCTAGTAATCTTCAAAACTCTAGCTAAGTAGGAAATAATGCTGATAATCTTCAAAACTCTAATTAGTTAAGCAAGATTATTTTAGAAGGCTATTCTTAAGTCATTCAATTCAGATTTGGTTTGAAAATATAATAAAAATCATTATGAGTGTGGACAGGTGGTTTTGAGCAGGTAATATCTTTTCGATCTGTTGTAATGTAGCAGGTGTTTATTTAGTGAAGGGCTCTTTAGCAGAATAGAAAATGTTCGGCTTAGCACTTATAATTATTTTCTCGCCGACTTGCCCCCCTTGTGGCTTGAACGGCTTGGGTCTAGTCCGATTAGAGACATCGATCTTTTGACTAGTGGAGATATTAAACTTTTTATTGACTTCATTGGTCTCATTGGACCGATTTTTGCTTGAATTTTCCTTAAGTTCTTGATTTTCTCAAGAAATTGTGTGAAAAAATCCAAACTAGTATCCAACTTGTCATCCGAATTTGTTTCTTTCGGCTCTTCGTTAACATCATTTTGCCCCTTCAACGGCGAACTTGGAAAAGTGCTTGATTCCTTTATCCATTCACCACTTAAAAAATCCTCAAGAGACATGAAACCACCATTTTGTACTTCGGGTGGTGGATAGTCTGTCCCACTTGTGGCTTTAAGGAGACCGATTTCTTTGCAGAAAAAAAAATTTATCATGTCTCAAATCGGTGAGATCTTATAGTAAAGATGACCGATCTCCTCACCATATCGGCGTGTTTCATTTTCATGTCGACGAAGTAATTGTGAATTCCATGGCCATACACAGATTTGAGTCCATAAATTGCCACATATTGTTGATTTATCATTTTTGAGACGATAAATTTCATAGTGAAGTTGACTTATTTCTTCACTCCGCCAATGAATTTGATTGTAGTAGAATTGTAGCCATGCTTCATAAAACAATGTTCACCACTCGGTAGTCCCAGCAGACATGCCAAATTGTTTGGATATTATTATTTTGCGTCGGAAATGTCAGAGCTGAGGTAGCTCGATTGTGTGAATAAATTAGCAAACATGTTTTTTCCTAATATATTGTGTGAGTGGTGCATGATCTGATTTCTATTCTATTGGGATTGTTAAAAACTAGTAGGAAAGTACCCTAGTTATAGGTTCTTTCACAGTATTGAAGCATACAAGTCAAAAAGTGGTAAAAATGAAAATAAAGCAAGGCTTTGAAGGTGGAAATATATTGCTTGAAAGGAAATTACAAAGAAATAAAATTACTTAAAAAAGTAAAAGACAATAGTGCAAGAACACTAAAATAAATTAAGAAAGCTACTGAATGATTGTTGGAAAATATAAAAGGGAATGCTTTTGAGGAGTGTTTGATCGGGCTGCTGGGGCTAAAATCTTGGATGCATTTTGGAGTTTTTTGTGTGTTGATTGAGTTGTTGGAGAGGTGCTGGAGGGGAGACCTTTGTGTTGGGAGCTTGTTGTGTATATTGACAAACAATGAATATTGCATATTCATGTGCCGATATAATATATACATAGTGCTCATTTAAATCCCAAATTCCTAAATTTATATGCATTTTGGAATTAATATTGTTTAATGATGATGTCACTCAAATGTGTATAATTATGTGCTTTTACAAGTTTGATATGTTTAGATGAAAATGAAGTGAAATGATGCAATAAATGGAAGGAAAGAAATAGCAACCACACTGAATTATCTCCCATGTTCTAGTCAAAATCTCAAAAGTAAAATTTCAGTAAATCAAACAAACAAACAAAAAATAATAATAAAGAGAAAACCAAACCAAAGGAAGCAAACAACTGACAACAAGAGAAAAAAAACAAGTTGAACGCAACATTTACGTAATATTTCTTCTCTTCCTTCCCTTTCTCCCTTTCTCTCTCTCTCTCTCTCTGCAGGACTGACACTGGTTTGAAAAACTGGACGAAGCGAAGAAAAATAGCAAAGCTATTACTCTCGTCTCCTATTCAGTGACGAATACAATGACGAAATTATCAATCTTTCGCCTATAAATTGAAGCAGCCAGAGGTAGCTAAGGGAGAGAGCAAAACAAAACGAGAATGTTAGGGTTATATCACATGTGGGATAATCCCATTAATTTAGGAATTGTGATTTGTCTAGATTCCTTTTGTGATTTGGTTTCCTTTATGATAGAGTTTTATTACTTATCCAATAAGTAATGGGTTGCAAACTCTATATATAGGGATGTTGTATAGGAATTTAGGAAGCCCTTGGTGTACCAAGTTGGGGGTCTCCCCTCATGGGGTGCATGGTCTAGGGTGAGAGAGTGGTGACGAGATATGGTGCCCCTTTGGAGCATGGGATATTAATCATTGGGGTTTTCTGTGAGGGTGTTCACATCATTATAAGGATGTGAGGTAGAGAGGGTATTTCTTTGTCTCTATGATTTCTCTATGTATTACAGTGATTATGTCAGGTTTTTTGGGGTATTAAGTGGGGAGTGTACAAGGGTCTTTGTCTTTGGGTTAAAGTATTTAATCCTTGTAACCTGTACCATGTTTTACTCAATAGTGAAAGAATGGATCTCTCAAGTATGGACGTAGGCAGGTATTTGGCCAAACCATGTAGAAATCTGTGTGTTTTATTTGGTGTGCATGTTTAATTACTGCTCACGTGTGTGTGTTTATTTGGGGGAATTTGGTTCCACATTTTTAAATTCCCAACAGAGAAAGCCTCACACACAATCACATAGAGAAAAAAAGTTTAGGGAGGTTACCATGTGAGCACTTCATAGTGTCCTAGGAGTAGGAAACTTAAGTTTTTCTTTGCTTTTTCTAGTTCTAGAAGTTGTAAAAATTTGCTTTTATGTAATTGATGATTTCATGTTCAAAATTATGTAACAAAACTTTGTGTACTGTATTTTTCAAATTAGTTCTTAAATATTTGTTTTCTCGTAGGTCCTTTGCTAATTTAGTAGTAAAATGTTCCTATTAAAATTTTGATTTAATATTTTTAGTATAGTTGGCACTTGTAGTTGTAGTTGTCCCCTAAAATAGTTTGAAACCTTATAACAAAAATTTCATTCATTAGAAGACAGAGTTTGCAAGTAAATGCCTTATTCTTTACTACATAGTTGTTATAATCACCTATCAAAGCCCCAAGCACACCTTATCCATATCTCATTCCCAAATTAGATTAGGATTTGGTTTGACCTTGCTTGTAATCTTGGAGTTCATCCACTATGACCCCACAAAAATTCAAAGTCAAAGGTTTAGTATTTTATTTTTGGTTCAGTATTTTAATTTATTTATGTTTTATTTAGCCTAGTTGTACTAAGCTTTGTTATTTTGCAGATTTCACATTTACCTTGGTGTTATGACATTAATCTAAATTGGACGGTGATTGTGTACATCTATTTAGTTTATCTTTAAGTTTAATTTAGAGGACAGTTTCAATTCCAAAAATAGCAGGCTAAAACTTTAATTGGGAATATGTATTAAAAAATCAGAAATTACAACTTCTGTGCACTAATCTTAAATGGAAAAATTTAACTAGATGGGTTGTTTTTCCATTTATGACCAAAAATATCTATAGTTTATGACTATTTAACATATTTATTGACTATGGCTATATTAGACTCCAAAAGATTGCATATTTGAAATAAGAATTTAATTATCTGAATTGTCAAACTATGCCTTTTGTCATAAAAATATCTAGCATTATTTAATAAAGTTTATATTTCAAGTATATGTACAAATATATTTGTATCCAGTAATGGACAGGCAATTGCGGCAAGTCACGACTGCCCAATTGCCTCTTTATTTTTCTTTAAACTAAACGACGTCATTTCATATCAAACCCGACACACTTGATATGACTTCAACTAGTATAAGTTTATTTTAAAATAAAGAATCACTCTGCTTAGAAATGCCAAATCCTTTGCATAAGCACAAAAGTTGTGTGATCTAGTGTTGATTTGCATATTCCCAATCCCTTTAAATCTTTTCTCTCAAGTAAATTAATATTCCCTACTGTTAGATAACTTAGATTAAATATTTGCATTATTTCTATCTTTCGCTATAATAAAATTCAAAAAGTTCATCTCATGTAAATCTAGCTTTTATTTCTTTTTCTTCATTTTCTTATTCGCATCTTAGTTAATTTATTTTGTATTGTTAAAATCTTTGCTGTAAACTATTAAAAAACATAACTTTTAATTAAGTTTTATTGCAAAAATATAAAAACTAGTAGTTTAGGAAAAGCCCCAAAAATCCATCATCTTTTATTTTCTTTGTAGGGACAAAATAGTTACTGCCTATCTTTATAAATCATTTATTTCTGTTCCCTGTGGGTTCGACCTGGTCTTATCAGAACTTTATTACTTGTATGATCACCTACACTTAGGTGTTAATAAGAAAATGTGTTAGTAGGACGGCATCATGTTTTTAGCGTCGTTGCCGGGGAACGGTTAAAAAATTAAAAAAAAAATAAAGTTAGGTCTAAAACTATTTCTCCTACTACATATATTTACCTATTCTACCTTATAAATAATCTAAATTTCTTTTAAAAATAATAAAATATATATATAAATTATGTAGGTAATTTTTCTTTAATAAAGACATATAAATATATATTCATAAGTATCTACTTGTCCATCTTCTAAAAATAAAGAGCATATATATACATATATAAACCTATCTTCTACAAAAATCTAAAATATATCTAAATAAAAGATGAGCTTTTTTTTTTTTAACTAAGCTATAAATAATAACAATATTTTTATCACTTAATTTCATTTACTTCATATGTCCTTAGATACTACTGAATCTTTATATCAAGTACCACATAATTCTAATATTTCTAGTAATTCATCTAGTATACAATTTCCTAGAATCATGGCTGAAATTGAAGGCGTAAAAGGAATAGCTAATGATGCTCATAGTGACCATGGGGAAAATATACCACAATTTGTTTTGCCAGAACGTGAATAATGTTTTTTACGTGATTTGTTTACCTCAGAACGAAACATCACTCCTTCTTACATCACTCTACCTAGACATACAGGAAATTTTCAGTTTAGACAATGCATGATTCCACTCTTACCAACGTTCCATGGAATGGAATCAGAACGTTCTTTGCTAGTAGTTTGTGCCGGCGTGCCAAAGCCAAACGGGCTCGGTGTGTGTGCAAAGTAATTTTCTATACGCTTGAGTGAGTGATACTCAAGGCTTTAAAACCTGACTTCTAAATAGAGTGACTATGTGTGATGAGTAGGAAAGTATCCTCATCAAAAATCCATTGGCAGTACTGAAGTGCACAAGCCAAATAGTGCAAGAATTTACTAGGTAAACAATCACAAACGATTAATAAAATACAGATATTTTATTAAATGTTTAGAAAATAAAACATACAACCAAAGAACAACCCAGAACAGTCCTTGATTGTCCAAGGAATGAAAACAGTGAGAAAAATAACAAAAGGGAAGAGACCTATTTGCTACAGATGCTGGGGATGCTATGAAACAATGGCTTGAATGCTTTGAATGCTATGAATGCTGTGAAAGAATGCTATGAATTCTTTTTGTCGAAGTGACGCGGAGTCCTGTGCACGATTGGCCTGCCTCTATATTTATAGTGGCCTACAGTAGTTCGAGTAAGGCAAGGACTCTTTAGCTTGCTCTCCAAGCAGATGAATGAACGTAGAATCCTTCCTAATCCCAAATTCTTGCCTTATCCGGAGTCTTGATTGATTCCATCCCAATATTTTAGGGATTAACCTTCCAAATCTAGTTGAACGTGATCTGATTTCATTCCTAGATGAACTCTGATTCCTTAAAATTAGGATGACATCATCATGATAGCTACCGCCTCCCCCATACGTTCATCAGACTCCCATGATACTACTTTTAGCTTTATCAGACACGTGCAACCTCCACTTGTCATGCCTTCTGACTTCCATACCCGATGACAATCTTTATATAAGAATGGTACCCGATGAGCATTACCCATGCTTAGCCTCCCAATTGGGCTCCCACACTCACTGTTATTCACTTATTTCAATGATAGTACCCGATTGATCAGCACATGACCTATTTCACCTATCGGGCTCCAACAGCCTTGTCTTTTAGAAATCACGTGACGTTCTCTCCTTGAGCCCAATGCGCCTTTGCAATCTCTGGGCCGGCCACTCCTGGACATGTTCTGGGCCGATTATCCCCAAGCCTATTTCAATCATTTGGGCTCAAAAACATTTGGCAGTTTTTGGGTGCAAACAATTGCCCCCCAAAAGGTCATATCAAACGTCCTGCCTTAGGTTGATGTGACATTTTGAATTTGAAACTACCACGTGTCCACCATGCAGAGACTGTCAGATCTTTGAGAATCCCACTAGTCACTCCACATTAAATGCTAAGCGTATAAAGTGATGAGATTTCAAAATCTCTTCACCTTTTTATTCATCTACGTCTTCCCTTCTCTCTCTCTCTCTAGAAACTTAGAGCTTCTCTCTCTAAAGACCTCCATCTTTTTTAGCAAGTAAACCTCCATATATTCTACAGAAATGGCCCCCAAGATTGCTCCGGCAGTACCATCCAAGGGAAAAAAGACATTTCTAGATGCTCTTCCCCCACAAAATTAGTGTAAGGAAATCAGACAACTCCCTATAACCCACGCTTCTGCCATCTCCACTGACTGGTTTACCAGTTGCTCTTCTTTCAACGGGACGCGGCGGCTCCTAGTTTCGGTATCGTATTCATGGTGACCCTCTGGCGGCATTCGAACCTTACTTTTATCCGGTAGCCAATGAATCATTTCTCCATCCTCCTACCCACTGAACGAGGTCTGCTCTTCCAACCATCCAATCAGGGGTTGACCTCAACCTTCACCGGACTGGGACAAATGGCTTCTCAGAGTTTCAGCCTCCAAGGCTGATCTTTGGAAAAGAATGGGCATCCATGATGCCATTATGGTGAGCCGATCTAGGCTTGAAATTGATCAGCCCCTTCTGTTTTCTGCTCTATTATTCTGGTCCCAATCCTACAACAAATTTCTCTTTCGTTGTGGATTGATGGGTCCCACCATAAAGAACATCAGTTATCTAATCGGGCTTTTTCCTCATGGGCATGAAATTAGACCAGATCTCGACGTAGGAACAACCAGCTTCTCCTATCCTCAAAGTGAATCAGTCAGGGATAGAGCCGTTTCTTCCAGACCCATCATTGCATATGGACCATTTATAGCTGCTTGTATGGGTGCTGATGGAACAAAAGTGTCCGATGCTGAACATACTGCTTTCCTGATTTACTTGCTAAACATGTATCTTTTTTGCTCCACAAGCCAAGCCATTACCAAAGAATGCACCTCCTTAGCCCTAGCCTTGGCTGCTGGCCATCCCTTTGCTTTGGCTACTTTGGTATGGGCGTACCTCATCCGAGGTGTGACAGACTTTATTGACTCGGGCTTCCCCTCTAGAGGGAGCCCAATTTATATTTTGCAGCTATGGCTGCATTCTTATTTCATCGCCCATCGGCCTCCATCTCAGGGTTTGATTGATGTTCCCGTTTTTGCTGTCCATTTCATGGACGTCACCCCTTATCCTCACTCTTTTGAGGAATGTTTTGCTTTCTTCTATGAAGGGTGTTCCAATCAAACTCCCTCTGATTTCTTGTCCTTTTCTATTCACTTCTGCACGTTCTTCCAATTATCCAATAACCCATCCAACTGGGGACCGGGAACTCAAGCTACCTATAATGAAGTATTTTCCAGCTACTTAGTGGCTAGGGACATCCTATATAGTCTGACCATTCCCCGCAACAATAATAAATGCGGAGTAGAATTCTACTTCGCCCCACTCTTCGCCCATCAATTCGGGCTCTCCCAAATGGTGCCCGTCCAACCTACTATCACTGCCAATCAGGATTGGGTAGAACGGGGCTTGCTTGTGACCAACGAGCAAGTAAAAAAATTGTGATTGGTGTGACAAATTGAAGATATCTTTCACTTTCCAACCCTTTCAGCATTGTCCAATTGCTATAGATGCATTTGACAAGTGGTGGGCCGATTGGACCGCCCAAATATTCAGGCGTTCTACCGCTAAAGTATTACTCCAATTTACCATGTCATTGGTTACTATGATCGACAAACCTGCTGCCCCACCAACCGCACCCCACAGAAAATAAGTGGCAAAGAGACCGCCCCTAAAAAAGGCATCAGGCCAGGGACCGTCCAAGAAGAAAAAGCCCCCAACCTCTTCTGCTCAGGTATTTTCATTCATCTTTATTTCTGTTTGCTCGTTCTCTTTTCCTAATTCTTTTCTGATTCATTTTAGCTAGTAGATGAAGACTTTGGAGAAGAATCACTACCTGTTGGGTCCACTCTTCAAATGGAAACAACTGTTCCTATAGCTACCCGACCACGAATTGCTCATTTACTCCCTGTTCTAACCTTTTCTGCACAATCATCAGCGGTTCTTGAACAGATGGCATAGAAGGTGGTCCCCCTCTGAGTGATACCACCTTTGACCCCATCGGACAGAGACGAGGATGTTGATCTTGGTGATAAATCTGCTCCAGAATAGGTGGTCATGTCCTCCAGCAGTGAGGATTTGTTCGGGGGGGGGGGGGGACGCCACAGTGGAGACAACTGGGGACGAAGTTGAACAAACGGTCCAACCAACAATGGAACAGATCGAAGATGATGTAACAGATTAGGATGATCCAACCACGGCAATGGAGCCATCCATTGAAAGTGTAGTAGAGATGACCGAGGCCGATCCTACCCTCTCTATTCCTGAAGACTCTACTCCAACCACTGGGGGCTGAACTCCAATGGATGTTTAGGCCTCCGTAGAAGCTACTCAGACTGCAGCAAGTATAGGCATTGGAGCTTCTACGGAGGAAACATCTATAGTACCTCCTCCTTGGCCCAGCCATCAATCATCTCAGCCTTCCACTTCTCATCCCAACGGCGAGGCCATTGTGCCATAGCATGCCTCGGCCTCCTACTCACTGCCTGCCCAGGTATTATGCTTTGCATTCGGGCATGTATCTTTCCTCTTTGTTAATACTAACCTTTAAACCTTTGAATCTTTGAACAGGCTATTCTGTTGGGTCCCGCACTGTTCATATCCTTCGACGATTTTTTCTCAAGTCTTGATCTTGGGGCATTTGATCTTGGCCTGTTGGAGCCCGACATAACTTCCCCTTCCACTCTTCAACGGTCAAAGGGTCTTCTCCATGGTCTTACTGACTCTAATCTGATTGGGCTACCATTTGTTGTCGAAGTCGACATAGCCACAAATAACCTCCTCGTCGATCGCTCTCTCTCGACCGGTCAACTTTCCTTAATAAGGGAGATTTGAGAGCAGCTGTCGAACTGTCGTATGTTGGACCAATCGGCTTCTATTATCCAAACTGAAGCTGAAACTCATCTTGGTGCCTGGTAAAAAGCAATGCAGTTCCTCCAGGGCGCCAAGACCAAATATAAAGCTTGGAAAGTTTTTTGGGCTTAAGTAATCGCTCGAGATGCCTGGCTTCAAGTCCGCATAGCTACACTCAAAGCTTAATTAGAGCAATGCGAGGCTGAAGTCATTAATGACGTGTCCCTGGTAAAGATCGATGGAGTCTTGGCTCAGCTTGGCGAGGATTCTTATAAATGTAGTGACATACTACAAGCCAGCATTCCTGTCTCCCGTGCTTGGTCTCAAAAATTGGATAAAGCTAAACAAGGCAGGACTGCAGCTAAGAAGACCTGGGAGGATCTGAGAGTCAAACTTATCGAGTTGGCCTAGAGTCTGATTCTCGTCTTTTGTACTTGCACATTTCTTTATTTTGGAAGTAAGCTGTGCCTAGCTATTATTTAATATAATAAGTATTTTGATCACTCAGATTCTGGCTCATAATTGATAAGTAGATCATACTCTAACCCTAGCTTCGGTCTATATTCCAAATCAATAGTTTCCCACAAAGTAGGATAATAAGACTTTAGATACTGACCATTTATCAGTCTGGCATGGTCCGTTCCATCCATATCGAGCATCCTATATGCTCTACCTCTCTTGACTTAGTGAACAATGAAGGGACCTTCCCAATTATCCGACCATTTACCATATCGATTGTCCTTGTCTCCGATAGGCAAGACGGCTTTCCAAACCAAATCCTCTGTACAGAAAGATTTTTCTTTCACTCTCTTATTGTATACTTAGGCTGCACGTAGCTTTTGTACCTTTAACGAGTCCAAGGCTTCCAATCTTGTTTAATCAAGCCCTTCTAATTTAGGTATCATAGCCTCAGTGTATTCAGCAAGCTTAAGCTAATTTTGCAATGCCCTCCTAGCTGATCAGATCGTGACCTCCATAGGTAGCATAGCATCATGCCCATACGTCAGCATGAACGTCGTGACCCTGGTACTCGACCTTTTAGATGTTTGATAGGCCCAGAGTGCCTCGGATAGTAATTTATCCCATTCCCTTGGGTTCTCACTTATCATCTTCTCAATGATCCCCTTGAGGATCTTGTTTCTTGACTCAGCCTGTCCGTTAGCCTGAGCATAGTATGGAGTGGAATTGAGGATGGTAATCCCTCGACTTTCTATAAAGGCTACAGTCTCTGTTCCTATAAACACCGACCGCTGATCGGCCGTTATTGTTTCTGGTAGGCCAAACCGATGTATTATATATTCTTCAATGAATTTAATCACGGTAGCCTGAGTCATCGTTCTGTAAGGTATAGCTTCGGCCCACTTAGTAAAGTAGTTCGTAGCCATAATAATGAAGCAATGATGGCCCAATGAAGGTAGGAGAACCTTGCCAATCAAATCCATGACCCATCCTTTGAACGGCCATGGCTTGATAATAGGTTGAACTCCTTGGCTGGGACTCCTTGGATCGGGCCATGCTTTTGGCAGGCCTGGCACCCTTTAGCATAGCTGATGCAGTCTTTCAACATTCTGGGCCAGTAATAATTATATCTTCATAATAGCCATTTCATCTTGGTACCGATCTGGTGAGCTCCACAAATTCCTTCGTGGACTTCAGCCATCACCTACATGGCTTGTTTCTTTCTGAGGCATTTTAAGATCACTTCATCACCGTTGGGCTTCTTAAATAGTTCTCTATCAAGCACCACAAATTGGACTACGAACAGTCTGACTTTTAGGTCCACCCTAACGTTTGGGTGTTTGAAATATTCGATGATTGGGATTCTCCAATTATATTCCTCCATCAAGACCAAATTGGTTGTAGTATACCAGCCTCTCTTTGCCACTGACGGCAACGATCGAACTTGTACCGTGATGGCTTGATCCTCTAAACCCTTTCTAGCAGACGAGGTCGATCTCATTTTTGCTAGCTTATCGGCCTCTATATTTGTTGACCTGGGGAAATAACTCACACTTATATCATCAAATGAATCCATAACTTGAGTAGCCACTGAGTGAAATGGGCAGAGCTCCCAACTTTTTATTTGAAATTCACCTGATATCTGTCCGATCACTAGCCCTGAGTCCCCTTTTATATTTACAGATGATGCCCCCATCTTATTGAGTATTTCCAGTCGATGATGAGTGCCTCGTATTCGGCCTGATTATTGGTACATTTGAAATCGAGTCAAAATGACATCTTTGTCTTTTTATTTTTAGGTGATACAATGACCACTCCTGCCCTAGCACCTTCTACATTCATAGAACCATCAAAGACTAACGTCCATGGTACCAAGGATGTATGTAGTACTTTAGGTACCAGTGACAGATCTCCCATATTAGTAGGATCTAGGTGATCGGCCAAAAAATTGGCTACAGCCTTGCCCTTGATCGATTGCCGTGATCGGTATTGAATGGCAAATTCCATCAAGGCCAAGGTCCATTTCCTAATTCGGCCTTGCATAATAGGTTTTGACAACATATATTTAATCACATCAGTTTAACATATAATGTAAGTAGAAACAGGCAGCATATATATTCTTAACTTTTGTGATGAAAAATATAATGCCAAGCATAATTTCTCAATCGGCGCATAACACTGCTCAATTGGAGTTAAATTATACTAAAGCAATATACGGTTTGTTCGTTACCTTGCTCATTATCCTGACCCAACATATTTTCTATTAAGCAATCAGAGGTCGATATATATAATTTAAGGTACCTATCCTTCTTGGGTGGCATTAGCATTGGAGGAGTAGACAAGTACTGTTTTATCTCTTCAAAGGCCTGCTGATGGCTCACTTCCCAGTTGGACTCTTCATCGGTCTTGATCTTCAAAAGTGGAGTCCAAACCTGAGTCTTTCCTACGCAATTGGATATGAATCTTCTCAGCAAAATTGATCTGCCTGAGTAGCCTTTGTAATTCTTTCTTGTTAGCAGGGGGCTTTATTGCTTGGATTTCCCAAGCCTTGTTCTTGTCTATATCTATCCCTCATTGGTGCACCAGGAAACCCAAGAAGTTCCTTGCTGAAACACCGAATGCACACTTAAGGGGATTAATTTTTAACTTGTGAGCCCGCATTCTTTCAAATGCTTTCTCAAGATCCCTTAAATGATCAGAATTATCACCAGACTTTACCACCACATCATCAATATAGACCTCTATGAATCGTCCAATCATGTCATGGAAGATTGAATTCATTGCCCATTGATAGGCGGCTCCTGCATTCTTTAGCCCGAAGGGCATGACAATCCACTCAATGGTTCTAATTGCCCCCAGGCACTGAAAAACTGTCTTCAGGACATCCTCCTCGGCAATGTAAATTTGATTGTACCCTAAATGCCCATCCATAAAGGACAATATTTTGTGCTTAGCAGTCGAATCAATGAGCTGATCAACTATGGGCATTGGATATTCCTCTTTTGGGGTAGCCAGGTTTAAGTTTTTGAAGTCGATGCATACTCAGAGCTTTCCATTTTTCTTTACCACTGGGACTACGTTCGAGACCCAATGAGCTTAGGAGTCTATAAAGGACTAATGCCCGTCCATAAAGGACAATATCTTGTGCTTAGCAGTCGAATTAATGAGTTGATCGACTATGGGCATTGGATATTCCTCTTTTGGGGTAGCCAGGTTTAAGTTTTTGAAGTTGATACGTACTTAGAGCTTTCCATTTTTCTTTACCACTGGGACTACATTTGAGACCCATTCTATATATCTCGCAGTCCAAATAAAACCAGCGCCTAGAACTCTCTCAATTTCCTCCTTTACCTTCAGAGTAACCTCTGGTGACATGTACCGAGGTACCTGTTTGAACGACCTGAACTCTGATTTAATTGGTAATCGATGTTCCACCAGTTCCCTAGATAGCCCTGGCATCTCATCATAGTCCCAGGCAAAGCAATCTTTATACTTATGTAAGAGTGCTATCATCTCAGCTTGAAACTATGGTTCTAGCATTTGACTTATATAAGTAGGTGTGTGCTCTCCTTCATTGCCTAAGTTGACTTCCAATAGTGGGTCTTGAACGTCGACCTTCAGATCATCCAGATTTACTGTGGCCATTTCCAATTCATCCATTTGGATCTCTTCCTCCGTTGGCGTTTCTTCTTCATAGATACAATCGACCAG
Organism: Hydrangea macrophylla; assembly: GCA_033977485.1. NCBI lineage: Eukaryota > Viridiplantae > Streptophyta > Magnoliopsida > Cornales > Hydrangeaceae > Hydrangea > Hydrangea macrophylla. Next base: position 9,290,495 of record CM066995.1, on the reverse strand, counting down.
GTTAGCATACCATCAATTGGGATGATCTCTAATTGTCTATCTGCCAGATATGCACACCATCGAGTCATGCTGGCCTTTAGGGCCAGCTGTCTCTGAACCTCAATCGGTTGTTGATTTATTGACCATATCTTCTTCTTTGAGTTCAATTGGCCTGACTTTTTCTGTCCGATTGAGTTGAGGGCAACACTTCAGATTCTCTTTGATGAATGTTGCTGCGTTTGGCTTACCCATCTTTTCACATCCTAGAAACTTCACCGGTCTGATGTTGTCTTCATATAATAATGCATCGGCAGTTTGAACACGTGCCACAAATGGCTTCGTATTGGCCCCCCACAACCTCTACCTCGTCTCCCTTCTAGAAAATCAATAACTGATGCAAAGTGGAGGGGATGCAGTAGTTGGGGTGTATCCAATCTTGGCCCAACAACGCGTTATAAGCGGCCGATGTTTCAATAATGAAGAAAGCAGTCATTGCTGTATTGCTTCCTATTGTCAGCTCCAAGGCAGGATGCCTTTGGTCCTAGACACTGCTCCAGTAAAACTCTGAACATTCATTTTAGTCGGGATCAACTCTGACTCAGACTTCTACAGTACCCTTAGCATTATTTGGGGCATGATATTGATGGTTGTGGACACGCGGAATCCAGGACTCCACCCTCGTTCCATTTTTGTTTCTGATGGGATTTCAGAATTGATTTTCCTTTTGTTTTGAAATTGGTTGAAGAAATGAAAAGAAAGGTCTATTGAAAATAGATACGAAGTCGCCACTTGGTCTTTAGGGAACCAAGAAACCCAATTTTGACTTACCCAAATGGATAAAGGGCACCGGGCCTTCATAACCAAAGAACTTGGCTCGGTGTTTTGGTACGAGAGAGGAAGGAGCCTTTGTCATGACTAAAACACCCTTAACTCGCTCCGTCTCTTGATGGTCCCCAATTAGCATCCAAATAATCATATTATACTATGTTTGGTTAGACAATTAATAATATGATAGTATATTACATCTCATAAGAATCTTGAAATGGAAGATCAAAAGATAAGATATCATTCATAAGATCTAAGCCAAATATCACACAATGCAAAAGTGAAAGATCACATAAACAAACCTAGGAAAAATCATCTAATCCCATATCAAGTAATCAAGTTTTTCTAGTCTAGAAGGGGGTCATGAATTGTTCTTGAAACAAATAATCAAAGAAAATGAAATATGCTTAGCAAGCTAGTATGATGCATGTTAGTCTTTGAGAAAAGAAGATCTCTCAATCCCTGAGACGGATGAGAAAGGAAGATTAGATCGAGGGGGAGTATGAATGTGTGATCAATTTCATTCCTTGTAATCTTCTTAGATTAGGAGTCACAAAACTCCAAATCTTGTATGGATGCAATGTATGATCCTAGAATGTGCAAAGGTTGTAGTGTGTTTGTGTACATGGACTTTCTAAAGTGACTCAGAAGTCTAGAGTATGCATGAATGTATGAAGAAAATTATTATAGGATGTATACAAATATAGTAAGAACTTCTTCCTAAGATATGAGCTAATTTGGAGTGCATGTAAGCATCAAATCAAAGAATGAAAGTAAAAGCATGCTTGCTGTGAATAGTGGAGTTGATTTTGTAAAAATGGAAAAGTGTGGTTAGAAATGTTTTTAATTCATGATTTTTTTGTGGAAATCATCCTTATTACGTTTAGAACACATCAAAATGCTAAACTACAATAACTATTGTAGATTGAGAGAAATCATATAAACAATAGAGGTTGCTCAGAAACAGAATCCATATTATTGACTGAAATGTTGAAAAATCTTAGAAAATGAAAATAAAACATCTAGAGGCCCATATTGTACAGAAAGTTCCCTAAGACACTGAAGTTCAATGGAAAAATGAGTTGGGATCACTCCTTTTGGAAAATTTTTCTAAAAAAGTAGTTAAAAGTCAACCTAGCCGCTGTGGCAGTAAAAACAGAATGTCTGGAAAGAATGTTTGGACCAAAATGGAGCCCTTCCAAGTAGTTTTAGACCAAACAAAAAATCATGGGTGTTCTCTAATGAGTTAGGAAGACTTTTCAAGTGGTCTTGTAATCACCCAATGAGTATTAAACTCATAATATTATTTTGAAGTTGAATAACTCACTGGTTTGAAGATTTTTTTGAGAAAAAAAATAAGGTTTATTTCTTGGAATCCAAATATTGGGGTTTTAGTGGGGTTTTGAAATAGGAGTTTTTGAAAGCATATTTTCATCATCAAATGGATATTATACCATTTTGGAATATCAACATCAAACTCAAGTTAAGAACTTCCAAGATTGTTGGAGAGAATTGTTTTCATTTGAGCATAACTTTAAGAATACTTGGAAGTATTGAAGTTATAATCATCATCTATCAAACATGTTTTTGATGTCAAGAGCTACTATCCATAAGGATTCACTTACGTCAAACTTCATGTCATCATCTAGATGATAATGAACTGGTAAGCAAATAAAGAAAAGTAAAAAAGAAATAAGATCAAGAAGAGATGAGCATAGTATGTAAACAAGCAAGTAAAATAATCAGTAGATGATATTCAATGAGATTTTGGACTTGTAGCTTGGTGTTTCACTTATACATGATAACTTTGGACATGGAAGTAGCTTCCTATCTCATGAATACTCACTAAAATGGTGGTTGGATGTATTGAATGTGAAATAAAGAGTAATAAAGTAAAAACAAATTTGAGAACTCACTTTCTTGTTGAAAATCAAAAGCAGGAAGCTCACTTTCACTATTCTAACCTTATCTCTACAACTTTCTCTCTATAACTTTTTCAAAACTTGTATTTGGCACCCCTAAAATGAGAAGTCAAGGGGGGTTTATATAGGCCATTTCGGGGGGAGTTTGGGATTTAAAGAGTGATCCTATTGGTCCCATTTGTCCAAAATTCACAGAAAATGTGTACCAACTCCAAACCGAGGTTGTGATATACCGTTGGAAAGGTAATGGAGTCTACTTTTCATTAAAAATAGTTTGTCGTTAGGTCACTTTGAACGTTTTGGGGTATTCGCAAAAAAAACCGATTTGATCGTCTTTTTTAACTTCAAAAATTCATAATAAATTCATTTTAAATCCAGAAATTATGTGTGATATACCATTGGAAAGCTATTGACCCCAGTAGCCGTGAAAAATGTTTGAAAATTGTTACGGTGCTCCAATTTTAAAGTTAACTTTTAGGTCAAATCGATCAAACTTAGGATCTCTAGAAAGTTCTGGGAACCTTGGGAGCTCCCAGGAGCTGACGTCTCGTCCAATTTTCTTTAAAAACTCATTTTAGTACTTTTCACACGATTTAGAATGATCTCAAAACTTTCTAGAGAATTTGGATGATTTTGATCAAATCCTGGTCAAACCTAGGTCAAACCGGTCAACGATGACTTTTCGGGAACTTCCAGTACTTCCGGGGGTTTCTGGGAGCTGATGATTTTACCTAATTTTGCTTCAAAACCCAATTTATCAATTTTCTTATGACGTAGCATGTTTTCAAAACTTTCGGTCCAAATCTGTGAGTTTTTGGGCTTTTAGGGGCATTTTACTCATTTGTACCACTTTTTGAGCATTTTGAGAGATAGAATCAACTTCCAAGAGTCTTTTTGAGTCCTTTCGATCATCATAAATCACAGAGCTATGGGTCTCCTGTATATGATAGCCGACAAAATGGGGTGTCTATAATGGTAGAGCCCCCATCAATGAGAATCCTATTTATAGGAACTCCTTCAATGTGCCCATTCACATACAGCGGCTTCAAGTGTTGGGACATTTGATATGTAGGTCTTTCAAAAACCACTTTAATAGTCCCTCCTGGCTTTTTTCCTTCATTAGTTTGTTGCCCTTTTGGCCTTAAGATGGTTATCTTGGGCTGATCAGATTGTTGCTCGGTTGCATCCACGGTCTTACTCGTGGCTTCCACCACCTCTGGCTTGACAGTTTTTCTTCAACTCCAGAACACGTCTTCTATAGTGGACGACTCTTTGGTCAGACCTTCTATCACATCTCCTTCCATGGCTGTTGGTTGATCTAGCTTTGCCATGAAGGACATGGGCAACGTAAACACCATGTTGGACGACAGACTCACAGGGATGGTCCCGAATTGGATTAGCTTTGTGCCCAAATATGAAAAATTCTAATTGGGCTCGATGTTCATTGCATCGGTCTCGGGCTTACACTCCTCCTTTAGCTTCTCTCGCCTAAAGGTTTCCTTCAGGCGCTCCGTGGCGTGTATCGCTCCTTTACCTGCTTTTTTTTTATTATAAAAAATGGTCTCCCTTTCTACTGGATGTCCTTGGGAATCGTGCAATACTGGTGTACTGGGTTTGGGGGAACTATAAGTCCGTTCTCCCAGTATTCTCATTCTCGATCAACCTAATTTGTGCGTTGACATCTTCTTTTCTGAGATTTACTGTATTTGGGTGCCGCCGGGAATTTTGGGTGTTCAGTCCTGTATTACCTTCCTTCATCTACTATGGGTGGTAGTACTGTCCTTGGACGTTTGTCCAAGGTTGGGCCTTTTTTCTTGACATCTGGTTTGAAGAATGCCCGATGACGTCTTATCTCCAACTGGCTTGAGTCTCTGTGATCGGTCTTGTTAGGAAACTGCTTTCCCAGAATCCGTTGACAGTGCGTATAAGTTGGTACTGCAAAAAATTTCATGAAATAACCCTACAAGGGCGGAACTAGGGTTACCTTGAACTGCAAAATTGGATTGCTGTAGTAGACGAATCGAGAACACGGGCTCGATAACAGGTCACGATCTTCTACCGTATTCCTTTGCTGCCAGAATATCGAACTGAGTGTGGGCTCTTTCGAAATCCTTTTAGTTTTCTGCTCTTCCCTCTTTACGTTCTATTTTCTATTCCCAGTTATAACACTCTCTTTGATTGCTATGACGATTCAATCCTGATCACATTGATCCGACAAAGATGTGTTCATCAGGAGGATCAAACGATCTCCGATTTACTTGAATTTTTAACAGCAGCTCCGTCTCGACGTCAGGAACGTTGTGTAAAAAATTCAGCAACTTTCGATCAGTATCGAGCAGTCTGAAGCTCTTTTAGTGAGCGTTGTCCGACGCTAGCGATCTACACTCCTATGTCTCTTGAATACTCACAGAGACTAGGGTTTGGTGGAAACCCTTCTAGAAGAAAGCTAGGAGGTCAAGGGAAGCTTAGAATATGAAATCATGCAACCTGAGAGAAGAGCCAAGGCAGCATATATATAGGCTACGATAGGGACCATAAGAAGTCAATAAGGAATAGGCTTCCTTATGGAATTAGGAAACCCTAATTCGAACTGAATCAGATTCCTATTTCCATAAATTATAATTCATACCACTAAAGAATTATAATTGCACTCCTACCCTTATCTCAAAATATATTTCGAGCTCCATGTTATTAAATGCTTATTATCTCCCCATGTTAAGATTACAGATATCCATTAATTAAATATAATTACTGACAATCATATTTAATTAATTTCTTAAAATTCCTTGAGATCCTCTACTTAACTTATCTGATATGTCGGATACAAAATCCACCTGCAGGTTTGACATAATCAAATCTTATAAGCTTTCTCAAGGGGATATCATCAATCCCAAAATTGAGACATGGATTCCATCATTAATTAATAAACACCACACAATTAATATTGCCACCCAATCCAATGAGATATTGACCCATTTAAGGATCTCACCCTTTTATGGATCAAAGTGTAAATATCAAATGTACGTGTCTACAAATTAACTTAGGATTTAGAGCATAAGCACTCATAATAGCCATGAGGTATTAATTATCTTATAAGTCAGTATAAAGATAATTACCCCAAGTCAGTCCCGTTTAATACACAAAGTGTACCAGCATAGTGAGTTGAAACTATACCGTTTCCCGTAGTCAAGACAAACCTACTACAACACCATGCTGCAGTCCTACCGATGGTGTGTCCAATCCCATCTAAGACTGTAAACCAAAATCTTACATTCTATAATATCTAATGGCCTGATCTTCCGTGTGTAAGCCGAACTCTACACACAAAACCACCTACTATATAGAATGAGAGACACACATGCATAATATTAAATAAATAATATAATACAAACATTGCCCACACAGATTCTCATAAAAAATGGATTAAATGATTTTATAAAATGAATAATAAATCAACTACATAAAGCATGACTTTTAGTATATATCCCTAACAATCTCCCACTTAGACTCAAAGCCATGAAGTGACACACCTCACTCCAACTAATGGCTCTACCTCCTAGGGTAAACACATATCCTGAGGTAGACTTTCTGGAATCCCTATCTGACATAAAATCAGAATCTGTGTACCCAATGGGTACAAGACTGTCTGCTTGGTAAACTAACATATAGTCTCGAGTCCTTTTCAAGTACTTGAGAATATTTTTCACCGCAGTCCAATGTTCTTGCCCTGGATTAGACTGATATCTACTAACCATGCCAACAGCAAAGCAGATGTTAGGTCTAGTACATAACATAGCATACATTAGGCTTCCTACTGTCGAGGCATAAGGAACTGCCTTCATCTTCTCTATCTCATCAGGTGTCTTAGGACACTGATCCTTAGATAGAGTAATTCCATGTCTGAAGGGAAGGAATCCCTTCTTGGAATCTTGCATGCTAAACCTTGCAAGAATATTGTCAATATAAGTGCCTTGTGACAAGCCCAACATCCTATTCTTGCGATCTCGCATAAGCTTGATCCCTAGGATGTGACCGGCTTCTCCCAAGTCCTTCATATCGAATTGACTGGATAACCATACCCTTACAGAAGATAATACCCCCACATCGTTTCCGATTAGCAAGATATCATCCACATAAAGTACTAAGAACACCACCACTCTTCCATCATGTTTCTTGTACACACAAGATTCATCCGCACATTGATCAAAATCAAAAGACTTGATTGCTTGATCAAAACGGATATTCCAAGACCTAGATGCCTGCTTAAGTCCATAAATGGACTTCTTAAGCTTGCACAACATGTGTTCTTGGCCCTTCGCAATGAACCCGTCTGGTTGCATCATATAGATGCACTCGTCAAGATTTCCATTTAGAAATGTTGTCTTGACATCCATTTGCCAAATTTCATAATCGAAATGTGCAGCAATGGATAAGAGAATCCGGATAGACTTCAGCATTGCCACCGGCGAAAAAGTTTCCTCATAATCGATTCCTTCTTTTTGAGTGAACCCTTTCGCAACAAGCCTTGCTTTAAAGGTTTCCACCTTACCGTCTGCTCCTCTCTTCTTCTTATAGATCCACTTACATCCAATGGGTTTTATTTCATTAGGTGGTTCTACAAGATCCCAGACTTGATTGGAGTACATGGACTCCATTTCAGACTTCATAGCCTTTTGCCAAAGATCTGCATCTTTATCTTGGAGTGCTTCATTGTAGTTACAAGGGTCGGTACCTTGTTCGTCAGGGACCCGGTCATATGACTCTCCCAAGAACATGTACCGGTCAGGTTGAATAATAACCCTCCCACTACGACGAGGCACAACCTGTGTCTGTGTATCACTGATATTTTGTTGTGAAGATTCTGAACCTAATACACCATTATCTACACATTGTACTGGTTCAGGAACCTGCGTGTTAATGGTTGGTTCGGGATCTACACGAGTTTCGATAATCCTCCCACTACGACGTGGTAATAGAATATCGATAACTCTTCCTTGTGGTGTTTCTTCTCGTACCGTTGGTATCGAAGAAGTATATGTCGGTGTCTTTCCTCTCATTTCCTCTAGAACAATACGGCTTCTGGGCTTGTGGTCCATAACATAGTCCTCTTCTAAGAATGTGGCATTGGTGCTAACAATAACCTTCTGATCCTTAGGACTATAAAACAGACCACCTTTAGTTCCTCTTGGATACCCAACAAAGAAACATACTTCTGTTCTTGATTCCAACTTTTCTGCGTTCCCTTTCAGCACATGTGCTGGACTACCCCAGATCCGAACATGCCGCAGACTAGGCTTTCGCCCAGTCCACAATTCTGTGGGAGTAGTAGGTACTGACTTAGATGGTACCAAGTTTAGAATGTATGCGGCTGTCTCTAATGCGTGTCCCCAAAAGGAAATTGGTAAATCCGAATAACTCATCATAGATCTTACCATGTCCATAAGAGTCCTGTTCCTTCTTTCTGCCACACCGTTCTGCTGAGGCATACGGGGTGCAGACAATTGGGATGTAATCCCTTGCTCCAATAAGTATTCCCTAAACTCTCCCAAGAGGTACTCTCCACCACGATCAGATCGTAGTGTCTTGATACATTTATTTAGACGCTTCTCCGTTTCAGCCTTGAAGTCTTTGAATTTCTCAAAGCATTCAGACTTACGCCGCATCAAGTAAATGTACCCATACCTTGAGTAATCATCGATGAAAGTGACAAAGTACTCAAATCCCCCTCTTGCTTGGACAGTCATAGGACCACACAAATCAGAGTGAACCAATTCCAATGGCTCTTTAGCTCTATAGCCCTTGCCTAAGAACGGCCTCTTGGTCATTTTACCTTCCAAGCAGGATTCACAGACTGGAAGTGCCTCCACTTTCAATGAGCCTAATGGCCCATTTTGAACCAGTCTTTGAATCATTTTCAAATTAATATGACCAAGGCGTAAGTGCCAAAGATGCGTTTGGTTCATCCTCGAAGGTTCTTTTCTCTTAAATGGAAAACTATTTGTGTTATTCAATTCATTAAGTTGCAGCATAGGAGAGATAGGATTTATAATATAAAGATCATCCACCAATTGACCAGAACAAATAAAACGTTTATTTTCTTTAATAACTACTACTTTATTAAAATGAACTGAATATCCATTCTTTACTAAACTAGAAACTGAAACTAAATTCCTTCTAAGAGAAGGTACATAAAAGTAATTTCTTAATATTAAAATTCAATCTCTACCAAAACTAAGATGTAGATCTCCTACTGCAACTACTGCTACTCTCGTAGCATTTCCCATATATAGATAAATCTCTCCATCACTGAGCTGCCTGGTTCCCTGGAACCCCTGCAAAGAATTGCATACATGATTAGTGGCTCCCGTATCAACACACCAGGTACCGGTAGATCGGACCGCTAAACACGATTCAACAACTAGTAAATGAGATTTACCTTGATTGTTCTGTCCGGCGAGATAAACTGGACATTGCTTCTTCCAGTGTCCTGGCTACTTGCAAACAAAACATTTGCCTTTAGGCTGTCCCGGTTGTCCTCGTGGCCTTTGGATTGGCGGAGGACCCGCGGCCTTCTTTTGAGCCTTTTTCATTTTCTTCTTGCCTTTCGGCTTTGAAGTAGAACCTTTCTCAAACACAAGAGCACTCCCTGACTTTCTGTTGAGACCCTCAGCTGCCTGAAGTTCTTTAAGCAGCTTCGCCAAGGTATATTTAAATTTATTCATGTTGTAATTGAGGCGGAATTGCTTAAAAGACTCTGGCAGTGACTGGAGTACGATATCGACCTGGGTTTCCCCGTCAATTTCAGCTCCAAGGATCTCTAGTTCATTAAGAAGAGATATCATCTTAAGAACATGATCCCTTACAGGCGTCCCCTCAGCCATGGTTGTGTTCATCAAGTCTTTCATAGCAACCTGCCTAGCAGCACGACTTTGATCCCCGAACATCTCTCGAAGGCTCTCCATCATGTCATAGGCACTGGTCATTGACTGATGCTAATGTTGCAGAACATTTGACATGGATGCCAAAATGTAACACCGCGCCATCTCATCAGCCTTGACCCATTTCTTGTGAGCCTGGGTTTCCTCAGCGGTTGCCCCCTCACCAGGTTGCTCAGGACATACTTGAGTAAGCACAAACTTGTACTCTTCAGCAGTTAACACAATATCCAAATTCCTTTTCCAGTCTATATAGTTTGGTCCAGTAAGTTTGTTTTCTTTAAGTATAACAGCAAGTGGATTGAAAGTACCCATTTAAAAGCCCGAGAATCACATAACATAAATAATTATGTTTGGGCAAAAATTACTATGGATTCGAGTTGAAAATATTGGTTCCCTCTACCATATTTGAAAGGAATCCGCTAGCAACCTGATACACCGCGAATAGTATGACTCGATGGGAAGCCATATACTATCCATCATTTGTTCAGATAGACAATTGCCTTTTAATTTTACTATCCAGGCAATGTACTTTGCCTAATAAAATTAAACTGCTGACTTGCTTTGGTCCTATAAATAATAACAGTGACTCAGATGGAGAGGATATTATTATTTATAGCTAAGTGTATACCATCACTTAATTCTAGGTCAAGAGTTCCATGAGGAACACCTCTGATGGAGAGGTGACCCACACCAACAATCACCCAAAACATTCTTTCAAAGAAGTTTGTACTGATGATTCCATGATCAACTTCATCCGATAGGGAGGATGACACTAGAGCCATCACACAAAATTAATCATATCATCTACAAACCAGTGATGGAGACCATGGGATTTATACTTGATAAATTCCCTCTCCCACTTAGAATTTTAAAAAAAATTTGAGGGTTATAATTTTTTTAGAAAAACTTTTAATTTAATTAATAAAAAATAATGGAATACTTCACAAGGATTAATTCATCCTTACTTGTGAAACCCACATGTGTAGATAATAAAATTATTCTATTCTCATGATTTTAGAAAATAAGTACTTATGTTTTCAAATTATGGAATTAGTTTTATTTCTAAATACACATGTAGTTGTCCATCATTTTAAATTAATATAAATTAAACATGCAGCTAGACATCTAAAAAAGGTCTAGGAACAATTATCCATGTTGTCCTATTCATTAAACATGAAACAATAATAATCATTCAATCACACATGAATAAGGAAACCACAATAAAATAGGAATCCCACTATTATGGTCAAGCAGCAATTCTTGTGAAGAAATCTTCATGGAACCCGATTAGCTCTATGTCGCAACTACGCAACTGTCTTCCAGAACTGTTTTCTGAAATAGCCTCCAGAAATTGCCTCTAGATTGCTTTCTGAAACTGCTTGTAAACTATCTTCACGAACTGTCTTCACGAATTTACTTGAGATATATCACACAAACCCTATGCCTCCATAAAGGAGTTCACATGCTATTTCTTTGCAGTAAATTAACCACACATCAATCAAGCGTGGGATCCAATACACACAAATCCTATGCCTCCATAAAGGAGTTCACATGCTATATTAAAACAGCAAAATTAACCACGGATAAAACCATCGTGGGATCCAATCACACAAAATCAGTGACCATAATAGTGGAATAAGAACGCTGCAAAACAAGGGTTAGCACAGCTCTACGTTCTATCCATCCATCAAAACACGCATAAGATCTGTTTTATTGGACAACATGGTTGCCTCCAACCTATACGCAGAATCAACGTTGCTCTGATACCACTGTTAGGAAACTGCTTTCCCAGAATCCGTTGACAGTGCGTATAAGTTGGTACTGCAAAAAAATTTCATGAAATCTATAATAACCCTACAAGGGCGGAACTAGGGTTACCTTGAACTGCAAAATTGGATTGCTGTAGTAGACGAATCGAGAACACGGGCTCGATAATAGGTCACGATCTTCTACCGTATTCCTTTGCTGCCAGAATATCGAACTGAGTGTGGGCTCTTTCGAAATCCTTTTAGTTTTCTGCTCTTCCCTCTTTACGTTCTATTTTCTATTCCCAGTTATAACACTCTCTTTGATTGCTATGACGATTCAATCCTGATCACATTGATCCGACAAAGATGTGTTCATCAGGAGGATCAAACGATCTCCGATTTACTTGAATTTTTAACAGCAGCTCCGTCTCGACGTCAGGAACGTTGTGTAAAAAATTCAGCAACTTTCGATCAGTATCGAGCAGTCCGAAGCTCTTTTAGTGAGCGTTGTCCGACGCTAGCGATCTACACTCCTATGTCTCTTGAATACTCACAGAGACTAGGGTTTGGTGGAAACCCTTCTAGAAGAAAGCTAGGAGGTCAAGGGAAGCTTAGAATATGAAATCATGCAACCTGAGAGAAGAGCCAAGGCAGCATATATATAGGCTACGATAGGGACCATAAGAAGTCAATAAGGAATAGGCTTCTTTATGGAATTAGGAAACCCTAATTCGAACTGAATCAGATTCCTATTTCCATAAATTATAATTCATACCACTAAAGAATTATAATTGCACTCCTACCCTTATCTCAAAATATATTTCGAGCTCCATGTTATTAAATGCTTATTATCTCCCCATGTTAAGATTACAGATATCCATTAATTAAATATAATTACTGACAATCATATTTAATTAATTTCTTAAAATTCCTTGAGATCCTCTACTTAACTTATCTGATATGTCGGATACAAAATCCACCTGCAGGGTTTGACATAATCAAATCTTATAAGCTTTCTCAAGGGGATATCATCAATCTCAAAATTGAGACATGGATTCCATCATTAATTAATAAACACCACACAATTAATATTGCCACCCAATCCAATGAGATATTGACCCATTTAAGGATCTCACCCTTTTATGGATCAAAGTGTAAATATCAAATGTACGTGTCTACAAATTAACTTAGGATTTAGAGCATAAGCACTCATAATAGCCATGAGGTATTAATTATCTTATAAGTCAGTATAAAGATAATTACCCCAAGTCAGTCCCGTTTAATACACAAAGTGTACCAGCATAGTGAGTTGAAACTATACCGTTTCCCGTAGTCAAGACAAACCTACTACAACACCATGCTGCAGTCCTACCGATGGTGTGTCCAATCCCATCTAAGACTGTAAACCAAAATCTTACATTCTATAATATCTGATGGCCTGATCTTCCGTGTGTAAGCCGAACTCTACACACCAAACCACCTACTATATAGAATGAGAGACACACATGCATAATATTAAATAAATAATATAATACAAACATTGCCCACACAGATTCTCATAAAAAATGGATTAAATGATTTTATTAAATGAATAATAAATCAACTACATAAAGCATGGCTTTTAGTATATATCCCTAACAGGTTTGAGAAGCTGGTAATGGCTTAGGTTTCCATTTGGGCTTACCCTGACTCAGCTTAAGTAGTGATAGCCTCTCGTGCACGAACCTTCTCGAGCTATGCTCTCTATGCTCATTCATCGTGGGCCTCTTGTTCTCCAGCCTCCTTCCTGACATCAGCCTTGCATCTTAGGCAGAGGCCTTGTTCTATTAGATCAAGTTGGTGTTGCAAGTCAGCTATCAAGCTATCAGTAGTTGATTAGGCCATTTTGACTTTGGCCTTACGTTCTGCTTCCTTTCTCTCCTAATAAGTCTTTTCAAGTTCATGAATAGTAACCTTCGGCCCCTCGATGGCTGAAATGGCTATTTATTTTCCTTTTCTTTGTCGCGGCTTTTCCTCCTTCTCGGCCACATCCACCTTTGGCCTTGACCTGGTCAGCTTAGTCAAATTGGGCGTCACCTTGTTGGTGCCGGTGATTTGAGGGAATGGATTAGCATCAACTCCCATGGCTTTGTCCGAGAATTTGAACACTCCATTCTCTACGTTCTCATGTATCACATTTCGAAAAATAACACAGTTATTAGTAGAGTGTTTCCAGGAATTATGCTATTACAATACTCCTTATTCTTAATGTCATCGGCCTTGGGGATCCGATGACCATCGCTAAGCTTGATCATTTTCTCAGCCAGTAAGGCATCGAAGATTTGATCAGCCATAGTTATATCAAACGTATAATTTTTTCAGCCTCAATCACCATCTTTTTTGTAGCGGTGTTATTATTGATGGGCTTGTTTAAGGCATCATATATAATCGATCATTTACAGACTCACTTGGCCACATCGATCTCTGCCTTGAAGTCATAGTCCACTAAGTGGACCTCGTAATTAGGATCTTTGTAGTGCGTTCCCTTGGACGAATTTTTTTTCTCCTGTTCATCCAAGAGGATATGGTCGTAGCAACCAGCCCTCATGGCCAGCTCGAACAGATCGCAAAAATCGGTCCCTTCGAACCTTTTGCAGAGCTCAAAGGACATTCTCCCCATAGCCATCTTAACGTACTCCTCTTCGGGTAAGATCGTCTTGCACCTATATTTCACCTTTCAGAAATGGGCTATATAGGTCTCAATGGTCTCTCCTACTAACTGCAGCATCCTGGACAAATCTACTAGTGGTGTTTTGGGCTCAGTCCTATAGAACTGGCGATGAAATGATTCTTCCTTCCCCTGCCAATCTACCATGGAGTTGGCTGGAAGGTTAATGTACCATAATAAAGCTACCCTCGTGAGGGAGTTTGGGAACATCCTTAATTTTAATGGGTCATTATTGCCCACATGGCCGCATTGTACTATGAAATGGCCAATATGCTCTACCCAGGACTGTTCACTTTTCCCAGAAAATAGAGTGAAATTTGGAACCTTGTACCCTTGGGGAAAGTTGACTTAGTCAATTTCAAGTGGGTATGGCCGTCTGTACATCGGCTGTTCCATTCTTCTCATGAACGGGCTATACTCTTCGTGTATGGCTACCACCAGCTCTTTTCTGTTGATGGGCTGTGGAGCGACGGGCTGAGCTACCACCATAGGCGGTGCAATTGGGCGTGGTATTTGGTGTTGATTTTTATTGGCCTGATGATTCCAAAAAACACCATTAGTTATTTGCTGCGTGGACAGGGGGGACCGTGTGGCTGAATGGTTGAACAAAAACTGGTATCATCGATCCATTGGGATCGGTGACCTCTCCGCTGCCCGATTCTCCTTCTTGTGGGCCAGGCTACTTATTTAGCCTATTCTATCCTCGTAGATTCAGGATGACGTAAACAGGATCTTTCTTTTTATCGGCCCATCCAGAAGAGCGAATGTGTTCTTTAGGGCTTTCTAAAGTCAGCTTTTCCACCAGTGTGGCCAGGATTTTGATAGGCCTGAGTCTCTGAGATCAGGCCATCTAACTTAGAGTGTGTGGTCCTAGTAGACGAGACGAGGTCAATCTGACCCCGATGTATTTCGGCCGTCTGGCTGATTAACTCCTTGAAGTTACAGATTGAGCCTATTAGGGCATTATAGTCTCGTCTCATAGTTTCAACATTCATTCTAAGGACCTCTGAAATTACCTCTAGAGTCACACCGCTATCGCATGGAGAAGGACCGGTACTTTCTTCGGTAGTTGGGTCAACGACAGGATCGTCCTGTCCGTTCTTCCCATTTTACTTCAAAGGCATATCTTAGCACTATGGGTCCCACTGGGCGTGCCAAAATGTTTGCTAGTAGTTTGTGCGGGCGTGCCAAAGCCAAACGAGCTCAGTGTGTGTGCAAACTAATTTCCTATACACTTGAGTGAGTGATACTCAAGGCTTTAAGACCTGACTTCTAAACAGAGTGACTGTGTGTGATGAGTAGGAAAGTATCCTCATCAAAAATCCTTTGGCAGTGCTGAAGCACATAAGCCAAATAGTACAAGAATTTATCAAGTAAACAATCACAAACGATTAATAAAATACAGATATTTTATTAAATGTTAGGAAAATAAAACATACAACCAAAGAACGACTAGAACATGCCCTGATTATCCAAGGAATGAAAAATAGTGAGAAAATAACAAAAGGGAAGAGACCTATTTGCTACGGATGCTGGGGATATTGAATGTGAAGTGAAGAGGAGTAATGAAGTAAAAACAAAGTTGAGAACTCACTTTCTTGTTGAAAATCAAAAGGAGGAAGCTTACTTTCACTATTCTAACCTTATCTCTACAACTTTCTCTCTACAACTTTCTCTAAACTTGCATTAGGCACCCCCAAAATGTGAAGTCAATAGGGGTTTATATAGGCCAATTTGGGGGGAGTTTTGATTTAAAGAGTGCTCTCATTGGTCCCAAATATTTTTGAACAAGAAACTACGTAGTTTTGGTTTTTAATTAATCAAATTGGACCCCCAAAATAATTACAAAAATGGACTATTCTGAGGGAGAGTGCCGGGCCGGCACTGGGCCTGTGCCGCGGTGCCAGTGGGCCGTGGTGGCATTGCTCCTCCGACGTACAGATAATGTTGTTTAGGCCCCCAGAGGTTTCGGCATTCGCGAAAAAGCCCTATTTTGACTGAAATTCACAGAAAATGCGTACGAACTCCAAACCGAGGTTGTGATATACCATTGGAAAGGTAATGGAGTCTACTTTTCAAAAAAAAAAAATTTTAGAGTCAAGTCACTTTGAAAAGTTTTGCGATATTCGCGATAAAAGCCAATTTGATCGTCTTTTTCATCTTCGAAAATACATAATAAATTTGTTTTAAATCCAAAACTTATGTGCGATATACTGTTGGAAAGCTATCGACCCCTAGTATCCATAAAAAGTGTTTGAAAATTGTTACAGTGCTCCGGTTTTAAAGTCAACTTTTAGGTCAAATCGGTCAAACTTGGGATCTCTATAAAGTTCTGGGAAACTCTGGGAGCTCCCAGGAGCTGACGTTCTCGTCCGATTTTCTTTAAAAACTCATTTTAGTACTTTTGACATGATCTAGAATGACCTCAGAACTTTCTAGCAAATTCAGATGATTTTGATCAAATCCTGGTCAAACCTAGGTCAAACCGATTAACGGGGACTTTTCAAGAACTTTAAGGACTTCCGAGGGTTTCTGGGAGCTGACGATTTTACCTGATTTTGCTTTAAAACTCATTTTATCAATTTTCTTATGACCTAGCATGTTTCCAGAACTTTCGGTCTAAATCTGGGAGTTTTTGGGCTTTTAGGGGCATTTTGGTCATTTGTACCACTTTTTGAGCATTTTGAGAGATAAAATTAACTTCTAGGAGTCCTTTTGAGTCCTTTCGATCATTGTGAACCACCAAGCTATGGGGCTCGTAAATATAATAGCCGATAAAATGGGGTGTCTACAGTTTACCCCTCTTTGGCATGCACTTGCGAGGCAACGCATATCGCAGGCGAGTGCCAAAGCTTTGAAGAGACAGGTCTTTTGGAGGCTATAGATTTATGATAAAAGCATTGCAAAGATACAAAAACACATGATGTTAAGGTCAGTGCAGGTCGTGCTCCGCATGAGCTGCCTACGTATCCCGAGGGAATCAAAACAGGACATAGTTCGGGGCACAAAGGAATAAATTACACATGCACAACAAGATAGGCGTATGCTATGCTATAACGATGATATACAATGCATGGGCATGATATGACTTGTGTCATGAGTCCCATCATATCCAGTGTTCTAATCCTAGTATGAGCCGGTGCTACGGGGTATGCCACACCGAGTGGGCTCGTGTTATGCCAGCACTTATTTGATTCTTATGCAATGGTTGACCCTAACAAGGATACCAAGGTGTTGAAGACTCTGGGTCTTGAGGGCAAACTTCTGGAAGTATGCTTTGCGAGCAAATATAATCAGATGTGGGGTCCTTGAGGACAACGATTAAAGATAACGGATGGACACGGAATCCCTGAGTACCATGTAATGGATGAGGAAGTTCAAGATAACCAATACGGGAGGGATTTTGCGATAACCGATAACCAAGAAAGCTCATGATAGTTGATAAGTGAGGAAGCTCACGGCGACTGATAGATGAGAAAGCTCATAACAAATGGCAGGCGATGACGGTAATCGATAGACGCGGAGTCTTGGACATCATAGAGTAGTTTGGTTGTGACTAGGCAATGCTTGCCCTAGGAGCCATGATCTTTAGACTGTTGATGATATTTTGATCATCGATCTACCCTTGTCCAATTCGGAAAGCTGATTTTGGTTTCTAAGAGCCGATGTTCTCTGTTCTCTTCTATTGAGGATGGTGGGAAGTTTCTTTAAGAATCTGCTTTAACTGCCGTCCGATCCATCTTTGAATCTCTCATGGTTGATCAAATTTTGCGATGCTCAGTCCAAAAGAGCCGATTAAGGTCTTTGGGAGCTGATTTTGTCTGCTGTGGATAGCGGGGGACTCTCTGAGAGTCTCTCTTAATTACCGACCGAGAACCAGGACCCATCTCTGAATCTCTCACGGGTGATCTAATCTTGCTGACCAAAAACCAGGACCCATCTCTGAATCTCTCACGGTTGATCAAATTTTGCAATGCTCAATCCAAAAGAGCCGGTTAGGCTCTTTAGGAGCTGATTTTGTCTGCTGTGGATAGTAGGGGACTCTCTGAGAGTCTCTCTTAACTATCTAAAAAGAACCAAGACCCATCTCTGAATCTCTCAAAGTTGATCGAATCTTACTGACCAAGAACTAGGACCCATCTCTGAATCTCTCACGGTTGATCAAATTTTGCGATGCTCAATCCAAAAGAGCTGGTTAGGGTCTTCGGGAGCTGATTTTGTTTGCCAGTATCACTGAGAATTTCTCTTAACTATTTTTCTTCGTATTCTGACCAAGAACTATGATCTGTTACTAAAACTCTCACGGTTGGTCAAATTTTGTGACGGTTGATCTAAAAAAAACCGATTCAGGCCCTTGAGAGTTGATCTTTTTCAGTATTTGCCTACTGGGGGTAGTCTTGATGACTTTTAGACCGCTGGGGGTAAAATCTCATAAATCTTGACTGAAATGGGCCACTGGGGCTAATCGGGGCCAGAAATGGGCTGAAAAGGGCCAAAATGGAGCGAAGTAGGGCCCATATAGAGCAGTGCCATAGTGGCACTGGGCCACTTTCGTGGCGGCAGTTGGCTAGTGCTATAGTGGCACTGGGTGACTGGACTTCATTTTTGTATATCTCGGATTTTTGAGCTCTAAATGCTCATTCTTGGCCATTTTGGGGTGCTTTTGGAGCCAAAATCTGACAAAAAGCAGCTTGTGCGTGCTCTGGTGAGTAATCTTTCCCCATGATCAAAATTTTGATTGGTGTTTTACTTTCCTCAAATTTTCAAGAGCAGAGTTTGATTTTAACTTCCATTTTCTTTGCAGATCTATAGCTTCAAGGTCGAGGAGGCTCTCTAAGAAAGGCAAAGGAACGGGTAAGGGTCGAGAGCCAACCTCCGGAGTTGATTTTGCGTGACCCTCAACATCATCTTTAGGTAGCGGCTCTAGCGAGTTAGGTATGTGAAACTTTCAGTACTTCAGGACTATTCATGTGCATTGTGCTAGATATCTGAACTGTGGTGTGCACCTAGATGTCGTTGGAAACTCATTTTTTGCTTTTTTGTTAATTTTATGAAGTTGAACTTTGGGTCATGAATAGTGACTTTGTGCTCGTTTTTGCTATTTTTGATGTGTACAGGTACCGGAGGTGACCTTGAAGGGCCGCTGTATTCTTGCTCACTCCTTCCTATGGTATACCCAGCTTTTGCTCACCGTACAGTAAATGGTAGATGATGCTGGGTTCAATGGCTTTGTTCACCTAGTTTTGAAGAGCACCAATGACTTTGCCCACTTCTATGCTCTGCTGGAGAGATGGTGGGATAAGACTACTACTTTCCATTTACCATTCAGTGAAATGATAATGACGCCTTTTGATTTTTGTATGATCACTAGCTTGAGAGTTGGCGAGAAGCGCCTAATCTTGGACTATTGTTATGAGATCAACCTCGAGGCCGTTGAAGCACTGATCGGAGTTGTTCCTCCGAATTTGGAGGGGCATCGGTTCATCTGCAGTTGGCTTTAACGGGCTTATGGAAGGGGGAGACACACTCTTAACGTCCGGTAACTATTACGGTTCTTCCTCTTGTATGTTCTTGGTTGTTCAATTTTTGAGACTCGAAATGATTGGGTAAGCTTGAGACTCCTCACTTGCTTGGCAACTATTGACGAGATTCCCTCTTATGACTAGGGACGGTGCTGCCCTGGCTCACCTTTATAAGCACATGGGTGAGGTTTCCCATGGCGGCATCAAATTGACTGGAGGATTCTGGCGAGCTTGGGAGGTATGTTCTACGACTTTTCCTTTTCTTTTGGCTCTTCCTTGCTTCTGTTTTCTAATTTTTACCTTTTTCTGTGTAGCTCTAGAGCTTCGAGTACTTAACGATGTTGGCTTCTACCCCTACCGATGAGTCGGGTGAGGATGAGGATGGCATGGCTCCTGTGCCTCTGTTCCCTCGAGGCTTGAGATGGCAGAGGGATGTTGTTGGGGTCAAGAACGGGGCCCACCGAATTGTCCTCTTAAGGAATTTCTTATCTGAGTTGACAGTTGCTAGTGTTGATTGGACGCCTTGGGAGAATGTTTCCTATGCTATCCCAGAGGAGATTCAGGCGGTCAAGCCTCTTGCCTCTTATCGACTTTTGATGGAAAGTACAGAAGGTAGGTAGTGGTACCTTGGCGAACGAGTGTCCCGACAGGTGGTTGGTGGTCAGAGGTACCACGTTCCTCATACTCCTCCCGTGATGGATGCTAATGAACTTTCTGGTGCCGTTTTGCTGGCGACTTTGGCTGGTACTGATGTTTGGGATCATTTCCGTTCTGAGACTGGCTATGAGACATACCGTGGCTGCTTTCTGAAGCCAAACTTTCCACTCTTGGATGTGAATTTCTTTTACGTTTTTGTCTTTATTCGTTACTTATGTTTTTAGACTCACCTTTTCCTAACTTGTTTTGTGCCTACAGCTTTGCAAGATGTATAGGTGACAGGCTCCTCCAGCTTCTAATGCTATCCCTCCTTGGGATTGGACCATCAATGTTTTGGTGCCGATGGCTCCCCCTAAGTTATGGAGGTTCCTCAAGTCACGTGCGAGTATCCTACCTAGCCAGCAAGCGTCCTCAACGTCCCTTGGAGTTATGTTGAGGAGGGTCATGCCTTGGCAGCTAGCCTATAGTCTTTGGTCCTTATGCGAGACCATCAGGTATGTCTCTAATTTTGCGCTTCTTAAGGTTATGAGGTTCTAACCCTAGATTTTACCCTTGACATATGGACGGTATGCGTCAGTTTACTACCAGTCAGATGACGTACTTGGTAAGTTTCTGACTCAACTCTATTTTGTACTTTTGTTGTTTCCTAGCTGACCACTTCCATTTTATTTGTGTGTGCAATGTCGTGGAAGGGGCGCTAGCTCATCAAGGACCAGGCCAAAGGGCTGGCAAGAGGCCATTGTCGACGTACACTCCGGGTGGTCCAGCAGAGGATGAAGAAGAGGAGGACTGAGGCCTCCTAAGCAGGGATTTTTGTTTTGTCTCCATTTCATGTTTTTGATTGGGTTGTACTAATGTATTTTGTGTAGGATGATTTGTCACCTTTTGAAAGAGTATTATGATGTTTTGCCTTTTAGGCCGGATAGCTTCTAGTTTGAAGGCACAGTTGTGTGCTTATTTTAGTTGGTGATTGTGTGACGATATATATATGTGAACTATGATTCTATGATTGTTGATGTTACTGCGATGAACAGCCTTGTGATAGTGAGTGTGTTTGCCTTGTAGGTGGGATAGTCCGTGAAACGGGGAGGTCTGCTGAAATTTTAAACTTTACTAGAGCTGCGACAGAAAATATAACGTTGTATGATCCCGCTCAACTCTTCGCTTGGCTGAACATCACAGATGGTGTGGAACAGATTAACCTTTTCAGTTATGGCTTGACCGAGCTGTTCTCCCTCTACCAAATGGCTTTGAATGCTGAGTTCATGTGTGCTACCATTGCCCATTGGGACCCGGTAAATCATGTCTTCAATTTCAATGGCCTGGAGATATGCCCACTGCTTGAGGAATTATGTGCTATTCTCGGCTTTGATCCAGACTCAGACTTGATTCTTCCTACTGGTAACACCCTCAGTCCTACGCATGGCTTGGCTGAATATCTGAAACATTCAACTACTATCTCTTGCCGACTAATTCATAGTGAGGTCCTCGACAATGCCTCCATCATTGCCCAGTACATTAATCCTGGAAATCCCAGCGTATATGATGCTACCCGTGGGGCCGCTCTGATCTTGTGCATAACTTCGTACTTCCTGTTCTCGAGTACTTCCAGTGTCTTAATACATGTATGCCTTGGACTGAAATTGGGTAAGAATCCCATGGCTATGGTCCTAGATGAAACCCTGAATGGTTTGGATAATGCTTTTAAGTAAGGAACTCTTCTTCTTTTCGGGGCGCCTTTGGTGTTGCAGGCTTGGCTATATGAGCGCCTCCTGCTGTGGACAGGCCGAGTGCCACCAGTTTATTTTTGCAGGGCCGTGCTTCATTCTCACTACACTTTTGCTGACTGGGTTTGTATGATGGTTATTCTTTCTGAAGCAGACATTTTCTGGATTGTGGGGCGTTGGGGCCTTTATGCTATTACCACCAGCCTTGGTGATCACTCGAGAATGTGGTTGATGGGTCTGAGAGATACTTCTTTCTATAATCCTCGTAGATTGGCCAGGTAGTACGAGCGAGTTCAAGAGGTCCCGGGGATTCACGGAGAGGGTCTTTGCTTCCAGAATCAGGGTTGTCACTATTGCTGCTTTCTTCAGGGGTTGGACCCACTGAATAAAAGCCTATTTTTGAAGACCTTTGAAGAAATAAAAGACACAAAGTAAAACTAGGCTCGACTGATTCTGCTTCTTCCTCCAAGTGTCTTTAATATTTATGATTGATTTTTTGAAGAAAAACTTTTATGTTTTCATTTATTCCTGCTTATGTAATATTCGAAGTTTGTTTATTGGTGAACCTTGGTTACTTTGAGAACCTTATTTTGTGCATTTCTCTTTCTGAAAACATTTTGAAGTAAGATTTTGATTAGATGTTGCTTTTGATACTTGATTGGGCATGCTAGGGCGATTAGAGGCTAACGACGCGGGTAGCCAAAGTTTGCCCCCAATTAGGGATATGGGTGGTTGTAAGGCAAACGAGGTAAGTGACCAAAGCTTGCCCCTAGTTTAGAAGAGATTTAGGTAAACAAGGCGGGTGGCCGAAGTTTGCCCCTAGTGTGAAGGGTGGTTTCTGGGTTACGGTAAGGACCGTGACTTTATTTATCTCATATGCTCATAATGTTTGCCTAAGCACCAGTGAGGTGACCTAGCGAGATCTTTTCTCTCTTTTATTATTGCTCACTTTGGATTTAACTCTAATTTTTGCCTAGGCGTCCTTTTGGATTTTGACCTAGCAAGCCATCCTTCTTTTCTTTTTCGAAAGTCTGCCTATGTACCCTCGAGTGGGGATCAGGTCCAACATAGTTCGGGCCATGGTAGGAAAGATGTAAGTTGATTTTGATGCTAATGAACCAATATGGTTGCCTACGTATCCCCAAGTGGGAATCAGGTCGAGCGTAGTTCAAAGTAAGATTTTGGAAGAAAGAGGGTTATAGTCAAGCGTAGTACTTTTTGAGGCGATCTTGTTCATTGGTTCTTTAAATTTGACACCATCGAGGTCCATGAGGTAGGTCGCTCCTCTAAAAAGGATAGTTTTGACAATATAAGGGTCAGCCCATTTAGGTTTGAACTTCCCACGTGGATCAAAGATTGGGGCTTGCACTTCCTTAAGAACAAGGTCACCTTTGACAATTTTCCTCGGGCGAACCTTCTTGTTAAAAGCATAGGCTATCCTCTTTTAATAGATTCGGACATGGTCGACTGCCGCTAGGCGCTTTTCATCTATGAGAGCCAATTCCTCGTATCTTTCCCTTAACCAATCAGATTTTGAAATTTCACATTCCGCCATCACTCGCATGGATGGTAACTCTATCTCGATCGGAAGTACTGCTTCAATACCATATACCAGTGAATACGGAGTCGTTCCTGTACACATCCTTATCAAGGTTCTGTATTCCCAAAGTACAAATGGTAGTTTCTCGTGCTAGTCTTTGCAAGTATCGACTGACTTCTACAGTATGGCCTTGACATTCTTATTTGCTGCTTCAACTGCCCCATTGGTTTGTGGCCTGTACTTATGATAAGTGATTTTGTATTCCTCAAACAGATCCCTGACTTCTGCTTTGAAATGACTTCGGTTGTTTGAAATAATTTCATGGGGGACTCCATAACGACAGATGAGGTTCCTTTTGATGAATTTGGCCACTTCGATTCCTTGGCTCCTAATTTGGTGTAGGATTCAGCTTCAACCCACTTTGTGAAGTAGTCGATGGCTACCAAAATATAACGATTCCCATTTGAGGCTTTTGGAATAATTTTGCCAATGATATCGATTCCCCAGGTTGAGAATGGCTACGGGGAGGTCATACTATAGAGCAGAGATGGTGGTACATGCACCATGTTTGTGTGGATCTGGCACTTGTGGCACCTTTTCACGCATTCACGACAATCTTTTTCCAGTGTTATCCAGTAGTACCCTTGTCTTACAATCTTCTTGGCTAGCATGTGACCATTCATGTGTGGACCGCATATCCCCTCGTGTATTTCTTCCATCATCCTTCTGGCGCCCTTTTTGAACAAGCAAGTTAGGTTGCGACCATTGTACACTTTCTTCAGCAATTTTTCCCCGTAAATGATGAATTGTGCTACGAACCTTAGAATTGCTCTTTTGTCTTTCTCAGTAGACTCTTGGGGGTACGTTCCCTTTTCTATAAAGTCCTAGACATCTTGGTATCACGGTGTTTCCTTTTCTTCTTCGATTGTAGCGATCATGCTGAATGAAGGCTCGTATCTTTGCTCAATTTCTAGAGGCATCATCTTGACTCCCACGGGGATTTCGATCATGGAGGTTAGGGTAGCCAATGAATCTGCTAACTGGTTTTCCTCCCTAGGCAGGTAAAAGAATGTCACACTTTTGAACTATTTTTTGAGTCCATCGAGATGGTCATGATAGGGCTTCAGCCTTTCTTCTTTCACTTTCCCATCTCCTCTGGCTTGTGATACAATGAGGTTTGAATCTCCGAAGACATCCAATTTCTGAACTCTTAATTCTATGGTCGCTTTCCATCCCCAAAATGCATGCCTCGTATTTAGTAGTATTGTTAGTGGAGTTATAATTGAGCTTGAATGCCAGTGGGACCATTTGGTGATACCAGAATCATTCCTACTGCGTAGCCTTTCATGTTGGTTGCCCCATCAAAGTACAACTTCCACTGCTCTTCTTTGATTTCCATGATATTTTCATCCAGGAATGGAAAGTCTCCATTTTTTTCACAGTCAACACCATGTTTCGTAAGATGCTCAGCTATAGTTCTCCCTTTCACCGATTTGTTTGTTACATACTTGATATCGAATTCAAGTAGTAGAAGTAACCAACGGGATATACGACCGGTCAGGGTGGGTTTTTCGAGGAGGTATTTTAGAAGATTCATGCGTGATATGAGCACAATCAGAAAGGCTAGCATGTAGTGTCTTAATCGGCGGGTGCACCAGACTAAGGCCCAGCACATTTTTTTGAGGGTAAAGTTCATACCCAGTCATCCTCTTGCTAATGTAATATATGGCTTTTTCAGAGTGGCTCTCTTCTCCTTCTTGGGATAATATGCAACCCATGGCATTTTGGAGACAGATAGGTAAAGAAATAAGGGCTTATGAGGGGTGGGTGGCAAAAGGACAAGTGGATTTTGAAGGTAGACTTTTATTTTGTCGAAGGTGGCTTGGCATTGGTCATCCCATTGGAACTTCTCTCCTTTTCTCAGTAATCAGAACAAGGGATCACATGTAGTTGTGAGCTTTGAGATAAAACGGCTGATGAATTGAATCCACCCCTGGAACCCTCTTACTTCTTTTTCATTTTACAGCTAGCAGTGCCATTTCTAGAATTGCCTTGATTTTAGAGGGATCCACCTCTATCCCCCTTTGTGTGATGAGAAAACCCAGGAGCTTCCTGGACGTCACACCGAAAGTGCATTTCTTTAGATTCAACCTCATCTTGTATTTGTGCAATCTTTCAAAAAACTTGTCCAATGCCACCAAGTGTCCCTCCCTATCCTTGGATTTTACGATCATGTGATCTACATACACTTCTACTTCCTTATGAATCATGTCATGCAACAGAGTGGTGGCAGCTCCTTGGTAGGTTGCTCCAGCATTCTTGAGTCCGAAAGGCATCACTCAATAGCAGTAGGTCCTCCATGGTATGGTGAATGTCATCTTTTCCCAGTCTTCCAGCGCCATTAGAATCTGATTGTACCCTGAGAAACCATCCATGAGTGACAGTAGCTCATGTCCTGTAGTGTTATCTACCAAAAATATGAATGTGGGGAAGCGGGAAGTCGTCCTTTGGACTGGCTTTTTGTTTAGATCACGGAAGTCGACGAACACGCGAACCTTTCCATCTTTCTTGGGGACCGACACGATGTTGGCAACCCATTCCAGATACTCTGTAACAATGATGAATTCTACCTTAAATTGTTTCTCTACTTCTTATTTGACCTTGAGTGCCCATTCTGGCCTCATGCACCTCAGTTTCTGCTTGACAGGTTTAGAATTAGGGAGGAGAGGAATATGATGTTGGACAATGTTAGGATTGACCCCAGGCATGTCCTCGTTAGACCAAGCAAAAACATCTTTGAATTCTTTTAGCAAGAGAGTCAATTTTCTTCTTCTTCTTTATTAAGTGTTGAGCCAATTTGCACAATTTGTGGGTTATCTTTTTCACCCAGGTTAATCGATAAAGTATCTTTGATTATTTCATAAGCAGGTGGTTTTTCAATTAGTTGCTTAAGTTCGATTGGGAGATCCTCGGAGGGATCTGTGCATTCACAAGTATTAGACACAGAGGAATAAGTAAAGTTGTCTTTCATTTCATTCATAACAGGTGGAGTGATTACATCAGACAGTGGTAGGCCTACAGTGACTGACTCTGGTACAGACTCGATAATTGGAAGTACAAACTCCAGGGAAACAGGGGGTAGGGAGTGTAGACACCCCATTTTGTTAGCTATCAGATTTAGGAGATCTATAGCTTGGTGGTTCACAATGATCGAAAAAGACTAAAAAAGGACTCCTGGAAGTTAGTGCTCAGAATGACCAAAATGCCCTTGAAAGCCCAAAAACTCCCTGATTTGGAGCAAGAGTTTTGGAAACATGCTACGTCATAAGAAAAGTGATAAAATGAGTTTTAAAACAAAATCAGATGAAATCGTCAGCTCCCAGAGACTCCCAAAAATCCCGGAAGTTCCCGGAAAGTCCCTGCTGACCGGTTTAACCCATATTTGATCGGGATTTGACCGAAATTATCCAAATTTTACAGAAAGTTCTAAGATCATTCTAGATCATGTGAAAAGTAATAAAATGAGTTTTAAAAGAAAATTAGACGAAAACGTCAGCTCCTGGAAGCTCCCAGAGGTTCCCAGAACTTCCTGGAGATCCCAGGTTGACCGATTTGACCTAAAAGTTGACTTTGAAACTGGAGCACTGTGTCTTTTTTCAAACATTTTTCATAGATACTAGAGGTTAATAGCTTTCCAACGATATATTGCACATAATTTTTGAATTCAAAACGCATTTATTATGGATTTCCGAAGATGAAAAAGACGATCAAACCGGCTTTTATCGCAAATACCGCATAAATTTTCAAAGTAACTTGACTTCGAACTATTTTTTTTTATGAAAAGTAGACTCCATTACCTTTCCAACGGTATATCACAAGTTTAATTTGGAGTTCGTATGCATTTTCTATGAATATCGGACAAAATAGGGCCTTTTCGTAAATACCTTTCTGGACGTCTAAGGAGCAGTGCAGCAGTGGCACTAGGCCACTACCACGACGACACATGGCCAGTGCCGTGGCAGCACTCAACCCCCACAGAATCCATTTTTGTAATTTATTTTGGGGGTCCAAATTGAATAATTAAAGACCAAAACGATGTAGTTTTATGTTCACAGATGTTTGGGACCAATGGGAGCACTTTCTAAATCCCACATCCACCCCGAATTGGCCTATATAAACCCCCTTTGCTCTTCATTTTTTTTTTTTGGGGGGGGGGGGGGGGGGGTTGCAGGTGCAAAGCTTGAGAAAATTGTAGAGAGAAAGAGAGATAGAGATAGGTTTAGAAGAGAGAAAGGGAGCTTCTCTGACTGATTTTCTATAAGAAAGTGGGTTCTAATCTTGTTTTCTTCCATTATCTCTCATATACTTCACATTCAAATACCCCCCAATCACCATTCTTGAGCATTCTTGACTTAGGAAGCTACTTCCATGTCCAAATGTCAATATCTATGAGTGAAACACCAAGCTACAAGTCCAATATCACATTGATTATCATCTATTGATTGCTATTTACTTTCTTGTTTATATATATGTTCATCTCTTCTTCCCCCATTTCTTCTTGATTTTTCTTTGATTACATACTAGTTTATCATCATCTAAGTGATGACATGAAGTTTGAGGTGAGTGAATCCTTATGGATAGTAGCTCTTAACCTCAAAAACATGTTTGCTAGATAATGATTAAAACCTCAATGCTTCCAAAGTATTCTTGGGGTTATGCTCAAATGGAAACAATGTCCTCCAACATTCTTGGAGGTTCTTGATATGAGTTCAATGTTGATATTTCAAGTGGTCAAAACCTTCATTTAAATGCTGAAAATGCACTCTCAAAACCTCTATTTCAAAACCCCTCATAAACCCCCTTTTTCGATTTCAAGAAATAAAACCCTATCCTTCTCAAAAATCTTCAAAACAGTGAGTGACATGAGTTCAAAGATTTTTCTAGAACCCAAAACTCAAAGGATTAACATAAGACCACTTGGAAAGTCTTCCTAACCCATTAGATAACACCCATGATTTTTTGTTTGACTTGGAAACACTTGGAAGGGTTCCATTTTGACCCAAACATTGCTTCTATACATTCTTCTTTTGCTGTCACAGCAGTTAGGTTGACTTTGAACTTGTCTTTCAGAAAACTTTTCCAAAAGGAGTGGTCCCAACTCATTTTTTTTTCTTGAACTTCAGTATCTTAGGGAACGTTTTGTATAATATGGGCATCTAGATGTTTTGCTTTCATTTTCTAAGATTTTTCAACATTTTAGTCGACAGTACGGACTCTGTTTCTGAGTAACCTCTATTGTTTATATGATATCTCTCAATATGTAATAGTTATTGAAGATTGGCTTTTTGATATATGTTCTAGACACAATAAAGACAATCTCCATAAAAAATCATGAACTAAAAACATTTATAACCCCACTTTCATTTTTCACAATATCAACTCACTGTTCTGCCCACTATTCATAGCAAGCATACTTTTACTTTCATTCTTTGATTTGATGCGCACATGCACTCCAAATTAGTTCATATCTTATGAAGTAGTCCATACTACATTTGTACATATCCTAAGATGATTTCCTTCATACATTCATGCATACTCTAGACTTCTACGTCACTTTAGAAAGTCCATGTACACACACACACACACACACACACACACACACACACACACACACACACACTACAACCTTTACACATTCTAGGATCATACATTGTATCTATGCAAGATTTGGAGGTTGTGTGACTCATAATCTAAGGAGATTATAAGGAATGAACTTGATCATACTTTCATGCTCCCCCTCGATCTATTCTTCCTTTCTCATTCGTCCCGGGGATTGAGAGATCTTCTTTTCTCAACGATTAACATGCATCATATTAGCTTGCTAAGCATATTTTGATTTCTTTGATTATTTGTTTCAAGAACAATCCATGTCCCCTCTTAGATTACGAAAACTTGATTACTTGATATGTGATTAGGCGATTTTTCCTTGGTTTGTTTGTGTGATTTTTCACCTTGCATTGTGTGATACTTGGCTTAGATCTTATGAATGATATCTTATCTTTTGATCTTCTATTTTAAAATTCTTATGTGATGTAATATACCTATCATAGTATTAATTGTCGAACCAAACATAGTGTAAGATGATTATTTGGATGCTAATTAAAGCCCGTCCAGAGACGGGGCGAGTTGAGGGTGTTTTAGTCATGACAAAGGCTCCTTCCTCTCTCGTACCAAAACCCCTAGCCAAGTTCTTTGGTTAAGAAGGGTCGGTGCCCTTTATCCATTTGGGTGAGTCAAAATTAGGTTTCTTGATTCCTTAAAGACCAAGTGGTGCCTCAGTATCTGCTATCAGCAGACCTTCCTTTTCTTTCTTTGATCCAAATTAATTTCAAACAAACTGAAAGAGTGGACGACCGATTGTGCGTGTCCACAGGGAGACACAGACAGCTGACTCTACAGCCTGGTTGCTCAAAACCTCCTTAGTTGGCATGATATGATCATCTTGGCTCTTGGCCCTCTTTCCTTCCTTTTCTTCAGCAAATTCTTCCCACATCTTCTTTGATAGCTTCAGTGTCCAAATACTTTAACCAGTCTTCCTCTGGGGTTTTGACAACTTCTTCTGGATAGAACGGATCTTGATAGGGGGGCCTTTTATAGTCGGCAAAGATTTTAAGTCCAAGGTGCCTTTTTTCGGTAGTCTGATGGATCCAAGGTTCAGCGAACCCAAAATAGGGGAAGTCATCCCTTTCTTTGATGAATTAACTGTTCAAGGTCTTGTAGTATGGTGGGAGACTCCTCACTCTCTTCTTCCATGGCCTTTATAGCTCGATGTCTTCCTCAATGGGCTTGTACCCCAATCTGAAAGTGCCTTTTTGTCCTTTGATCTGGGGGAACTCGCGAATTCCTTGTTGTCATCGGCCCAATCCCATTCCAGGAAAGTATTTTATTTTGCGGATGATATTGACAACCGCGGAATGAATCTCAGGGAACCTGTCTTCATCACTAATCATGTGGATTTCTTCCATAAGGAATCCTCCGATTTTCCCCTCTTCTAGTTCAAGTATGTGGATTCAAAGATGGGAATGTAGCTTGGGAAGGCTTCATTTTCTCAACTATTGTCGAAGATGATTTTCACAATTTTCTCGTGAATGTACTTGATCATTTAGTGCACAGTGAATGATACTGCTTTGTTGACATGCAACCAGGGCCTTCCAACCAGTAAATTAAATGAGGTGGGTATATCCATGTCTTGGAAGAGTTTAGTGCAAACCAAAGACCCTACTTGGATTTAGAGGGAAACAGTCCCCATCACAGGTCTCTTGGTGTTATCATAAGCCCTCATGGATTGTAAAGACAGAGTGATGTATAGGATGTTGACCCCTACGGTGGTAGCGGTTCTTAGAGCACAAACATTTAAGGCGGAACCTGTATCGACCAGATAGAATGGCACTTGCTGCCCCTTGCACCCAACAGTGATGTACAAAGCTTTTTTATGTACAGATCCTTCCGGCGGCAGATCCTCATTGGAGAAGGTAATGATTGGATCAGGGGTGAGTTTGCCTAAGAAAGCCACCATATCTTCCGGTGCAACATCAATGGGGACCTCAATTCCATCTAAGGCATTCAACACAGCTCGCCTATGCTTGTAGGATGTCACCATGATGTCCCACATTGAGAGGTGTGCTTGAGTTTTCTTCAATTGCTTTATCAACTTATTGTCCTCTTCGATGACCTCATCCATTTTTCCCTTTCCCTTATCTTTGATTGGTCCTTTCTTGGCAGTTTTCGTGATATACTGTGGAGGTGATATTGACAGCCTGACCTAGTCAGATGATCAATCTCGACAAGAGTATGTCCTTCTATAGTCCCATCTTCTTTGAACCAATCACAATCTGTTCCCATAAATGGTTTCTCTGGCTCATTCTAGATGAAGTCATCACTTTTATTGTTGGGATCATACCATTTGAGGTCTACCGCCCCTAGATCATGTTCTTCCATAAAGAATAAATTTTGTTCGTCATCTAGATGCTGATGCCATTCATCATCTTTCCCTTAAATTAGGTGAATTCCCCAAAACACTAGGATGTCAATGAGGGATAAGGGATGTCCTAAGGGGGTGATATAGGCGATAGGGTTGAAGGATACGGAGTTGGATTTGATGAGGCTGATATTTTGGTGGTTTGGTAGGGGATTTTAGGTAACATGGGGGCTGCTTTGGTGGTGGCTCAATGATATTCTAATCGATGAGGTCTTGGATATCATGGCGAAGGCGCATGCAATCATCAGTGTTGTGGCCAGGGGCTTGGTGGTAGGAGCAATGTTTGAAAATATCACAGCTTGGTGGTGGTGGGGGAATTTCGAGGCTGGAGTAGTTGGAGGTGGTCCTTTTTGAGGAGACGGTCTAAGGCTGAGGAGAGGGAAATTTCTAGCTTTGCAAAATTGCAAGGAGGCTTTTTCTAGAAAGGGCGATTAGACGAGTTTGCTTGGTTGGAGGGTTGTTACGGCTTAGGAGGGTACACCATGCGTTGACTGCTAAGGGTATTGACATCCAGAGTTTTAAGGGAGTAGTTGGGCCTTTTTGACTGATTTGGAGGCTCTTCCTTCTTAATCTTTCCTTCCCTGATAGCATCTTCAATTCAATTTCCAATTTTAAACGACTCCTCAAAGGTGGAGATGGATTGAGAGAATAACTTCTCATTGTAGAGTGGTTGTGGATTTTGGATTAGCATTCTCACTTGTTCCTCCTTAATTGGTCGGTGGGTCATCTGGGACACTTTACTCTTCCATCTACTCAGGAAAGTAGTGAAGGATTCATTATTGTTATGTCGGGTAGTTTCCAAATCCCTGATCATGACATCTAGTCTTGATTGTAAGATTAGTGATCGACAAACACCCAAACGATGTCTTCCCATGCCCGAGTTTTAGAGGCTTCCAAGGTAAGGAACAATGATAGTGCATACTTTGTGAGAGTTTGTGGGAACAGCATTGCAATGTGCTCATGAGTGTAGCCCATTGACTGGAAGATGCTTATACACAGCTTTATATGGCTTTTCGGATTCCCAGTTCCATCAAAATGGTCAATGGCGGGCATCTTGAAGTTTTCTGGCAGTTTCAGCTTAACAGGCTCGGAAAGCCCTTCCAGGTCCAACATGTAATCATCAACCCCCTTGCTCTTCCTCAATACACTTTCTAGCTTGTTAACTTTGTCCATTTTTTCTTGAAGCTTTTTCTCGTATGCAGGCGGTGGGATCCCTTGAAACCATTCTTCTTCCCCATTATTCTCATGTATAGTGACGGGAGGTGGTGCAAACCCTGGCGGTGGTGGTGGCATGAACCCCAGTGGTGGTGGGAACCCAGGTGGGTGTTGTGGCTGTTGCTGTTTCAATTCTTCCATAAACTTCGAAACTTGGGCTAGGCTGTCAGACTACTGGCTTATGATTGCTCCCAACTCGGTAACCTTGTTTTCCAACTCTTCCTGGTTCATGCTGAAATAACTTGTCAGGCTGATTCTGACCAAACGATTATCCAAATTTCTGACCCAAGACGAGGATCCCAACTGCTGACTTTGGGAATTTATAGTGACCTATAGATTTGAGAGGATTATGTCAGATTCTGACAAAGACAACTTTAGATAGACAACGACAATGATGTTAA
The DNA here is from genome assembly GCA_033977485.1 of Hydrangea macrophylla. Taxonomy (NCBI): domain Eukaryota; kingdom Viridiplantae; phylum Streptophyta; class Magnoliopsida; order Cornales; family Hydrangeaceae; genus Hydrangea; species Hydrangea macrophylla. The sequence continues at coordinate 9,257,276 of CM066995.1, read as the reverse complement.
CAAACGTGGATTGACTTGTGTATAGACCGACTAAAACAGTGCGTGCAGACTGATAAGAAAGGTGCATACAAATGAGACAAGCATGCGGATGCAAGCCCTAATCTACATGACGCTTCTATTTCTAGCAGATAGTAGTTAAACAAGTAAGGTCTTATCCATACAAAGTGTGCTAACCTTACCTTCCAGTATGACCACCAGGGGATAATAGGGGTTTCCAGGATATTTCAAGAAGTTTGGATAGAGTTTCTGGGAGAAACTGGTATTTTGGGAAATCTAGGATATCTGAATGGAGTTTTTGAGAGAAACTATTTATATTTGGGTATTTCTGGGATATCTGGACTAAGTTTCTAGGAGAAACTGATGTTTTTGGGAAGTCTGGGATATCTAGATGGAGTTTCTAGGAGAAACTGGTTATATCTGGGTATTTCTGGGATATCCAGACAAAGTTTTTGGGAGAAACTGGTTAAATATGATGGTGATCATTGTCTAGCAAGATTTCATACTCCTATGTCTTAGGACCAACACACAAGGTTTGCGGTGTATATCTTGTGAGCATGGAGCAGACATCCTTGTCATGGTACCTAGGCAGGTCAACCCAATGTAATTACATGTGAGTGATTGCCTTGGGAATCATAAGAAAGAGGTTCTGTTTTATGCCACATAAGCGCCTACACCACGCAAGTAATCTCGTTAGGGCATACAACAGTTATATCACATTGTCCTATATGAAAAGATAAATAAATAGTCCTATGAAAGGTCTTACATGAATCTATATACAAAGGATGGGTTTAGTCAAAGAGAGTCCGTTGACGAGAGTTCCAATATAACGTCAAAGAGACCAGTACGGAAGTTTTTACTCTTTTTGATATACCTTGGAAGGTACAATATCAATGGTGACTTGTACCCAGGCACAGCAAGACCTGAACAATGTTAGCACCGCGTTTCAGACACAGTCGGAGGGGAAATGCAAAAGTGTAATGCAGTGAACCAGACACAGTAAAAAAAAAGATGATTTTAAGGATGCTTCTTATGAGTCAAATCTCTGTATTATTTTGTTTTGAAAATAAAAGTCCCCAGCAGAGTCGCCAGATTGTGGACACGCGGAATTCGGGAGTCCACCCCTGTTCCATTTTTGTTTCCGGCAGGGTTTCAGAATTGATTTCCTTTTATTTTGCAATTGGTTGAAGAAATGAAAAGAAAGGTCTGTCAAAAACAGATACATAGTCGCCACTTAGTTTTTAGGGAACCAAGAAACCCAATTTTGACTCACCCAAATGGATAAAGGGCACCAGCCCTTCATAACCAAAGAACTTGGCTCGGGGTTTTGGTACGAGAGAGGAATGAGCCTTTGTCACGACTAAAAAAACTTCAACTCGTCTCGTCTCTCGATGGGCCTCAATTAGCATCCAAATAATCATCTTATACTATGTTTGGTTTGACAATTTGATGTTGTCAAAATCAAGATGTAAAAAGTGTACTTTACTTTTCTAAGGATTTGTAGTAGTGAAAGTAAAGGTCGAACCCACAGAGATTGATTAACTACCGCGCTTTAATTTAAAACCTAAATTTAGCTAATTTAAGAAAAATAGATTTTGATTTGATTTTATTTAAACTAATAACAATAAAAGTGAATCTAAATTATGAAAGCAATTAAATAGTTGTTTTTATAATAAGTTTAAGGAACCTAGGATTGCAAATCCACCACTAGCTTCATAATAAGGGTATTTACGAATTACTTTAACTTATTAAGTTGGATGATAATGGGGAATTGTAACTACAAGCCCAATTCCTCCATCAAGAAAATAACTATGGTTCAAGCACCAACATAATCCATCCTCGGTTAGCACGAATTATCCCACACTAAACTAGGGTTGTGGTATAATTCGTCTAATCTAGGCATGGACTATTCGGATACTTGATAGCACAATTCAATTTAAGCACCGTTACATGTAAATAATATAAACAAGCACAGCAAGCATAGATCATTGAGCACACTACAGTCAAAATAGATCTAAGACAAGAGTAAACTTTGAAAGTAACGATTTAATCAATAAAAGCACGATTTATTTATAAAAATCCTCGGAACATGTAACTGTCATCCATACATAATAAAACTAAAATAAAAACATAAAATACACCCTATTACTTGGCTAGGGTTTCATTAAAACCCTAGATCTTGAGTTTAGTTGTCCATAGAATTGATGAACGGCAAGAGGTTGATGGAGGAGGCCATGGGAATCCTTGGTCTTCTTCTTCTTCTTCTCCTTACTTTTCTCTCTTCAATGGCTGGAATTTCAGTGTATATGGCTAATGTATATGTGTATACTAATTGCCAACCCTTTAATTGAAGTAAAATAGGGTATATATAGATTTTAGGCAAGTTTTGGAAGCTTTCCTAACCCCGAAATGCACTAGAACTGCTATATTTTACAGTCTGGACGCAATTAGGTAGTTTCGTTTGGACAGGAGTCTTCAGAATACCAAAATACGCGTATTTGGTTTTCACACATGTCGCGCGCGCAGGCCTCGCGAGCGCGTAATTGGGACATCGCGAGCGCAGATCGCACGAGCGATTTCTGGATCTTCGCGCGCGCGATTGGTTTTTTTTCAGCTTCTTTCTTTATGCTTTTTCACCCTGTTTAACCTGGTATACTTGATTTCTTCCAAATCCTGACAGAAAACTAAAAACAAAGTAAAAATAAACAAAAACAGGATAAAAAGGTACTAACAAATGCGAATTAAGGCATATAATTAGGATTTGTTCTCTCCCAATCACACCCCCAAACCTACATTTTGCTAGTCCTCGAGCAAAACTAAAATAAAAAACTAAACTACTAATAAAAATACTACTTCATTGTCGCATGGATCGCGATTGCATTTAGCATATGCAACAAGCCTTTTAAACCCCTAGGTGTCCCTAGTCGGACGAGTGAAGTCTCGTGAGGGTTCTCCTCAACAAGTCACCCACAACCATCTTTATTAACTTGTAAATTTAAAGAGTTTTATTTAAAAATGAAAATGTAATAGTCAATACTACTTATTATAAAACAATGATTCGAAATAGAAGAACGAATAAGAAGAAACGCAATCAAACATCCACCTAAATCATGAAACACAATCCTAAGCACATGAAACGTATAACTCAATAGAGTTTCTCATAAAATTGCACGTGTGTGATGTGGTAGTCAAATGAGCACGCGCATGTCATGAACTTGGAATATAACTCGGATACCCGTCTAACTATGCTTCGACTAAGAATCTCACAATGTTAATTACACTCTCAAATAAAACACTCAGAAACAGGTGTAATTTCTCTAATATATGAGCAAAGGAAATATGGTTTCAAAACAATAAATGCTCACATATGACTTGAAAAAGACGCATGACATGAAAGAATAGTTGTCTTATGGATAGGATGCCAACAGTCAAGAAAAATTAATCGTTACCATATTTTAATCCCCTTCCCATCGTTTACATATCCAAACTATGTTTCCTAGGATCAAATAGGACTTTTCAAAGGTTGGAACGTGGCTCGGGAAATGAAAAAGGATAGAAAGGATTCATCAAGTAGTTTCAGAATGGCATTGTAAGGCATGTTCGATTTCCTTCATTCGTCTCTTCTACCACATTCATCTTTTCATTCTATTCTTTTCATATATTTTCTTTCTTTTCTTTTCTTTATCAACCTTCTTCTTCTTCTTTTTTTTCAATCTTATCCTTTCCTTTTCATTCTTCTGAAACGAATATTCAGTGAATACCAAGGCAACTCCCCCAAATACCATCTTATTTTCTTCTTCTTCTCAATCAACACATCGCCTTAATACCACTAAAAGTTGACGAATCTCTCAGTGGTAAACTCCAAGTTGGTCAAGTTGGAGCAAAAATAAGGGTAACAGTGATTAAAGAAACATAACATTTTAACGGCTCAAAGGGGCGAACTAAGGAAATTTTATCATTTCGGTCGGTGATAAACAAAGAGAGGCTACCATCATTTCCTATGGTGATATGGTTCTTCAATGTTACAACGGAAGATTATTTAGAATGGTAGCAAATAATTAACTTGACTATCAACCAAAACAAGAATAATGAGACTAAACAAGTTAATGCGCTATGTCAATAAAATTCGACAAACACAATGTATTTATAACCCTGTACAAAGAAAAGATATGCTCAAAAGCTCACCGGGTCTAGTCTCCACAGTATGTGTTATCTAGAAATCTGAATCATATTATAATTCACATCAAACATGCATTCAAGTGACTACGTACAGTGCATAGCTTTGTGTGCAAATCTATGATATAAAACTATGATTAAAGTGATACATAACTTAAAACGTTACATCATGACTTCAGCAAATGTTTAACCACATCTTTCCTTGTTTACCATTCTATAACCATCTAAGTTATATATAAAAGAAAATAAAACATAACTATAAATAGGAAAACAACACATGACTTGATCTAAAAGTACCTAAGAAACAGAAATAGAAAAGTAAAAACTATGTGAACAGGTGGGGGAGAAGGATATAGAAAGCAAAAGAAAAAAAATCAGGAAAATGGGGGATCGAGCAAACGGTCCGCGCGAGCAGCCGTCGCGTGCGCGAATCCCAAATTTTTTTTATATCACGTGCGAGCGAGACAGCCTCGCGCCAGCGAATCGAGGCGCGAGGAGAACCTGAGAGCTCATAAACAAAAAGTAAATGAAAATTTCACTAAGGCACATTCTCGTGCGAGCGACGTCTCGCGCGAGCGAACCGCGCGTGCGAGAAGGATATTTTTTCTTGGTTCACTTATTTTATGTATATAAATTAAACATAACTTTACTCCAACCCCCAAACCTATCCAGAAAACTCAAAAACTGACCAAAACGACCCAAAAACATGCAAAAACAAGAGAAACAGACGAAATAAAGCTTGGGTTGCCTCCCAAGAAGCGCTAATTTTTACGTCTTCAGCTAGACCATTCTAGCTCAAGATTTATGGAGGCCGTAACTCAGATTTTGTACCCCTAAGGATATCAGAAAGAGCCCGGTGGTAAGTAGAAATCATATCACTTTGTATTAATTCATTTAACAGTTCATCCTGATTATGGTCAAATCGATTTGGGGTAAATTCAAATTTAGGATCTGAGTTATTAGGATTCATCCGCTCATTACTCAATATATTATTCTCCTCACTCAAATTTAGTACATTAATAGGTTTAATAGTTCGTCTTTCCTCACTCTCTGCCTCACATAAATAATCGTCGTCTTTGGGAGGTTGATCAATAGCGTTAAAGACGTTTAGTTTTAAATTCATGTTCCCAAACGACACTTTCATTACTCCCGTCCGACAGTTAACATGCACATTAGCGGTTGCTAAAAGCGGACAACCTGGAATGATAGGAGTGTGCTTCCTAGCATCTAATACGGGTTTAGTGTCAAGGACCATAAAATTGACAGGATAGTAACATTTATCAACCTTTACTAAGACGTCCTCGACGATTCCTCTAGGAATTTTAATAGTACGATCCGCTAATTGTATAGTAGCGGCCGTAGGTTTAAGTTCACTTAGTCCTAGTTGTTTGTAAATATGGTAGGGTAAAAGATTGACACTAGCTCCTAAGTCAAGGAGAGCCCGATGAATAATAGTGTCACCTATGATAAATGAAATCGTAGGCGTACCTGGATCTTTATAGTTCGGAGGTGAGTGTTAAAAAAAAGAACTTACTTTTTTCGTGAGAACGACCTTTTTCGGAGTATGACTACGCAATTTACGTTTTTGAGTGCATAGGTCTATAAGACATTTAGCGTAAGCGGGAATTTGTTTAATAGCATCGAGGAATGGAATATTGATTTTAACTTGTTTAAACACCTTGAGTATATCTTCCATTTTGACCCGTTCTTAGACAAATGTGACGGTCCCTCAACGTTTTATGGATATGGCATTCTCGGAATATAATTCATTGGGACCGGCTCATTTTCTTTTCTCTTCCTACTCACGTCCTCACCCTTTTTTTCGTATTAGAGTTGATGTTCATATCTATCACATTCTCATTCGGAATTTCTATTACCTCTTCCTCTCGTGTAGTCAACCTAGTTGAGACGGCGTTTACTTGCTCATTCGACCCCTTAACCTCGTATTGTCCCTTAGGGTTTTGAATTGTTTGACTAGGCAACGTCCCCTCGTTTCTATGACTCACTACAGTAGCTAGTTGCATTTGGGATTCAAGCTTCGCAATGGATTGTGTGTGTGAGTGCACTATTTGTGCTTGTGCCTGTACTTGTGTTTCGATTTTATTAAGGGATGCCAACACCTTTTCCTCAAAAACGTTACCCCTGGGAGGGTTCGGATTAGGAAGCGGTTGTTGGTATTGATTATGTTGAAACTGAGGTCGATATGCATTAGGAAAATTAGTCGCCTCATTAAGATTATTATTATTATTTTTTCACGAGAAGTTAGGATGGTTTCTCCATGGCGCGTCTGGATTATTAGTAGTCGAATTATAATTATTTCGTGGGTATTGTTAAATAGAATTAATGTGTTGCTCCACGAATTCTAGAAATTGACTTGCCGATGGACATGCAAAGATAGAATGTGACGGATCGGAACATACTGCACATACTTCATGAGCGGGTGGGGCTGTCGTTTGGTTCATTGTTAAAAGTCGGTCAAGATTTTTAGATAGTGCCTGAAATTCTATTGAGTGACTTGACTCAAACTTTACCTCACGTTTGGGTTGCAGATGATACCCCTCAGAACGTACCGACACAGCCTGATGCCTCGAGTTCTCGCTTAATGTTTCAAAAATTTTCCAGACCTCATCGGTGCTTTTGTGTAGGAAGGTATCCGCACATACGACATCGACGGTATTACGGACTGAGGGAATAAGTCCCTCGTAAAAGACCTGTACCAACTGCCACTTAGGAACCTGATGATGTGGACAGGAACATAATAATTCTTTAAATTTCTCCCATGTGTCATAAAGTGTTTCCCCATCTTGCATCACAAAATTAGTTATAGATTTTCTTATCTGATTAGTTCTTGTGATTGGAAAAAACTTTTGTAAAAATGCGGTGTGTAATGTTCCCATGTTCTAATTGTGTTTGGCTCCAAAGATTGGAGCCAGTATTTAGCTTTATCTTTTAAAGAGAATGGAAAGAGCCGCAATTTTAATTCATCATCATTTAAGTTTTGGATTTTCAAAGTAGAGCATATATCCTGAAAATCTCCTACGTGTTGATATGAATCTTCATTTAGATGGCCATGGAAAGACGGAAGTAGCGAGATGGTAGACGACTTTATCTCAAAGTGAGATGCCGTCGCCTCCAGTAATTCGATACCGGCTTGTGGCGTGTAAGTCGTAGGAATAAAATAATTTATAAGTGGAGGAGGTGGTGGTATGTTAGGCTTATTATTGTTATTTCTATTGTTTTGATTATTTCCAATGTCGGCCATTGGAATAGGTTCTACATTAATAAAGTGTGGTTTCTTTAGGTTTTAAGGGTACTACGTATTTCGAATTCAAACAACGACGATGGTTTCGAAGTTAATTCGTCGTCTATGTTTAACCTAGTTCTAGAAGTTATGTTTGAATAATTGTTAACTCTTAATGTACGTTCAAGTTCAAGATCGCAAGGTTTTAATTCCGGTTTACTTGAGCGTGTACCAAACATAAACTAAAAGAAAATAAACTAAAAACAAAACTAACTCAAATAATAAAAAAATAAAAAAAAACAAATAGCAGTCACGCAACTAAGATAACAAGCACTCAACTACTGTGATGCATGTAAATTATCCTGTAATGTAGTAACCACGTCAATTCCCAGCGCCCTGGGTGTCCTAGCTAATACAGTGCAATTAACCCTAAACTAATGCAAATAGTGCGTCACAGCGCCCTGACTTACAGTGGTTTCAAGTGAATTACTTGTTTTTTTTATTATATTTTTTTCCGTGTAAGCTCCTTTGATGCGATTAGCTATTCCACTAAGAAACGTTAGAATTTGATGACTTGGTAAACTACAAAATAAAAGAAAAGTTAGTAGCTTAAAACAAAAAGCGAAAAAAAAAAATAAGAAAAGGAAAAAAAACCTAATCTAATATTTACGAAATAACTAAACTAAGATTATAAAACTAAAGGTAGTAATGCAATCCCCGACAACGGCGCCAAAAATTGATGTTGTCAAAATCAAGATGTAAAAAGTGTACTTTACTTTTTTAAGGATTTGTAGTAGTGAAAGTAAAGATCGAACCCACAGAGATTGATTAACTACCGCGCTTTAATTTTAATAAATTTAGCTAATTTATGAAAAACAGATTTTGATTTGATTTTAATTAAACAAATAACAATAAAAGTGAATCTAAATTATGAAAGCAGTTAAATAGTTGTTTTCATAATAAGTTTAAGGAACCTAGGATTGCAAATCCACCACTAGCTTCATAATAAGGGTATTTACGAATTCCTTTAGCTTATTAAGTTGGATGATAATGGGGAATTGTAACTACAAGCCCAATTCCTCCGTCAAGAAAATAACTATGGTTCAAGCACCAACATAATCCATTCTCAGTTAGCACGAATTATCCCACACTAAACTAGGGTTGTGGTATAATTGGTCTAATCTAGGCATGGACTATTCGAATACTTGATAGCACAATTCAATTTAAGCACCATTACATGTAAATAATCTAAACAAGCACAACAAGCATAGATCATTGAGCACACTACAGTCAAAATAGATCTAAGACAAGAGTAAACTTTGAAAGTAACGATTTAATCAATAAAAGCACGATTTATTTATAAAAATCCTCGGAACATGTAACTGTCATCCATAAATAATAAAACTAGAATAAAAACATAAAATACACCCTATTACTTGGCTAGGGTTTCATTGAAACCCTCGGCCTTGAGTTTAGTTGTCCATAGAATTGATGAACGGCAAGAGGTTGATGGAGGAGGCCATGGGAATCCTTGGTCTTCTTCTTCTCCTCCTTGCTTTTCCCTCTTCAATGTCTTGAATTTCAGTGTACATGGCTATATGTATATGTGTATATTAATTGCCAACCCTTTAATTGAAGTAAAATAGGGTATATATAGATTTTAGGCAAGTTTTGGAAGCTTTCCTAACCCCGAATTGCACTAGAACTGCTATATTTTACAGTCTGAACACAATTAGGCAGTTTCGTTTGGACAGGAGTCTTCAGAATACTGAAATACGCGTATTTAGTTTTTACACATATCGCGCGCGCGGGCCGCGTGAGCACGTAATTGGGACCTCGCGCGAGCGGATCGCGCACGCGATTGGTTTTTTTCAGCTTCTTTCGTTATTCTTTTTCACCCTGTTTAACCTGGTATACTTGATTTCTTCCAAATCTTGACAGAAAATAGAAAATGAAGTAAAAATAAACAAAAACAGGATAAAAAGGTACTAACAAATGCGAATTAAGGCATATAATTAGGATTTGTTCTCTCCCGATCACAATTAATACTATAATAGTATATTACATCTCATAAGAATCTTGAAATAGAAGATCAAAAGATAAGATATCATTTATAAGATCTAATCCAAATATCACACAATGTAAAAGTGAAAGATCACACAAACAAACTAGGGAAAAATTGTCTAATCACTTATCAAGTAATCAAGTTTTTCTAGTCTAGAAGAGGGATATGAATTGTTCTTGAAACAAATTATCAAAGAAAATGAAATATGCTTAGCAAGCTAGTATGATGCATGTTAATCTTTGAGAAAAGAAGATCTTTCAATCCCCGAGACGGATGAGAAAGGAAGATTAGATCGAGGGGGAGCATGAACGTGTGATCAAGTTCATTCCTTATAATCTCCTTAGATTAGGAGTCACAAAAACTCCAAATCTTTCATGGATGCAATGTATGATCCTAGAATATTGTGCAAAGGTTGTAGTGTGTTTGTGTACATGGATTTCTAAAATGACTCAGAAGTCTAGAGTATGCATGAATGTATGAAGAAAAGTATTATAGGATGTATACAAATGTAGTATGAACTACTTCCTAAGATATGAGCTAATTTGGAGTGCATGCAAGCATCAAATCAAAGAATGAAAGTAAAAGCATGCTTGCTATGAATAGTGGATAGAACAGTGAGTTGATTTGTAAAAATGGAAAAGTGTGTTTAAAAATATTTTTAATTCATGATTTTTTGTGGAGATCATCCTTACTGTGTCTAGAACACATTAAAAAGTCAAACTACAATAACTATTACAGATTGAGAGAAATCATATAAATAATAGAGGTTGCTCAGAAACAGAATCCGTACTATTGACTGAAATGTTGAAAAATCTTAGAAAATGAAAACAAAACATCTAGAGGCTCATATTATACAGAAAGTTCCCTAAGACACTGAAGTTTAAGGAAAAAATGAGTTGGGACCACTCCTTTTGGAAAAGGTTTCTGAAAAACAAGTTGAAATTCAACCTAGCTACTGTGACAGTAAAAACAGAATGTCTGGAAAGAATGTTTGGACCAAAATGGAGCCCTTCCAAGTAGTTTTAGATCAAACCAAAAATCATGGGTATTCTCTAATGAGTTAGGAAGACTTTCCAAGTTGTCTTGCAATCACTCATTGAACTCAGAATATTATTTTGAAGTTGAATAACTCACTGTCTTGAAGATTTTTTTGAGAAAAAAAACAAGGTTTATTTATTGGAATCCAAATATTGGGTTTTAGAGGGGTTTTGAAATAGGGATTTTTGAAAGCATATTTTCATCATCAAATAGAGATTATAACCTTTTGGAATATCAACATCAAACTCAAGTTAAGAACTTCCAAGATTGTTGGAGAGATTTATTTTCATTTGAGCATAACTTCAAGAATACTTTGGAAGTATTGAAGTTATAATCATCATCTATCAAACATGTTTTTGAGGTCAAGAGCTACTATCCATAAGAATTCACTCACCTCAAACTTCATGCCATCATCTAGATGATAATGAACTAGTAAGCAAATAAAGAAAAGTCAAAAAGAAATGAGATGAAGAAGAGATGAGCAAGCAAGTAAAACAATCAATAGATGATATTCAATGAGATTTTGGACTTGTAGCTTGGTGTTTCACTCATACATGGTGACTTAGGACATGGAAGTAGCTTCATATCCCATAAATACTCACTAAAATGGTGGTTGAGTGTATTGAATGTGAAGTAAAGAGGAGTAATGAAGTAAAAACAAAGTTGAGAACTCACTTTCTTGTTGAAAATCAAAAGGAGGAAGCTCACTTTCACTATTCTAACCTTATCTCTACAACTTTCTCTCTATAATTTTCTCTCAACTTATATTTGCCCCCCCCCCCCCCCCCCCCCCCCAAATGAGAAGTCAATGGGGGTTTATATAGGCCAATTTGGGGGGAGTTTGGGATTTAAAGAGTGCTCCCATTGGTCCCAAACATCTGCGAACAACAAACTACGTCGTTTTGGTTTTTAATTAATCAAATTGGACCAAAATAAATTACAAAAATGGACTGTTCTGGGATAGAGTGTCGCGGAGGCACTGGGCTTGTGCCACGGCGGCACTGGCCCTCCGACGTCCAGATAATGTTGTTTAGGCCCCCAGAGGTTCTGGACTATTCTGGGAGAGAGTGTCGCGGAGGCACTGGGCCTTTGCCACGGCGGCACTGCTCCTCCGATGCCAGATAATGTTGTTTAGGCCCCCAGAGGTTCTGGTATTCGCGAAAAGGCCTTATTTCGTCCAAAATTCACAGAAAATGCGTACAAACTCCAAATCGAGGTTGTGATATACCATTGGAAAGGTAATGGAGTCTAATTTTCATAAACAATAGTTTGAAGTCAGGTCACTTTGAAAAGTTTTGCGGTAAAAGACGATTTGATCGTCTTTTTCACCTTCGAAAATTCATAATAAATTTGTTTTAAATCCAGGAATTATGTGCGATATACCTTTGGAAATATATTGAACCCTAGTATCCACGAAAAATGTTTGAAAATTCTTAGAGTGCTCCAGTTTTAAAGTTAACTTTTAGGTCAAATCGGTCAAACTTGGGATCTCTAAGTTCTAGGAACCTCGAGAGCTCCCAAGAGCTGACGTTCTCGTCCGATTTTCTTCAAAATCTCATTTTAGTACTTTTCACATGATCTAGAATGATCTCGAAACTTTCTAGAGAGTTCGGATAATTTCGATCAAATCTTGGTCAAACTTGGTAAAACCTAGGTCAAACCAGTCAACGGAGACTTTCCGGGAACTTCCAGGACTTCCAAGGGTTTCTGGGAGCTAACGATTTTACCTAATTTTGCTTCAAAACTCATTTTATCACTTTTATTATGACGTAGCATATTTCCAGAACTTTTGGTCCAAATTGGGAGTTTTGGGCTTTTAGGGACATTTTGGTCATTTGTACCACTTTCTGAGCATTTTGAGAGATAGAATCAACTTCCAAGAGTCCTTTTGAGTCCTTTCAATCATCGTGAACCACCAAGCTATGGGTCTCCTATATCTGATAGCTGACAAAATGGGGTGTCTATAATGGTGGAGCCCCCATCAATGAGAATCATGTTCATAGGAACTCCTTCAATGTGCCCTTTCACATTCAACGGCTTCAACTGTTTGGACATTTGATATATAGGTCTTTCAAAAACCAATTAACGGGCCCTCCTGGATTTCTTCCTTCCTCGGTTTGTTGCCCTTTCGGCCTTAAGATGGTTATCTTGGGCCGATCGGACTATTGCTCGGTTGCATCCACGTTCTTACTCATGGCTTCCACCACCTCTGGCTTGACAGTTTCTCCTCCACTCCAGATTGCGTCTTCTATAGTGACCGACTCTTTGGTTAGGCATTCTATCACATCTCTTTCCATGGCTGTTGATTGATCTAGTTTTGCCATGAAGGACATGGGCAATGTAAACACCATGTTGGACGACAGACTCACAGGGATGGTCCCGAATTGGACTGGCTTTGTGCCCAAATCTGAAAAATCATCATCGGACTCAATGTCCATTGCGTCGGGTTCGGGCTTACACTCCTCCTTTAGATTTCCTCGTCTAAAGGTTTCCTTTAGACGCTCCATGGTGTGTATCACTCCTTTACCCATTTTCTTGTCAAAAACGGGCTCCCCTTATGCTGGATGTCCTTGGGAATCGGGCAATACGGGTGTACTGGGTTTGGGGGAACTATAAGTCCGTTCTCCCAGTATTCTCATTCTCGATCAGCCTAATTTATGCATTGACATCTTCTTTTCTGAGATTTACTGTATTTGGGTGCTGCCGGGAATTTTGGGTGTTCAGCCATGTATTACCTTCCTTCATCTACTATAGGTTGTAGTACTGTCCTTGGACGTATGTTCAAGGTTGGGCCTTTTCCCTTGACATCTGGTTTGAAGTATGCCCGATGACGTCTTATCTCTAACTAGCTTGAGTCTCTGTGACCGGTCTGAGAAGCTAGTAATGGCTTAGGTTTCCATTTGGGCTTACCCTGACTCAGCTTAAGTAGTGATAGCCTCTCATGCACGAACCTTCTCGAGCTATGCTCTCTATGCTCGTTCATCCTGGGCGTCTTGCTTGGCTTGAGGCCTCCTTCCTGACATTGGCCTTGCATCTTGGGCAGAGGCCTTGTTCTATCAGATCAAGTTTGTGTCGCAAGTCAGCTATCAAGCTGTCAGTAGTTTATCGAGCCGTTTTGACTTCGGCCTTACGTTCTGCTTCCTTTTACTCCTGATAAGTTTTCTCGAGCTCATGAATGGTTACCTTCGGCCCCTTGGTGGCCAAAATGGCAATTTATTTTCCTTCTTTTTGTCGTGGCCTTTCCTCCTTCTCGGCCATATCCACCTTTGGTCTTAGCCTGGTCAGTTTAGTCAAATCGGGCGTCACCATGTTGGCACCGGTGATTTGATGTAATGGATTAGCATCAACTCCCATGGCTTTGTCCGAGAATTTGAACACTCCTTCTACATTCTCCTGTATAACATTGTAAAAAACAACGCAGTTATTAGTAGAGTATTTCCAGGAATATTGCCATTTACAATACTCTTTACTCTTAATGTCATCGGCCTTGGGGATTTGATGACCGTCACTAAGCTTGATCACTTTCTCGTTCAGTAAGGCATCGAAGATCTGATAAGCCATAGTTATATCAAATGTATAATTTTTTCCTGCCTCAAATGCCATCTTTTTTACAGCGGCGTTATTGTTGATGGGCTTGTTTAAGGCATTACATACAATCGGCCGTTTACAGACTAGCTCGGCCATATCGATCTCCGCCTCGAAGTCATTGTCCGCTAAGTGGATCACGTAAGTAGGATCTTTTTAGTACGTTCCCTTGGACAATTTCTTTTTCTCATATTCATCCAAGATGATACGCTTGTAGCGAGCGGCCCTCGCGGCCAGCTCAAATAGATCGCAGAAATCGACCCCTTCCAATCTCTTGCGGAGCTCGAAGGACATTCCCCCCATAGCCATCTTAACGTACTCCTCTTTGGGCAAGACCGTCTTGCACCTATATTTTGCCCTTTAGAAACGGGTTATGTTGGTCTCAACGGTCTCTCCTACTAACTGTAGCATCCTGGACAAATCTTCTAGTGATGTTTCGGGCTCAGTCCTATAGAACTGGCCATGAAATAATTCTTCCATCCCCTGCCAATCTCGTACGGAGTTGGCTGGAAGGTTAACGTACCATAAGAAAGCTAACCTCATGAGGGAGTTTGGGAACAGCATTAATTTTAATGGGTTATTACTGGCCACATGGCCGAATTGTACTATGAAATGGCCAATATGCTCTATTGAGGACTGTTCACTTTTCCCAAAAAATAGAGTAAAATTTGGAACCTTGTACCCTTGGGGAAAGTTGACTTGGTCAATTTCAGGTGGGTATGGCCGTCTGTGCGTCGGCCGTTCCATTCTTCTCATGAACATGCCATACTATTCGTGTATGGCTACCACTAGCTCTTCCCTATTGATGGATTGTGGAGTGACGGGTTGAGCTACCACCACAGGCGGTGCTATTGGAGGTGGTACTTGGTGTTGATTGATATTAGCCTGATGAGTCCAAAAAACACCATTAGTTCTTACCCCCCAGCAGCGTGGATAGGGGAGACCATGTGGCTGAATGGTTGAACAAAAGCTGGTATCACCGTTCCATTGGGATCGGTGACCTCTTTGCTGCCTGATTCTCCTCCTTGTGGATCAGGCTGCATATTTAGCCCGTTCTGCCCTCATAGATTCAGGATGACGTAAACAGGATCTTTCTTTTTATCGGCTCATCCAAAAGAGTCGATGTGTTCTTTAGGAATTTTTGAAGTCAGCTTCTCCGCTAGTGCGGTGATGATTTTTGATAGGCCTGAGATCTCTGAGGTCAGGTCGTCTAACTTATCGTGTGTGGTCCTGGTAGACGAGACAAGGTCAATCTGACCCCGATGTATTTCGGCCATCTGGCCGATTAACTCCTTGAAGTTATCCATTAAACCTATCAAGGCGTTATAGTCTTGCCTCATAGGTTCAACGTTCATTCTCAGGACCTCTGAAATTGTCTCTAGAGTCACACCGCTATCGTGTGGAGAGCGACCGGTACTTTCTTCGGTAGTTGGGTCAACGATAGAATCATCCTGTCCACTCTTCCCATTTTTCTTCAAAGGTATATCTTACCACTATGGGTCCCACCGGGTGTGCCAAAATGTTTTCTAGTAGTTTGTGCAGGCGTGCCAAAGCCAAACGGGATCGGTATGTGTGCAAACTAATTTCCTATACGCTTGAGTGAGTGATACTCAAGGCTTTAAGACCTGACTTCTAAACAGAGTGACTGTGTGTGATGAGTAGGAAAGTATCCTCATCAAAAATCCTTTGGCAGTACTGAAGCGCACAAGCCAAATAGTGCAAGAATTTACCAGGTAAACAATCAAAAATGATTAATAAAATACATATATTTTATTAAATGTTTAGAAAATAAAACATACAACCAAAGAACGACTAGAACATGCCCTAATTGTCCAAGGAATGAAAAATAATGACAAAATAACAAAAGGGAAGTGACCTATTTGCTACGGATGCTGGGGATGCTAAGAAACAAAGGCTTGAATGCTTTGAACGTTATGAATGCTATGAAAGAATGCTATGAATGTTGTTTGTCGAAGTGACGCCAAGTCCTTTATACGGTTGGCCTGCCTCTATATTTGTAACGGCCTACAGCAGTCCGGATAAGGCAAGGACTCCTTAGCTTGCGCTCCAAACAGATGACTGAATGTAGAATCCTTCATAATCCCAAATTCTTACCTTATCAAGAGTCTTAATTGATTCCATCCCAATATTTTAGGGACTAACCTTCCAAATCTAGTTGAATGTGATCTGATTTCATTCCTAGACGAACTCTGATTCCTCAAAATTAGGATGACATCATCATAATAGCTACCGCCTCTCCCATACGTTCATCGAACTCCCATGATACTGGTTTCAGCTTTATTGGACATGTGCAACCTCCACTTGTCATGCTTTCTGACTTCCATGCCTGATGACAGTCTTTATATAAGTATGGTGCCCGATGGGCATTACCCATGCTTAGCCTCCTAATTGGGCTTCCACACTTGCTGTTATTCACTTATTTCAATGATAGTACCCGATTGGTCAGCACATGACCTATTTCACCTATTGGACTCCAACAACCTTGTCTTTCAGAAACCATGTGACGTTCTCTCCCTGAGGCCGATGGGCCTTTGCAACTTCTGGGCCGGCCACTCCTGGACATGTTCTGGGCCAATAATCCCCAACAGGCTTAAAAACCTTTGGCATTTTTTGCGTGTATACAAATGTGCCTATCTTCATATTTGTGAATTTGAAGATGTTTGTAGTACGTTATTTGATCAAAGTTGTCATATTGAAATAATCTGCCTTAAGCTTTTTCCTTTTTTTTAAGAGATAAAGCTAAAACTTGGCTTTTGTCTCTCCGTCCTGGATCTATAAATTCATAGCATGATATGAATAAAGGCTTTCTAAAAAAAATTATCCTAAAAATTTAACTAATAGCATGATGCGTCAAATTAAACTTTTTACTCAAAAAGAAAAGGAACCATTCCCTGAAGTTTGGGAACATTTTAAAGATCTCTTACTAGCTTGTCCACATCATGGATTTGAAAAATGGCGTCTAATTAATTTCTTGTATGAAGGATTAGAACCAAAATCAAATAAATTAGTTGAAACTATGTGTTAAGGAGAATGTTTTAGTAAAACTGCCGATGAAGCTGAATCATACTTTGATTGGCTTGGAGAAAATGTTTCATAGTGGGAAACAGAAGAAATTGGTAGGATGGAAAAAGCTAAAAGTTTATATTAATTACAATCAGAAGATGAATTAATACTGAAATATGAAGAATTAGCACGTAAAGTGGAAGCTATAACAGTAGAACAAAAAATCCACCTAAGAAGTAAAGAGACCTTTGTGATAACTTTCATACGTTAGGACATCCTACGAATGAATGTCCAAACAGTTCAAATTGTTAAGAAATTGCTCCAGCAGAGATAAATGCTGTGAATAATTATAGGGGTTCCCAAAACCTCTATGGTAATTTATACCAGTCTAACTGTAGGAATCCTCCAAATCATATGTATACCAAAGAGGGAATTTTACAATTTCAACCTCAATAGTATCCTCCTCAAAATAATTAGTCATATTTACCTCCTCCACCTCAATTTCAATAAACACAAAATACATATCCTAATACACAGGAAAATTCTAATGTTTATGTGCCTCCGCACAAGAAAGTACAACAGGAACCTTTACAATCTATGATGAAACATTAACACAAATCATGGGAAAACTACAAACGTCTATGGATAGGATTAATAATCGACATGATTCTAAAGGAAAAGGAATTTTTCTTGCCCAACCACAACCTAATCCAAGGGGACAACCACAAGGTGATCCCTCAACTTCTGGTAATAGTCAACGTGAACAAGTAAAAACTGTAATTATATTAAGAAGTGGTAAGGCTGCCGGACAAGGATTTCCACCTTCTTTAGAAGAAATTGAGCCTACAAATAAGAATGATAATATGATAGAAATTGAGGAAGAAATAGATGAAGATAAAATTGCTATTGAAGTTGAAATTGAAACCTTTGAAAAACAACAAATTTTTCAAGAAAATGAAACATTTGATTTACCTGTGGAAAAAGAAACAGAGGAAACTCCTGAATCTTCTTCTCAAATTTCTTATCCACAACGTTTAAGAAAACACCAAAATACTAAGAAACAAGAATATTTAGAATTATTTAAACAAGTGCATATTAATATTCCTCTCTTAGATGCGATTAATCAAGTACCTGCTTAAGCAAAATTTGTAGAAGATGTATGTACTATTAAACGTAAGCAAAATGTAAGAAAGGATGCGTATCCACTGACTTCACTGAAGAAGTTAATTCCATCGTACAATATAATTTACCAACAAAATTTAAAGACCCAGGTACACCAACAATATCATGTATTATTGGAAATCACAAAATCAATCACGCACTCCTTGTCTTAGGAGCTAGTGTGAACTTGCTTCCTTATTCTGTTTTATCAACAACTTGGATTAGGTAATCTAAAGCCTACTTGCATGGTATTATAACTTGCTGATAGATCTACAAAATATCCGCGAGAAATTATAGAAGATGTTCTTGTCAAAGTTGACAGATTTATTTTTCCAGTAGATTTTGTCTTCCTTGATACAGAACCATTATTAGATACTAATGTGCAAATACCAGTCATTTGTGGAAGTCCCTTCTTGGCTACCATTGATGCCACTATTCGAATCTGTAGTGGTATGATGACTGTAGTATTTGGAAATATAACTTTGAATACTAAAGTTTTTACTAATCCACAACATCAAGAAGAAGATGAGAATATTGAAGAAGTTCATGCTATTGAATCTCTATCAAAAGAATATTTTAACTTGACTTGTTATAATGATCCAGTAGAATCAATTATTAATAACTCTATTCAAAAGCTAGACAGTAATAATCTGCAAAAACATCTTATGAGTTAAGTATGTTTTAATGAAGATTCAACAGAAGAAATAATTCAAAAAGCAATATGGACCACACATTTTGAACCTTTACCACCAAAAACTACATTAACACTTCCATCTAATTTACAAACTCCACATTTGGAATTAAAAGAACTCCCTAGAGAACTTAAATATGTTTTCCTTGGTAGTAATGATACTTATCCCATAATCATATCATCTATTTTAGACTCCATTCAAGAAAATAAACTCATTAGTATGCTTTAGAAGCATAAAAGTGTCATTGGTTGGAGTATAGCAGATTTAAAAGGATTAAGCCCTTCAATAGGCACTCACAATACATATCTTGAAGATAATGCTAAAACCTCAAGAGAAATGCAAAGAAAGCTTAATCCTATTATACAGGAAGTAGTTAAAAAGAAAGTTCTTAAACTACTTGATAAGGGCATTATACATTCAATATCCGATAATAAATGGAAAAGTCCAACACAAGTTGTGCCAAAGAAAGCATGAATTGCAATTGTTCTTAATTCAAAGGGAGAATTAATTCCCACTCGTGTCACTACTGGATGGCATGTATGCATAGACTACAGAAAACTTAATGCTGTAACCCATAAGGATCACTTTCCTTTACCTTTTATGGATCAAATGTTAGAAAGAATATCGGGCCATAAGTATTACTGTTTTCTAGATGGTTATAGTGGTTACAATCAAATAGAGATCGCACCAGAACAGGAAAAAACAACTTTCACATGTCCATTTGCAACTTTCGCCTATCGCCGAATGCTCTTTGGTCTTTGCAACGCACCGACGACCTTTCAAAGGTGTATGCTAAGTATTTTCAGTGATATGGTAGAAAAGAATTTAGAAGTTTTTATAGATGATTTTTCAATTTTTGGCAAATCATATGATGATTGCCTTAGCAATCTTTAGAAAATTCTCCACAGAGGTGAAGAAAAAATTTTAGTTTTACATTGGAAAAGATGTCATTTTATGGTCACTAAAGAAATTGTCTTAGGACATATTATTTCTGAAAATGGGATACAGGTAGACAATGCAAAAATAGATCTTATAGCTAATTTACTTATTCCCAAGACTGTAAAAGACATCCGTTCATTCTTAGGACATATAAGTTTTTATCGCTGATTCATAAAATTTTTTAGTACAATCCTTTATGTCTATTATTGACCAAAGACACACCTTTTGAATGGACTAAAGAACGTCGAAACTCCTTTGAGTAATTAAAAGAGCATATCACTACTACACTGATTATGCAATCTCTTGATTGGAGCTTACCATTTGAATTAATGTGTGACGTAAGCGACTTTGCCATTGGAGCTGTCCTAGGACAGAGAAAGGATAAAAAGGCATCAGTTATATACTATTCCAGTAGAATTCTGGATAGTGCTCAAATGAACTACTCAACTACTGAAAAAGAATTGCTAGTCATGGTATTCGCCCTTAATAAATT
This sequence comes from Hydrangea macrophylla, assembly GCA_033977485.1. NCBI lineage: Eukaryota > Viridiplantae > Streptophyta > Magnoliopsida > Cornales > Hydrangeaceae > Hydrangea > Hydrangea macrophylla. The sequence goes on along the minus strand of CM066995.1, from coordinate 9,236,865 downwards.
TAGGCAACACTTGATTAGTTCCCCTATTTTTTGTTTTACGGACCATTCGGCTTTGAAATACCTTTTTTCAAAGAAAGAAACTAAGCCTATGCTTATTAGGTAGATACTCCTATTATAGGAATTTAATTTAATAATTAAAGACAAAAAAGGAGTAGAAAATGTGGTAGCTGATCACTAATCCCGCCTCACCTTTGTGGACAATACCAGTGAACCCTTACCTATTCAAGACTCTTTTCCTGATGAACAGTTATTTTCTGTGACTTTCCTGCCATGGTATGTTGATCTTGTTAATTATTTAGTAACTGAAAAAATACTAAGCAATTGGTCATCATCAGATAAAAAGAGATTCTTAGCTATTGTTAGGCATTTCTACTTTGATGACCCATATCTGTTTAATTGTTGTGCTGATCAAGTAATTAGGAAATGTGTTTAGGAAATGTGTTCCTAATTAAAAAATTGAAATGTACTTTTCATGTGTCATTCGTCCTTTTGTGGAGCACATTTTTCATCCCGAGTAACTGTCATGAAAATTTTACAAAGCGGTTTATATTGGCTCACTGTATTTAAAGATTCATATTTATACTGTAAGGCTTATAACCGCTGCCAAATGTTGGACAGTATTACGAAAAGAAATCAAATGCTAATGACCCCTATAATTACAATTGAAATCTTTGATTATTGGGGCATTGATTTTATGGGACCTTGTCCTCCATTTTGCCAATATGAATATATTTCATTAGCAATCGAATATGTTTCAAAATATGTAGAAGCTATTCCTACAACAAAGAATGATCACCGTACAAATATTGTATTTTTAAAAATTAATATACTTTTTCGATTTCGAACTCCAAAAGCAATAATAAGTGATCAAGGAACTCATTTCTGTAACAAGCCATTTGAAAAATTAATGAAAAGATATGGAGTGACCCATAAAGTGTGAACTGCATACCATCCACAAACAAATGGACAAGCTGAATTAGCTAATAGGCAAATTAAGCATATTTTCGAAAAAATTGTGTATTCCAATCGTAAAGACTGGTCTTCAAAACTTACAGATGTTTTATGGGCATATAGAACTGCTTACAAGACCCATTTGGAGATGTCTCCATATAGGCTTGCCTGTGGAAAAGCTTGTCACCTACCAGTAGAATTAGAACATAAGGCATATTGGGCTACTAGGACTTTAAATTGTAATATTGAAGAGGGAGAAATTTTAAGAAAATTACAATTAAGTGAGCTTGAAGAAATTCGTAAAGATGCATATGATAACGTCCGAATTCATCAAGGAAGAACTCAAATGTATCATAATAAGAATTTTTTGTGCAAAAAATTTACCCCCGAGCAAAAAGTTCTATTATATGACTCAAGACTACATCTTTTTAGAGGAAAGATGAAATCTTGATGGACTGGTCTATATATAGTCAAAAATGTTTATCCTTATGGAACTGTCGAGATTGAGGACCCTAAAGATGAAAATACATTTAAAGTTAATGGGCATAGATTAAAGCCATTTTTAGAAGGATTTGAACCTGAGTTGGAGTCCATTCCTTTGGAGGACCCCAACTATAATGCTCCTTAATATCTTAAATTATAATTAGTATAGGACATAGTGTATCAGAGTATTTATGTTTTCATAGTCCTATACTCCCATTTTGATCACTTTTTATGTATATGAGTTAATTTTGTCATTATTATTCTATCTTTTCTTTGTTTATTTCTTTTTATTACAGGTGTTATCCTTGGCTTCTTTTTCTCATGTCACTCATTGAGGACAATGTCATACTCAGTTTGGGGGGGTGGGTGGTTTCACTATTAACACATGCTTGTTTGTTTTATCTTTATTTTAAATTATTTAGCTAAAAAAACTAAAATTAAAAACTATCATAAGTTTTTTATGAAGAGATTCACTGAAAAAGAGAAAATGACTATAGTAGGACTTTAAACCCTAAAAACTTTCCTCATCTCTCTTTTTTCTTTCTTTTTCTTCTTCCTCTCTCTTCTCTTTTCTCTCTTCATCGCGGCACTCTCTATCGTCTCCCACTCTCTGAAACACTCTCTCCCCCGATCGCTCATTCTCTCATTTATTTTCCATTTTCTTTGATTTCTTCGATGCAAAATCAAGATCCACTCTATCGATCACTAAGGTAAGATTTATAATCTAGAGAAAACTTGATTTTGATATCTTTTTTTATTATTCTGGTTCGGCTTAGTTTTTATTTTTATTTTTATTTCTCCCTTTACCATTATACAACAAAAAAATGAAATCTATAAGTTGTAGGTACCCACTCTCTAGAGAAGCTTGGAAATACCACTCGATCCACGACCCTATCAAGTTCTCAGATCTTTGTGTGGTAGGTGATATTTTTCCATTTCAGATTTAAACTACAAAAATGGACGACGTGCTAATTACCAGTCTTATGTATTTTGAACTTTACCTTATTATTTTCCTAATTCTTGCTATTATAGTAATGTGTTGCCCAAGTTATTAAAAAAAAAAAAAAAAAAGAAGAAGAAAGTAGTTCTTAGATTTTTTTTTTTTTAAAAAAAAAAGAAAAAATTCAGTTTTTTTTTTGTTTCTGAAAAAAAAATTTCTATATTCTTAATATAAATATTTTTAGTTTTTAAACAAAATTCCCACCCACCCACCCACCCCCTCTAAGCTCCCTTTAATTAGATCTTAGTTGATAGTTGGAAGGAGTGGATGGTTGAGTCTAGCCTCTTTTGTTGACTGAGAGTATAAAAAATGGTTCCGATAGTCGATGATCAGATGTTCATGGGTCGCTCACTTGTTTCTAGGTAGAAGAAACCCTTTGTTGGCACTAGCCTTTATGCCATCAAAATGAAAGCTAATAGGTTAGGATGGGGTTTGAATTGTTATAGAGAAAATTATCCTGGTTTAATTGCTCATAATGATACATCTTTTAAAGTTTACTACTGTTACAAAAGATAATTCAAATCAAAATAAAAGAAAATTTTGGTTGAGAAAGAGGACTGGATTATTTGATACCCAAATGAACTTTGGTTTCCTATCCCTCATTTTATTTTTAAATTTTTATTTTTCAGTATATGCAATACTTTTTAGTCAGGTCAGACTTTGAAATGATTTTACGTGTGCATCTGGCTTTCATTAGCTGGTGCGATAGGAGTAATTTGCACGAACCCAACATCACCAGATATGTCTAGTGCGGTGACTGACCCTAGAGGTAACGAAAAACTAGGTAATGTCAGAGTTATCTCCTAGCCTCTTACTGGTGTTTTAGCTTGCTAGTGGTTCTAGACCCATCTCTTTTACTAGAGGTGGATGGCAATTGTGACAACTTGGATGCTCCGAATTGCGTAGTTTCTTTTGTATAGGTGCAGAGGATACTAGTCGCACCATATATGTATCGAACCTAATGGATGCGCTTAGGATTTTTCAGAAGTTTTTCTTTTACTTTTATATAAGATAAATTTGACACGTTAATGCTATTTTGGGTATGTTAATAGCATACAACACATTGTCACATGTTCAACTATTTTCAAATGCTAAAAACTCTTTAAAACTTTAAACATTTTGAAACAGTGTGAAAATACTTACTGAATCCAAATAGATGAGTAAACATAAACTATGCAGTTTAAAAACAAGTAGTGGAATTTAATTAACCCATGTGAACTTTTGTGCCAATCTTCCTTTATGAGGGTTATTGTTATTTTCAGTCTCATTTTTTTTAATCGTATCACTTGTTGAAAGTCTCATTATTATTTTATTTTATTTTACTGATAATTAGAAAAGAACATTCAGGATTTACCATTAGAACTTCTAAATTGCTTAAATGAACAAAGTCAATCTATTTTGAAAACGATTTAGGCTATCTTTTCTTTCAAGCGCACCCCTCTTCACCTAATATTGCCTTATTCTCAGTTCTCTCCAAATCATGTCTTGCTCCACTTGGGAGTACAAACCTTACTTCTACATCCAGGTATGTGATTGGAGTGTAATGATATTGCAAAAAGTGGTAAGGAAATAAAGGAGTTGATTTCAAAAATAAAAAAATAAAAAAAAAACTATACAAATGATAAAAATGAGAAAAAGAAGAGGTTGGAATGAATTGCGCAAACACTTCAATCACATGCTTAGAATAAATTCAGCCCAAATCTCCTAATCATCTTAATTTCTACCCAATACCAGTCAAAGTCCTAATGATTTAAAAGATTTATTTTTAAATTTAAGTGATAATGATGTTCTCCACAGTAGATCGCTCTTCTAGTGCAAAGTATCCTTTCATAAGACTTATTGTACTCCAAATGCCTATGTATTGAGTCATCAAAAATTGGACTCAACTTCCCTCTCTTTGCTTCCCTATCATATGAGATGTTCTCTACACCGATTTCTAAGAATTTCTCATGAAAAGAGTGAAATCCCAGTGAGATTTGAGTTAAAACCACAAGTTTTATGACTGCTGTTAGTTATGTAAAATTTGAAGTTAAGATCAGCTGTTTGACTTTTCAAGCACACTGTAAGTTTAAAGAGTATAAAAAATGCTGCCATTGACAAACTGTGAGTGTGTGTGTTGCATTACTATTACAACTTGAAAATTTCATTTTACTGCCGAATTTAATCTTATCTGTTATAAAAGGAGAAAATCTACCTTCATTTTTACATTTTAAAATTTAAAATTGAATTTTGTGGGTATATTCAGTACAACCCTCATGAGATAACACTCATCCACTGGGGGTAACCTAGTGATTTAACGGCTTGTGCATATGCTAAATGCAATCGTGATTCCTGCGACAATAAGTTAGGTTTTATTTTACGTAGTCTACTCCTGCTTTTTAATAAAACTTTTAGAACAATTTTTCTTTCACTTCATTGATAGGGACTAGCAATAAGCTAGTTAAGGGGTGTGACAAACAATGAATATTGCATATTCATGTGTCAATATACTAGATATAATGCTCATTTAAATTCCTAAATCCCTAAATTTACATGCATTTTGAAAATAATATGGTTTAATGATGATGTTACTCAAATGTGTGTAATTATGTGCTTTTACATATTTATATGTTTAGGTGAAAATGAAGTGAAATTGTCACGATCCATCCCGCTACGCGCGGAAGTCGGACACGTGGCACGCTATCAAGGCTCATCCAATCACTTTAAAGTAAAATAGCAATAGAAAAATAAGTAAACTTCATTAAAATCAGAGACATAAAAAGTTTTGCCCAATTGAAACACTTCCAAAAGAATCCTTTTTGAATAACAGTGGTCCAGTCGACTAGAGTAGGACCCGGTTGACTGGGGATTTAAAGCAGAAAGGAAGAAAAGTTTCACAGCCCGCTCCAGTCGACTGCGTCGGGGACTCGGTCGACTGGCCGGGGCCTCAATTCTTCAGTCGACTGGAGATATTACAGAACCAAAATCCACAATTTCCTCAAAGGTCTAGTCGACTGTGTCGAGACCCAGTTGACTGTTTTTCTGATTTTAAAAAGTAGTGTCTAAATTTAAACACTGGTCCAATCAACTGTGTCAAGGTCCCGTCGACTGATCCCGGGTAGTTTGCTGAGTATTCTGCAGAATCCAACTCAAGGGTCTCCAAACCAAAACCAATACAAATTAACTATATTCCCACCATTCAAAACACAATTACAAGAGTTCTACCGCAGTTACAATACTGCAACATCCTTCCCAAGATTCATTTACAATATATTATGAAATTAAAGTTCTTATTACATTATTGGAAGGAAACAAAAACATAAACAAGCGTATTCCTCGTCATCATCTCGGCCTCACTCTTCACATTTCTTCTTTCCCTTTTTCTTTTCACCTGCAATGGAGGAAGCCTCCACTGCTCAACTATATGCTGAGTGTACATTTCTAAATGAATGCATATGGGCAATTCATGTTTTAAACATCTAAAATACGTAATTTAGTTTCTGGGGACAGAGATACATATTCATCCGGTATATCGGCAAGTCTTAAATCTTAAACCGCGATGCCAATGGCTAGCCAAAGATCACTCAATCATTGCATTCATTTGCTTTGGTTGGCCACTTCCCACACCAATCAAGTAGTCGTCACTACTATAAACTCTCAAACTTCAAGAGGCGTGCACCGGCATGAAATTATACCAAACTCCCATTTGACCCACACAAACATTTAGCATGCTCACATAGTCATACAAACATGATTTTCATACGTACTCGCTAAATTTAACAGGCCTAAGTTAACACATAAATTTTGTCCGGATCACAATTTCATACACAGTATTCAAAACATCCAAAATTGTCTATATTACAAAGGTTCAAAATTTATACCTTAAGCTATAGCTCTATATCTTCAGGAGAAGTACTAGGAGACCAAATAATCGTCGGATCTCTGATCCCAAGTGATTCCTACCAGTTTACAGATGTTTTTCCCAAATTTCTAAAATTGGTTTTTCAGAAAAACTTTGCCAAATGAGGCCTAAGAGGTATCAAAATGAAGCTCTTAACTCGAGGAGTCCAAATATGAAATCTGACTGAAAACTGACGATTAAAAGTTGGTCGTTTGGTGTCGTGGAGTTCCAAGCCAAAATCTCTCTTTCTCTCTCTCCCCCAAAATATTTTGAGTTTGGATAAATATGAAAATAACTCATCAACAACTATTTATATACACAAATCTAGGGAATTACATTTAACTCCCCACGAGTTCTCAAAACTTCTAATTAATTCCTGAAACATCGCACACGTCCAATTTATTACTTCACGAGTGAAAACTATAAATTATAAAAGTTTTCGTCTAAGTTTCGTTGTTTGGGTTCGTAATTACATCCTAAAACTAAATTAAGTGGAATCTCTAGATAACCTACATTTTATGCAATGTATCACACACGTTCTTACCACAGTATTCAAAACGATCTAAAACTATATCAAAACTACCAGAAATTATACAAAATATGTATAATTACTATTCATGAAAATCAGGTAATGTCAAATAACATTTAAAATTACATAAATGTCATTTACTCATGTTAACCCCTCATTGATTATCAAATCTCTGTGCCCTCGATTGACACTCACCGTTGACCCACGTCAACCACATCCATAATTATTAATCAACATTAATAATTCACAATAAATCAATTTTGTGTTTTAAAATAAATAGAATTCCTGGGATGGGTGTGACAAAAATGATGCAATAAAGGGCAGAAAAGAAGTAGTAACCACACTGAATTATCTCCCATGTGTTAGTCAAAAATCTCAATAGTAAAATTTCAGTAAATTAAACAAACAAATAAAAAAATAAATAAAGAGAAAATAAAACCAAACCAAAGGAAACAAACCACTGACAAGAAGAAGAAAAAAAAACAAGTTGAAAGCGACATTTACGTAATATTTATTCTCTTACTTCTCTCTCTCTCTCTCCTCTCTCTCTCTGTAGGACTGACTCTGGTTTGAAAAAAATAGACAAATCAAAGAAAAATAGCAAAGCTCTCACTCTCGTCTCCTGTTCAATGACGAATACAATGACAAATTACCAATCTTTCGTCTATAAATTGAAGCAGCTAGAGGCAGCCAAGGGAGAGAGCACAATACAATGAGTAAGCCTCACACACAATCACATAGAAAGAAAAGTTTAGGGAGGTTACCATGTGAGCATTTCATAGTGTCCCTAGGAGTAGGAAACTTAAGTTTTTCTTTGTTTTTTCTAGTTCTAGAAGTTGTAAAAATTTGTTTTTATGTAATTGATGATTTCATGTTAAAAAATATGTAACAAAACTTTGTGTACTGTATTTCTCAAATTATTACTTAAACATTTGTTTTCTCGTAGGTCATTTGCTAATTTATAGTAACTTAATATTTTTAGTATAGTTGGTACTGTTGTCCCCTAAAATAGTTTGAAATCCCACATTTTCAATTTTTATAACAAAAATTCCATTCACTAGAAGACAAAATTTGCAAGTAAATGCCAAATTTCTTTGCTACATAGTTGTTATAATCATCTATCAAAGCCCCAAGCACATCCTATCCATATCTCATTCCCAAATTAGATTAGGATTTGGTTTGACCTTGCTTGTGTTATTAGAGTTCATTCACTGTGACCCCACAAGAATTCAAAATCAAAGGTTTGATATTTTATTTTCGGTTCAGTATTTTAATTTATTCATGTTTTTAATAGCCTAGTTGTACTAAGTTTTGTTATTTTGCAGATTCCACGAATTTAATCACAGCTCATGTTAAGTGAAGAAAAAATATGTTAATATTAGTTTTCACATTTACTTTTCTGCTATGACATCAATCTAAATTGGACGGTGATTGTGTACATCTATTTAATTTATCGTTAAATTTTATTTAGAGAACAGTTTCAATTCCAAAAATGGTAGGCTAAAACTTTAATTGGGGATATGTATTAAGAACTCAGAATTCACAACTTCTGTACACTACTCTTAAATGGGAAAATTTATCTAGATGAGTTTTTTTTTCATTTATGGCCAAAAAAATCTATAGTTTATGACTATTTATTAGATTTATAGACTGTGGTTATATTGGACTCCAAAAGATTACATATTTGAAATAAAAATTTAATTATGTGAATTGTCAAACTATGCATTTTATCATAAAAAACACACAGTATACACAAATAATTTATTTAATAAAGTTTATATTTCAAGTGTGTGTACAAATATATTTCTATCCATTAATAGACAGGCAATTGTGTAGTGGCAGAGTGGTGGGTACTGGACGCCGAATAACCCACATCCGCGGCGAATCACGGTTCGAACCTGGCTACTACCCAATTCCCTCTTTATTTTTCTTTAAACTAAACGACGTCGTTTCATATCAAACCTAACACACTTGATATGACTTCAACTAGTATAAGTTTATTTTCAAATAAAGAATCACTCTACTTAGAAATGCCAAATCCTTTGCAAAAACACAAAAGTTGTGTGATCTAGTGTTGATTTGTATATTCCCAATCCCTTTAAATCATTTCTCCCAAGTCAATTAATATTCCCTGATTTTAAATAACTTAGATTAAATATTTGCATTATTTCTATCTTTCGCTATAATAAAATCCAAGAAGTTCATCTCATGTAAATCCAGTTTTTATTTCTTTTTCTTCCTTTTCTTACTAGCATCTTAGTTAATTTATTTTGAACTGTTAAAATCTTTACCATAAACTATTAAAAATAATACCTTTTAATTAAGTTTTATTGCAAAAAAATATTTTAGGAAAAGCCCCAAAAATTCATCATCTTTTATTTTCTTTTTAGGAACAAAATAGTTACTGCCTATCTTTATAAATATTTTATTTCTGTTCCCTGTGGGTTCGACCTAATCTTACTAGAACTTTATTCACCTACACTTGGGTGTTAATGAGAAAACGCGTCATCATATATATAGTGGGAGGGCTGAGATGTTGGTCCAATAGCAGCACTCTTTTGTCGCTAAGTCTTCTCAAATACATTGAAACTCACAAGTTGCATTAATATCTTATAATCATTCCTGGGTCCACCACATATTTTGATACACTGCATGTATTTTAAGCCCGATGCTATTGGCGAATGACGTTGTCAACATTTTTCTCTTTGTTGGATCAAACAATTTGTGAAGACAAAATTCTTAGTCATGTCGGTCATGGTTACGTATGATGTCATGATGTATGATGAACTTGTCCTTTTGCTTGTTATTCCAAAACTCATCATGTCGGTCATGGGTCACGTATGATGTCATGAGGTATGATGAACTTACCTTTTTGCTTGCTATTCCAAAACTCATGAGGTCGATGAGTTTTGTTGAGTGATCTTTGTGGCAAATAAGTCTTTTAACTTATAAAGTCCAAAAGGGTGGACCCCATTCAAAACCTTACCAAGAAATTGGGAGCTTTTGTCAAAGCACTCACGCAATGGGACCCCCATTGATTATGATGACAAGAAGTATTTCAAACAAGCATGATTTTTTTTTTTTTTTCAAAAAAGCATGAGATGCTTGTGCTCAACCATGCCATCATGGACGATGGTTATTAGCTTGCTAGATGCCTAAAACAAATGATGACATGGCCGAAAGAAATGACTATGGACGATGGTCATTAGCTTGGATGCACGAGCTTGCTATATTAAATGACGACATGGCCGATTGGCCAATTAAGAAGCCCAAGATACTGATGATCATTTTGTTGATGTCAAAGTGAGTAGCCATGTGAGGTTGAATTCCAATTGCATGGCAGGGTGTGATCGGTTGTCAACCCGATGAGTTTTATGTGCAATTGTTTTTTTAACCATATTTTTCACTATATAAGTGTTTGGGTATTTAATATTTGATTTAGATGGCAAATGCTTTAGTCCGAATGTTCACCATTCATTCGATCAATACTAGCATTTTTAACCAAATGTCTCAATAAATGGTCAAGTGATAAAATATATATTTTGGGTTCAAACAATAATAGAAAATTCTTATTTAATGTTTTAAATTTTCATGTTTTGACTGGTCTATTTTTGGTTTGTGGACAATCAGATAATTCAACCCATCATTTATCTATGGGCATAAAATTGAAAATCCCCATTTTTCCCTAATTTTTCTGCCCGGGGCATTACATTGGTCCCTTACTTCAATAAGGCCCCCATATATAGCCCATGTTGCTGTTGGGAATGTGCCCTAAAACTAGTTAGCCTAACTATGGAATATCATTATATATTTGTGTATGTCATTTCATGAGATGAATAGTTAGATTGCTATCCTTAAACATCATTCTATGTGATACATATGTGTATGAGATTACACATTGGAGATATGAATCAATATTCCTTATTGTAACAAATAAGTTACTGTAGATGATAAGATCAATTAACTTATCATGTATACACTATAGCAGATTAACTTCTATATGATAGAGTGATGAATCTCATTCACAAGAGTGGTTGACTATTGGTTAATATGCTAGTACATTAGTTCCTGTTTGATATGTAGTTTTGCGCGGGCATGCCAGAGCCAAATGGGCTCGGTGTTTGTGCAAACTAATTTCCTATACGCTTGAGTGAGTGATACTCAAGTTTTAGACCTGACTTCTAAACAGAGTGATTGTGTGTGATGAGTATGAAAATACCCTTATCTAAAATCCTTTGGCAATACTCAAGCGCACAAACCAAATAGTGCCAGGGTTTACTAGCTAAACGATCACAAACGATTAATAAAATACAGATTTTATTACATGTTTAGAGAATAAAACATATAACCAAAGAACAAGATCAGAACAAGCTCTGGTTGTCGAAAGAATGAAAAACAGTTGAGAAAATAACAAAAAGGACTGACCTATTTGCTATGGATGCAGAACAATTGATAACACAAAGATTTAAATGTTTTGAATGCTTATGAGTGCTATTGAATGCAATTTATCGAGATGACATGGAGTGCCTTTGCACGATTGGCCTGCCTCTACCTTTATAGCGGCCTATAACAATCCAAATAAGGCAATGACTCCTTAACCTGCGCTTGAAACAGATGATTGACTGTAGAATCCTTTCTAATCCCAAATTTTTGTCTTATCCGGAGTCTTGATTGATTCAATCCCAATATTTTTTGGACTAGTCTTCCATATCTAGCTGGTCATGATCAGATTCCTTTTTAAAATGGACTGCTTCGTTAAAATCAGGATGACGTCACCATGACAGCTAAGAGTGGAACCGCCTTCACCGTTTGGCTCATCGGGCTCATATTATCACATCTTTAGTCAGATCGGGCTCGCAGCTTCCAACTGTCACACTTTTAGACTTCCATGTCCGATGACCGTCTTAAGAATGTTTATAACCAATCGGCTCATACAACCGGCTTTCACCATCTTCTTCAAGTATGGTTTTCGATCGTCATGCACGCTACTAATATCATCTATCGGGATCCCTTGATGCTAGTTTACACTCCGCATATGCCCGATGAGCTTTACTCATGCTTAGCCTCCCACTCGGCCTCACACACTCATATTTACTCCTTTCATTTCAATGTTCGTGCCCGATTGGCCAGCACATGACCTATTCCACATATCGGGCTCTACTAAACTGTAGTAACAGCCTTATCTGAATAGCATGATGATCTCTCCCTGAGCCCGGTGGGTCTTTGCACACTTTGAGCCAGCCACTCCCAACCCATTTCAAAACTCCATTCGGGCTCAAAAACCTTTGGCGGTTTTTGGGTGCAAACAATTGCCCCCCAAAAGGTCACATCAAAAGTCCCTCCCTTGATTGATGTGACGTTTTGAATTTGAACCTGCCACGTGTCCACCATGCATGCCTTGTCAGATCATTGAGAATCCCACCGATTACTCGACATTAAATGCTAAGCATATAAAGTGATGAGATTTTCAGAAATCTCTCCACTTTCCCTTCTTACTTGCGTCTCTTTCTCTCTCTAGAACCAGTGGCATCCAGAGCTTCTCTCTCTAAACCCCATTATTTCCGGCGAAGAAAACCTCCATCCTTACTGCTGAAATGGCCCCCAAAACTGCTTCGGCAGCACCCTTCTAGGGTAAGAAAACTTTCCTGGACGCCCCTCCTCCACAGAATCGCTGCAAAGAGGTAAGGGCACTAGCTAAAGCCTACACCTTAGAGATCTCTACAGAAAGCTTCACCCTCTATAGCACTTCTGATGGCTGGCCTTGGCACGGTGTTTTGCGGTGATCCTCCAGCAGCCTTCAACTCCTACTTTCTGCCGGTGGAGAATGAACCATTCCTCCAGTTACCTGCTAACTAGAGCAAGGTCTGGATTGCTACCCACCCAATTAGGGGCTGGCCCACCCCTTCTACAATCTGGGATAAGTGGGTGACTAAGGTGTCGACTTCTAAGGCCAAACTTTGGAAGCAAATGGGCATCTATGATGCCATTATGCTAAGTCGGACACAACTTGAAATGGACTGACCTCTTCTTTTTTTTTCGCTCTATTGTTCTGGTCTTCATCTTGCAATGGACTCCTCTTTCGTTGCGGGCCAATGGCACCAACAATCAAAAACATCAGCTACTTACTTGGTCTCCATCCTCACGGGTAGGAGATTGTCCCTGGCTTATTCATTGGAACTGCCAGCTTCACCTACCCCCAACAAGAAACTGTCAGAGATGGGGCCGTGTCCTATAGACCGATCACATGTTACGGTGGCTTTCTTATTGCTTGTATGGGCGTTGATGATATGGAGGCGACCGATATGGAGGCGACCGATGCTGAGCATACCGTATTCCTCATCTACTGGTTCAACAAATATCTTTTCTGTTCGGCCAGTCAGGCCATAACCAAGGAGTACACTACTTTAGCCTTGGCTCTAGCTTCAAGGAAACCCTTGGCCTTGGACACTCTAGTATGGGCTCACTTGGTTCGTGGAGTGACCGATTTTGTCCAATTGAGCTTTAGTGCTGGAGGAAGTCCGATATGGATCTTATAGCTCTGGCTATACTCGTACTTCCCAGAGTTTCAGCCACCTGTCCGTCAGATGGCCGATATCCCTATTTCTACTGTCCAGTATATGGACGTTGCTCCCTCTTCACACTCCTTCGAAGAATGTTTTACCTTCTTTTATGAAGAATGCTCCTCTCGGGCTCTTTATCTCTTTACCCCCTTCTTTTCTCTTCAATTCTTTTTGTTCCTCCAACTTTCTAACAACCCCTCCAACTGGGGTTCGGGCACTCAACTCACTTACAATGAAATCTTCTCTAGCTACTTGGTGGATAGAGACATTATTTTTAGACCGATCATCCTCTCTAGCAACAACAAATGTGGGGTGGAATACTACTTTGCGCCACTTTATGCCCGTCAATTTGGGCTTTCTCAACTGGTGCCCGTTCCACCGGCCATAACCGTTGATGTGGATTGGGTGGAACATGGCCTGATTATAAATGAAGAGCAGGTAAAGAAAATCAAGGAGTGATCAGACAGGCTGAAAGCGGCATTCAAGTTCACTCCATTCTCAGCCGAACCAATTGTCTTCGAAGAATTCGCGAATTGGTGGTCTGAACGGGCGTCCCAAATATTTAAGGGAACCGCTGCTGAGGTATTACAACAATTTGCCACATCATCAGCCACAGAGGCCGATTTACCCGCTGTTGCACTGGTGGCCGCCCAAACGAAACAAGTTGCCAAGAGGCCAGCTCATAAGTAGGCCCCAGGCCAAGGGCCGACGAAGAAGAAGAAACAAACGTCAGCCTCATCTACTCAGGTGTTATTCTATCTTTTTTATAGAGTGCTTGCTCGTTATTCACCGTTTCCTCTTTCTGACCACTTTCCTTGCATTTTAGCTTGTGGACAAGGGATTTGAAGAAGAAATACTGCCTGCGGGGGCACAACCACAACCAGCCCGACCCTTTGAACAAACAGCAACCTTTCTCGAACAAGTCGCCGAGAGGGTGGTCCCGTTGAGGGTTATCCTACCTCTCACTCCATCAGACGGAGATGATGTTCCCCTCTCTTCTAGAGAGGATGCAACCGAGCAAGTGATTCTCTCATCCAGCAGTGAAGATCTGTTTGGGGACGAAGCAACTATAGGAACAACTGGAGAGGAAGAAGTAGAACAAATGGCCCTATGTGCAGTGTAAACCGGTCATGATGTCCTCACGAGTCAGGCTGATCCTACCGTTGCAACGGAAACGACCATTGAGCGTACAAAAGAAGTGGATCGTCCAACTCCAAATGGTAAAGGTTGTATCCCATCTAATGCTCTGGCCATCGCCGAGGCCGTTCAAACCACTGCTAGTGTGAGTGCTGGGGATTCTTTACTAGAAGAGACCACCATAGTACTCTCTCCTGAACTAAACCAACCACCAGCCCTACCGTCCACCTTATAACCAAGTGGTGAGGCCGATTTATCTCAACACACATCGGCCTCCACATCATTGCCTACCTAGGTATTTCGCTTTTTCATTCAGGCTCTTCTTCTCTTTAGTCTTTGACTAACACTAACCTTACTAACCTTTTTACTCTGAATCTCTTGAACAGGCCGTTCCTCTTGGTCCAGAACCGTTTATACCTTTTGATGATTTTTTCAATGGCTTGGACCTAGGGGCGTTTGACTTGGGTACTCTTGAACCCCTACCTGTTTCTCCTACAATCCTTCAACGGTCAAAGGACCTTCTCCTTGGGCTAGTTACCCAAGACTTACCTAGCCTCCCATCTGCTGCTGATGTGGAAGCTGCCTTGAGCGTAGTTATGGCCGATCGTTCACTGTCAGATGGGAAGCTTTCTCTGACACGGGAGATACAAGAGAGATTACCAAACTGTCATCTCTTAGAGCGATCAGGCCGAAGCAAAAGTTCATCTTGGTGCTCACAGAAAGTAGTGCAGTTTCTCCAAGCTGCCAAGACCAAGTACGAAGCTGGAAAGGCGTCTCGGGCTCAAGTAATTGCTCAAGATGCCTCGTTACATGCCCGTATTGCTACTCTTAGGGCACAACTGGAACAATACGAGGCTGAGGTCATCACAAATGATGCAGCGCTAGTGAAGATGGATGGGGTTCTAGCCCAACTTGGAGAAGATGCCCAGAAGTGTAGTGACCAACTATAGGCTAGTCTTCCCATTTCCCGTGCCTGGTCCTAAAAAACTTGACAAGGCCAAACAGGATAGGGCTGGGGCTCAGAAGACCTGGGAAGACCTGAAGGCAAAACTTAAGAATTTTGGATCGGCCTAAAGGCCGATTCTTACCTTTTGTACTTGTAAATATATATATATTCACTTTCTTTTGAACTGAACCTTTGTAGGTAAGTTGTGCCCAGCATTTATTTAATACAGTTGTGGATTTTTTATTCATCGCTCTCAAGCTCATAATTAATAAGAAGATCATACTCTTAACCTGGATTCGGTCTATATTCCAAATCAATAGTTTCCTACAAAGTAGGATAATAAGACTTTAAATACTGACCATTTATCAGTCTGGCATGGACTGTTCCATCAATATCGCGCAGCCTGTATGCTCCACCTCTCTTGACTTGGTGAACAATGAAAGGACCTTCCCAATTGACCGACTATTTACCATATCAGTTGTCCTTATCCCCGACAGGTAAGACGGCCTTCCAAACCAAATCCTCTGTGCAGAAAGATTTTCCTTTCACTCTCTTATTTTACACTCGAGCTATATGTAGCTTTTGTACCTTTAACGAATCTAGGGCTACCAATCTTGTTTCATCAAGCCCTTCTAACTCAGCTATCATAGCCTCAGTGTATTCAGCGGGCTCAATCTGATTTTGCAATGCCCTTTTAGCCAATCGAACTGTAACCTCCATAGGTAGCACAACATCATGTCCGTAGGTCAGCATAAACGGGGTGACTCATGTATTGAACCTTTTAGATGTCCAATAGGCCCAAAGAGCTTCAGACAGTAATTTATCCCATTCCCTGGGATTCTCATTTATCATTTTCTCAATGATCCTCTTAAGGATCTTGTTTGTTGACTCAGCCTGTCCGTTGGCATGAGCATAGTAGGGGGTGGAATTGAGAATCGTGATTCGTCTGCTTTCTGCAAAGGCCATGGTTTCTGTACCTATAAATACAGATCCTTGATCGGCCCTAATGGTTTCTGGCAGACTAAACCAGTGTATTATATGTTCCTCAATAAATTTAATCACTGTAGCCTGAGTTACCGTCCTGCACAGTATTGCTTCGGCCCACTTAGTAAAGTAGTCCGTAGCTACTATAATAAAACAATGTTGTCCCGATGAAGGTGGGAGAACCTTGCCAATCAAATCCATGGCCCATCCTCTGAATGGTCATGGCTTGATAATAGGTTGGAGTTCTTTGGCCGGCACTCTTTGAATCGGGCCATACTTTTGGCAAGCTTGGCACCCTTGGGCATAGCTGATGCAGTCCTTTATCATGCCCAGCCAGTAATAATTACGTCTTCGTAAAAGCCACTTCATCTTGGTACCAACCTAATGTGCTCCACATATTCCTTCATGCACTTCGGCCATTACCTGCATGGCTTGTTTCTTCCTGAGGCACTTTAAGATCATGTCTTTATCAATGGATTTCTTAAAAAGATCTCCATCAAGCACCACAAATCGGACTGCAAACAGTCTGACCTTTCGGTCCACCCTAACGTTTAGGTGTTTTAATTATTCGATGATTGGGATTCTCTAATCATCATCCTCTATCAAGATCGAATTGGTTGTAGTATACCAGCCTCTCTTTGCCACGGATGGCAGCGATCGTACTTGTTCCGTGATGGCTTGATCCTCTAAACCCTTACTACCAGATGAGGCTGATCCATTTTTTGCTAGCTTATCAGCCTCTGTATTTGTTGACCTAGGGATATAACTCACACTTATATCATCAAATGAATCCATAAGTTGAGTAGCCACTAAGTGAAATGGGCAGAGCTCCCAACTCTTTATTTGAAATTCGCCTGATACCTGTCTGATCACCAGCCCTGAGTCCTCTTTTATGTGAATAGATGATGCCCCCATCCCGTTGAGTATTTCAAGTCCGATGATGAGTGCCTCATACTCAGCCGGATTATTAATACATTTGAAATCGAGCTGAAACGACATTTTTGTCTTTTTATATCTGGGCGATATAATGACCACTCCGGCCATAGCACCTTCTGCATTCTTAGAGCCATCAAAGATCAACGTCCATGGGACTAAGGACGTATTTAGTACCTTTGGTGCTGCTGACAGATCTCCCAGATTGGTAGGATTTGGGTGATCAGCCAGAAAATTGGCTATGGCCTGGCCTTAGACCGAATGCTGTGATCGGTATTGAATGGAAAATTCCATCAAGGCCAAGGTACATTTCCCAATTTGGCCTCTCATGATAGGTTTTGACAACATATATTTAATCACGTCAGTTTGACATATGATATAGGTAGAAACAGGCATCATATATGTTTTTAACTTTTGTGATGAGAAATACAATGCCAAACATAACTTTTCAATCGGCACATAGCGTTGCTCGGTTGGAGTTAAAATCCTACTCAAATAATAAACGGCCTACTCATTACCCTGCTCATTATCCTGAGCTAACATACTTCCTATTGAGTAGTCAGAGGCCGATATATATAATTTAAGGTGCCTATCCTTCTTGGGTGGCATTAACGTGGGGGTTGTAGACAAGTGTTGTTTTATTCCTTCAAAGGCATGTTGATGGCTATCTTCCCACTTGAATTCTTCATCGGTCTTGATTTTTAGAAGTGTGGTCCATACTTGAGTCTTCCCTGCACAGTTAGATATAAATCTTCTCAGGAAATTGATCTGTCCGAGTAGCCTTTATAATTCCTTCTTGTTGGCTGGGGGCTTTGCTGCTTGGATAGCCCGAGCCTTGTTTTTGCTTATCTCTATCCCTAGTTGGTGCACCAAGAAACCTAAGAAGTTCCCTACTGAAACGCCGAATGCACACTTGAGAGGGTTCATCTTCAGCTTGTGAGCCTACATCCTTTCGAACGCCCTTTCCATGTCCCTCAAATGATCGGCGCTATCACCAGACTTTACCACCACATCATCAATGTAAACCTCCATGAATCATCCAATCATATCATGGAAGATTGAATTCATTACCCATTAATAGGTAGCTCCTGCATTCTTTAACCCGAAGAGTTTAACAACCCATTCAAAGGTTCCAATTGCCCCTGGGCATCGAAAAGCTATCTTTGGGACATCCTCCTCGGCGATGTAAATCTGATTATACCCTGAATGCCTGTCCACAAAGGACAAGATCTTGTGCTTGGTAGCCGAGTCAATGAGCTGATCGACCATGGGCATCGGGTACTCATCTTTTGGGGTAGCTAAGTTTAGGTTCTGAAGTCAATGTATACCCTAAGCTTTCCATTCTTCTTTACCACTATGACTACATTCGAAACCCATTCTACATATCTAGCAGTCCGAACAAAACTAGCACTCATGAGTCTCTCAATTTCCTCTTTCACTTTCAGAGTAACCTCTGGTGACATGCACCGAGGTAGCTGTTTAAATGGCCTGAACCCAAATTTAATTGGTAATCAGTGTTCCACCAGTTTTCTAGATAGCCCTGGCATCTCATCATAGTCCCAGGCAAAACAATCTTTGTACCTATGTAAGAGTGCTATCAACTCGGCCTGATACTGTGGTTCTAATACCTGACTTACGTAAGTAGGCTTGTGCTCTCCTTCATTGCTTAGGTTAACTTCCAATAGTGGGTCCTGAACATCGGCCATCAGATCATCCAGCTTTGTTATGGCCATTTCCAGTTCTTTCATTTGGATCTCTTCCTCCCATGGCGTTTCTTCTTCATATAACAGTCGGCCAAGTTAACCATACCATCAATTAGGCCGATCTCTAAGCGCCTATTGGTCAGGTATGCACACAATCTAGCCATGCTGTCTCCGAATCTTAATCGATTGTTGATTCATTGATCACATCTTCTTCTTTGAGTTCAACCGACCTGACGTCTTCTATCCGATTGAGTTGAGGGCAGCATTTCATATTCTCTTTGATAAATGTGGCCGTGTTTGGCTTGCCCATCTTTCCACATCCTAGTACCTTTACAGGTCCGATGTCATCTTCATACAACAACGCATCAGCTATTTGGATACATGCCATAAATGGCTTCGTATCGGCCCCCACCACCTCTACCTCGTCTCCCTTCCAAAAGATTAATAACTGATGCAAAGTAGAGGGGATACAGTAATTGGGGTATATCCAATCTCGGCCCAACAACGAGTTATAAGTGGCCGATGTTTCAACAATGAAGAAAGTAGTCATGGTTGTCTTGCTTCCTATTGTTAGTTCTAAAGGCAGAATGCCTATGGTCCTTGAGGGTGCTCCAGTAAAACTCTGAACATTCATCTCGGTCGGGATTAACTCTGACTCGGACTTCTACAGCACCCTTAGCATTATTTAGGGCATAATATTGATGGTGGAGCCCCCATCAATGAGAATCCTGCTCATGGGAACTCCCTCAATGTGCCCTTTCACATACAGTGGCTTTAAGTGTTGGGACATTTGATATGTAGGTCTTTTGAAAACCACTTTAACGGGCCCTGATGGCTTTTGTCCTTCCTCAGTTTGTTGTTCTTTTGGCCTTAAGATGGTTATCTTAGGCCGATCAGACAGTTGCTCGGTTGCATCCACGTTGTTACTCGTGCCTTCCACCACCTCTGGCTTGACGGTTTTTCCTCCACTCCAGAATACATATTCTATTGTGGCCGACTCTTTGGTCAGGCCTACTATCATATCCCTTTCCATGGTCGCTGGCTGGTCCGGCTTAGCCATGAAGGACATAGGCAATGTAAACACCATGTTTGACATCAGACGCACAGGGATAGTCCCGAACTGGATTGGTCTTGCATCCGAAATCCAAAAAATATCATCGGACTCTACGTCCATTGCTTCGGTCTCGGGCTTACACTCCTCTTTTCGCTTTTCCCGCCTAAAAATTTGCTTCAAGCGCTCTGTGGCGTGCATCGCTCCTTTACCCGCTTTCTTGTCAAAAGCAGGCTCCCCTTCTTTGGAATTGGGCAATACGGTTGAACTGGGCTTAGGAGAACTGTGAGTCCAATTCTCCCAGTATAGCCTTTCTCGCTGAGCCTGTCTTGTGCGTTGATACCTTCTTTTCTGAGATTTGTTGTATTTAGGTAC
Source organism: Hydrangea macrophylla (assembly GCA_033977485.1). Taxonomy (NCBI): domain Eukaryota; kingdom Viridiplantae; phylum Streptophyta; class Magnoliopsida; order Cornales; family Hydrangeaceae; genus Hydrangea; species Hydrangea macrophylla. The sequence goes on along the minus strand of CM066995.1, from coordinate 9,216,333 downwards.
TGTCGAGAATTTGGGGTGTTCAGCCCTGTACCACCTTCCTTCATCTACTCTGGGTGGTAGTACCATCCTTCGATGTATGTCTGAGGTTAGGCCTTTTCTCTGCATATCTGCTTTGGAGAATGTCCGATAATGTCTAATCTCCAAACGGCCTGAGTCTCTAGGGCCAATTTGGGAGGCTGATAATGGCTTTAGTTTCCATTCGGGTTTACCCTAACTTAGCTTAGGTAGTGAAAACCTTTCGTGTACGAACCTTCTTGGGGTGTGCCCCCCTATGCTCGTTCGTCCTAGGCTTCTTACTTTGGCTGGAGGCCTCCTTCCTAACATCCGCTTTATATCTCGGGTAGAGGTCTTGTTCTTTCATATCAAGTTGGTGTCGCAAATCAGCTATTAAGCTGTCAATGGTTGATCGAGCCGTTTTGACTTCGACCTTATGCACTTTTTTCTTACGCTCTTGATAAGTTTTCTGGAGCTCATGTATTGTCACCTTCGGCCCGTCAGTGGCCAAAATGGCAATCTGTTTTCCTTCTCTTTGCTTTGGCAATTCTTCCTTTTCGGTCAGGTCCAGCTTTGGCCTTGGCCTGGTCAGCTTGGTCAGATCGGGCATCACCATGTTGGCACCGGTGATTTGAGGGAATGGGTTAGCATCAACTCCCATGGCTTTGTCCGAGAATTTGAACGCTCATTTCTCCATGTTCTCCTGTATGTCATTACGGAACACAACACAATTGTTAGTAGAATGTTTCCAGGAATTATGCCATTCACAATATTCTTTATTTTTTATGTCATTGGCCTTAGGGATCCGATGACCATCACTAAGCTTAATCACTTTATCGGCCAGTAAGGCATCGAAAATCTGATCAGCCATAGTCATATCAAACGTACAATTTTTTCCTGCCTCAAACGCCATCTTTTTTGCAGCGGCGTTATTGTTGATGGGCTTGTTTAAAGCGTTACATACAATCGACCGTTTACAGACTAGCTTGGTCATGTCACAATCCGCTAAGTGGACCTTGTAATTAGGACCCTTGTAGTATGTTCCCTTGGACGAGTTCTTTTTCTCCTGCTCATCCAAGAGGATATGATCGTAGCGAGTGGCCCGTGTGGCCAGCTCGAATAAATCACGAAAGTCAGTTCCTCAAACCTCTTACGAAGTTCAAAGGACATTCCTCCCATAGCCATCTTAACGTATTCTTCTTCGGGCAAGACTGTCTTGTATCTATATTTCACCTTTCAGAAACGAGCTATGTAAGTCTCAACGGTCTCTCCCAATAACTGTAGCATCCTAGACAAATCTGCTAGCGATGTTTCGGGCTCAGTCCTATAGAACTGGCCATGAAATAATTCTTCCATCCCCTGCCAATTTCGTACGGAGTTGGCGGGAATATTGACATACCATAAGAATGCTATGCCCGTGAGCGAATTTGGAAACAACCTTAGTTTGAATGGGTCACTGCTACCCACATGGCTGCATTGTACTATGAAACGGCCAATATGCTTTACCGAGGACTGTTCACTTTTCCCAGAAAATAAAGTAAAGTTTGGAGCTTTGTACCCTTGGGGAAAGTTGACTTGGTCAATCTCAAGCGGGTATGGTCATCTGTATGTCGGCCTCTCCATCCTTCTCATGAACGGGCCATACTCTTCGTGTATGGTCACCACCAACTCCTCCCTGTTAATAAGTTGTGAGCAACGGGCTGGGCTACCACCATAAGGGGCGCTATCAGGGGCGGTAATTAGTGTTGATTGTTGTTGGCCTGATGGGTCCAAAAAATGCCATTATTCCTTTGAAAATGCTATTATTCCTTTGCCCCCCAGCAGTGTGGACAGGGGAGGGTGTGTGGCCGATTTGTTCTGAGTTACGGCCTAGTGGTTGAACAAAACTGGTGTTGCCGATCCATTGGGATCAGTGACCTCTCTGCTGCCCGATTCCCCTCCTTGTGGGTCGGGCCGCTTATTTAGCCAGCTCTGCCCTCGTAGATTCGGGATGACATAAACAGGATCTTTCTTTTTATCGGCCCATCCAGAAGAGCCGATATGTTCTTTATGGCTTTCTGGAGTCAGGCTCTCCACCAGTGTGGCGAGGACTTTTGACAGGCTTTTGATCACTGAAGTCAGGCCGTCTAACTTATCGTGCGTGGTCTTTGTGGACGAAATGAGGTCAATCTGACCTCGATGTATTTCGGTTGTTTGGCAGATTAACTCCTTGAAGTTACCCATCGAACCTATCAAGGCGTTATGGTCTTGCATCATAGGTTCAACCTTCATTCTCAGGGCTTCTGAAATTGCCTCTAGAGTCACACCACCATCGTCTGGAGAATGGCTAGTACTCTCTTCAATGGCCGAGTCAACGGTAGGATCGTCCTGTATGTTTTTCCTGGTCTGTTTGTCTTTCTTTGGAGGCATGTCTTGATACTATGTGTCCCACAAAAATGTTTGCTATGTAGTTTCGCGCGTGCGTGCCAGAGCCAAACAGGCTCGGTGTGTGTGCAAACTAATTTTCTATACTCTTGAGTAAGTGATAATCAAGACTTTAGACCTGACTTCTAAACAGAGTGATTTTGTGTGATGAGTAGGAAAGTACCCTCATCTAAAATCCTTTGGCAGTACTGAAGCGCACAAGCCAAATAGTGCCAAGGTTTACTAGGTAAACAATCACAAACGATTAATAAAATACAGATTTTATTAAATGTTTGGATAATAAAACATGTAACCAAAGAACCAGATCAGAACAGGCTCTGATTGTCCAATGAATGAAAAACAGTTGAGAAAATAACAAAAAGGACAGACCTTTTTGCTATGGATGCAGAACAATTGATAACACAAAGATTTGAATGCTTTAAATGTTATATGAGTGCTGTTGAATGCGGTTTATCGAGATGACGCGGAGTGCCTTTGCACGGTTGGCCTGCCTCTATCTTTATAGCGGCCTATAGCAATCCAGATAAGGCAAGGACTCCTTAACTTGCGCTCAAAACAGATGATTGATTGTAGAATCCTTCCTAATCCCAAATTCTTGCCATATCCGGAGTCTTGATTGATTCAATCCCAATATTTTTGGGATTAGTCTTCCATATCTAGCTGGACGTGATTAGATTCCTTTCTGAAACGGACTGCTTCATTAAAATTAGGATGACGTCACCATGATAGCGAAGGGTGGAACCGCCTTCACCGTTTGGCTCATCGGGCTCATATTATCGTATGTTTAGTCAGATCGGGCTCGCAGCTTCCAACTGTTACACTTTTAGACGTCCATGTCCGATGACCGTCTTACGAATGCTTATAACCAATCAGGCTCATACAACCGGCTTTCACTATCTTCTTCGAGTATGGTGTTCGATCATCATGCACGCTACTAATATCATGTATCGGGCTCCCCTAATGCCAGCTTACACTCCTCATATGCCCGATGAGCTTTACCCATGCTTAGCCTCCCACTCGGGCTCATACACTCATATTTGCTCCCTTCATTTCAATCTCCCGTGCCTGATTGGCCAGCACATGACCTACTCCACGTATCGGGCTATACTACACTGTAGTAACAGCCTTATCTGAATAGCGTGACGATTTGCACTCTCTAGGTGGCCACTCCTACTTGCTTTGGGCCGGCCACTCCCAACCCATTTCAACACTCCACTCGGGCTCAAAAACCTTTGGCGGTTTTTGGGTGCAAACAATTCCATTAACGAACTGTGAGTTAAACATATTGACAAGAAATTCTGTCACAGTTAATAGGAACTCAAACTTGTATAAAGTACACGTCTTTAATCTCGAGACAGTAGTGGACGCAAGCTGTACGTATGCTTGGTTGCTTTGAGTTACAATTAGTGAGCTCTTCAAGATCAACACCTGGGTATCTTGGATGACCAGGTTTACAGTATTAGGAACATGTATTGTCAAGATGGAATCTACCCTATTGTAAAGAGTAGTTCTCTAAAACAAAGTAAGGGGGTGTTTGATAATCCAATTAAGTGTTGAAAATGAAAATTTTCCACACTTATTTTATTTCAGTGCATTTGATAGTATACAACTTAATTAAAAAAACAGCCAAAAAATCACTGAAAATTTTAAGTGAAAATTTTTTACTGAAAATAATTACTGAATACAGTCTATTCTAGTACATGAAACACTGTTTTCAATATTGCAAACTCAATTTTTCAGTACTTAAAATTCAGCACTTAATTTTCAGTACTTAATTTTCAATTTTATCAAACGCATCCTAAGTATTCACTTGAGAATGTCATGGGTTGATTACTGAGAGCTGCGCAACCATACCAATAAGATGTTATGAACATGTTTGATAATTTATGAGTAGTGACTTGAGGATAGAAGATGTATTTATGGGTAGATAGTATTGTACGTTATCCATAGTTATCCATACGTTCCAATGATAAAATATGAATACTGGCAGGTAGAGGGAGATCAATATCATATTATACAAGTCTAGGAATCGTTAATGTTAGTGTGATTTTATTCTTAAGTGCAGTTATCATTATATAATTGAGTTAATGATAATTGATTAAGTATTATTCCTTAGTTAAGAGTTTAACTAGATAAAATTAATAGTTAATTGAAGACCGTAATTAATAACTTAGAGTGCCATTCTTAAATTTTGGCAAAAACCATAAACAGATGTGGTCAGAAAATAGTCATTTAATGTGTTTATTTTGGGTTTTAATTTGACGCATTCGTGGAGGCTTTTGTAAAACAAAAAGAAAGTGAAAGCATATGGGTTGAAAAATTTATTCATTTTAGGTGGGAGTTGGTGGGCAACCCCTATCTATAACATTAATTAACCGAGAAGAAAGGGATTTGAACTGACACACACACATCATATTATTGGTAAACGCCGCCCAACTCCAGAGAGGTCATTTTTAACCAAACGTGGGGGTTTGACGTCAACAACAGTGTCTCAATAGTCGGTAATGCATTGCATGCCAAACTTATCCTCCAAACACACACCCCCCAAAAAAAAAAAAATTTAAGGGCAAAAGAATGGAAAAATGGAGGGAGGTTTTTTTTTTTTTTTTTTGAAATAAAATAATGGTGTACTTTTCAAATTTAGTTTTAGTGAGACCATATTAAATTTTGTAGGATGCATGTTCTTTTTCCAAAATATGGTCAAACAACCAAAACTAAATATTCTAGGAATCATGCCAATAATGATCTATTTCTACAATAAATAGATATAGAGGAAAGCCTTTTTTCTTCTCCCCATTGTAATTTTATTTTCTCCGCGGCTAATTAAGAGAAATGAAGAATAATACTAAAGGAGAGTTTGCTTTATTTTTCTCATTTTTCCAACTCAACAATTCGAACAAGATAGTTCTATATAGAAATTAAGTTGAGACAATCATTAGTAGCCGCACAAGAATTTATTGACAATGTAGTTAAATTGTCGTGCATTTTCTATTTGTGGTACGTGCGACGTGTTCTTTATCACTTCTAGTCTTGCCTTCTCTCCCAGAAGCCTGCAAATAGTAATCCATTAAGTGTATATAGTTTCTCATAATACATTTTTTTTTTGCTAAGATCTTATAATATATTTGGTAAGAGTGTTGACCTTTTTTTTTAGTAATGTGAAAATTGTAATGGAACACACACACACATATATATATATATATAGATATGCGTTTGAATGTATTAACAAAATTAGAGATGAATACAAGTATGTGGTTGAAGAAGTGGTAGAGGTTAATTACGTACTCTTTGAGTTGGGTAGCTTTCTCCAATAAAAATATCTGATCATGATCACCCCACACTATCAACACTTCCTACAGGCAAAACAACAAGTACTTTAAAGTCTCAGCAAAAAAAAAAAAAAAAAAAACAAGTACTTTAAATTAGTAAAGATCATATGTTAGAAAATTCACAACAGTACTTCTAGTAATATAATATTATCACTGTCTAGATACAGAGGGTTCATATATAATTAACATGTAAAGTCCAGTCAGTGTGAGTTATTTTTACTTCCCTACTTATAAATAAATATTTTGCCTGCGCTTTAAATATGATTTGGTTCAGTTTTAATTTGTCCCTCTTTTTCTGCACGATTTTGATTATGAAAACTTAAATTATATATGTTAGTTTGACAATGAATGTTTTTTTTTTACAGAGATCGATATTTGACCAAACAAAAGGAATTTCATACCAAAAAAAAATAGACATTCAGTAAACATTCAAATTTATGTAGTCAGTTCATTTATGAATCATTGGGTCAGTTCGATCTCTAAGAACAGACCTAGTAATTCATTTGTGGCGACTAAATAACTCTAGAAATTAAGAGATCATATATAGGGATATACCTGTTTTAGAGGAGATATATTTACCGAGTCATCTCGTCCGAGGGTCATTCCCTCTAGGAGTTCCATCTTCTCCTTCCTGTTTTCACAGTACAATTTCTGCAACCACATACACATATAAATATAAATATACATGTATATATACGTACGTACGTAACTCATCAAATATCTAGGTATAATAATAAGTTGTTGTTGTAGCTATATATAGAGTCTATTATAGCAACATCGATAACAAGAATTTATTACCTCATATCATAAATTTTTCAATAATAATAGACACATAACACATTTCACAGCAGGGATTTAAATGCATGTATTATATGTAATATATATAAGTGGTGCATAAAAAAATATAAAAAAATTCAAATAATATAGGGTACAACATATTTAAGGCCCTATTGTAAAATGTGTCGTGTAATGCATTGTGTGACTAACGTACATTTTTCTAAATTTTTTTTACCATCCTCTTAGTTTGCAGATTAATTAGGAAAACTAAGGGAAAAAAAGTGAGGCGAAAAATTAATCTCCTAGCGTTAATGAGTACGAGAAAATTTCATTTTCTAATTTAGAAATTCACGAAAAGATTAATTACTTACAAAGTTAAAAAAAAATAAACTGTCAACTTATTTTGACAAATGTCCATGTATACTTTCTTTTCATTCCAGTTCAATTAACTGTTTTACTTAGCTAGCAAACCAAAGAAATGTTTTCCTCCGCATGTTTTTTCACTAATGAACGTATGAATCAGCCAACATAACCCTATTTTGATACTTATTTGGATCCGGATTAAATATACACACATCCTATACACATGCACAGCTCAGTTTCAAACCAACCCCATAGCCCCATTATTGCCCACAGTAAAACCTAATAAGAGGCGCCACTCATTCAGACTGAACAATAAACTGAGAGGCAACTAACTACAATTTCCTATGGGGATTTGAACTCTCTCCCTCCTCATTGGAAAGAGAGAGGCTATGCCAATTGGGCTACAGTCCACTTGGCAATCAGACAGAACCTAAAGTGCTAAAATATGTCAATAATATACGCATATATATATATAACTATGACATGTATTTTGGTTATATGTTTGTTTCGTGGACAAGATTGATGAGTATTATTTATAACCTTCACTATTAAGGGGATCGATTAATAATACCACATCTCTCGTGCGATTAATTAGCTCCTCATAAGAGGTTAAAATGGACTATTAGTCCCCAAGCGGTTAAGCGTACACACAAAACAAAAACCGAGTAGCATAATTAGTATGGTAAATTACATTTTACACCCTTGTAGTTTGGGTGTGATATCACTTTGATCCCTGTAGTTTCAATTTCATTATTAAAATCTTTACAATTTCAGTTAGGTTCAATGTAGTCCACTCAGGCAAATTAATTTTCTACATTTTTTGACAAAAAAATTGGTCATGTGATGCACACGTTATTATTTAGGACATAATGGTAAATTTACTTATAGAAATTACACTTTGCAAACCTGTAGTGAACCTAAATCTGACAAAAATTATAAAAAAAATTTAATAAATAGACTATATTAGGGCTTAGTTTGGCCCCCATGTGGGTTTTTGAAAGTAGCTTATGAAATTTATTATTAGGTTGTTTGATAATTTTATACAAGTGACACATTACTTTTCAAAAAAATATCATAAAACCATAAAGCAACCTTGAGCTTCTAAAAGCTCCTTCTAAAAAAGCTCTAAGTTCAATTTTTGCAAAGCTCATAACCTAGTTACCAAATGAATTAACATGAAATTGTGCTTTAAAAAAGGAGAAGCTAGCACCAAAATGGCGGCCAAACTAAGCCTAAATCTAAACTGAAATTGCAAGGTCAAAAAATGATAAAATTAAAATTATAGAGATCAAAGTGAAATCACACCTAAATTATAAGGGTGCAAAGTGTAATTTACCCAAATTAATAAGTCAACCATACGGTCCATACAGGGCGGAGCCAGGAATTTTGGCCAAGAGGGGACCTAGGCTATACGGGGGTTTGGGGGGCAGCGCTCCTGAGGCGATTTTTTAGGGGTCTATTTATATATAATTGACAATTTTTTTAGGGTCTACTTGTCTATAATTGTGATTTTTTGGGAATCTGCTTATAATATAAGTCTATTCGATGACATGTAAATATTGTATAGTGTCTTTCAAAATTTGAAGGGAGCCTATTTCTAAAACACATAAAATTATTACACTAAAAGTGTAATTTTTAAAATTTTAGGCGCATTTTCGTTGAGTTGTGTATACCTGTATATTAATATCTATATATATATAGTTGATAGCACTAAATTGGGCCTTGAACCCCTTTGAGGGCCTAAACATAAGTTGAGGGGAGCCTAAATATAAATTAAGGGCCTAAACATAATTGAGAGAGAATAAATATAAAATACTAAAAAAATTTAAAATAAAATTTTAATTCTCAAAATCTCAAAGGCCTCGCCCTCTCCGCCAATGGTCCATATTATAATACCACGCCATCGACTTTAATTATGCGCCTGAGGCCACATTTATGACACGAAATGGTAGTTACAATAGCTACATTTTATGTGATCGAGAAACTTAATTTGTGAATTAATTTGCGAACACATGATGAACGGGTCACCTTAGTAGGTTTCGGTCAAATTGGTTTATCTAACACCACAATCCACCAGAAAGAGACTTCTATTATTTAATTATATATATATATATATATTTTTATGAGTTAGGCTCTAATATACACTGAGTAAGCACACTGAATGAATGTAGAGTAAAATTTGGGACACAACTAAATACACAATTTTTGGGACACAACCCAATTAATGTGTCTATCTCTCTCCTGTGATGTCACTGGACCCCACAATGACACAGGAGAGAGATAGACACATTAATTAGGTTGTGTCCCAAAAATTGTGTGTTTGGTTGTGCCCCAAGTATTACTCATGAATGTATTAGACTTTTAAACTTAAAGAAATTGAGAATCGTTCTGCTGACTCGCACCCTATCTCACCACCCTCACGGTTTTTAAATTATAAAAGTCCAGTACGCTTTCCTCGTACGCGCTTAAACTGGACTATATTATATAGTATAGTAAAATTACAAATTTATATGGAGTAGCATGTCTTCTTGACGTGATCTTTTTCTAGATGACCCTCCAAATAAACTAGGAATCTAGGCATACCGACCTACTAAACAAGATGTCATGCAATTTTCTTGACAAAATCACCTACTCTTTGCGTGCACAAGTATCAAAAAAAAAAAAAAAAAATTCTTTGCGTGCACGGATAAATATAGTATATAGTTCCAATCTTTTTTATTCCGTTTCCTTGCATTATTTGAATAAGCTCGGCCATTGTGTGAAATTAATCTCTTTATTAATTATGATAAAACAGAAAAGAAAAGAAAGGTATATATAGTTGGTTAGGTATAACAAAAAGTAATGCTATGCTTTCCTTTGTATATCCTGAAGAATGTGGTTCTCAACGAACCATCATGAAAATCAAGGATAGGCCTGATCTGTCACATATATTTTGAGAATCATCTCTCGGGATTGAGAATTTGGAAAGTATATATATATATATATATATATCATTAGTCATCATATATGAAATTCAAAGCACGCAATTAAGGGTAAAATTTGGGATATATCTAAAAACACAATTTTTAGGATATAACTCAAGAGATGTGTCTTTCTCTCTCTTGTATCACTGTGGAGTCAGTGACATCACATGAAAAATATAGACACATCTTTTGGACTATATCCCAAAAGTTGTGTCTTTGGTGGGTCTCAATCTTTACCCGCGAATTTTTTCAAGCAAAAAAAATATTCACTGTGTATATTCACTCTACCGTATTCACTCTAGAATATTGCCGACACATGAGGTAGAGGAATGTAAATAAGTTAAAAAAAAAAAAAAAAAAACTTACATGGATGAAATCATTAAGCAAGAAATCAGGCATGTAGGGACGCCAAAAGACAGCTAAACCCATCAATGTCCTCAACTGTGATGCGTTACTAGGCAGCATAATTTCATCAATTTTTTCCACTTTTGCCCTCCTCAACAACTCAGCATTGTCCCTCCTCCTCATGTTCACACCAGAGCTGGCAATCACCACCTTCTCAACCCTCTCCGGCCACATAGCCGCCAAGTGGTACGCCACAAACCCACCGTAGCTGGTCCCCACCACCGAATACCTCTCTATCCCAAGCTTCTCTAGCAGTTTTCCGACAGAAACGGCCTGGAAAACCTCGGACCTCTCCGAAGACTTAGTGGTTGAGTTGCCGAAGAACACGAGATCTGGGACGTACAGGTCGAAGTGGCGTGAAAAATAGGAGACTTGTTGGCGCCACTGCCAAACACCGTGGGGCCCAAATCCATGAATTAGGATCAATGGAGGTTTTTTTGTGATCATGATCAGTATGTTTGGGGCCCCAGAAGTGGATGGTGGTTTGATCATCGTCGTTGTCGAGGGGGATGGTTTGAGAGTAAAGTCCGGATGAGGAGAGAGAATAGTGAAGGTATCTTTCGTACCAAGAGACGACGCTGAGACATGAAATTACCATTTTTGTGCTTTCAGTTTGTAGCCTATAATTGTTTGTATCTAAGGACTATATATATACTACATAGGTTCAGGCCATGAAAGAAACTAGTAAAATTAAAGGCTTCGCTTCTTATCTCTTAATCATACTATACTATATAAAAGGGAGCTAGTGAAAGGTGTTTTTTGTGGGGAGGGAGGAAAGAATATATTATACACCACGCACGGAATAAAAACGGTTTCCTTTCCTTTATGTGATTGTAATAATTTCAACAGACCGGCCCCTCTTCTTTAATGTAATCACAAGAAGAGGCATTATCTTAAAAGAGTAAAAGATTGAGACAAACTCAAAGACACAACTTTTAGTACATAACATACTTTGAGTTTGTTCCAAGTATTACCCTTACTAAATTATACATGGCTTAATTATTGGTACACTTCCTATACTTAAGACCGTTTTTCACTTTACTCCTTGTAATTTGGACTAAAATGAAATCGTTAATAAATCAGTTAAATTTAACGGATATAAGTCATGTTTGGCAAAACTTTTTGGAGTTCATCAATAATTTTAAACTCCAATAGCTAAAATAAATTATTTAACAAAATAATATCTGTAATTGCAATGGGTCAAAAACTATCTTGGACAACTTATACTAGTTACAATTTTTTTGTACGCGATACTCTAGCTACCAAACGGTCCACAGGGGTATTAAAACACATTAGAGACTACAAGGGGGCAAAATGAAAAATGTGCTCACCCTAGGGGATCAAAGTGACAAATACTCTACTAAACAAACTTCGTTCCATTAATTTTAACAGGATTGGTAACTATTTCACTTTAGTCCAAAATACAAAGAATATTAGTGACACGATATTGGCTAAGTAAATGAGATATATCTGTAATTAACCCATTATATATCTCAAAAATGTTTATTAGCTAGATGATGTGACAATGAGATTACATATTTAATATAGTTGGACCATCTAAATTCTCGTGTAAGTTAATTTTAGTAATTCCCACTGTCCTAATGTTCGAAAATCACTTTTGGAGTAAAAATTTGAAAATCGGAATACTAGCTCCACTTACACTTTGTTTAGATTGAAAGTACCGGAGAGAAGATAAGAGGGAGGGAACTACTTTCTCTCCAGTTCTCTTGTTTGGGTAGTTAATTTGTGAGAGAAGAGAACGTTAGTAGAGAGAACTGGAGAGAACGTGAGGAGAAAAAAAACCCAATTTTAGTTCTCTCCAAATCGGAGAGACCGAGGAGAGAAGAGAAGAGAACTATAATATAATATTAATAAAATGACGAATATATCCTCAATGTTTAATCTTATTCTAATTTATTGCCATTATTTAATAGGGCAAAAGAGTTAATTGATTTTAAATTCTTTCTCTCATATTTTCCTATGAAAGCTAAACAAATAAGAAAACCTTATGTTTCTCTTTTTTTCTCTTCTCTTTATCCAAATAAGCATGCTTTCTCTTCTCTTCTCTTCTCTTAATGAGGTTCTCTTCTATTCTCTCTAAGTCTCTCAATCCAAACACAATGTTAAATTCAGTCGGATGGTAATGGTACATTCTGGAATAGCTCCACTTAATGTGCAATTGTTATGTAGTGATCTATCTTGATTTTAAAATTCTTTTTTGTTTGTTTTTGGATTACATTATTTTCTCTTGATTTTTGGAAAATTAAAAAAGTTAAGAGTAGTGCTACATGCACACTTTTTGTTACCTAGTTTTAAATGCATGTACCATGAACTGTGTAAGTGATGCACATCAAAATGTGAAAAATTCAAACAGCTAACACAAGGTACATGTATTTAAAGCATAGTGTGTCAAAAAGTGTGTGTGCCAAATATTTCCCAAAATATAAACGAAGTCATTAAATTGCAAGAATTATCAATAAATAATTGACTTAATCAAGAAATAGGCCCTTGAAGTTTGGTCCAAGTCTCATTTTAGTTCGTGTGTTTCAATTGCATCAATTTGGTCCCTGAAGTTTTTAAATATAAGCAATATGATCCAAATGTCTAATTCAGCGAGAAAAGTTAACAAAAATTTACTCACATGCTATGCATTCACACTTTTTAAGGGAAAAAATGGAACACCACCAGTATCCCAACCCGCTTATCAGCATAATTGTGTGTCGCAGTAGGTGAATTCTTTCAAATTTTATGATAGAATGAGGTATTTGGATTAAATTGCTTATATTTAATAACTTTAAGGATCAAATTAACGCAATGACAACTACATGGACTAAAATAAAATAAAGACCAAATTTCATAGCTATATTTTGTATTTAAGCCTAAATATTTCAATGGATCAAATAGGTTGGAAATGGTCATTTCATTACATTTCTTGCTTGCATACAAAGTTGACCAGTGGCATTTCTGTAGATCTCAAAGAAACTAGATATAATTATTATTACAAAAGAAGGAAAAATCAGTCTCTGTGGTATTGTATGGACATATACAGAATGTTCGTAATTATCTAGACTTAAAGGGAATCATTGAATTTTCTAGAGTGTTTTGAAGACTTATACAGAATATCATAAATATGGTGACCATCTAGAAAAATTAATTTATTAGGAGGTCTAAAACTTCTAAAATTTTATCATGAGTTTTTATTTCATTGGATGATCGCCCCTTATATAAATCCTGGCCATTAATCGTACTAACTATTACTTATAAGTTGGGTGGCATTCATCAAAATTATTCAAGAATGATAAAGTTTCTCAAGAAAAACACTATACCTCGAAGAATTATGAAGATTATTGATCGAGTAGTTAAAAACGCATACTTGTGCTTTCTCTAATTCTTCATATCTCTTTTATGGTCAAATATGAAAGGCCTACTTAAGTCTTGTAATGCGTAAAAGATAGCCCCCCTGGGCCAAATTCCTGCATTCGCCCTACTTGGGGCAGTTCCAGGTTACCCTCTTCTATAAACGCCTCGGGTTCTTCAAGGCCCGGGAAGTTTGGATGAACTTGACCCAAATCAATAGTCGTATCCCACGGCAGCATACACAAGGGACACAGTCTTTGTGGAGTATGGAGGGAGAGTGCCCACAAGGCACCAACCCAGTCCTTGTGGCGGGTGCAACAAAATAAAATTGGGAAAGACGACATGAAGAATTAAAGGATTAAATGAAAACAATCGCATTCACAAAATTCGTTGAAGTACCAGCGATTTGGAGGTAATGGCACATCCTCTTGAACGAGAATATGGAGACCGAGCGCCGCCATTGCCCTAGTGAAACACCTCTATTTTTTAGGGTTGGATAGAAGGTGTTTGGGGTTGTGTATGCGTATAGTTTATGAAGCCAACGCTAATATTTTTTATGGTTGGATATAGGGTGTTTGGGAGGCGTTAGATTAACTGGTTGTTTATCTTGTGCATCTGTTTGGTTGCAGAATTGAATTACCTTTTTTGCCCTTATTCTTTTCCTTTATTTACCTTAGTTCTTTAATTTTAGTAGTCAATTTATAGTTAACTATTAGTACTGCATGTGCATTAATGTGCTTTACATTAAATGTGGAAGTGGAACCATTTCAACATACTCCAATAAAAATCAACTGGACTCATAGTCGTGTTGTAAACCACATTTGGGATACATATACCAAAACGTAGCATTAATAAAATGATATAGCATTAATCAAATGAAATGGGCCTTATATTATACATACTAGCTGTCACACCCCGATTTTTGGACAACCAAATATTTAATCAAAAGCATGTATCCAGACTAATATTCAATTTCCAAAACACCGAGAGTGACACCCGGCCTCACACAGGCTAATAAATAATTATTGAAAATAGTATTTTATACTCATTAAATAAGGACATGTAATCCTGTATTAATATAAAAATTCTGTATTATTAAACTTCTATTCCCAATCCTCCATTTCATTATGAAAGAAATAACATTCCATTACAAATATAATATCATTTTAATTTACAAAAGGAATACAAAGTTTATTAAATAAAATTTCTTACAAAGTTCAGAAAAAAGAAATAAAGTCTATACATCCGATGGTCAGAGCAACTACAACGTTCCAATGCCCAAAGACTGTACAGCCAAGCACAACGGTCACATCATCAAAAGCAATATCCTGCACATGACATCCAACTACGTTTCAAACAGAAACGCACCCGAATGCAGAACACACTCGGGTTAGTCACATGACTGGTATGAGTTAAACAAAAATAATAAAATCTGAGGGCTCCAACTTGAACCCGTCGACTATAAACCACATTACAACACTATTGGGCCAAGATAGATAGTTCCACACACATATTTGGACAAAAGATTAGTTTCCAGTTATGTGGTGGCAAGTAGTTTCTTGCCCAAAATCCAAAGTTACTACGAGTTTTATACTTACCTCGGATATCTATGGTGAGCCAGCCCTGCATAAAAGTTAGTGGACCCACCATCCTGTAAATCGAATGATCACAAACCAGGCGAATAATTCCATACATAAGTCGTTCACATTCTAACTGAAACGTCGCGTTCATTATTTCACGCTTATCAGTCTTATGAAATAATCCATTTTCATTATTTATTAGCATTAAATTTATCTTTGTGTTCCCTAAGTTCACCACTTGGCCACCCTCCATGGTACAGCCCACACATATATCCCATGTGTGCCCGAATATACTACCAACACCCACTCCGGTGCCAGTTTGGTTGGGGTATCAACCAAAGCAGGTATACACAACAGACGGCAGGTCAATATGCCTAGACGTCTATACAATATAAGCCGAGCATATGGCTTAGGCCAGCTTGATCACAAAGCCACTGGAAAAAAGAGTGCAAGCTACCAAAAACAATAACACAACAACGGGGAGCGGTGAACACTAAGGAACTATGTTGCAATTATCACTTATCGTTCGTATTATCTCCAATAATTATGAATTTCACGTTTATGACATAGTTCCGTCTTATAATAGTCTAATCACATCTCTAACTTTTAGATGCATTCCAATTTCTCGCAATAAAGGGTTTTATCAATTAACCCACAACAATCTTCCCTCAATAATTTCCAATCAAATTACAAGATCCCTAATATACTATTCAACGTATCTAATTTACTCTTTTTTTTATCAAAATAACCACAAAATAAGGTCAGTTATTTCAGGTTCAATAACCTCAACCCAACATTCAATATTATATGAGAATTCATGTATCTCTAAGTAATTTTTGTTAAGTCATACGAACGAATAAAAAAACCACAACTAATCATATTTATCCAATTTCGTACATTTTAATATATTAAAAACTGCTACTGAAATCTTCAATTTCTGCCAAAACGGTGCAGAATCGGGAAAAACTCTATTAGACGAAAAGTGTGAAAATTTGCGTTTTACATAAGACATGCGACAAAATGTTCAAATTCAAAGCCACGATTTTTTAAAAAAATTTCTAAAGTTTCTGCAACTGTGAAAATAAAAATAAAAATTATTTATTCATTATCAAAATTATTCCCCTTCGTGTATTTATCAAATTAACTATCCACATGATCTATCCAGGTACACCGAGATCACAATCATAAAATCACACGAAAAAAGAAATAAATATTTATATCATTCAATAATAACGAATGGGGATCAACACACAATTTAACACAAACCACAAAATTAACAAGAAATAATTGGATTCTCTTGCACACACACATATATATACATACGTGTATATATATACCCAAATATAAATTTTAACTCACCTAGTTGATCAAAAATTGACCACCACGAATGCTCCGCGATTCCCCACGTGCCCACGAACCCCAGACCATTCTCCTTTCTTCTTCTTCTTCTTCTTCTTCTTCTTCTTCTCTCTCTCTCTCTCTCTCTCTCACACACACACACACACACACACACACACACGTTTGTTCTCTCTTTGGGTGGCTAGGGTTAATGATATAAGTATATGTGTACTACACACATAGTATACTATATACATACACAACATATACAAATAACTTATATATACACATTAAATCTCATTTTTTGTCTAATGGGCTCACAAAAGAGACTCATGTGAGCCCAAAATGCAGTACAAAGTATTAAAATGAGTAGCCTAATGGGTACCCATGACCCCGGTACTAAGTTTTAATGTTAATTACATTATTTAACACATTCGCCCGCCTGTATATACTATATAACAAAAATACATATCAACTCTTCACTTTTTTTTTTTTAACAAATATAAATTAATCAAATATAACTCTCAAACTAAACGCGCTCACTCATGATTTAATTTATATGTCCACCAAACACTTAAAATTTTCCAAACACATGTCTTACATAGGCACACTCATATAATATTGCTAACTGAAAATAACAATTAAAATAATTATTTATATAGAAATTTTAGGGTTGTTACATTCTACTCTCCTTAAAGAAATTTTGTACTGAAATTTGAAGCAACGATAAATACACACGGTAGTCATCAATAAAGTCAAACACGTAATTTTAAACAAAGCATTGATTAAGTTTAACTCTCAACTATACGAGACCAAGTACGTCGAGCGACTAATCCAAACAAGGAAACCCTCATCTATATACCTTATTCTCGTATAGTCAATCATCATGACATGTCATTCAATCGATTGACACTTTTGTCAATCGATTGACATTTTTCAGCACTGACGACTT
The DNA here is from genome assembly GCA_033977485.1 of Hydrangea macrophylla. NCBI lineage: Eukaryota > Viridiplantae > Streptophyta > Magnoliopsida > Cornales > Hydrangeaceae > Hydrangea > Hydrangea macrophylla. The sequence continues at coordinate 9,198,851 of CM066995.1, read as the reverse complement.
TTACTAAAACGGCCATAACTCCCTCTAGAAAACTCGAAATCGCGCACGGTTTGAAGCGTTGGAAACTAGACTCAAAGACCTTTCTTTTGGTATGTAATTCATGTACACAAATTATAACTCATTTTTGAGGGCATTGCTCCAAAGTAGACTCACTTGTGTTCTAATAGCGATAAAAGTAGATTAAAGCATTCTTTGATGAATTCGCTGGTTGTTTCACATAAGATTTGATTTCTTCTCGTATATCCATGGTTATCATTCCCGGTACTTTGTATTTGTTAAGGTTTCATGACATACATGTGGAGTCAATTGTACATGCATGGGGTGTGGTAGTCAGTGTGGAAAAGAGTAATGGTCAGTGTGGAAAGAGTACGAGATTGAGATTGAGATTGAGATTGTGTTTGTGATTGTGGTTGTGGTTGAGATTGTGGTGAGGGTATCTTTGAAATGCGACGGTGGCAAATATGGACACTCCCTGACGCCCATGGAAGCGTTAAAGTGTGTGACGCCGAACTTGGACATTCCCTGGCACCCATGGTAGTGCTAAAGTGTGGCCTACGGACACTCCCTGATACCCGAGTCTGGATACTGCGTGAGGTTGCTCCGGTATTTGCATGGCGGTTTAGGTATTCAAAGTGTGAGGCAATGGACACTCCCTGGTACCCCGGACCAAAGTGTTAGGCAAACTGGACACTCCTTGGCGCCCCGTTGCTAAAGTGTGGCTATCTGAGTGTTTCAAAGATACCAGGAGTAAGATAGTGGGTTGTTGTGTCTGTTGAGAGAAAAGAGTCGGCAAGATGAGTGTGGTGCATTGTCTCATACACAATCATAAGTTTCATGAATGATCGACTTTCAATGTATTCCTTGTGGTTTTACAAAATGAATTCTTTCTGCGGTTTAACTATTGATTTATACAAATTGAAAAATGGAAAAGGGTAAATGGGTATGTCTTACATTCAAAGTTATGTTTTTAATACTCACCAGCTTCTTGAAGCTGACGACGTTGATGCGTCCTGGACATTCGTGTTCAGGCTTTTCAGGTTATAACCAGGAGGAATCATATGACTATGCTAATTGAGAACGGCTTCCCTCGGATGAGAAACTGTTTATTTATTATATGCTTTAGTTTACACGTTTTAAGTTCGAACTGTTTGTTTTATAAGGATGACTGTAATAGACATTAAGCTATTGTTTTATTTCAAGGCGGTCTGTGCCTTTAGATGACCCGTGCTGTAATATTGTTTAAGTTAGAAAATATTTGTAAGCCTTGATTGCTCTGCTCTGATTATTATGTTTTATTGTTTGACGTTTGGGACGGAATCGATCCTTCAAACTGTCGCGACCTACGGGTCCATAAAGGAAATTAAACGCTTTCCTTATTTATGCTATGTCGGGGCGTGACACATCAAACGTTAATAGATATTCAAAACACAGAGATTGATGCAAACCATGTGAATACAAACTATGCATGCAACATGCTCATAGTTAATCAAAGATTTAACTATATGCCCATGCTGACCTCTTACCTTGTCCCGTACCACTTCTCTTCGGGATACCCAATACTTACTACTCCAACCGATAGCTTCAAAATCTTCCATAAGCTTGCACTAAGAATAAGAATACCCGTCTAGATCTATAAGATGTTGTAGACATAAGAATACTGCTGGCTCAATATATGCTCTCGAAAAAGTATAGAATTTCCACACGGAGATATACGAAAGAGATGCAGTAGTAGAGTACCAATCGATAATAACAGCTTCATAATAAGAAATCCAGAGTGCTGATATTAATAATGTCCACCAAAATGGCCAGATAAGAATAATATAAAGAATAGAAGTCTTGCAAATAATAATAGAAATCCCGATCCTCCGATAAAATAATAATTTAGCTGGATGATAATTAGATAACTGTCCGATAATAATAGCTTGAAGAAGATAATTCGATAACACGCCAGAATTTCACTGCTTGTTCAAAACTCCAACTCCCCGCTACTTCTCCAACATGTCACAAAATATGCATGCACTACTATGCGACTCATAATATAGTAAATGATTTCAACAAATTAACATGTAATGATAGGCTCGGAAAGTTATGCAATTAATTGATTGAAAATAATTAAATAACATGTAGTCAACACATGGATAATACATAAGTACACATAACCCCAAACCCAAATAAATCGCGACCTATACCTCTGACCAACCTCTAGTCCACAATCCGAGGATCACCAAGACTCGCTAAACTAACCATAAGCTCTGATACCAAACTGTCACACCCCGATTTTTGGACAACCAAATATTTAATCCAAAGCATGTATCCAGACTAATATTCAATTTCCAAAACACCGAGAGTGACACCCGGCCTCACACAGGCTAATAAATAATTATTGAAAATAGTATTTTATACTCATTAAATAAGGACATGTAATCCTGTATTAATATAAAAACTCTGTATTATTAAACTTCTATTCCCAATCCTCCATTTCAATATGAAAGAAATAACATTCCATTAAAAATATAATACCATTTTAATTTACAAAAGGAATACAAAGTTTATTAAATAAAATTTCTTACAAAGTTCAGAAAAAAGAAATAAAGTCTATACATCCGATGGTCAGAGCAACTACAACGTTCCAATACCCAAAGATTGTACAGCCAAGCACAACGGTCACATCATCAAAAGCAATATCCTGCATATGACATCCAACTACGTTTCAAACAGAAACGCGGAGAATGCAGAACACACTCGGGTCAGTCACATGACTGGTATGAGTTAAACAAAAATAATAAAATCTGAGGGCTCCAACCTGAACCCGTCGACTACAAACCACATTACAACACTATTGGGCCAAGACAGGTAGTTCCACACACATATTTGGACAAAAGAGTAGTTTCCAGTTATGTGGTGGCAAGTAGTTTCTTGCCCAAAATCCAAAGTTACTACGAGTTTTATACTTACCTCGGATATCTATGGTGAGCCAGCCCTGCATAAAAGTTAGTGGACCCACCATCCTGTAAATCGAATGATCACAAACCAGGCGAATAATTCCATACATAAGCCGTTCACATTCTAACTGAAACGTCGCGTTCATTATTTCACGCTTATCAGTCTTATGAAATAATTCATTTTCATTATTTATTAGTATTAAATTTATCTTTGTGTTCCCTAGGTTCACTACTTGGCCACCCTCTATGGTACAGCCCACACATATATCCCATGTGTGCCCGGATATACTACCAACACCCACTCCGGTGCCAGTTTGGTTGGGGTATCAACCAAATCAGGTATACACAACAGACGGCTGATCAATATGCCTAGACGTCTATACAATATAAGCCGAGCATAAGGCTAAGGCCAGCTTGATCACAAAGCCACTGGCAAAAAGAGTGCGAGCTACTAAAAATAATAACACAACAATGGGGAGCGGTGAACACTAAGGAACTATGTTGCAATTATCACTTATCGTTCGTATTATCCCCAATAATTGTGAATTTCACGTTTATCACATAGTTCCGTCTTATCATAGTCTAATCACATATCTAACTTTTAAATGCATTCCAATTTCTCGCAATAAAGGGTTTTATCAATTAACCCACAACAATCTTCCCTCAATAATTTCCAATAAAATTACAAATCCCTAATATACTATTCAACGTATCTAATTTACTCCTTTTTATCAAAATAACCATAAAATAAGGCCAGTTATTTCAGGTACAATAATCTCAACTCAACATTCAATATTATATGAGAATTCATGTATCTCTAAGTAATTTTTGTTAAGTCATACGAATGAATAAAAAAAGCACAACTAATCATATTTATCCAATTTCGTACATTGTAATATACTAAAAACTGCTACTGAAATCTTCAATTTCTGCCCAAACGGTGCAGAATCGGAAAAAACTCCATTAGACGAAAAGTGTGAAAATTTGCGTTTTACAAAAGACACGCGACAAAATGTTCAAATTCAAAGCCACGATTTTCTAAAACATTTTCTAAAGTTTCTGCAACTGTGAAAATAAAAATAAAAATTATTTATTCATTATCAAAATTATTCCCCTTTGTGTATTTATCAAATTAACTATCCACATGATCTATCCAGGTACACCGAGATCACAATCATAAAATCACAAGAAAAAAAAAATATTTATATCATTCAATAATAACGAATGGGGATCAACACACAATTTAACACAAACCACAAAATTAACAAGAAATAATTGGATTCTCTTGCACACACACATATATATACATACGTGTATATATTGTCACGCCCCGACGTAGCATAAATATGGAAAGCGTTTAATTTCCTTTATGGACCCGTAGGTCGCGACAGTTTGAAGGATCGATTCCGTCCCAAACGTCGAACAACATAAAACCATTAATCAGAGTAGGGCAATCAAGGCTCAAGGCTTATAAAAATTTTCTAACTTATTACATCCTATAGTACAGGGTTTACTAAGGCACAGACCGCCTTGAAATAAAACAATAACTTAAAGTCTATTACAGTCATCCTTATTACAAACCAAATCATAACACATAAACATAAAGCATATAAGGGTAACATCTCTTCTCAGCAACAGATCTTAATTAGCATAGTCATACGGTTCTTCTTGATTATAACCTGCAAAGCCTAGACACGAATGTCCAGGACGCATCAACGCCGTCAGCTTCAAGAAGCTGGTGAGTATTAAAAACATAGCTTTGAATGTAAAAACATGCCCATTTACCTTTTTCCCATTTCCATTTAAATACCACAAGTTTATATTTATGATAAAGAGCTTGTTAGAAAAAAAAACAACCACAACAATAATTAAAAGATAAATTCACACATATGTGACCGTGTATGAGAACAATGCACCATCTCATCTAACCGACTCTTTTCTCTCGACAAAACCCAACAACCCTCTATCCTACTCCTGGTATCTTTGAAATACTAAGATAGCCACACTTTAGCAACGGGGCGCCAGGGAGTGTCCAGTTTGCCTCACACTTTGGTCCGGGGTACCAGGGAGTGTCCAATGCCTCACACTTTGAATACCCTAACCGCCATGCAAATACCGGGGCAACCCCCACACAGGTATCCAGACTCGAGTCATTCAGGGAGTGTCTATAGGCCACACTTTAGCACTTCCATGGGTGCCAGTGAGTGTCCAAGTTCGGCTTCACACACTTTAACGCTTCCATGGGCGTCAGGGAGTGTCCATTTTTGCCACCTTCGCATTTCAAAGACACCCTCATCCTCTTTTTCAATCACATCCACAACCACAACCATAACCACAGCCACAATTACAACCACAACCACAACCACAACCACAACTCAAACTCATACTCTTTCCACACAATCATTACTCTTTTCCACACTATCATTACTCTTTTACACACTACCAACACTCACCATGCATGTACAACTGACTCCACATGAATGTCATCAAACTTTAAACATAAAGGAATTCACAGAATTAAAGAAATAATACGCGTACGGGGATTGAAAATTCGTAATTCATTGCCTTAATCATTTTAAACATAACTAATAGCATTCTAAAAACTGCTACTGAAATCCTCGTTTTCTGTCCAAACGGTGCAGAATCTGAGAAAATTGCATTAGACAAAAAGTGTGCAGAATCGAGTTTTTCTTGGGACAACGCGGGCAGAACCTTAAATTTCATTCGTTTTCCTAACAAAAATCTGAAAACAAAATTCTGCTACTGTTAAAATTAAAAGAGAAAATATTAGATTGAATTTCTAATATACTTTTTCTGCTACTGTAATCCTCATTTTCTGCCCAAACGGTGCAAAATCTGAGAAAATTGCATTAGACGAAAAGTGTGCAGAATCGAGTTTTGCTTGGGACAACGCGGGCAGAACCTTAAATTTCATTCGTTTTCCTAACAAAAATCTGAAAACAAAATTCTGCTACTGTTAAAATTAACTACCTAAATCAGTAAATAAGGAATGAGTTACATTTTGAGTGAGTTAGTAATACTCACCGTGATATAGATTGAAGAAATTGTTGAGACAGAAATATAATTACGAAATTCCCGAATTCCAAGCTTTGGCTATGGAGGATTGAGCTCTTCTCTCTCTCTACGAAATTGAAGAACTCTCTGCACTCTCTAAACTCTCTGTGAATTCTGAAATGTGTTGTGATGGAAGTGCAGAATGTGTAGTGTGGTTGGGTGTATATATAATCAAATACCCACTAAGAAAACATTGGCCTAACCCTCCACCCAATCTCCATTAACCTCCATATAATACCATGAATGTGCAGATATGATGTGTATACACTCCCCTTTATTCTCCACTACTGAAAGTAAGAGGTAGGTGGAGATGAGGTGGGTCAATGTGTGTTTGGGTAATCTAGCTTATGGCATAAGGACAACACACATACTACAACATTTGCCAAACAAGACCTAAGGGAAAAGCATTAGCATTCATAATTGAGTATAAATAAATTTGTTCAATCATTTACTTCCAAAATTCTGTGGAAGTTTAACACTACGCGGACAGTTTTAAACCTACACTGGTATTTTCGTGACACGGTGTTTATCACAAAAATACAGAGAATTCATTTTAACGTTAGAAATAGTTTTCTGATTTTATAAAAATACAGTTTGAGTTTAAAAGAAATAATTCCACCGTTTTGAAATACAGTTTTGAATTTTAACACAGGTATTGCAAGTTTTTATGAAAATTGCATTTTGACCCCAAAAGTAATTTCAATTAGTCAAGAATTAAACTTTTCACATAAGAATCGAAATTAACATATAAACAGACAATATATATTAAATTTTAAATATGATAATGCAAATGATAATGAAAATAAATTTTAATTATGATCATGCAGGAAAATGCAGGTTATTACACCCTTCCCCCCTTAAACAGGATTTCGTCCCCGAAATCAAGACTAACTAGTCATGAAACAACTCCGGGTACTTCTTCCTCATATCAGCTTCAACTTTCCACGAGGCTTCATTCTCGTCGTGGTGATTCCACTGAACCTTCACCAACGGAATATCCTTATTCCTCAGCTTCTTGATACTCTGATCCAAAATCTTCGCAGGTCTCTCCTTGTAAGAAACGCTATGACTCGTCTCAATGTCGTCATAACTAACCACATGCGAGGGATCTCGTATGTATTTCCTCAACATACTCACGTGAAACACGTTGTGAACCCCAGACATCTTTGGTGGTAACGCCAGTTGATAGGCCACTTTCCCGATACGTTCCAAAATCTCAAACGGTCCAATGAAACGCGGAGCTAACTTCCCTCTCTTGAGACCAAAACGTACTACTCCTCGTGTTGGTGAAACCTTAAGAAGTACGTGATCTCCCACACTAAACTCCAGATCTTTTCGGCGTCGATCAGCATAACTCTTATACCGGCTCTGAGCGGTTCTCATCCTTTCTTTGACCAAGGAAATCTTCTCGTTGGTTTCTCTAACCAAATCTGGTCCCAACAATTCTGTGTCCCCAACCTCTGCCCAACACAATGGAGAACGACATGGTCGTCCGTACAGTGCTTCGAACGGAGCCATACCGATACTCGTATGATAACTATTGTTATAGGCAAATTCAACCAACGGCAAGTGTGTCTCCCAAGATTCTTCAAAATCGATCACACAAGCCCTAAGCATATCTTCCATGATCTGATTCACACGCTCAGTTTGTCCATCTGTCTGAGGGTGAAAAGCAGTACTCATCTTGAGCGAGGTTTCCATAGCTTCTTGCAAACTTTCCCAAAATCCAGAAGTAAAACGTGCGTCACGGTCTGACACAATCGACACAGGTGCACCGTGAAGTCGCACAACTTGTTGTATGTACATCCGGCTCATCTTTTCCACCGGGTATGTCATACTGTAAGCAATAAAATGAGCTGACTTCGTCAATCGATCCACAATTACCCAAATAGCGTCATGATTCTGCTGTGATCGAGGCAATCCTACTACAAAATCCATCGTTATATGCTCCCACTTCCAACCAGGAATAGGTAGCGGTTGCAACAATCCTGACGGTCTCTGATGTTCGGCCTTGACTTGCTGACACGTCAAACACTTGGATACAAACTCGGCCACATCCTTCTTCATGCCTTCCCACCAGAAATTCCTCTTCAAATCTTTGTACATCTTCGTTCCTCCCGGGTGAACTGTATACCTTGATTTATGTGCTTCTTCCAGGATATCCTTCCTTAACTCTCCATCACCGGGCACGCACAATCTATTCCTGCACCGATACCCTCTATCGATTCCCACCTTCCATTCTGTCGGGTCCTTCTCTGACATCTTTATGAACCATGATTGAAACTTCTCATCTTCTTTCTGAGCTCCAATAATGCGGTCAATGAGAACAGGCTGTAGGATAAGACATCCGAAAAGTTGTCCTTCTCCTCTTTCAGCACTCTGTACATCAAACTCTGCCAACGTCTCCAATGCTCGCCATTCTCTCACCATTAAGGAGGCGATCGTCTCACGAGTCTGCCGACTCAAAGCATCAGTGACCACATTAGCTTTACCAGGATGGTATTCCAATGTGAAGTCATAATCTTTGATCAACTCCATCCATCTGCGCTGCCTCATGTTCAACTCTTTCTGTGTGAACAAATACTTCAGACTCTTGTGATCGGAGAACAAATCAAACTTCTCACCGTAGAGATAATGTCTCCAAATCTTGAGTGCAAATACCACTGCTGCCAACTCCAAATCATGAATAGGATAGTTCAACTCATTCGGCTTTAGCTGTCTAGATCCATAGGCTATAACTTTACCATCTTGCATAAGTACACACCCTAGTCCTTGATATGAGGCGTCACTAAAGATAGTGAACTTCTCGCCAGGCTTGGGTATTGCTAGTACTGGTGCGGTAGTGAGTCTCTCTTTCAACTCTAGAAAGGCTCGCTCGTGCTTCTCTGTCCATTCGAATTTCAAATTCTTCTTCGTCAATCCAGTCAATGGTGCGGCTATTTTAGAGAATCCTTCAACAAATCTTCTGTAATAGCCTGCGAGTCCAAGAAAACTCCGAACTTCTGTAGGGTTGCTTGGCCTAACCCAGTTGGATACAGCATCGGTCTTGGACGAATCCACAGAAATTCCTTGAGATGACACCTTGTGTCCCAAAAATTTCACTTCTTGCAACCAAAACTCACACTTACTGAACTTGGCATACAAGTGGTGGTCCTTAAGCGTCTGCATCGTAATCCGAAGATGTTGCTCGTGTTCTTCTCTTGACTTAGAATAGATCAAAATATCATCAATAAAGACGATGACAAACTGATCTAAATAAGGCTTGAACACTCTGTTCATCAGATCCATAAACACTGCCGGGGCGTTCGTCAATCCAAACGGCATCACCAGAAATTCATAATGACCATATCGGGTTCTGAAAGCAGTCTTAGGTATGTCTTCCTTCCGTACCCTCAACTGATGATATCCCGACCTAAGGTCTATCTTGGAAAATATCGTAGCTCCTTGTAGTTGATCAAATAAATCGTCAATCCGAGGCAAAGGATACTTGTTCTTGATCGTCACTCGATTCAATTCTCTGTAGTCGATACACAGCCTGAGCGTCCCGTCCTTCTTCTTCACAAATAACACCGGTGCTCCCCAAGGCGATGTACTTGGACGTACAAAACCTAGGTTCTCGAGCTCTTGAACTTGTCCCTTCAATTCTAGTAGTTCTGTGGGGGCCATTCTGTAGGGAACCTTGGTAATCGGTACGGTACCCGGTATAAGCTCAATACAGAACTCTATACTTCTCTCGGGCGGTAATCCAGAAATGTCTTGAAATACTTCTTCGAAGTTCTTGACTACAGGTATAGATGATGCTGTCACCTCTGTACTGACGACTTCGATGTTGGCTAAACATCTTGTGAGGAACATATCTCCCGAAGGGTTATATTGAAAATCAAAGGGTTGATTCTCATTGTCGGAGAATGTAATTCTCTTCCTCGCACAATCCAACTTCACTTGATTCTGAGACAGCCAATCCATTCCTAGGATTATGTCAAACTCCTTCATCGATAGGACGATCAACCTTGCAGGGATTTCTTGGTCACCTAATCTTAAGGGACAATCCTTGCACACATGTCCTAAACTGACCGCAGCTCCTATTGGTGATGTAGCCTTCAAAGCTTTCTCTAAGCGATGAGGTAAGATACCCAATCTCCGAATTGTATTAACAGATATGAATGATAGAGCAGCACCCGTATCAAATAATACTCTAACATGGGAGTTAAATAGAGTCAATGTACCTTCCACTGCTTGCTGATCAGGTTGAGCTTCTCCATGATCTCCTTCTTCATATTCAGCTCCATCATATCCCGCGGCATCAGGAATAACAGCATTCAAGCGGGTCTGACTCTGTTGTCCATAAGTTGCTTGCTTAGGGGCAGTGCAGAACCTGCTGATGTGACCTGGTTCACCACAGTTGAAGCAGACTATTCCTGGCTGAGTAGCACGCCTTGGTGCCCTGCAGTCCCGAGCCACATGTCCAGGGTTGCCACAGTTGAAGCACTTTACACCACTACTTCCTTCTCCTACTCGGGGTTGAGTCGGATGGGTAATAGCTTGTGCCTTCTTGCTCCCATCAAAGTTCCTCTTCTGTCCTTGGGTACGATTCATTGGTGGTCTATTCCCAAAATTACCCCTCTGAGGCGGTCGGAATTCGAATTGTTTACGGTATACTCGAGCATCCTCTTCCAGGTCGGTAGCCAGGCCGACTAGTCCTTCAAACGATTTGTCTAGGTGGCCGAGAGTCAGGCGACGAATCTGCGGTGCCAACCCTTGGTTATACTTCCGGATCTTCTTCTCCTCAGTATCAACCATGTGCGGGGCAAACCGTGACAGCCTCTCAAACTGTGTGGTATACTCTTGCACCGTCTTGGTTCCTTGCGTCAGATCCATGAATTCCTTCTCTCTTCTGTGCCTCTCCGTAGCCGGGAAGTACTTCTCCAGAAATCTTCCTTTGAACGCTGTCCACGTCATCCCCATCGCAGCTGTGTTTCCGATAGTGGCTATGACCGAGTCCCACCAATCTGCAGTGGCGTCGGTCAGTTGAAAAGTAGCCAATCTCCTCTTGTCCATCTCGTTGCATTGGACAGCTTCGAACATGCGATCCATCTGTCTTAACCATTGCTCCGCCTTCCAGGGATCCGTGGTACCCGCAAATTGCTCGGGTCTGAGCGCACGGAATCTTTCCAGCAGCTTATCTCCCGTCTGGCGGTCTCGTTGGTTTTCATTCGCATTACTAACCCTCTCGAGACGTCTAATAAAAGCTTCAAATATTCCCGTGGGGTCGGCAGCCTCGGGCGCTCCTTCAATCAGATTTCTGTTCCTCCTTGGTCTTCCAGCCATTCTATGCATGATAGGGGTAGTAGAATGAGAAACATGCATGCAACAGTACTATGACGAAAATTTTCAAAGTAGTATATATCACTATAACACATACTCGTATTATCACATAAGCATACAATAAAATATATATTGAGTACATATAACACGTATTCGAACTAGGGCTGTCTAATAGCAAAGAGGTTGTATTCTTATCCTCTAGACTCTGGTTGTGGGCCATACTGACTTTTCCAAGATTTGACTTAGGAAGTTCGTCAGTGCCTAAGCTATTAATGAGGGCTATGGTATGCTTTAACTCCTTAGAAACTCGGCTACTATATGTCTGTAGGGGCATCATAAGTTATGGTTATCTCGGCTAATCCTAAATGGATATGTCTGAAGGTATATGAAAATTGTTATCATTCTTGTCGATGTGACAAGACAAACGGGTAATCATTTCTATGATAAAACCAACTTAGAATTTTAGTTTCTGAACTAAGGGTAATCCGTACTAAACTAACACTAGAACTTGGTTGTATAGCTTAGTAAAACTTAAGGGTAACCTATGTCACTAATCTATGGCGTGAATAACTGAGCCTGGTCAATCTAGAAAACCTATGGCTCTGATACCACCAAATCCTGTCACGCCCCGACGTAGCATAAATATGGAAAGCGTTTAATTTCCTTTATGGACCCGTAGGTCGCGACAGTTTGAAGGATCGATTCCGTCCCAAACGTCGAACAACATAAAACCATTAATCAGAGTAGGGCAATCAAGGCTCAAGGCTTATAAAAATTTTCTAACTTATTACATCCTATAGTACAGGGTTTACTAAGGCACAGACCGCCTTGAAATAAAACAATAACTTAAAGTCTATTACAGTCATCCTTATTACAAACCAAATCATAACACATAAACATAAAGCATATAAGGGTAACATCTCTTCTCAGCAACAGATCTTAATTAGCATAGTCATACGGTTCTTCTTGATTATAACCTGCAAAGCCTAGACACGAATGTCCAGGACGCATCAACGCCGTCAGCTTCAAGAAGCTGGTGAGTATTAAAAACATAGCTTTGAATGTAAAAACATGCCCATTTACCTTTTTCCCATTTCCATTTAAATACCACAAGTTTATATTTATGATAAAGAGCTTGTTAGAAAAAAAAACAACCACAACAATAATTAAAAGATAAATTCACACATATGTGACCGTGTATGAGAACAATGCACCATCTCATCTAACCGACTCTTTTCTCTCGACAAAACCCAACAACCCTCTATCCTACTCCTGGTATCTTTGAAATACTAAGATAGCCACACTTTAGCAACGGGGCGCCAGGGAGTGTCCAGTTTGCCTCACACTTTGGTCCGGGGTACCAGGGAGTGTCCAATGCCTCACACTTTGAATACCCTAACCGCCATGCAAATACCGGGGCAACCCCCACACAGGTATCCAGACTCGAGTCATTCAGGGAGTGTCTATAGGCCACACTTTAGCACTTCCATGGGTGCCAGTGAGTGTCCAAGTTCGGCTTCACACACTTTAACGCTTCCATGGGCGTCAGGGAGTGTCCATTTTTGCCACCTTCGCATTTCAAAGACACCCTCATCCTCTTTTTCAATCACATCCACAACCACAACCATAACCACAGCCACAATTACAACCACAACCACAACCACAACCACAACTCAAACTCATACTCTTTCCACACAATCATTACTCTTTTCCACACTATCATTACTCTTTTACACACTACCAACACTCACCATGCATGTACAACTGACTCCACATGAATGTCATCAAACTTTAAACATAAAGGAATTCACAGAATTAAAGAAATAATACGCGTACGGGGATTGAAAATTCGTAATTCATTGCCTTAATCATTTTAAACATAACTAATAGCATTCTAAAAACTGCTACTGAAATCCTCGTTTTCTGTCCAAACGGTGCAGAATCTGAGAAAATTGCATTAGACAAAAAGTGTGCAGAATCGAGTTTTTCTTGGGACAACGCGGGCAGAACCTTAAATTTCATTCGTTTTCCTAACAAAAATCTGAAAACAAAATTCTGCTACTGTTAAAATTAAAAGAGAAAATATTAGATTGAATTTCTAATATACTTTTTCTGCTACTGTAATCCTCATTTTCTGCCCAAACGGTGCAAAATCTGAGAAAATTGCATTAGACGAAAAGTGTGCAGAATCGAGTTTTGCTTGGGACAACGCGGGCAGAACCTTAAATTTCATTCGTTTTCCTAACAAAAATCTGAAAACAAAATTCTGCTACTGTTAAAATTAACTACCTAAATCAGTAAATAAGGAATGAGTTACATTTTGAGTGAGTTAGTAATACTCACCGTGATATAGATTGAAGAAATTGTTGAGACAGAAATATAATTACGAAATTCCCGAATTCCAAGCTTTGGCTATGGAGGATTGAGCTCTTCTCTCTCTCTACGAAATTGAAGAACTCTCTGCACTCTCTAAACTCTCTGTGAATTCTGAAATGTGTTGTGATGGAAGTGCAGAATGTGTAGTGTGGTTGGGTGTATATATAATCAAATACCCACTAAGAAAACATTGGCCTAACCCTCCACCCAATCTCCATTAACCTCCATATAATACCATGAATGTGCAGATATGATGTGTATACACTCCCCTTTATTCTCCACTACTGAAAGTAAGAGGTAGGTGGAGATGAGGTGGGTCAATGTGTGTTTGGGTAATCTAGCTTATGGCATAAGGACAACACACATACTACAACATTTGCCAAACAAGACCTAAGGGAAAAGCATCAGCATTCATAATTGAGTATAAATAAATTTGTTCAATCATTTACTTCCAAAATTCTGTGGAAGTTTAACACTACGCGGACAGTTTTAAACCTACACTGGTATTTTCGTGACACGGTGTTTATCACAAAAATACAGAGAATTCATTTTAACGTTAGAAATAGTTTTCTGATTTTATAAAAATACAGTTTGAGTTTAAAAGAAATAATTCCACCGTTTTGAAATACAGTTTTGAATTTTAACACAGGTATTGCAAGTTTTTATGAAAATTGCATTTTGACCCCAAAAGTAATTTCAATTAGTCAAGAATTAAACTTTTCACATAAGAATCGAAATTAACATATAAACAGACAATATATATTAAATTTTAAATATGATAATGCAAATGATAATGAAAATAAATTTTAATTATGATCATGCAGGAAAATGCAGGTTATTACATATATAGACCCAAATATAAATTTTAACTCACCTAGTTGATCAAAAATTGACCACCACGAATGCTCCGCAATTCCCCACATGCCCACGAACCCCAGACCATTCTCCTTTCTTCTTCTTCTTCTTCTCTCTCTCTCTCTCTCACACACACACACACACACACACACACACACGTTTGTTCTCTCTTTGGGTGGCTAGGGTTAATGATATAAGTATATATGTACTACACACATATTATACTATATACATACATAACATATACAAATAACTTATATGTACACATTAAATCTCGTTTTTTGTCTAATGGGCTCACAAAAGAGACTCATGTGAGCCCAAAATGCAGTACAAAGTGTTAAAATGAGTAGCCCAATGGGTACCCATGATCCCGGTACTAAGTTTTAATGTTAATTACATTATTTAACACATTCGCGGGCCTGTAAATACTGTATAACAAAAATACATATCAACCCTTCACTTTTTTTTTTAACAAATATAAATTAATAAAATATAACTCCCAAACTAAACGCGCTCACTCATGATTTAATTTATATGTCCACCAAACACTTAAAATTTTCCAAACACATGTCTTACATAGACACACTCATATAATATTGCTAACTGAAAATAACAATTAAAATAATTATTTATATAGAAATTTTAGGATTGTTACACTAGCAATCGGACACAACCATTGCGTGTGCATTAACGTGCTTTACATTACATATGGAAGTGGAACCATTTCAACATACTCCAATAAAAATCAACTGGACTCATAGTCAAATGCGATGTAAACCACACTTGGGATACATATACCAAAACATAGCATTAATAAAATGATATAGCATTAATCAAATAAAATGGGTCTTATATTATACATATATTGTACAAAATCATTCGTGGATAATACAAAAGACAGTAACTTTTTTTATTTAGAGAAGAAAACAATAATTATTGATATCACCATATCATAAGAAACATACCTCGAGAAGAGTGCCAATACAAAATGGTAATCCTAGTAGTAACTTGTAGGGGAAACATTGGTGCAATGCCATCAAAGAGGTGTCAAATGTATTTGAAAGAGAGGTTGGGAATTTTTATCAAAAAAGAAAAAGAAAAAAAGAAAGAGAGGTTGGAAATTGTCATAGCCCGATCTCATAATAGCGAAACCGAAGCCCGTGGCACGCCATCGAGGCTCGCCCAATTCAATTAAAGGTTATAGCAGCGGAATAAACAATAGTAGAAATCCATAATTTCATACTATAAAAAGTTTTGCCCATTTGAAACACTTAAAGAAACACCCCTTTTGGAACCAGCAATCCAGTCGACTGATCAGAGGTCCGGTTGACTGGAAATGTAAGATACAGAGAACTCAAAATCTCAGCCGCCAATCCAGTCGACTGCCTCCCCATGCCCAGTCCACTGGGGGGTCAAAATTCTAGTCGACTGGTACTGTCCGGTCGATTGAACTCTGGTCCAGGCAAAAAGATTGATTTTAAAACACTCCGGTCTACTATTTTTACACCTCCACTTGACTAAATCTTGATCCAGCAGAACCTCCCATTTTGGGACACAAACAAGTTGACTGTTTCTGGGTATCCGGTCGACTGTTTTTACAAAACTGATGCAATGTCTCGTTTTTAAAAAGAATCCAGTCGACTAACACTTGTCCGGTCGACTAGTTTACCCTGCAACAGAACATTCTGCAGAACTTCGAAGTTAATGGTTTTTTGGGTTTATCCAGAGACTAATTACACACTCCAAAACTCATTCCAAAGTGAGGCTAACTGAATTATAACATCACCAAAACATAATTACAAAAGATTACTATCTATTACAACATCACGAATTCGTTTTAAGGTTCCAAGTTAAACATAGTTTAAAAGTCATAAAATCCTTATTACAATAGTTCTATTTCAAAACTACGAGCTAAATATGTTCAGTTGCCTTCTAATTGCACTCCCAATACCCCGTGATTACTTTCCCGATTCCTCGCCTGCATTGACACCTAAAATGGTTATTTGAATAACCACACATATTTCGATTCATTTAACCTAATGCTTAGTGAATAAAACAATAATGCACATGAATGATAAACATGCTCGCATTCACATTCTCAACATTTCATACTAGTCTCCGGAGTCTCACGTGTACGGTCCACACTCCTAGTCCGCGACTCCTTGCTAATAAGGTAAGATCCACGTTTCTTTTCTTCAAACGTGCAACCTTATGCCTATAACGGCTCCACAACAATGCCTTGGTACCATGTGCTCCTTTGACCTAAATAGTATCTACACATGCTCAAATCACATTTCACCATGCTTTCGAAGTAAGTCAAGCATTTCACTGTGCAATTGGGCCTACTTATCAATATAGTTGCCCAATCTGAACTAAACAATATATATATCTATGAACTAACACATGTTTTTCATACAAAACATGAATACATGTCAACACATCATTCAAAAACACATAGTTGAATCACTCACCACTGATTAACGCTCCTATAATTCGTTCCAAAGAAAACCCGAGCATAAAGATCGTGCTGAAGTCCGTCTAGTACATTCCAATGGATCAAAAGTCCGATTATCATTTTTTTAAATGAAAATTCCCAAAAATGAGTTTTTGAAAAACTTATCCAAACAAGACTTATTGGATATCAAAACAACGACCTTACCTCGAGGAGTTCGAATATCCGATAAAATATTTTGATCAACGGACAGATCACCGAAAATGAGCGTCGCAAGCTAGAAGATTGAAATCTCCCTTTTCTCTCTCTGTGTCTCTTTCTCTCTCCTCCTTTTAGAAGTCAATTAGGGTTTTGCTACCAAAAATATCTCACACTTTGTATTTATAGCCATTACTTTTTCAAATACCATTTAGCTCTCCTCAAGGTCTTAAACCTTCGATTTAGCACCCCTAGTAGGAAATATCTAACTTTACTAGTTTTTCACTAAGTTCCATTTGGTTGCTAAAATGCAGTCCCACATGATTTTACAAAATTACTAATTAGCCTACAAATTATGTAGCGTGTTAATTCATACTCACAAGGATATCAAAATTAACATAAAAAATAAATTCTAAACCAGATAATAATACAGATAGTGCAATACACAGATAAATATTTATTTTCAGATAAACATTTAGGGTATTCCACAAAGAACGTCTCAATCTTGGAGAGACTTCACAACATCAAAACATCCATTTCACATAGCTCAAAGGGTTCTCTTACACAGACACCCAAAACAACTCGTGAGTTACAACTCACTCACACGTACATGTGTCATAATACACATCACATCACATTATCATGCATGACAAATGAAATGAACTACTATAAACCCGTATAGGGGTGTTATAGAAATAGACAATGAAGTGTTGAAAATGGTTGATGAGACGTGGGGAGCGGTTGCTTTTTGTGAGGAAATTGCATTGACGGTTGAAGACACTTAAATTTATATTTCGTGGATAAGAAGTATATTGGTTAGAATGTAAAAGGAAAAAGATTGGGTAAAAGGAAAAAGATTTTAGGTACCCTTACTTTTCCTTTTATAGAATAGCATAGATAATTATTAAATGATGTATGTTATATAATTAAAATTAACTATTAGTAAATGAATTGTGTGTGTTAGTAATTTAACACTAACAATAATTTTTATTTATTTCGTGTAGTGGTATTGTGCTAAGACATAAATGTCAAGGCCCGAAGGAGGGGCAATGATTGAACCCTAGTATGAGAGTGGCATGGAGAACCTTTTCTCCGACTAGGTTAAGCTGTTGTTCAATAATTTTAAAATATCTTATGCACTAAAAGAATATTAGATTTAAACATTTTAATATAAAAACGTAGTGTATTTAAATCATTTTATTGGGCTATTTAACTAATTGTTAAATAGTGAGTTCTTTATTAATTAGTAAGATGCAAATACATATTGGCATATTACTAAAGGGAAGAATTGACTTTGTACATTGAGAGCCAGGATCTACTTTCATGTAACCAAACACATTCATAAGTTATTCTCATAATATAATCAATTACACAACATATCAATTAAACATTCAAATCATAATAAGCAGTTCTACTTTTAAGTTTAAAATCGAATAATCATAAGCATGGACAAATGGCCTCTAAATTGCAAACGCTGCTCGCGTCAATTCATGCGCGATTTCAGCAAGCTAGGTTACGGAAAGAAGCAGTCAAATCTCTAGTCAAAAAATTTGTGGAATGAATTATGTGCCCCTGGAATTTTTGAAAAATCACGACACCAACGTATAATCCCTGTGACTAGGCTGATAGGTAGACTAGTCCCAATAATCACGCGTGATATCAATGTATAATCCCCATTGGCGAAGCCCAGAGCATAGGGTTTAGGGTTTAGGATTTTAGAGTTTAGGGTTTAGGGTTTAGGGTTTGCTTCTTATCTTAATCTATCTGTATAAAAGGGGACTATTGAAGATGTTTTTTGTGGGGAGGGAGGAAAGAATGAATATATTATACGCACCGAAAAACGGTTTCCTTTATGTGATTGTAATAATTTCTACAGACTGGCCCCTCATCTTTAATGTAATGCAAGGGGCATTACCCTAAATTATACATGGGTTTAATTATAGATACACCCCCTATAATTAGATCATTTTTCACTTTACCTCTTGTACTTTGAACTAAAATGAAACTGTTAGTAAATCAGTTAAATTAAATGGATAAAAGCCATGTTTGACAACAACTTTTGGAGTTTATCAATAATTTTGAACTCCAATAGCTAAAATACATTATTTAACAAAATAGCCTCTGTAGTTAAAAGCTATCTTGGAGAACTTATACTCGTAGTAATTTTTTGTAATTTTATTGTATAAGAAAAAAAAACTACCAAACGATACTCAAGGGGTATTAAGGACACATTTGAGACTACAAGGGGGCAAATTAAAAAATGTGCTTACCATAGAGGGTCAAAGTGACAAACACTCCACTAAACAAACTTATATTCTATTAATTTTAACGAGATTGGTATCTATTTCACTTTAGTCCAAATTACAAGGAGTATTAGTGACACGATATTAGCTAAGTAAATAAGGTGTATATGTAATTAACCCATTATATACTTCAAAAATATATCTTAAATGCTGTGACAATGAAATTATATCTATATAATATCGGAGGTCATACTTTATGCCAAAAAAGGATCTGAACCGTCCATTAACTAAGGCAGTTTTAACCGTTCAATAAAATATCTAAGCCCACCCCAGTTATCCTCTCTTCCCTTTATTTCTACTCTCTCACGTAAAGCCTGACACACTCCTCTCAAGTCACACCCATCCTTCCTGCCATCTCCTCTCTCTCTCTCTCTCTCTCTCTCTCTCTCTCTCTCTCTTCACGATCAGTCTCTCTCGAAACTCACAACTAAACGGTCCAAACCCACTTTAATTTGAATTTGTCTCTATTCTCTTCTTCTACTCTCCTCTCCTCTTTGTATCCCAAATCCACCACAGTCGCTCTCTCTATTTAGTTCACCACCACCGTCTATCTTTCTTCATTTCTCTCCGCCACAGCCGGACTACCACACAGTACAGCAAGTAAAGGGCCGCTGCTACTATACAGATTTAGGGGTTTTTTCGTATATTAGCTTTATTTCTTTAGTTTCTTTAATTTCTTACTCTGTTGCACTCAGATTTGATGTATATCCATCTTTGTATCCTTCGTCGATATATTTCCAAACTGAAAAGTGCAGGCCCGGAAGTTGATTGTGGTAATCCTCAATTTCTTGCAACTTCATTTACATATTCATATCTCTGTGTGTTTATGTTCATCTATTTTCATATTCATATTCATATCAATGTAAATATATATATATATATATCTATATGTAGATGCTGCTCTTAAGTTTTGAAGTAATGTCCTAACAGCTCGACGGAGGCAAAACATCTGGCCACTACCAATTCTCTGCAATGGACCACTAAGCTTTTGTTTTTGTATGGCAAATGTGGGTCTGTGTTTGCTGAATTGGTATTTGATAGAATGTCTTAGAGAACTATTTTTCACACAGAATGACAACATATTAGGTGAATAGAAATTAAAACTGAAGAAGAAAAGACAGCCTGATATTTGAACATGTCAATGGGAAAAGTTGCTACTGATTAGTGTCATAAATGGGTATTCACTATTCAAAGTTGCTACTGGCAAAGTTCTTTTGATGCTAAAGAATTCCAAAACAAACTTTTGTTCTTCAAATGTTTTTCAATTTCACCAATAAAATATAGTTTGTGGTAAGATGGAATATTGTTTTTTCAACAAACAAATTTCAAAAATCAGCTCTGAGTAGAACTCTTAATCATTGCTCAGATTATTTTGTAAACATTGAGTAATTTATGTTCTTTTCTTTTCTTTTTGTGTCAATAATTGTAGCTTTCCTCTGAATGGATTGATCAGCTTGAGTCGGGCATTCAATTCAAGCTAGCCATGGCCTTCTTCAACTGGGATCTTAATATGTTGTTTCAAAATGCATTTTTGTAAATTAAAATCGGCTGATTATTTTTGTATTTTTACCATATTTTCCTAGCAACCAAATGTACAAATATTTTTATTTATGATTTTCCCTAATAGTTTTACACTACAAAGAGTTTCAGAGCTTACTGCTTGTAGCTCAAACCATGTGAACCAATCGAAGTGAGAATTAGACGTGCGGAAAAATTTCAGATTGCTCAATGTACCAGGAAAATTGATTTGAATCCTGATAAAAAAGGTCTTAACCAACCTTTTCATTTGGGGTTTTCTTTTCTAATTTTATTTACATTATATTGTCTTCGATGTTAAACATGGATTTGATCTAATATAATCAGTTCATTAAATAGAATTCTATCTACTCTGATTTGCCAGTAGCATTTTGTAGATACATGCCTCATTATTTTTCAATTATTTTTTATTTTTATTTTATTTTATGCATCAATGCCCCCTTTCATGCTTTTTGAGTCTTACGATCTATTGTGTTTTCACCTTTTGCAGACTCTGAAGTGGGAAAGAACCCATTTGATGGCTTTACTTCTTTGTAAGTTAGCAGGGCTGGCCCTTCTATATAAAATTGTAGACCCTCGCCTAAAGTCCCTAATATTTTGGATAATATTAGGCCCCCAATTTTAAACACTGAATAGTAATTATTATGCCCAAAAGCCCCAAACACAACTTAACCCCAAGACCTAAGGAAGTCAGCTACTTTGCAATTAGGGGCTTGTATTTAATATAGTTGGACCATCTAAATTCTCGTGTAAGTTAATTTTAGTACTTCCTACCTTCGTAATGTTCGGAAATCACTATTGGATTAAAAATTTGAAAATCGGAATACCCAATTTAGCTCCACTTAAATTCAGTCGGATGTCTGATGGTAATAGTACATTCTGATTCTGTAATAGCTCCACTTAATGTGCAATTGTTATGCAGTGATCTATCTTGATTTTAAATTCTTTTTTTGTTTGTTCGTGGATTACATTTTCTCTTGATTTTTGGAAGACTATAAAAGTTAAACATCGTCATTGAATTGAAAGAATTTATCAATAAATAATTGACTTAATTACTAAATAGACCCTTGAAGTTTAGTCCCTGTCTCATTTTAGTCCATGTAGTTTCAATTGCGTCACTTTGGTCCCTGAAGTTTTTAAATAGAAGCAATGTGATCCAAATGTCCAATTCAGTTAAAAAACTTAACAAAATTTACTTGCATTCATGCTATGCATTGTCACACTTTTAAAGAAAAAAAATGGAACACCACTAATCTCTCAACCCGCTTATCAATGAAATTGTACATAGCAGTAGGTGAATTTTATCAAATTTTCTGACAGAATAAGATATTTGTACCAGATTGCATATATTTAATAACTTCAAGGATCAAATTGACGCAATTACAACTACATGGACTAAAATAAAATAGAGACCAAGCTTCGCAGGTATATTTTGTATTTAATCATAAATATTTCAATGAAACAAATAGGTTGGAAATAGTCATTTCATTATATTTCTTGCTTGCATACAAAGTTGACCAGTGGCATATCTGCAGATCTCAAAGAAACTAGATATAATTATTGTTACAAAAGACGGAAAAATAAGTGTCGGTGGTTTTAATGAAGGATAACTATTGGGGGGCACATAAAGAATTTTACGCAAGAGATAGACACATTTAAGTGGATTATTTTTGTGAGATTCTTTTGTAACCCAAGAGTTATCATTTAATGAATTCCGAAGTGAAAGATGAATTCTATGATATGACTAGTGGTTTAGTCGTATCATAAGAAAATAAAGTGTAATAATATTGAAAGAAGTTTCTCATACGAGAAAGCATCTTACAATTTTTAGTTGAGAAAGAAGTCATAAATACATCTCGAGATCATCAGGAATCCTATAGCTATTTTCTCATCCAAGGGTTATAAGATGCTTTCTCATATTTATCCAAAAATTAATATTGTATTCATATCTCAAAATATTGCACTTAGATTCAAAATATCGTACCCAAACCACTATAACAACTATAGTGGTTTATGTCTAAAAACAAGTACCCAGTTTAGATCCCAAAATATTGTACTTGTGTCTCGAAAAATTGTACCCAAATTTAAATTGTATAATACAACCAAATGAGTATGATCGTATCATAGCATTCTCCAAAGAGAATACCGTGGACTTAGCTAGAAAATGCAAGTAATGGAAACTGGGATTTGCTGGGTTTGGTCCCTTTGTGTGGCGGATGTGGTGACCCACTCATCCCACACGAAACTCTCTTTCTCTAGATTTTCAAACCCTCTTCTACAAACATCTGTGAGGCTTTGAATGCACATTGTACCTATAGTATGACTAACACAATAAACACTAAAAGTAAAAGTGACAACTGAATTCTCACCAACCCATTTCCTTCTCTATTTATTTCTCATCACCTGATTTTGTGAAATTTTTCAACAGGATATGGTAATGTCAGGTTGAGACTAGGCTGGTGTCAACAAAGATATGAGCAGCATATGAAATTTTTCAACAGGATGTGGTATTGTCAGGTTGAGGCTAGGCTGATGTCAACAAAGATATGAGCAGCTTATGGGTTTCTCAGAACTTCATCCTACATAGAAAGCAGAAGAAAGACTCAAGGGGGTGATCTTCCTCGAGTCTTATCTGATGATAAAGTTAATCAATTGGAAGAGAGAGATTACAAAGAATAGTGAGAGGGAGAGAGACTATGTACCTTCTCCAGGCTTTACCTATGTATATATAATGATGGGCTATAACTAACTGCGCTTACTTCACCCCAGTCGTCCACTCCCCAAACGTGGGCTGGGAATCAGTTTTTTTCCGTTGGGAATGACCGTCCAAATGAGTGCCATGTGTCCCTCGCCCCTATTTAGTGGGATACCATCTCCTTATTAGCAAGAACGAAGGCAAGTGTTCAGTTTGGGCTTAACGGTTGACTGGACTCAGTCTTGGGCCGATATCTTAAACAGGGGTCGTATTTAGTACACTTATAGCGTATCCCTTATGCCATGTGTCATGCTTTGGAGGAGTGGCAAGATGATGCTGTATCACCTACTCCCCCCTCTGGTCTTGATTTGGACCGTTGGATTGAGGCTCCATTCCTGAAGCAATGGGATGTGTTTGCCCATGGTTCAAAGGTAGGTTAGAAAGGATACGATGTTAATGTTAATGGTTCGCGTTCTCGAGATCTGAATTTTGGATAAAAGGAGGTGTTTGTTAAGACCGGTGTTTACGTTGCATCGCTTACCCTGAAGGATATGCCAATGCTCTAGAAGACGATTTGCTCTTTCTCAACCGTAGGTCAGATCTCGTATCCTTTCTTCATGTGTTTCTTATCAATTTCATCCGAACACACCGGCTCTGAAGGGCCTTCCACTTTGACTCCTCATACTAGGATAGTTGATGAATTCGAGCCAGAAGCTTGAACAAAAGGGTCCCATGTGAGATACAATGGGTCTAAGAATACCTTTGGGATTACCAAGAAGAAATTATCCCTAATTAGAAAAACGTATAAGATTCCTGAAAGCCTGGGATGCGGAGTTCTAGGCATAAACCAAACCATTCTTGACTTAAAGGACGGGGAGGTAGCGTTCTACCCTTATGTTTTTAAATTGGGGGTTAGGCTACCCCTTCACCCATTCTTCTGCGAGTTCTTGAAATTTTTTGGGTTAGCCCCCTGCCAACTTGCCCCCAATAGTTGGGTGACACTGATAGGTCTCGTAGTCTTGTTTCACCTGAACTCTATGGAGTTAGACTTAAAGGCCTTCAGGACCGTTATGGCTGTAAGGAATAAAGTTGGGTCCTAGTATTTATAAATATGGCACCTCGCCATCACGCTGTGGATGATTTGGTGTCATGCCACAAGAAATGGAAGAGCGATTTTTTCTTCATTAGTAACTTCATCAGAGACATTCCTTGTCTTGCCGGGACACCACGTAAGGATGATTAGCATCCGAGCTCTTTATTTTCCCTTAACCGTTGTGTTTCCTAATCTGCCCTTTATTTTTGCAGTTCGCGACTACCATCGAAGGCATAGGATAACTTCCATAGCACAGGCTACTCTGATGATTCTTTTCCAAACCGTGAATAAGAGCTGACTGAGCCTTCTAATCGGTGCGAATTTGTAGGCACGGGGCTAATACTGATGGAGGATATCATGGTGATGATCCTGGCCACCACCAGAAGCAAGAAGACGGGAATGCCGGAGGTGTTAGAGCTCAGCCTGCCCAGCCATCAGCACACCTCAGAAAGATGGGCATACAAGGTTATTGAGGAATCTGATCCCTCTGAGGCTAAGGAACAAACTAGCTCTGCCCTAGCCCCATTGTCCCTTCCTCAATCTGAGGCTCTCACTGCCCCTGCTACTGCTGCCAAGGGGTAGAGTAAGGGAAAAAAATTAGACAACCGGCCAGCCTGTACTATGGGGTGGCAAGTCTGCAGATGCATACATTGGATCGTACTGCAAGAAGCTAGCCACAAAATTTGATAGTACGGTTGACTTGGTGAAGAATCCTGGTTTTCTCCAGTCTTGCATCAATGCCCAACTTTGCCTAGTAATTCCTAACTTGTAGTCCATTATTTTTTTCGGGGCATCTTATCATATGACCAGTTCTTCTCTTGTGTTTTCCGATTATAAACCATATTCAGGACAAGATAAAGTTAAGATTGCTGATGAACCGTCTCTTCGGTTTCAGGCAAAGTTTTAGTTCGCGTCTCTCCCTCATTGCCTTTATCTTATGTTTTGCATGTTCCTAGCTTTGACAATAACCTCCTATCTATTAGTCGTATTACCCGTTATCAAAATTGTAGCGTCACATTTTTCCCTTCTCATTGTGTGTTTCAGGATCTTATCACAAGAGACGATTGGCAGTGGTAGAGAGGAGAATGGTCTTTATCTTCTGGAACAACATCATCTGGCACATCATTCTGAGTCTAAATCTGGTGATATCATGCTTTGGAACAGACGTTTAGGACTCCCTGCCTTTGGATTACTTCAATTTTTGTTTCCCTCTTTATTATCGAATAAAAATATATCCACATTTCGCAGTGAAGATTGTGAGCTTGGAAAGCACCACCGTGCTTATTTTTATCCCAGTAATAATAAAAGTAATGTTCTGTTTTCTCTTATTCAGTATGATGTTTGGGGTGCTTCCCGTGTTGTTTCCCTTAAGGGTCATAGGTGGTTTGTCACATTCATTGATGATTTTTCTCGTGCTACTTGGGTTACATGATGAAAGAAAAGAGTGAAGTTCATTCTATCTTTAAAATTCCATAAAATGATTTGTACTCAATTTGATGCACGTGTCAAAATTATTCGTTCAGATAATGGGGGGGAGTATTTTAAATCTGGCCTTGAGGACTATTTTTTGGAGCATGGGATAATTCATTAGTCATCTCGTACTAACACTCCTCAACAGAATGGGTTGGCTGAGGGCAAGAATAGGTATCTCTTAAACACTGCTAGGTCTATGTTATTTTCTGCTTAGGCTCCAAAGCCTTTCTGGGAAGAAGCAGTCTTAACTGCTGCATATCTTATCAATAGGTTACCTACTCAAGTACTCAACAAAAAATCTCCGGTTGAAGCACTTTCTAGACCTTCTTCCATGTTCTCTATCCTTCCTAAAGTCTTTGGTTGTGTATGTTTCGTTCATAACCATGCTCCGTATATGTTTCGTTTATAATCATGCTCCAACACGAGGAAAACTTGATCCTCGTGCTATCAAATGTGTATTTGTTGGTTGCTCTCCTACACTGAAAGGCTATAAAATGTTACCACCCTCCAACCCGGAAGTGGTATGTTTCCATGGATGTCACATTTTTTGAGGAACCGTCTTTTTTCACTCTTCAGGCACCTCTTTAAGGGGAGAATAGACATATAGAAGAGGTACTTGATGGAGTTGAGGTTTCTACTAATGATGTACTTGATATTCCTGTGTCGAATGTTCCTGTGTCTAATCGATTTAAGATACTGAGGACTATTGAAAATGAGGATGAAATAGGGGAGGAACCCAGAAGAAGAGGAGGGAACCCAGAAAATTATATAGTGTATCAGAGAAGCACTTGGAGGATAAAAGATCAGACCATTGCTCCAAACCCGCCACTCCTATTTCCTTCTAATGAGAACCTAGGTAACTCTGATTCTACTCCTGCTGTTGATTTTCCTGTCATTGATGATTTAGATATTCCGATTGCTACACGTAAGGGTGTTAGGTCATGTACTCAACACCCTATATCTAATTTTGTTTCATATAGTCGTTTCTCTCCTTCCCATAAAGTTTTTGTGTCCAACTTGCTTCTGTGTCTGTACCTAACCATGTGCAGGATGCACTCACTGATCCCAAATGGAAACATGCTATGATTGAGGAGATGAAAGCTCTTCAGAAGAATAGTACCTGGGAATTGGTTGACTTACTTAGAGGGGACAAGACAGTGGGTGCAAGTGGGTGTTTGCAGTTTAACATAAGGCAGATGGGTCCATTGAAAGGTACAAAGCTCGGTTAGTGGCAAAAGATTTTACACAAACCTATGGAGTGGATTATGAGGAAACATTTGCCCCAGTTGCTAAGATGAATACTGTGAGAATTCTTTTATCTCTTGCTGTAAACTTAAATTGGCCTCTTCACCAACTTGATGTTAAAAATATGTTTTTACATGAAAATTTGGCAGAAGAAGTATATATGGACATTCCTCCAGGTTTTAAAGACTCTAAAACCAAAGGGAAGGTTTGCAGACTTAAAAAGTCCCTGTATGGACTTTAATAGTCTCCAAGAGCATGGTTTGAAAGATTCACTCAAGCTATGTTAAAATATGGCTTTAAACAAAGCCAAGGTGATCATACACTATTCATTAGACATTTCCCACAAGGAAAGTCACTGTTCTCATAGTGTATGTAGATGATATTGTCTTGACAGGTGACAATGTGGAAGATATGCAAAAGTTAAAGAAATACCTAGCCGAGGAATTTGAAATAAAAGACTTGGGAAACCTCAAAGGACTTTTTAGGGATTGAGGTGGCTAGAAGCAAATAAGGAATCTTTATCTGCTAGAGAAAATATGTTCTTGACCTTCTCCAAGAGACTGTGATGCTTGGGAGTAAGGCATGTGATACTCATATGGAAGCTAATCAGAAGCTAGGGGATGACACCGATGGAGCAGTAGTTGACAGGGGGAGATACTAGAGATTGGTGGGCAAACTAATATACTTATCACATACTCGTCCAGACATCGCTTTTGCTATAAGTGTTGTTAGTCAGTTCATGCATGCTCCACGAGAATCTCACTACAGTGCTGTTCTTTGAATTCTAAGATATTTGAAGTCAGCACCTGAAAAAGGCTTATTCTTTGGTATACATGGTCATCTTCAGGTGGATAGGTATACAGATGCAGATTGGGCAGGCTCAACCACGGATAGGAGGTCTACCTCAGGATATTGCATGTTTGTTGGAGGAAATCTTGTTACTTGGCGTAGCAAGAAACAGGCTGTAGTAACTAGATCAAGTGCTGAAGCATAATTCCGAGCCATGTCTAAAGGAATTTGTGAATTAATTTGGATAAAAAATTTATTGAGAGATCTTAGACTTGAGCCTACAGATTCTATGAGATTGTACTGTGATAATAAAACAGCCATCAGTATTGCTCACAATCCAGTACAACATGACCGAACTAAGCATGTTGAAATTGACAGACACTTCATCAAGGAGAATTTGAGCAGTGGAGAGATCTGTATTCCATTTGTGAAGTGTTGTGAACAGTTGGCACATGTTCTCACCAAAGCTCTTGGAAACAGGCCTCATCATTACTATCTGAGCAAGCTGGGAATCAGAGACATCTTCGCACCAGCTTGAGGGGGAGTATTGGCAATTAGTATTTATTTCCTTCCATTATTAGTTGGTTTATTTTTGGGTCATGTTGACCATGTTTAATTTCTTATTTATTAGGAGATTTTTTTTTTCCTTTTTTATCTCTCAACCTTGTGTACGTATACATTGGTAATCATCTAATAAAATATGCTTGAATCATAAATTTGACAGATGCAAGCGGCCCCATTCAACTACCAACACAGTGCATGACTCCTCAGTGTAGGATGACGTTAAATACATTAGTTACCACCATGCCTTTAGAGTTTCGGGGGTTATGATCACACACTGGCTGGAAAGGGATGTGTCCTCCTTATGTTGGAGGAGTTCAGTTGTATTAATCCTCAATATTCTAAATGTAGTTATAATAAGCAGGCTTTGCTGATTTAAGCACTTAAAAGGTGATAGAAGGAAGTTGGAAGCCATTCAGGGTGCTAAATTTTGAAAATACGTGGAAACTGTGAAAACTGTGTTATAGATGAGCTATAAGTTGAGTTATTTATGTCGTATAATATTTGGTGGAAACTGTGTTGCAGGCATTGTTGATCGGATCACAGTGTTATTATATGTATGTTGATTTGTTTGGAAGGAGAAAATACATTGAACTTAAGTTAATAGGAGAGATCTGCTGATCATCTCATCTGCCGTCTCTGTTGCTTTCAGGAAACATAGGGAGTTTACAACACCAAACTTTCCAGGGAACTTAATTTGTTCCTGGAATTGCAGGCGGCCTCCAAGGAGACTTCCACTTTTTGAGTAGTGGATGTGTATATAATATGATAAGTTAGATATTGTCTTTGTATACATGCATGGGGAAGTATAATGTACATAGAAGTCAGGTGGTATGGATACTTTTGGTCCCAGGCATGAATGATATCAAGGCTTTCGATAGCCCTTAATGAAAAAATTCCTAGTACACACCGAAAAAAATAGTACAAACGAGTACAAGTATGTGGAGAGACGAAAGTTTGGGGAACTCCTTAATTTAGAGGCTTTCAGTTTATGAGATTGTTAATTGTCTGAAGTTTTAAATTTTAAGGGTAGTTGCGGGTAGATTGTATTTGCTCAACTTCTAAGACTCATTTAAGATTTTCTAGGGTCGGGTCTTTGGTGTGTGGGTGTCATGTCACCTGTTCTTGTTTAATACTAAGAGGACCTTATCAACCTAAATATTACTAGTATCTATTTGCTTATTGCTTGATCAACCTCTCTTGAAATGATTTAATAACAATAATGTCAGCAGTATATTAGGAAAAATAAAATAGAATTGCATTTGATGATCCTATTATGAAAGACTATATATAGACAAAAAATTCCTTTGGGGCTAAAAGCATATATATGGGATAGGATAGGTTATGCCATGCCTAAAGCCAAGATATATTCCCAGAATTAGATCAGGTAAACATGTGTCGTATGATGATTGGAACATCAATTGTCAAACCAGAAACATTATCCAAAATCATGCAATTCTCTGTAGAAGTCAATGGAATCAATGGTTGTGATTCTCATAATACAGTGGACCTGCCCCCGGCTTAAACACCATAGGGGGATCCATGCAATTTGTTTTATGAATTGAGAAAGGGTGTGTATCAAGCCCAACTATTTTCTGCACTTGTTTTTTGTTAGTGCATTTGATTATGTACCACTTAAAAAAAAAATTAGCGAAAGCCAAAAAAACCTACTGAAAAGAAAGGGGAAAGGAAAACAAGAAGGAAAATTAGTTCCTTTTACCTTGCTGATGGGACTAAAAAAGGACCTAGTTTTCCATCTTGTCTTCCTTTTTCCTCCCAAAATCCATGAACCAAACAAAGCCTAAGTGAAATTTCTCTACTGAAAATAATCACTGATTGCAGTCTATTTCAATACTTGAAACACTACTCTCAGTATAGCAAATTCAATCTCGCAAAATTTTCGGTACGTATAATTCAACACTTAAAATTAAATAGTTAATTTTTAATTTTATCAAACGTACCGAAAATCACCTCTACATTAGTGCTTAATTATGAGACCAATGCATTAGTTTTATATACATTAATATTAATCCTTCATATTGCTGGTTGGTGAACTATGATGTGGCTATGTAAGAGTAACAAACCTCTCTCAAAGCTTTTGGAGTTCCTCCACCTTTAATTTGCACTCGAAAGCAAAGAAAACTCTGGTTCCAATTTAACATGTGTACAACAGAATTTTAAAATAATTAGCACACCACCTACTATGATATACATATATATATATAAAACTTACTTCTAGAGTTTCTAATCATGTTAAAGTAAACAAAAAAGTCAAATGTTGCCCTCTAACTAATATGGAGACTTTGGAGTAATTGACAAATAAGGTCATTGGAATCACTATATATATATATATATGGAATATTGGTAATAGTTAGCCATAGCAAAATAGTCAAGTTGAGCCTCAAAACTCGTCCATACCTCAACTACTCTGTATGCCTCATCTTTCCATTTTACTTTCTCTTTGTTAAGAGCTTTGAATCCTGAATTTTTTTTTTATCACAAACAAAGTTAACTTGTTTGTGTTTCGTGTTCTTATTCTTTGATCATAAGAGATCGATGACGACTCTAACTAGGAAGATCACGTGGAAAGTGATGATCCCAAGTTGCTGCAATAATATCGAAAACCCTTTGCCAGAACCCAAAAAACAGGCTTTGCAACAAACCTCTTTGCAGAGGGTATCTCTGTCGGAGTACATGATCAGCAACCCAGGGTCACCACTTTCTGCTAATGATCTCTCTAATTCTTTCATATCCTCCAACCTTCACATATTTACATTCGCAGAGCTGAGAGAGATAACACATAATTTCGGCATGAGTAATCTGCTAGGAGAAGGTGGATTTGGACCGGTGCACAAGGGATTCATTGGCGACAAGCTTAGGCCTGGTTTTAAACCTCAGGCAGTGGCTGTCAAGTTACTGGACTTGGACGGCCTGCAAGGCCACAACGAGTGGCTGGTTAGTTACTTCTTCTTCTTCTTCTTCTTTTTTTTTTTTTTAGGATGTTCATGATTTATTCTGATAAAAAAAAAAGAAGTTTATATATATTTGTTTATTCGAGTGTTGTGGATTAATTTGTAGGCAGAAGTGATATTTCTTGGACAATTGAGGCATTCACATCTTGTTAAGTTGATTGGGTACTGTTGGGAGGAAGAGCACAGGCTCCTAGTGTATGAATACATGGCAAGAGGCAGCTTAGAAAATCAACTCTTCGGAAGTACGTTGCATAATTTACACCTTTTTTTTTTTAAATTATTTTAAATTTCAGTTTTTACTGGTTAGTAAATGAACATCATCTTATTTTCAACAAGTTCATATGCATATATACCTATACAGAAGGGTAGGCATGCATGCACATGGGCATGCATGCAGGAGGGAGAAAACTAGAAGTAGATCGAATAGTGTATGCACGCACATGGGCCGAAACCTCGACCAATCAATAATTTTATAGAACAATTGATGATATATACTCCCAATATTGGAAAAGAAAAATTGTTATCCTAAAATATATGTACTGTTATGAAA
Source organism: Hydrangea macrophylla (assembly GCA_033977485.1). NCBI lineage: Eukaryota > Viridiplantae > Streptophyta > Magnoliopsida > Cornales > Hydrangeaceae > Hydrangea > Hydrangea macrophylla. Next base: position 9,166,411 of record CM066995.1, on the reverse strand, counting down.
TTGCAGAATAACGTGGTGCATTGCCATGGTCAACCAGGATGTTAATTGCAGAGGGAGCAGCAAAGGGTCTAGCATTCCTCCATGAAGCTGATAAACCGGTAACATACCGTGATTTTAAAGCTTCAAACATCCTATTGGACTCTGTAAGCTATTCTTCTGATCTCTCTCTCTCGCTCTCTTCATTTTTCCATGTATAAGCCACGATTTCACAAATTGAAATCCATTAGTACATCTAGATATTTTCTTATCCAATTTTATCTCATTAAGTCACAATTAATGAGGGACTCACTCGTAATAGCTTTTGTGTTTTGCTTTCCAGGATTACACTGCTAAATTATCAGATTTTGGGCTGGCAAAGGATGGTCCAGAAGGAGATGACACACATGTTTCAACCCGTATAATGGGAACACACGGCTATGCTGCTCCTGAGTACATCATGACCGGTAATTTTATCCAATACTCGCACTTAGTATTTGTGTTGTTTAATTTTCTGAAGGAATTAATTCCATAAACTATTGAATTAAATAGTTCCAAAGAAGCAGCCTCCACCTGATTCTTTGCTGAGTTCAAAATATTACTTATTATTATATACTCACTTGAAGACTTTCTTTTTTTAATCCCTTTTTAATCAATCAAAAGCATTCACAACTTAAGGAAGATATATGTTAGTTATTACAGGTCATTTGACAACAATGAGTGATGTGTATAGCTTTGGAGTGGTCCTCCTAGAGATGCTAACAGGTAAAAGGTCAATGGACAAGTCACGTCCAAGTAGAGAGCAGAACCTTGTAGAATGGGCAAGGCCATTCTTAAGAGATCCACGAAAACTTGATCGGCTTATTGACCCCCAACTACAAGGGCAATATTCAACCAAGGGGGTCCAAAAGGCAGCCGAATTAGCTTACAAATGCTTGAGCCACCACTCAACACCTCGGCCTAGAATGAGCGGCGTGGTCAAGGTCTTGGAGTCTCTCCGGGACTCTGTTGGTAATGCTTTCGTTGAACCAAAACTGCTTTACGTATTTCCAAATGATCAGAATAATGGGGGCAGAGACTGTACGATGATCAAGAATGAGAAAGAAAATGGACACTGTCATTGTCATCACAGTAAGAAGGTTAATAATCTTGGGAATGGTTTGAGATATCGAACCAGATTGGTTCATTCAGATACTGCCCTTTACAAAAAGTTTGGAATGTAGGAGGCAAAGATTCATCCTAGAGAAAAGCTGGCATTAATAAAGTGATGAGTAGTGCTACACACACACAAACACACTTTTTGACACATTTTTTTGACACCCAACTTTAAATGCATGTATCCTATGCTGTGTAAGTGGTGCACATAAGTGTGTGAAAAATTCAAATAGCATAAGGTACACGTGTTTAAAGTATAGCGTGTCAAAAAGTGTGCGCCAAACATTTCCCTAAAGTGATTGTTCTGATTACTATAAGCCTGAAGAATAGAAGAAGACATGATCGAAGTGTCCTAATCAAATGAAGAATTCAAACAAATTATGACGTCAGGAAAAGAAATGTAAAACTTACTTGATTACTCCAAAAATAACAAAACAGAATACAAGCTATGTATGGGGGCTTCAACAACCCCTCACCCATTCTTCTTGAATTATATATATTATGTCTGGATATCGTTGCTTCTCACAGCCCACATTTGCATTTCTCATTCAAATTAAAAAATATATATATATATATATTACAAGTTAATAGCATAGTGTGGTAAAATTTATTTTGACATAATAAATCATTATTATTATTATTATTATTATTATTTCCTTTTTCCCTGTATGTTCATATATGTGAGTGGATTTAAATAACATTTTATCATATGACAGGGTCAGGTTGATTCGCTTGCAGCTGAAATGCCGTCAAAACATGAGGGGGCTTGTTTGTAAATGAGTGTTTTAGATAGGTCTGGCTATTTTTTCAGTTGAAATATTGTCGATCTCAAACATGAGAAAAAATAAATAGAAAGACTGTGATCAGTAAGCCGGTGCAAAGAACCAATATATATATATATATATATAAGTTAAGTCTGTCGCCTGATAGAGCCAAACACTCGCAGGGAAATCCCATATACTTAGTAGGCACACACCTTAAGGCCTGGGTAATGAATGATCCTTAAAACAAAACTGCTTAGCAAACAGTGTTTTTAAAGAATCACAGTGGTGTGGACTTAAGGTGTTGTGACACCCACTTCTTTTGTAAATATACATTTCTAAAGCTTTCTCAACTTCTTTTTTCCTTCCCCACATCAAATGTTGCACTACAAATACATGATGTATATGACTTCCAATTTGATTACATTTCAACAAGTGGTATAGGTTATGTAGTATTAGTATCGATGATTGGATGACAATTGAAAGTAAAATGGAACCGTGAAACTACTCAAGTCAAGATTGATCAATAAATTTTTTAGTTGAAGGGATGTATCTAAGCATTGCCATTGTGTCCCTGACAGACGTGACCTTGCCGTTAAATATGAAGTAACTGTGATAACTAAGAGCCGAGATTCCTAAGGCACGAAGGCCAAGATGGATGAGGTGAGGTGTGGGTATTTGTCCCACATCGGCTGAGTGAAGATCCTGAATTAGTTTCTATGGCTTAATCGCCCCCTCTATATCCTAAATTAGTCTCGAAGGCTTAAAACTCGTCACAGCCATTCTTGGTCTTATCAACACTGCCCCAGCTGGTGTCCTGCAATAGTTAAATTCAGGGTTAGGCTTTCCAAAAATGGTATTTTATAAAAATATGCCTAGTTATGTGGTGTATCAGTTCCACTAAATACTTTCTCCTATACAAAACCACAAGAAGTCAAGATTAAGAGTAAAAGCAACACGGGTGGGAGATAAACATACAATAACCCACAGGAAAGGCGGATCAGACTTGGTAGCTTTAATTTCATTACTAAACAAAAGAACTTTATAGAAGATTGGCATAGATCACACAAACACACAAACTCGTAACTCAAATATATCTAAGACATAATGGATAACCCGGGTAATCAATGCATCTGATTACCACCAATGAGCTTGCTTACATGATTAAAATTTCACAATAGTCACCCCAAAACACAGGAAATGGAAAGGCAAATAGCATTCCCATCACCACTCGTCAAATTCCTTATACACTAACACTTCTGCTAAGGAATGCTTCCCCGAGAATGTTAGCTAAAGTTTACACAACTAGAATTGCGAAACCGAGAACTTAAATGGATATGGGGAAAGGATTCAAAAACAAACTAGTAAAAAAGGCATGCAACTAATGCAAGTAAAGGAACAAGTCAATGCCGCAGCCAAGAGGAGAGAAAACAGTTGACCATTAATATAGATGAGGAAGGCATGGCTTGCTAAAGTTCTCTGCAGTTAGAAAAAGTTATTATTGCAAAATTTATTCCAATGCTTCAGGAAAATTCTATGAGCAAAGCTGTTGCTTTCTTGTGTTAGCCCATAGAATGTGTGATGCGTGTTGGAAGGTGGAATGAGTTGGCTAGACTTGTTTGTTTTAATTGACCGGAATATGCAGAGGTGGTTAACCGATTTGCATGGATATTATGATAATATGAGGTGAAGTAAAGGTGTACTGCAACAAAGGTGGTGTATTTAACCTCTGGGGAAATTAAAGAATTACACGAAAATTTAATCTCTTTGGCACGCCTTTCACAACATGATATTAAAAAATTCAGTGTGCTTGAATCATGATATCTAAAAAATTGAGGGAAGAAATTGAAAATCAAAATTCTGATTCAATGTGCCTCGCCTAGGGCAAATCCAGGCTCAACAGGTGCGCCCGCGCCTTAGGCATGCCTTTCACGACAGAGATTTGAACCTCTCTTCCAAAATCAAGTTACACACATCACAAATTTAATTTAAGAGCAACTTCTCGTGCCCAAATTTGGTAGAATTAACCTCTCTGCCTACTATCTAAGAGGAACATATTGACAGAGCTTAATGCTCTACTATGTTACACAGACTCTTCAAAGTGTCCGAAGGACTTGGGTATTCCATATCCGACACGGGTACTTTGCCTTTCTTGTCTGAAAATTGCACTAAACTACACTAGAAGGATCCTACCCAAGTGTCATACCCATGTCCGCAAAGAGTCGTGTCGACACGGGTACTTCTCCTATTTAGAAGAGTCTATGTAACATAGATGCTCTATCGTGCAAAAGAACAAACAATCTAGAGAATCTAGGAAGCCATTAAAGTACCTAGAAAGCTTACAAATAATTTCAACCACAACCAAAGCTAAAACTAGACGAGATGAACTTAGATGAGTTTTCTCACCTCTATATTCACTTCCAGATCTCCGCACCAAGTTTCTCAAGCCTTCTCTCTTTTGACACACACTCTAGCTTGGTCTGGAAATGAAAAGTGGTAAAGATGGCCGAACTATTAATCCATTAGACCCATGCCTTGCCTGATTTCTAAGTTTTCTACACATGTCAAAGTGGGTACAACACTTGGCAAGCCAAGTCCATCTCTTAAAGACTCCTCAGAAAGCAAGCTCCCTAATGTCACTACCTACCCATAAGCATGCAAATTTATTTAGCTTCTTACACTAATGCTAATTTTGTCCCAAGCCATTCAAAAACCGTATAATTATTACACAATAAAGGCAATAGTAATCATAAGAATAATAAAAAGATTATGTTGGATAGTAAATAATGATCTAAAGAACGATAGAGAATATAAAGAAATTTGGTTTAGGCTACTACACAAAACCTTATGACTGTATTAAAATTAAAAAGGAAAAGAAGAATATTACAAGTCATTTACCTAGCATACTTGAGTAGGCTTTTTCCTACAATATTTCACAGTTGTATTCCCATCAAAGCGCCTATACACTGAGGCCTCGAAAATTTCCAGTGCATTTTCAGTAGCATCCTTGCACACGGCCTCAAAAACCATGTCATATAGTGTACCAGCAACAATCCACCGCCTCCAATTGACAACCATCACAGCCTTATAGTCTGATCCCTACAAGCATTATGTAATATGTACACACAAATTTAGGATCCATATAAATAAAAATACAGAAAAAGCTGCAAGAATTTAACGACAAACATTTTTTTCATTGAAGTCACCCATTGCAAGCTGCGATAGTTCAGTAACAACAGTCTTGTACTCATTAGCCAAAACTTTTAAAATTGATTTGGGCACAAGAACATCCATGATACCAGGACCGGTAGACTCCTGTAGGACTCAACAAAACATAACTTACGTCAGCCAAATAAAATAATATAATGCACACACAAGTCTCTGTGTGTGTGGAAACTGGAAAGTCTGAAGAACATAAGAATTATTAGAAAAGAAAGGATAAAGAAGAAAGAAAATACTCACATAGCTCTCCTTGGACGGAACTTGTTCGAGAGTCTCCACTTTTCTTTTCATTTCCGGCGGTCCTGACGAAGAGTACATCTCACAACCATTGATGTCACAACTCTTCCTCACTTTGGGCTTCTGAAAATTAACCACTCAAACTATGTAACGATTCAGGATAAACTCCAAAATCTAAAACAGTTTAAATATCTTCAACGCAAAAGATAGATGCCTTGATTTACCAGATTTAGTAGATTCTCGTTAGTCGAGAACCACAGGGCATCCTCAAGGTCACAACCTTCAATCAGCAAACCCACCTAAAATACTTGCTTCAGTTAGAAAACAAATCCATAACAAATGCTACAGTCAAGCAGAAAGGACCAACATACAAATCCATCCAGAGAAAGATCAATAATCTTGTAATCTGGTGCCTCCTTCTCCGTAGCACCCTGTACACATTGTACGATAGCAACATATACCATTGTTAACGCTTTCAAAAAAATTAAATAGATGTAGAAATAAAATTTGAGAAAACGGCTTCATGTGTAAAGCAACTACTGCAAAACCTTAAGCTTTTTGCCATAAATGATAATGTCAGTGCCATCAAAATAAGTATAGCCTTCAATGTCCTTGATGCCAGTGAAGAGTTTTACCATCTGTTCCATGAGAACACTCCAAGTGAACAGAAGAACCGTTACATATATATGTAAATATACATGTAACATCCACAAACAATGTTTTAAAACGCATTAACAAAATGCATTTTAGTGCACATTTTTGGTATGAAGCGCAAAGAACATTTAACAAAATGTGGGAAGGGCGCAAAAGAAACTGCAAGATGTACTTCAGATTTGGTCGCAGAACTGAAATACGTTTTTCCTCGAAACGCTCTCACATCGACCTCTCGCTATCACCCTGATCTTTGACTAAGCAATTTAGTATTTACAGCCTAGGTAATCTCTCTCTCCAATTCTCTCTGAAGTTCTCTAAACCATATTGACCCCTCAGTCTGCTCCACAGGGAATATAGTAGTAATAGAGTTCAAGAGCAGTTCACTCACTGAGTTGTAACTTGTGATTACTGAGTATTGTGTTCTATGTTTATGACTATTTAGTTGTAAAAAAATTTCTCAATTATAATTCCTATTTTTTTGGCGTTGTCATATTAGTTACACTCCCTAAGTCCCATTTTATGTGTCCATCTTTGGCACTCCAGCTTTTTAAGGGAACATCATCAATTGCTTTCACATGGATGAGAATAGTTGTAATTTTCCAAAAAACACCCTCTTATTAATTCAAATTCATTTTGTACTCTTTTCATGTCTTTGGTATTCTCAATTTAAGAAGGGTAGTTTTGGAAAGTCAATATAAATCTTCTCATTAAATTTCAAAATGGACAACATTTTAGGACATCTCAAAAAGGAAAGGAGGACACATAAATTGGGACTAAGGGAGTATATCTTTATCTTTATATAAAATTAGAATACATGAAAAGTTATGTCTTAACGCCACAAGACTTGTGCCTCACCATTTAGAGGAAAAACACAACACCTACGTTTTCACGTTTTAAAACATTGTCCACAAAGATCAAAGTAATTTACATATCAAAATCAATATCCATGTACATATAATCTATGAAAGACTGAATTGCATAAACCTACACGGCTACATACATAGTTGTCAAATCATGAATCGGTTTGCCAAAACTAATCGTGCGTCGCAAGATTCAATTCTTTTTCGTTTTTTAAAAGAAATAGTTCTACATATATCAATGCAGAAATATAGATACATTAATAATGCTTAAGATAGACTAAATAACAATCTAATACAAGCTTCATGCAATATCAAGCCTCTATATATTGAAAGTCCTCCACTTAAATCCTCAATCGTCATAGTTCAATATCTAAAATTTTAAAGAGTGATCTGTTCATTGATGTTTACCAATCAAAGGTAAGACTTCCTAAAAATAAAAGAATGAAATTCGTATTGTGACGTGTAATATCGGGAAATTTCCAATCCCTTTCCTTATAAGCATTTAACATCCATATAAGAATTTCACATATCACAATCAAATACAGAAACAAGGCGATATATAAAGGACAGAGTTGCATATAACCACACATGATATACAAATAAATAAATGTATACACAAATCCGAGAGGTAAAATGACACCTTGTTTCCGGTTTGCGTGGCACGAACTTTTGCCTTTGGCACTGGAATGCCAAACTTAGACGGCCAATCATCGGAGGTCTAAGAGGAAAACTAAACCATTAAAACCCTACCTAACAACATAAATGAGGCTATCTATAATTACATAAATACATACAAACATCCACATAACATCCATAGAAATCGGAGAATTTTACATATTATGCTCAAATCCAAGAATAAGATGATCTATAAAGGACATAATTGCATATAACTACACATACTCGATCTACAAATAAATAAATGTATAAACACATAAGTAGGGTAAGATGAGACCAGGCTTTTGGTCTGGTATGATCCAGCATCAGCCTTCGGCTTGAGAAACTTGTATTGCCCCTCGTTATCGGAGATCTGAAGGGAAAAATTAAACCATTGTAAAATCTACATAAAAACAACACAATTGAGCCAATAACATGCTGATGCACAAATAAATAGATAAATGTCATGCTCAAATCCATGAACAATATGATCTATAAAGGTCAGAATTGCGTATAACTACACATACTTGATGCACAAATAAATAAATAAATGTATAAACACGTAACAGAGGTAAGAAAAATACCATGAATATGTTCTGGGATGATCCAGCATCCACCTTCGACTTGTCAAACAGATTTTGCCTCTGAATAATATCGTACGTCTGAAGGGAAAATTAAACAATTGTAAATCTACCTAAAAACAACACAATTGAGTACAAAGATCCCAGATCTGTTCTGTTTTTTTTTTTAAGTGTATTAACATGAAGCTGTATATTTTGAAAAGCAATTCAATTACATGCCTTCCAACCAAATAACCCATGTAACGGCATGAGGGAAAGCTGTCCATATATAACAATCAAATCCATGGATAAGACAAAACAAGACAATCCATGAAGGACAAAATTACTATGTAAATACACGAACTTAATAATGTATAAATAAATGGAAGAACAAAGAGATCTGAGAGGTGAGATGAGACCTTCTTGCTTTCAGTCTGGAAGGTGAGATGAGACCTTCCAGCTTTCAGTCCGGCACAAGCCTGGCAGCAAGTGCAGACCTGAGAGGAAAAATAAACCAATTGTAAACCTACTACCTACCTAAAAACAACAAAATTAGGGCTATATATATTTTTTTACATAAATACATACATTCATGTTGTATACAATAATGATACACACATTATTCCACTGTCCACACCCCAACAATCGACCTCATGTGCTTCTGCGTGGGACCCGTGTGCAATCTACGTGGGTCCACTGAAATCAAAGGCCAAAATTGTTGGGTGTGGAGAAGTGTGTGAAATTGTGTGTATCATTACTCATACACGAGACATCAACAGAAGAAAAAAAAAACATTATATCATTGAAGAACAAGACCATCATCTATGAAGGGTTGTATGTAAATTATCAAATTAGAATTGCATGCATAACATTAACATACACACCAATCCAATAATATGTACACACACAGAGAGAGAGAGAGAGAGAGAGAGAGAGAGAGAGAGAGAACCGTAGGTAAAAATCTACCTAATTAAAACAATCAAAATTGTGCCAATATACATAAATCGGAGAGGTGAGAAAGATGAGATAAGACCTTGGTTTCGGCATCAGCAGGCCTCCCCCAAATGTGTTGCCAATTGAACAAGCGTCCAACATCACCATCAGACTTCGACTGACCGTCCCCCTGTTGCTGTTGCTGTTGGGTATTCTGATTTTCCTGGTTCCTATTTATGTTACCCTGCTGATTGGCCATTCTTTCCAGCATAGCCATCATTGTAGTGATCTGCTCTTGCATGGCGTCCATTCTCGCATCGTAATGCTCCATACACACATACCAGTATTAGCTGCCTCTGCTCTAATCAACCTGCTGTCCGCTCCTTAGGACCCTTTTGGTTCAATTTTCTAATCTCGGTGTTTAAAGAATACGGAGTACTAAAAGAACTAAGGTTTTGTGAAAAACTCTTACCATTATTAGGCCGCCTTTAAAATTGGTCTATATAGTTTGAAAAACTCAACTATGCTTATTTTTTAATATAAAATTAAAGTGCTCATTTGTTTTAAGAAAATTTTGGTGAAAAGTCTCATCCTACCAATGTTTGTTTTAATAGATCTATCAATTAGTACTTCTTAATGATAGATCCTATAATTGGTAGAATTGCTAGAAATTAGTCCAAAATATCCTATTATAAATTTACTATATGACTTTTGTACCCCCAACCTATATATATATATAATTGTATATATATATTACAAAACAGATTTTAAGTTTGAATTAGTTACCAAATCTGACCAAATCTCATCAAATTCTAAATTATATTGGTAATATTTTGGGAAGTTACTAAATACCATGATTGTAGGGTTTTATACGTTAGATTCTGTTTAATATTACACAGATTTTGTTAATTTCACATTTTTACCATTCTTGGGTGATCTAACAGTCATTCATCACCATCACTCAAAAAAAAATTTATTCAAAAATTAGTGTTAAATTTCACACTAGAATGAACATTATTGTTAAATTTCACACTAGAATTGTTAAATTTCACAGTCATATTCGAGTTATTCAACAAATGGAACATTGTCTCTTATCACAAATTAATTTGCACATTCATTTTACACTAACTGCAACATTTCATTGATATCAATTTTTCTTTACATAGTATATAATTTCGCACCACATCATGTGAACGAAGAACATGAGTGTTAAAGTTTACACTACAACTTTTTGAACCACAACCTTTGAACTATTTCACATCACAACTTTTGAAGCAATAACATGAGTGTTAAATCCCCTTGAAAATGCGGATGAACACATTGCAACTAATTTGCAATGAGTGTGAAATTGTATACCAAGAAGCAAGTCCACCTTATGCCTACACAGTGTTTTAACACCTAAACTCTGTGTGCGATATTTTTCAAATGGTGAGTAGCAATGTAGAAAATAACACTGTGTGAAATGTTCAAAGTAGTGTCAAATTAAATACTATGACGCCTCGTGTAATGAACCACGAAACGTGTTAAATATGACTACCTGTGTATCGATACCAGTGTTAAATTTATCACCGCCATTTTATGTGTGTGAAATTTAACACTTAAGTTAACATTGTGTATCGATACCAGTCTTAAATTTCACACACATAAAGGGTTCACGGAGTGCCGCAGCGGCATCCACTGACTGCCGCAAATGATTTTTGACTACCGCCTTCTGCAGCAGTCTGTCTATTTTCAGGAAGTACGTATTGTACCACCAAATGAGACATTTACACCTGTCTTTCACTCCGAATTCACTGTAAATACTTGGTAATTTTATCTATAAAAGAGGAAGGATCTTCCTTGGAAAAAGGGGAAGAAGTAGCTACCACTACACTAACACATATTTTGAGAGAGAGTTTTAAAGAACTAGAGAGAAGAGCTTGGAAGATCTTCAAAGGAGAGAAGCTTTGAGGATAGTTTGGAGGTGATCCTCTAACCACAAGTTGTTTTTTTTTCTTCATTCTTTTGAACTTTTAATCTTAAAACTACTTGGTCTTTTGATTAACCCTTTTTTTTAGAAGTTTTATTAGGGAACTTGCAAACTTTAATTGCCTTTTTCTTTTAGTTCCTAGCTTCTTTTCTTCCTTTTTTTTATACTTCTCTCTTGAGATTCTTGGAAGTCTTCCACACTTCACTTGAATCTCATGAGTTGGATCCCTTGATTCCATGTGAGCTTGTGCTCCCCCATGAGAGTCAAGGTTGATCATCCTTCATATAAGAGCAAGTAAATGAATCTAAACCTCTACCATGGTTTGAGATTCTTTAACTTAAGGTTTCATGGAATCCCCTTCCATATTCCTTGGAAACCTATGAGTATTTAGCTATGTTTGCTTAAGGCTCATGAGTATTAGTCATATCTTCATCTTCAATGACCATCAAGTGGTAGGAGAAAGTAGTTTTGAGTCTAAGCCCATCCCCATGGTTTAGATTCATTATCTTGAGATTTCATGAAGTCTATTCATACTTCATTTGAAATCTACAAATATAAAGGTCTCTAGCCTCCAATGACCATCAAATGGTAGGAGAAAATGATTTAGTTTGAGTCAAACTTCATGGTTTAATAGTTGGGGGTTAACAAATGAAAGTTGAACTTGACAATGAAACAGTGGGTTCATAAACCGGTTTCGATCAAGGATTTTTTAGATCAAAATCTAACCGTTGGAATCAAGTGAAACCAACGGGAAAGTGTCAATAACACAATGTTCTACCACTGTGATTTTTGTTTTAAGGTGGTTTCATGTTTAAAGTGGTTTGATCATGAGTTTTGTGAAGTCACTACAATCTGTCTAGAGTTTCAGAACAGTAACACTCTTTTGAAATAAGTAAATCAGAACTTTGATAAAGTATTTGTGACCCAAAATAATTTTTTCTATGTAGATTAATGTGTTAGGAAGTCACCCTAAAAAGAACAAAGCATTTTTTTTATTATTATCATTTTGCTATTTTTTGAAAATCGTGCAAGAACTCTGGGCAGAAGATTGTAAAACGCTGAGTGATGTCTGGTTTTTGTCCAATTCCCGGAGATCCAACCGTTGAAACTTTGATTTCTTTTTTGGGGTAAAAACTAGACACACAGAGGCATCTTGTGTTCAAAATTCATCAAGATCAAACCACGGGAACCATGCTTTTTATTTCTTTAAGTTATGATCTGCTCTCAGCAATTTTCAGAATTCTGCAATAGTTTTAATCAATCTTATGAATAATGGCATAGATGAAATTTTCATGAGTTTAGGTTCAAACAATGTTTCAATAATGGTTAGTTAAGTTTGAATTCAAAGTTTAAATGATCTAAATCATTGAGTTCTGTAATTGATTCTTATTCATGTACATGTTCATCCATATGGCTTGACACTTATAATTAGGATTTAGTTGCTTCAGATTTAATTACACTCGATAGATTTAAGCTACAAATTCAGGATTGTTATTTCTAACTTCGTATCTTGTATAGCATGTGGACTAACCCTTTGTTTTACAGCGCTGTTAAGGTGTGATTTCTTGAACTCTTCTTAGTTTATTTTAATTTCTTGATTTTATCGATTTTGCGACCTTCATGCGCGACACACTAGAATTAAGATTTTGCCTTACATGTATATATGTGGATTAGAGACTCTTTTCCTAGGTTTTATTTAATCGCATGCATTGCACATTTAATATTCGCGGCTGGATCCCAGGTAAGTTCTCTTGTTCTTTATTGCATATCATATTGCTTGCTACTTGAAATATGTGGTTTTTAAATGATATTTTTATCACTTACAAATTTACACCCTTTAGACATGCTTTTGTAATGTATATCTATACATATGTATTAGTTGAGGGCACATTTAAATTAATAATTTGATTAAAAGGATGTAAGTACAGGCCTATCGTGAGATAGGACGAGAAGGGGTGTTTTAGTCCAATGGGCTCCTTCCCTTCTCGTTCCATAATCCCCGGACCCATTTAATCTTTGGTTTCGCAAAAGATCAGTTTCCTTTTTGAAATAGGTTTCTTAATTTTGCTTTGAAAAATAAGTGGCGACTCATTTGTTTTTAAATTTAAAATTTAAAAGAACTTTAAAAGAAAAGCTGTGGGTAAGAAAATTACGATATCCACAGGTGGAACCACCTAAATTTTCATTAGAGGTTATTGTAGGTGCCCCTATTGTCATATGTGTTATGATACACATTTGGGGACTATCAAATTATTCTAAATTTATTATACCAAAGTTAAGTTTTTTTCTCCATCCAAATTAGAACAAGAGTGAAATATCACATACGTCCCTCAAGGTTTGATCCATTTCAGACATCACACTAACCTCCCTTCCCAGTGATTGTCAATCTCAAATTACCTCTTCGATATACTAAAGTTCTGAAACCAAATCGAACAAATATTTGCTGATGTCTTTAAGATAATATTCTAAATGTCCAACCTATCCTTGGCTTTGGTAAATATTTAAACTAACCAAAAAGCTAACTAGTAAAATGACAAAAATAACCTTCTCTGTTGCCCTATTCTTCACCGGTCTTCATCTTCTTCTTCAATTGTTATAGTTTTGATTGGCCTTATTGTGAGAATCCATAACTCCTTCTGTACACATCTTCAAATTACTGGATTCTCCGTTGCATGCATTTCGATTACAGAGTAGGAATATTGCCAAACCACATAATTTTTCATTTTCTGATTCCCATTTTTTCCTTTGTTTTCCGCTTCTTTTCTATATTCATATTGGTGCTCAATTAGTTTACAAAAATCTTTTTGCGGGTACTTTGTTATGACAATTTGTCTCAATTTTCTCTCTTTTCTATTCCTCGTATCTCTTCTTTTCTAGAATTTTTCTTCCAATTTTTTTTTTCTTTTTGGTTATCTTGATACCTTAATAAAATTGTTGTGATATGTTTATTTTACCAATTTTCATGGAAATAATATTGCATGTTTTTTAGTATGTTCATGTAAGAAAATATGTATATATATATATATATATTATATTCAACATGTCACCGGCATAATCATGTCCTACTTATTTGAGAAATTGTGTTCGCATATCCATGCTTCTTGGTGTGTTAACGTTCAAGAAAATTCTTTTGAAGGATCGATCATCTTGCTTATCCAAGGATGCTTGCAAAGAGGACACTTGAAGAAGAATGAACAAGTCCTATTGAAAATTAAAGACCAGCAGAGATAGCACTGAGGACATTGTCCTTGTTTGTTCACCTTCAAAAGGATCATTCTTCCACTTACATTCTCAACATTTTTGTTTATCTGTAGTGTGGGGGACAAGATGAAAACTTACAATAATTAGAGGAGCACATATTCTATTCGGCCATGTTTGGCAGGCCATTGGATAGAAGAAAAAATAATCCTAAAGGGGTTTTTATCCCACTCAGTTTGGGATAAGTCCATCACATGAGGAGTGGTACTAGGTCGGATAACAAGCTTTGGATAACTCATGGGCTAAAAAAAAACCATTCGCGATCTGAGGAGAGGAACTTCGCAATCTGGAGAAAAGAAACTGTAGAGAGAAAGATGAGCCCCCTTGTGCCGTCGAAGCTTCAGCCCCTGTAACGCCCCGAAAACCAAGCCACGTGGGTGAGGTTAACGAGTCAAACAATATAACGTAATGCACGGAATAGTCCAACGTGGACCAATCCACAAGGCGGAAGCATAGGGGAATCCTATGTGGGTTCCAAAGAAAAGTCAATAAGTCAAGGGTTGACCCACAAGAACCAAACAGGTCAAATAGGGTCCACCAACATAGTTTGATTTTGACAAGAGTTTGTAAAGAAGTATAAAGAAACTCCAAAGGTTTAAAAGTAACAAGTAATGAAGTTTGCTTTGAAAGTTTATCACTAAAGCAGTTTTTGAAGGAATACGACCAAACGGTCCTTAGAGAATTAAAAGTAGTAATTTTCCCATAATAGGATAACCATGGGCTAAGAAATGCTAACAAGTACTAAAAATATAATTGAACAAGGATCCTAGAGGATCCAACTATCAAGATTAAGATTAAGAGCTAGGGGGATAACTAGGATCCCCAAATATACAATATTATTAAGTCTAATCAAAAGAGTTATAAAGCAAGGGCTAAACATGTGCTCAATTACAACTACTATGAAATAAATATAAATCCTTGTAATTCAATCTACGAATAAGATAATACATTACAACTAGGACACTGTTCCTACCATGAGTTGTGGCAAAGAAGTGTTTTCTTTTCAAAATCTAAGACTTCCTAGTAAGGAATCTTCAAATGCGATGCCATGCATCAAAAACTTTTGGGCCTTGCCCTAATCAACATTTCCTGAAAAGGGGGTTTTATAGATTCATTAAGCACGATAGCTCAGTAGAAAACATTATAGAAATGTACTACTACTTCTAAAATCATGCTATGACATGCGGTGCAATGCTTTGCCGTCGTGGCGATGCAACTAGCCGGATGGCCAAGCCGTGAAACATTCCCAACTCAATATCCTAATCACACACTCTTACACCGGATAGCGAGCCACTCAAACGTGAGTGTAGCATACAAGATCTCCGGTAGCTAGCCGAATATGACTTTGCGTTTTTGAATGTTTTAAGGATCACAAACAACCTTCCTCACTTCACACCCGCTTCTGGAATTTCATCAAACCACAACCCCCAAACGGGGATTCAAGAGACATTCCCCAATCGTGGGAATTCGAACAATAAACATACATCCCAAGCCAATGCCATGAATGCTTTTGCCGACTTAGCGACTATGAAATGCTACTAGATGCGATTTTGCTTTAACAATGTCATTTCTATGATTTCAGTATTATGAAATAAGCATGGTAGTTCAAGATACCAAAACTAAACTAATAGGGGAAAACATATAAAAGCACAACCATCATCTAGGGCAAATAAGAGGTCACTAACATCAATAATTATTTGAAGCCATAACAACTATACGATGTTTAGGTTAAGCATGGATTCACTTAAGCACATAAGAGCATGTAGCACTTAATCAAATAATGTAGGAAATTTCTAAAACAAGATTAATCACGTAATAGGTCTAACCAACACATAGAAAACCATGAAATTATAAATAGGAATGCACTTAGACAATGAAATCTACCTCTTGAGTATTTGAGAAAATGCTCTCACCAAAGAAATCTAAAGGGGAAATCATTAACATAAGCATATCCTATAAGATATCAACACCTAGTTACATAAACCAAACTTAGGAATGAAAACTATGGTGTTATTAAGATAACATAAATTACCTCTTGAGTTCTAGGGTAAGAAGTATCAAATTGCAAATCCCACGAAGAAACCGAGAACACCGGTGTGAAGGTTAGGTGAGATGATTAAAATGGTCTCTAGTAGCCTTGATCCAAACTTGAGTCGTTGGCCTCCAAATGTAGCTTGAAAACTCTGAGCTTCCATGGAGTTGTATCTCCCAAAACTAGAGAGAGAGAGAGAGAGAGAGAGAGAGAGAGAGAGAGATGAGAGATATAGAGAGATAGACCAAAGAGAAGAAAAAGAATAGATAAGGAAGGAGAGAGAAAGAAAAGCTTCTTAAAGAAGCTTTGGTGGTTGGGAGTGGTTGGAAGTGGTTGGGAGTTGTTTGGGGAGGTGACTTGTGGGTCCCATCCTTGTTCCCTCACACACACACACACATACACTCACACACACACACACACACACACACACACACAAATATACACACATGTGCCAAAATAAAACACATTATCCCAAACCAAGACCCACATTGGTCCAAAATGCCCGTTTAAAATTCTACATACGACCTTCTTCTCTCCCTCCAGCCTTCTCTTCCTCCTTCGGCCTTCTTCTCCTCCTACGGTAAGCATCTATAAACAAAAATCATCTTTTTTTAGATCTGGAAAAAAATCATATATGTTTTTCTGTAATTTTTTCTCTTTCTTTCAGATCTTGCTTCTTTAATTTTGTTGTCTATGTGGGTGAGAACAGAACCAAGTATATAATTCCAATCTCTTTCTTGATTCATCCTGAGTTCCAGAGCCTTCTTCGAAGAGCAGAGGAAGAGTTTGGGTTCGATCACAAAAATGGGTCTCACGATTCCTTGTGAAGGAGATGTTTTTGAGTCTCTAATGTCAATGCTATGATGAAATTGGGGGATGCAAGGGCTCTATTTCGTTTGGAGAGAGAAATGGGAAAAGATCATGAAGCTCCTTCATTTGCTTTTGCATTTTTCAAATTTTTTTTTTTGTTAACCCAAAAAAAATCCATTCTGGGCTTTGATTTGTATATCTCAAAAAAAATATTTGGAAGGGTGTTGTGTGATACAAGTGAAGTTAAGATCATGTGATAGTTTTGTTGGAATAATTGAGTTTCTTCTTATTTGGGCATTGGGCTTTTTATTTCAAAAATGCAAACAAAGTTATTTACATTGATGTGACTAGTATCTTATATTAAAAATATGGTCATTGGAGGCTATTAAATCAATTAATTCTAATATTAAAAATATGGTCGTTGGAGGTTATTAAATCTATTAACTCCTATATTAAAAATATGGTCGTTGGAGGCTATTAAATCTGTTTTTAATAAAATGACCGTTGGACAATTTGTCTAATATAAATAGCCTTCCCTCTTCCCTTTTAAATATAGAAAAAAATTCCTCTCTCTTTTGTGATTTTTCAAAAAACAATTTCATTATTTGGAGCAATTCAGAGCACTCATATATTCTTCCAATTCGAGTGCACGTTTGGAAGAAACTGATTGATGAATCCTGGAGAGCATAGCGCTGAGACCTTGTGCATCGAGTCATTGACTCCGAGGGGCGGAATTGTTCTTAAGGACAGTGCAAACTGTTGCACGCCTCAATCAGTATCATAGCCGTATCCTTCTATAATTTCCAACAATCTTAAGAACAAAAGGAATGCTGCTATGATCGTCGCGAAATGTCTATCCAACATTTGTTAAAGAGGCTATTGATCCGGTAATACTGTTCCTATTTTATTTATAGTTCCAACAATAGAAGATGAATTTTCTTGTTTTCCATATGGTTGATCATCCTCTTAGTTCTCATGCCTTAAAATAAAAATTTGATGATTTTTACTTTAAGAGATGGAACAGGATTTCAAACAAAAATAAAATAAAATAAATATTGTTATTGAGGTGATTATATGTGTAAACACACATTCATATATCTGTTTTTATTGTTTTGTAGTATTCTGTGTAGTGTCCTTTTAAACTATTGAGTTACATAGTCATACATATTATATATGTTTCGAACAAATTCTTTTAAAACCTTTTAGTGGAAATTTAAGTGAACATATAAAAGCTTGATCAATGTCCTTTAGTAACCAACGGAAATATTGTGTTTAATGGAGGTCCAACTATTACAAGCTTTGTGGAAAGGCAAACCGAACGTCCAGGTGTTAATATGTCTCCCATCATTGCAAAGCAAGATATTATATATATATATATATATATGTGTGTGTGTATGGGCAATTAGTATTTACGGTTATATACACTTTATTGATGATCAATTTTAACATTTGGTGTCAAACAATCATTTACTTTATGGAGTGTCTGAAATTTACTTGTGGCTTTTAAAGACCCAACCTCTAGTACATGTATTATGTAGAAATGATTATTCAAAGCTTTTAAAAAGTTAGTGACTTGTTGTAGGCTTCTTCCTCAATCAATGGCTATAAGAATTCATTTGGCTTTAATTGGTTGTTCAAGTCTTGAAAGATTTTACCCAAAAGGTTTTACACCATTATGTAAAAAGATTATTTTTATATTCCAACAGTTTAAAGTGTGAATGACAATTTAGTAGTGATTGTCAGTTTTGTAAAAATCATACAATCGGCTTATGAACCAAACATAAAAAGTTTTTATATATACATGTATGTATGTATCTACAGAAATATATCTATCAGTACATGTTTTCTCTTTGAGGGAGATTCCATTGTGTCCAATGGTTATTGTATCTAAGAAAAACCTTATTTTCATATTAGAGTTGTTTGGGTAAAGAAGGCATTATATTAATGGTTACAGAGCAAGTCTTCAAAATCAACTGGTATTGATTTTTGGTGTGTGAACATATATAAGGTTTTATTAGGTGAGGCAAGTTCCATGTGAGCTTGTTAATCTTTGGACCAAACAGCTTTGACTTGCGATGTATAATTCATTCGAGATCCATTTGAGGTGATTCAAATATTTAGGGACTGATGTTACTAAACTATATTTTTGGTTTTAACGAGAGAAAAAAAACTATATATTATTACCCGTTTGAGTATTGGAAAAAAAAAAAAAAAAAAAACCCAATTTTATTAGTCTTGAATATTGGGTTAGTTGGCTTTGGTTAGGATTTTTTATTCCTAAGGGAATTGCTAGAAGTGCCATTAAATATGTCTTTTTGGGATGCGCATTTAATAGTAATGCCTATAATTTTAAGACCTAAAACTTCTTGTTATTGTTTGAGGATATAAATTTCATTAAGGAATAATGGGAGTCATCAACCTCACGTTTTATCACATCTAGCTATTTTAAAGTTTGACTACTTGATAGATGTCATGACATATTTAGTGAACTACTTTAAGAGAGTCTAGTGCTAAAAAGATTTTGAAAGTAATTTATGTACATTACTTTATTTAGAATGAGGTCCTACTTGTTTAGAGGATAATCTTACTTTTCAAATGTTAATTTTGAAAAGACGTCATTCAAGTTGAGATGGACTTTATTATGTCCAATGATCCTGTAATTTTTCATCACTTGAACGTAAATAAAAGAAAAAGGTTCATGTTTTGGATATCTATTCTCCTATTACACATCCATTAAATTTTTATTAGTCGTTGCTATATGATTTTGTATACTCATGTTATGGATGTTAAAATTATTATTATTAATTTTTTTTTTTTGGAGAATTAGAAGATGAAAATTTATTTGCATAAATCGGAAGGGTTTATAGATTCAAATAAAAAATAAAGTATGTACACTTTATATGGTTTAATACTGGCTCTCAACTAGTATCATGGAAAATTTTGATCAAACAATTTTTCTAATAGTTTTAAAAGGGAAGTGAAAACTGTTATCATTAACACAATGATAGAATATGTGTTATGATATGTTTACACAAAAAAAGTTTAGTATCACTTTATATTGATATGAAGAATTTGGGTAAAGCCAATGTAATTTTGTGAATTAAAAAATTTTCAATGGTTATTGTTGGTTTATAATGATCTAATATCATTATATTGGGAAAGTTTTGAGATAAAAATTTTCTTTGCAAATTTTGAATTCCTTTGAGCCAAGTGTTAGATCAAATCACATATGAGTGTGATGTTATTAATCAAAAGGAATATGATATATGTGGATGCACTACCAAACCTAAGTCAGAACCGTTTGTAAACTGTATATGAACAAGCAAATCTCCTTCAAAATAAAATGATTTCAAATAATTTTATTTTTGAAAAACAAATCGGGTATTTTGAGAAATGATTAATTGACTTGAGTGCCTGTAGGCATATGTGTAACAACACAGTTGTCACAAGAGATACTCTTAAAATGGAAAGTGAAATGTTTTACTTGGTGATTCACTTTATACCAATGTCTTTGGTACCAACAACTTGAAAATTGATTTTCTCCTTCAAGAAGAAATGAATTTAAAACGAAAAATATATATTCTTGTTTCCTATTGTTGTGGAAGAATATAGCTATGCGAATAGGATTTTGGATTGTATGAGACGAAATCAACAAGTGAATTTATTTTCACGCTTAGTAGAGGTGTCGTATCTTGGAAGTTGTCCAAGCAAGCTTGCACAGCTAAGTTAACGATGGAATATGAATTTGCAGCTTTTAAGAAAGCCAGTACTGAGGCTAAGTGGTTTAGAAACTTCTTAGCAGATGTTCCTATTTGGAATAAACCATTTACATTGGTTTTTCTACATTGAGATAGCCAAGTTGTAATAAGCTGAGCTATGAATAAGTCATATAATGTCAAGAGTAGGCATATACGCCTAAGACATAATAGTCATATAATGTCAAGAGTAGGCATATACGCCTAAGACATAATGCTGTGAAACATCTGTTTGAGATAATTTATATCTCTTAATTTTTGCAAGGTCAGAAGTGATTTTGGCTGACCATTTAATAATACCACTAGGGAAAAACTAGTGTATAAAACATCGAGGGGAATGGAGCTTATGCCTATAACAAAAATCAACAATGATGGTAACCCAACTTATGTAATTGGAGAACCCAAGAAATAGGTTCATATGGGTAATAACAAGTCATTGGTTAATTTGAGATGCACTATAATTTGATTATCTTGTTGTCCATTCGTATAGTGTATAGTGCAATTGCAATGAGAAAGGTTGAGTTAAAATCTTAATGAATTCCATAGTACATACTGAATGGATGGTATGTTTAATTGCAATGCATACTTGATGGATTCACCTATGTAAGTGTGAAAGTGGGCCGCTTTCTATGAAAAAGTAGGCCAGTTTTCTAGAGCACTTATGAAAATTCAGGACTGGCGCAGGGCCTAGAGGTGCCACACAGATTAGAGTTGCTCAGATTATGAGGAATCAATGTGGGTATAAGAGTCGGTTTATGTTAAAGGATTCTGGTTCATAGAAATTTTATTTCACCAAATTCATGTAAGTCACTTCTTATATTCCTAGGGACTAGTTCATAACCCTAAAGGCACCAGTTCTGATGCATTGAATTCCCTTGCTCCATTCATTTATTTGTTGTTTAAAATTTTGAAATAGGGGGGGATTGTTGGAATAATTGAGTTTCCTCTTATTTGGGCATTGGACTTTTTATTTCAAAAATGCAAACAAAGTTATTTACATTGATGTGACTAGTATCTTGTATTAAAAATATGGTCATTGAAGGCTATTAAATTTATTAATTATAATATTAAAAATATGGTCGTTGGAGGTTATTAAATCTATTAACTCCTATATTAAAAATATGGCCGTTGGAGGCTATTAAATCTGTTTTTTAATAAAATGACCGTTGGACAATTTGTCTAATATAAATAGCATTCCCTCTTCCCATTTAAATATAGAAAAAAATTCCTCTCTTTTGTGATTTTTCAAAAAACAATTTCATTATTTTGGAGCAATTCAAAGCACTCATATATTCTTCCAATTCGAGTGCACGTTTGGAATAAACTGATTGATGAATCCTGGAGAGCATAGTACTGAGACCTTGTGCATCGAGTCATTGACTCCGAGGGGACGGAATTGTTCTTAAGGACAGTGCAAACTGTTGCACGCCTCAATCAGTATCATAGCCGTATCCTTCTATAATTTCCAACAAGTTTTTTTATTAATAATATGATTTATTATGGAAAATTGAAAGTCTATTTTACAATATTTTTTAGTCTATATTGGAATTTATGTGATAAAAATAAGAAACTAGTTCTCAAAAAATATGTATTTGATAGTTTTATCTAGACAGTATCAAACACAAGATAAGGATATAAACAGTTTATCTGGCAGTTTTATCCAGCACGTTCCAAACACAGGATAACATAACAGTTTATCCGACATGATTATTAATCTAGTCCGATCCTGCTTTATCCTGTCCAATCTGATAATTTTATCCTTCAATATGGAAGTGGTTTGGATTAATTGCCTCTCACCAAGCAAGCACACATGATGACTTAAATTTTTTGAGAGCATTTTGCTCACCCAATATAACTATATTTGGATTATCCATGTACTTTCCCTACAGTACCGGGTGATGTGTAAGAAGACTGTTAAAAGTTTGTTTCCAATATCTCTCCTGTAGCTTGTTAAAACGAGACTTATAATTAATTCTTGGGTACTAAGGCTTAGTTTGGCCCTTACGTGGCTTTTTAAAAGGAGTTTCTGAAATTTATTATTAAGTTGTTTGATAATTTTGTACAAGTGACACTTTACTCTTCAAAAAAACATCATAAAACCAAAAAGTAACCTTGAGTTTTTAAAGCTCCATTCTAGAGCTTTTAAAAGCTCCCCCAAAAAAGCCCTAAGTTCAATTTTTGCAAAGCTCATAAACTAGTTATTAAATGAATTAACATAAAATTTTACTTTAAAAAAGAAAGGCACCAAAATAGGGGCCAAGTTAAGCTGCTTGATGGCAGCACCAAATTTCTGGACAGGACATATATATATATATATATTGGAAATTGAATATGCATGGCACATCATGATTATTGATTCAGCTTGCCTATGGAAGCTTTAGCCCAGATTAATTTAATACACGACCTTGTAATGTCAATTTTCTTGGTTTTGTGGTCGGTTGGGAAGTTAGACATGAGCAATTTTCACACAACTTAAATTGTTTTCTCAAAAAAAAATAAAAATAAAAGTAGTTTTCTCTCTCCTGTTTTTCTATCTTGATTTTACTACCAAGAAAAAGTAGTCGATCATTTGTTGTAGTAATGTGAATAAAGTAGTTCTTTTTGCTATATACACCACGTTCTTTTTGGTATACATAATATAAAGAATTGTTAAATATACCACATATTTTGCTAAATATACCATATTTACTTACAGAATTTTCATCTTTTAACACTACACGATAGTATATTTAGCAAATTCCCTATATTTAGCAATTCCCTGTTGACTGTTTTTGTTGTGCCTTGCTTTATTGTTGCTTTGGCCTTATTTAGCCTCTTTGGCAGGGTCGGTCTTGAGATTTTAAGGGCCCTACTCAAACTTCTAAATGGGGGTCCACTGTATACTAGCATAAATATTATAAATATTACTTATTGATTACTTAAATAATAAATTTGGGTTAGCATTTTTTAGAGTGGGCTCCACGCGACCGCATGTGCCGCTTCCCCTCAGGGTCGGCCCTGTTCTTTGGGCATTGGTAGATTCTGTCTTCTTTCTTTTCTTTAGTTGGTTTTTTTAACTTATTGTAACATCTTAGGGTAAGGTACTTATTTTTGTACATTAACCATTTTTTCGAAGAAAAAAAATTCCCTATATACACACGAAATGAAGACAGAAAATGAGGCACAGAAAATTGATTCAGCTTCTGGTAACGAATATGTAATACCCCGTATTTTATTTTCGCTTTTTAATTAAAAAAAAAAAAATACCAGTTTTAGAAATGGGCAGTATAAATTTTACCTGTGTGTGTGTATCATTGCGTGAGCTCAACACACACAAGGGTATCTTATGTACACATGGAAACCACTCAATAATTTTGTGCAGTGTGTACGTGTGTTTTTTTTTGTGGTGGGTGTTTGTGAAGTGGAAGATGTGTTGGAGTGCTTTGTGAGTGGAGTGTGTGGTGTTTGTGTTGGAGTGAGTGGGATGTGTAGTGTTTATGGGGACCCATTAGAGGCTATTTAGGTATACTAATTCCCCCCCCCCCCCCCCCATTTCACTATCTCTCATCTATCTCTCAGTCTCTCTGCAGCTCTCTCTCTCGGGTACAACATCACACATACACACAGAAATTATTACACACACACAGAGATTGATCCACACACATATAGTTATATATATTCAGAGAGTGGAGAAAGTGATCAACATTATTTTTAAGGTACGGGGTTGTGTACAATATGCTCTTAAATCTCCGGAGTATTTTCTTTGTCATCCCTATTTGTACTCTTTTTGATTTATGTTGTCTTTTTATTGGAATCCATGTCTTTTTGGTTAAATAATATTAATATATTATTTTGGCTAAGTGCTATGGGACTAAAGGGTACATGAGCAATGAGCACCTACCAACAGTCCAACAGGCCTCAGGGACCAAGGAATGGTGACGGGTGAGGTGAGGTGAGGTGGCTCTTTGCTATGTGACCAAGAGGAACCTGGTATGATGCTCTTGTGGGTGAGCGGGTAAATGGTGTGAACGTGGTGGGTTGAGTGATTGGTCTATTTTATTTGATCC
Source organism: Hydrangea macrophylla (assembly GCA_033977485.1). NCBI lineage: Eukaryota > Viridiplantae > Streptophyta > Magnoliopsida > Cornales > Hydrangeaceae > Hydrangea > Hydrangea macrophylla. Next base: position 9,141,529 of record CM066995.1, on the reverse strand, counting down.
CAGCAATTTTTATGTCGTCGTGATTGTTCATTGTACTTTTGAGCCTTTATTATTCCTGTCATATTGTATACTTCCCCGTGTGTTATTTTAGATGCAGGTACCATTGGTAGCAGTCAAATTGGAGCACATTAGAGTACCGTGTGGGTTCGAGTTATTTGGGTCCTAACCATGTAAATGAATTTAAATGTAATTTTGGGCACTCAAATGTAATTCATTTTATTTATTTTTAATAAAAATACCCTTTATTTTTGCGGGGCGTTACAAATGGTATCAGAGCCTGTACCCAGCCGGAAATGTAGGACTTAGTTCCACATCGCCTGGGCGAATCAATGAGGGTAGTACTATTTATTTGTACTACTTGAATTTTTGTCTCTACAAAAAAAAAAAAAATTGAAAATTTTCAAGTTGTTTGTCAAAATATTTATGCTGTAATTTCGCGGACGAAATTCTTTTAAGGAGGGTAGAGTGTAATACCCCGTATTTTATTTTCGCTTTTTAATTAAAAAAAAAAAAATACCAGTTTTAGAAATGGGCAGTATAAATTTTACCTGTGTGTGTATCATTGCGTGAGCTCAACACACACAAGGGTATCTTATGTACACATGGAAACCACTCAATAATTTTGTGCAGTGTGTACGTGTGTTTTTTTTTGTGGTGGGTGTTTGTGAAGTGGAAGATGTGTTGGAGTGCTTTGTGAGTGGAGTGTGTGGTGTTTGTGTTGGAGTGAGTGGGATGTGTAGTGTTTATGGGGACCCATTAGAGGCTATTTAGGTATACTAATTCCCCCCCCCCCATTTCACTATCTCTCATCTATCTCTCAGTCTCTCTGCAGCTCTCTCTCTCGGGTACAACATCACACATACACACAGAAATTATTACACACACACAGAGATTGATCCACACACATATAGTTATATATATTCAGAGAGTGGAGAAAGTGATCAACATTATTTTTAAGGTACGGGGTTGTGTACAATATGCTCTTAAATCTCCGGAGTATTTTCTTTGTCATCCCTATTTGTACTCTTTTTGATTTATGTTGTCTTTTTATTGGAATCCATGTCTTTTTGGTTAAATAATATTAATATATTATTTTGGCTAAGTGCTATGGGACTAAATGGTACATGAGCAATGAGCACCTACCAACAGTCCAACAGGCCTCAGGGACCAAGGAATGGTGACGGGTGAGGTGAGGTGAGGTGGCTCTTTGCTATGTGACCAAGAGGAACCTGGTATGATGCTCTTGTGGGTGAGCGGGTAAATGGTGTGAACGTGGTGGGTTGAGTGATAGGTCTATTTTATTTGATCCCAGCAATTTTTATGTCGTCGTGATTGTTCATTGTACTTTTGAGCCTTTATTATTCCTGTCATATTGTATACTTCTCCGTGTGTTATTTTAGATGCAGGTACCATTGGTAGCAGTCAAATTGGAGCACATTAGAGTACCGTGTGGGTTCGAGTTATTTGGGTCCTAACCATGTAAATGAATTTAAATGTAATTTTGGGCACTCAAATGTAATTCATTTTATTTATTTTTAATAAAAATACCCTTTATTTTTGCGGGGCGTTACAGAATACCTGCCACAAATAGGAAAGGCTTTGAAATAACTGCCAGAGTGGGCCCCACGCGACCGCATGTGCCGCTTTCCCTCAGGGCCGGCCTTGTTCTTTGGGCATTGGTAGATTCTGTCTTCTTTCTTTTCTGTAGTTGGTTTTTTTAACTTATTGTAACATCTTAGGGTAAGGTACTTATTTTTGTAAATTAACCATTTTTTCGAAGAAAAAAAATTCCCTATATACACACGAAATGAAGACAGAAAATGAGGCACAGAAAATTGATTCAGCTTCTGGTAACGAATACCTACCACAAATAGGAAAGACTTTGAAATAACTGGCAGTGGCAATGGCAGTTGAGTTTATATGGTAGTGGCAGCAGCTAATTAGAACCCTTTGGAAATCAGTACCCCCCATATGTCGTGTTGGTTTTGTTGAAGTACTTGCATAAAATTGAGTTTTTAACATTTCAAATTTCTACACCTTTTTGTCTTGTTAGTCATACAATTTATGGATTGTTATAAGTTTTGTGTAACAGCCTAATACATTTAAAGCCCAACGTCTACTAACACTTTTAAAGCCCAATGTTTAAGGTCCAACGAGAAAATTTCCATCCTATATAACATGTTCCATAGTAGTTTTTTTATGGTGTGATTTCTAAGTTTCTGAAAGTACTGAGAAAGCAAGTCTTTCCAATGAGCAATTCTGAGTTTTTTCGTGAGTTATAAAAAGAGTAGTTCCTTTTATAATCTGAGTGTATTACTTTGTAATTTTGTTTTATTTCCAAAAAGTGATAGAGAAAGCCTTAAAAAATTTTGTTATCGAGAAACTAATCAGAAAAGGTGTTTAGTATGCCAATCTTTTACTGTGCAATAAAGATTGAGACAGAAGAGATTCTAGGCTGTTTTATCCTGGGGACGGCGTGGCAAGTTCTAACTGCTTACACAATTGGGCAGAGCTGCGGAACGTCTTAAAGATAGCGAGATCCGCGACTCGGCCCAATATCAAGAGGCTACTGATCGGATAATGTTGTTTCTATTCTACTTAATGTTCTAACAATTTTAAGACAATTTCATCTGCCATGAATTATGCATCGTCCTCTTAGTTCGTAGTATTAGGGATATATACTAAAAGACATACTTTATGTAGTTGATTTATTATACATTTAATAAAATCAATTATTTCATTTTTATGAGAATCTATATAGGCAATGTTTGTATTATATTATTTATCTAATATTATATATGTGTGTCTCTCATTCTACATAGTAGGTGGTTTGGTGTATAGAGTTCGGCTTACATGCGGAAGATCAGACCATAAGATAGAATTTGGTTTACAGTCTTAGATGAGATTGCACACCATCGGTAGTACTGCAGCGTGGTGTTGTAGTATGTTTGTCTTCACTACAGGAAACGGTATAGTTTCAACTCACTATGCTGGTACACTTTGTGTATTAAACGGGACCGACTTAGGGTAATTATCTTTATACTGACTTATAAGATAATTAATACCTCATGGTTATTTTGAGTGCTTATCCTCTAAATCCTAAGTTAATTTGTAGACTCGTGCATTTGATATTTACACTTTGATCCCTAAAAGGATGAGATTCTTAAATGGGTCAATATCTCATTGGATTGGGTGACAATATTGATTGTGTGGTGGATATAAATTAATGATGGAATCGATGTCTCAATTTTTGGGATTGATGATATCCCCTTGAGAAAGCTTATAAGTTTTGATTATGTAAAACTCTGCAGGTGGATTTTGTATCCGACATATCAGATAAGTTAAGAAGAGTATCTCAAGGAATTTTAAGAGATAAATTAAATGTGATTGTCAGTAATTATATATAATTAATAGATATCTGTAATCTTAACGTGGGGAGATAATAAGCATTTAATAACATGGAGCTCGAAATATATTTTTGAGATAAAGGTAGGAGTGCAATTATAATTCTTTAGTGGTATGAATTTTAATTTATGAAAATAGGATTCTAATTCAGTTCGAATTAGGCTTTCCTAATTCCATAAGGAAGCCTATTCTTTATTGACTTCTTATGGTCCCTATCATAGCCTATATATATACATATATACTACTTTGGCTCTCTTCTCAGTTTGCGTTTTTTCATATAGAGTATTATAACTCGGAATAGAAAAGAGAGCGTAAAAGAGGGAGAGCAGAAAACAGAAAGGATTTCGAAAGAGCCCACACTCAGTTCGATATTCTGGTAGCAGAAGAATACGGTAGAAGATCGTGAGCTGTTATCGAGCCCGTGTTCTCGATTCGTCTACTACAGCAATCTGTTTTTATAATTCAAGGTAACCCTAGTTCCGCCCTTGTAGGGTTATTATAGATTTCACGAAATCTTTTACAATACCAACTTATACGCACTGCAAACGGATTCAGGAAACGCAGTTTCCTAACACCCAAATCTGAAACTCGCCTTTTGATTTAAGAGTTCACTTTAAGAATTGATGAAAAAAAAATTTTCTTAATTACAAAGAAATTGATTTTCTTTCATATTTTTGAAATTTTTGCTAAACCCAAAAATTTTAAAATGGGCCATATGAAATCCACGGAGATTTGGGTAGAAAAGTGATCTTTATGCAAAGGGAAATGTTTGGTACACACACTTTTTGACACACTTTTTGACACACTATGCTTTAAATACATGTACCTTGTGCTGTTTGAATTTTTCAGACTTTTCTATGAACCACTTACATAGCACAGGGTACATGCATTTAAAGCTATGTGTCAAAAAGTGTGTCAAAAAGTGTGTGTATGTAGCACTATTCTTATGCAAATTGAGTGTGTGCGTATGTCACATGTAGATATAATAAGTATACATGCTTATGATTTGCATTATGTATTCTTTATCTGCATATCTATATATATGCATGGGTTTACATGTATTAATAAATTGTGATAAGTGAAATAGCCGAAGAGAGTAAACTCTATCTGCCGTGAGGAATAAGGGAAGAAAGAAAAGAGAGAATCCTAAAAAAGAGAGAGAGAATACAGTTGTGTGTTAGCAGAAGAGTGCTGACTTGGTGGAGTGGTTGTGAGGAAAATTTTGAATGTTGTACACTCACACTATTACGGTCCCTTTGATTCATGGATTATTTTAGGTGGATTCTGATTGTCAGGAATCACAATACTAATAATCAATTTACTAAGAATCTAAATTCTTGCAAAGTGTTTGGTTCACGAGCGGAATCCTGGTGGATTTAGAATCCAATGTTTGATTGGGTTAAGAAAAATGAAATAGAAATAATATTAAATACATTAACTACCCTTAAAGGTTATCCATAATATGAATGATATTAACTTATATATTCCACAAATATATGGGCTAATTTAGGTAGTATGAAATTAGAAAATCAAAACCCAAGTAATCTTTGAGAATACCACCTCAAAGCTAGGATTTAGAATCCACCATATTTTCCACCTTTGGGTGGATTCTAAATCCAATGGGACCCACAATTCAATCAATAATCCATGAACCAAACAAGTATAAATTTTAACGTTACTAGTAATCTTAGGGTGGAATCAAAATCCACCCTAAGAATCCATGAACCAAACGGGCTGTTATGGGTTTTAGTGCCTTCTATTAGTACTGCAATACTCTCTAAGTTGTACCCAAAATTTTTAAGCAGTCTCTTTTTGAGGAATATAAAGACTACAGTCGCCACTTATTAGAGTTTTTTGTGGGGGATTGTTGAAATATTTTCATAAAATTGAGTTTTTTTTCTTAGCGTAACATAAAGGGAATATTCCAAAATTTTGCACGTTTTTTGTCTTGTTAAAGCAACTCCACTGTAGCTCTCATTTGGCCTGCCAAAGTCAAAATATGGTAGATTCTCTAAAATTGCATGCTCCAATGCATAGTTATTTGGCATCTCAAATTATAGCATTGTCAAATATTCTCTCAAATATGAGAAGATTTTGGCAATGCCAAATCTTTGCAACATCAGATTTTTGTTAGTAATTGTGCCCAACAACCATTTTTCACTCATTCTCAATGCTAGTGTATAAAAGATGCTGCCCAATGTACTAAATTAACAGCTTTTGTGCAAAAAATGACACTTTGAATTACCTTTTACATTAGAGTATAATTGTCAAATTATAAATTTTTGACACTGTAACATTGCTAAAATATAAGTTTGAAAGATGCAAAATATTTTTCCCTATTAGAGATGCTCTTAGACATACAATTTATTGACTGTTATAAGTTTTGTATAACATCCTAATACATTTAAAGCCCAACGTCTACTCACTCTTTTAAAGCCCAAGGTTTAAGGCCCAACGGGAAGATTTCCTTCCTATAAAACATGTTTTTTTTATGGTGTGATTTCTAAGTTTCTAAAGAAAAAAAAAATGTTGCAGAAAGTATTGAGAGAACAAGTCTTCAAGTAAGCAATTCTGAGTTTTTTCAGGAGTTATAAAAAGAGTAGTGTTCCTTTTATAATCAGAGTGTATTACTTTGTAATTTTGTTTTCTGGGTTGTTAAACCTAGGAAACGGTGTGTGAACTGCCTGTACAATTGGACAGAGTCGCGAAACGTCTTAAAGAGAGCGAAAACCGCAACTCTAACCTAAGATTTAATGTTCCAACAGATTTTTATGTAATAATACTCCACAACTCATTGTCTCGTCTTCACATTTGGTAATATATATATATATAGAGAGAGAGAGAGAGAGAGAGAGAGAGAGAGAGAGAGATGCATGTATTGATACATTTTGTTCTTAATTTTTGAAAGCAGAGATGCTATCTACTATTTCCATTGACGTTAAGAATGTTTGTGCTTCCATTTCTAAAACTAACGATAATTTTTGTGGGTATCAATCACTTTGGTTTTCGATGTTTTCCTTTTTCATTGACAAATTTGCAACCTAGCTACTTGGCCGGTTTCACACATTTTAGGTAATTAATTTGAAAAATTAATATGCTTTTTCCAAGATGAATTGGCAGAAAAATTTTCAAAATACTAATTAATATATACTCCCTCCGTCCCTTTTTTAGAGTCCTATATTCCATTTTGGAATGTCCCAAAATTAGTGTCTACTTTCCTAAATTGGTACACAATTTTTACTTACTTTCCAATACGTCCAAAACAGGCCGGCCTTCTAAGTTCCGGGGTACCCTTCCTTGAAATCTACACCAAGACAAAACTAAAAAAGTTATTGTAATGATTAGGGGCAATTGTGGAAAGTAGGTGTAGATTCTTTTTGTCCCCTTAATAAGTTGAGTTTCCAAAGATGGACTTAAAAAAAGGGACGGAGGGAGTATTTATTTTTAGGCGGAGGCTGCATAGAAGTGAACAAGAACAATTTCAGAATAAAAGCACAAACAAATTTTTTTTGCAAATTGAAGGAAAAAGCACAAACAATTTTAGTTCCAAACAATTAAACTGCAGTGCAGGTAGAGGTATACACATACATAACAGAACAGAACAGAACAGAACACTCTTCCTATGGATCCGATCATTAATAATCAGGCACAAGCGCAGGGATTGTCAAGGAGGAGCACATGATGATGATCATCGCCGCTCCTGAACAACAAATAGCCGAGGGCGAGACCTACGACCACGGCCACGAACACCCCTCCGTTGAATGACATGACTGCAAGCATCAGAAGGTACCCAATCGCCGAATTCACCCCGAAAACTACGGCCCCGGCAAACCTGTTGATGTTGGTGTTGGTCAACTTATTACTCCTACTAATAAGGAGTGGGGTATTATTATTGATCTCGTCGGAGGAGGAGGGGGGATTGTTTTTGTTTTTGTTTTTAAGACGAGAAGAAAGGAGCTTGAATCGGAGGCGTCGATCTTCCATGTATTGGTAAAAAACGGATATTAAGAGGCAGGCAATCAGACTCAGTCCGTAACTCGTCCATGAATCGGTCTTCCACGAATCCACCAACAAGGTCACCTTTCTCCCCCAGTAGAAGGTCATGTGCATCATCTTCTCTTCTCTAATTCTCTTTCTCTTCTCTTCTCTTCCAAGATTGATTGCTTAATTGGTAGTACAATAATGATTTTCCCAGCTTTCCTAGCGAATATATGCTGATAGATATTTCTAACAACAATAATCGATCGAGAGAGAGATGGTTTTATTGGCAGAGGAGAGAAAAAGAGAGAACTTTGCTTTTAATTTATCGAGTGAGCAGACGATCAACAAAAAAAAAATATTAAAAAAAAAAAAAAATTGGATTGGCTGGGTAGGTGGGTGTAGTACAAGATAAAATACTACAGTAGTAGTACAACTATACGACTTCCTCCTATTCTTCTTGTACTTCACGGCCCTCTCTCTCCTACACCTTTTTAACTTTAATTAATTGTCTTTACATTATCATCTTTTAATAAAGCCGCTGCTAATTACGTTCTGCCTGCCCCGCTCTTTCATCATACTTATATGGTTATGGACACACTTTAACCCGCTAAACTTACCTTTTATTTATTTTATTTTTTTTGGGTGAAACGCTAAACTTACCTTATGATTATATATTGGGGAGCTTCGGCCATAACTCCCTTAAATAAAACTTTTCAAATCTAAAACATATATGTAGTATTATCTTTCTTCACCGCATTAGGTCTTTTTTATACTCAAATTGCTATAGCTTTTACTATACAAGTCCGTTTTTTGCAAAATTTAATGTTTTGGAATTAGCAAAATGAGATCTATCAAACGAGTTCAATATTGACCATAAAAAAACCTCTCGCTACTGATCTCATTTTGATAGATCTCATTTTTCTGATTCCAAAACATCAAATTTTACTAAAAACGGACTTGTATAACAAAAGTTATTGCAATTTGAGTATAAAAATGACCTAATACGGTAAAGAAAAATGTCATGTATTTTAGCTTTGAAGAGTTTTATTTAAGGGGCTATGGCCAAGCTCCCTTGTTTAATAACTTCCACTTTTTTTTTTTTTTGCACGTGTATTACACACCTTGTTACTTTGGATGAAAAAGCTAAGAATTGAAATTTAAAGTTTACCACAAGGAATCATGCGTTACACAAGAGGTTTTTTTTTTTGGGTTAATTAAACTCGCCTTCCCTGTAGTTTGTCATAATTATACAGATTTCTCTCGCATTTCGAAAAATTACATAGACCTCCCTTAAAATTAGTATTTTGTAACACTTTCTCCCATTAAAACTGATATTCTGTAACACTTTCACCCCTTGAAGTGTTACAAAATACAAGGCATAAGGGAGGTCCGTGTAATTTCCCAAAATGCGAGGGAGGTCCGTGTAATTAAGGCAAATCACAAGAGAGGTAATTAACCCTATTTTTTTTTATACTTATATGGATTCGGACTGGATACACACATGCACACCCCAATCCTAACCCAACCCCAAAGCCCCACTTTGGCCCACAGCAAAGCCCAATAAGGATAACTCATTCCGACTGAAGAATAACTGTGGGGGCAAGCAACTAGAATCCCCTACAGAGATTCGAACCCTCTCCCTCTTCACTGGGAAGATAGAGGCTATGCCAGTTGGGTTACAACTTGTAACAACCTGCATGTCCATTTAATTATTTGCATTTGCATTGAATATATTTAAATTCAATTTGAATTTCTATGTTTAATCTGTATTGCTGATTTCATTTTTAAATTACAATTCTAATATTTGAAATCTTATTACTCGTCTAAATTCATATTTGAATTCTTTTGGGGTCAAAACTGCAATTTTGTAAATTAAGTCATACATGTGTGGATTTCAAAATCTGTACTTCAAAGACGGTGAAAATATTTTCTGTTAACTCAAACTGTGTTTTTATGAAACCGGAAAATCAATTCTTACGTTAAAATGAATTTTCTGTATTTTTGTGGCGAAAATCGCGTCACGAAAATATCAATTTATGTTCAAAACTATCCGCGCTGTGTTGAACTTCCACAGATTTTGGAATTGATGTAAAGTTAGATTTAACGTTCACTTTATTTCCAATTATGGAAAGTAATGATTTGCTTATACCTTGTTTGGTTAATGTATTTGTTTGTGTGAAATTTGAGAGTCATAAGTTATTTTCCCAAACTATAAAAGTGATTCCTAGACACTTGTAATATGCTTTGTTTGCCAATACTCATTTTGTGTGTGTTATGTTGTGACCATAAGCTGGAATTGCCAAACAACATCAAATTACCCCCTACTAGTCTAACTTGACCCTTCAATTTGTGAGAGTGTATATATACGTATGTATATAGTTATATCAGCTCATGTATAGGCCGTGCATTTCATGTATATTAGTTATTTAACTAAATTGAATTAAGAGTAATTTGTAGAGCAAACTTGAAACAACTTGGGCACGAAGTTGTAGTTTTGCTATTTATAAATCACACCTCTCTATCTCCATTACACACTCTACACTTTACAAAACAGAGAGAAAGTGAGAATTTTGGGAGCTTATTTACAAAAAAATTTCAGAGAGAGAAAGCTTCTCAAATTTATTAAAGCTTGAATTGGAGGTTCTTAATTCTTGTTCTTGTATTTCTTTCTCAACAATCACTTCAACCTCTTATCTCAGTGAGTATTTTAAATTCACTCCAAATGTAATTCGTGCTCAATTTATGTTTATTGTATGTATATGTTGATTCACCATTGTTGACCTTCACGAAAACTTGAAGCTTGAAAACCACAATTTTTCAACCTCAACCAAATTATGTTTTTATAAATGATTATGAAAGAATACATGATTTATATGCTAGGTTTGAAGTATTAAAGCTTAACTTGTTCATAGGAGAAAGTACATAAGAAATTAAGTTTTGTCAACTTTTAGTTTTTCATAAAATCCGAGAGCTACGGATCGATTCAAGTAAAATTGATCGTAGATTCTTAATCCTTGCGAAAAATCGAAGAAATCCATATATGATATATTATATATACTTCAGTTTTCGAAAATGGGTCAAAAGACCCCTTAATTTCTGAAATAGGGGAAAAACAGCGAGGAAGACGAAGACACTGCTGAAACTCGTGCGCGCGATCGCGCGAGCGACCCGTCGCGCGAATGACGCGCGCGCGCGAGGTGGCTGGCTTTAGGCAGACAGAAAAGGTTTTTTTATAAGAAAAACGAAAATTGGGCATATTGCGCAAGCGGCCCGAGCGAATGAATTTTTGCGCGAGCGGCCCGCGCGACTTCTGACAGTTTTTAGCTTTTGGTTGTTTTGTGTTAAGGAACTGTTTGGGTGATATTTTATGAACTTTTAAAGCTCTGTTTGGAAAATTTATTAAAACAGAATCGTATTTGCTTATGTTTGGACGATTAAAACGATGTATTACGACTTATCAATCCCCATACGCACGCTGTTTCTATATTTCAGTGATTTACTTTATGTTTAAAGTTTCATGACATTCATATGGAGTCTGTTGTGCATGTATGGGGGTAGTAGTCAATGTAGAAAAGAGTAATGGTCAGTGTGATATAGAGTATGTGGTTGAGATTGTGTTGTGGACACTCCCTGGTATGTGAGTACCAAAGTGTGTTGTGGTTGAGATTGCGGCTAGAGTGTCTTTGAAATGCGACGGTTGTAAAACTGGACACTCCCTGACGACCATTGTAGCGTCAAAGTGTGTGACGTCGAACTTGGACATTCCCTGGCACTCGTGGAAGTGCTAAAGTATGGCCTGCGGACACTCCCTGGTACTCGAGTATGGATACTGTGTGATGTATTTGCGAGGCGGATTAGGTACTAAAGTGTGAGGCATTGGACATTCCCTAGCACCCCGTGCTAAAGTGTGAGGCAAACTGGACATTCCCTGGCACCCCTGTTCTAAAGTGTGGCTATCGGAGTATTTCAAAGATACTGGTGTGAGATGGTGGGTTGTTGTGTTTGTCGAGAGAAAAGAGTCAGTAAGATGAGTTGGTGCATTGTTTCCAGCCACGGTCACATATATGCTAATTACAGTTTCATATGACATTGTGGTTGTTTTCTAATTAGGGATGGCAACGGAGCGGGTATGGGACGGGTTGCCCTTTCCCCGCCCCCGCCCCCGCCCCGCTAGAATATGTGCTTACCCCGCCCCCGCCCCCGCCCCGCCCCTCCCAGGGGTACGAGAAGTCCTAACCCCGACCCGACTGGCACATCCTACCCCACCCCCGCCCCGCCCCGCCCCGTTCCGTTAAACTATAAAACAGATCAGAAATTCCAAAACCTTCAAGCCAAAAATTTCCTCCAACAAAATCTCCACTAATCTAGAAGAAAATAAGGCCAATCAAAATCAAAATCAAATTATTTTTGCACCACAAATTTGCAGAAAAAAGCCCTAACTAATAGATGTTTGCATATATAGATATGATTTAGAGTACATACCAAATATGTGATTGAAGTTGAAGAATTACACAACAGATTAGTTTTTCTCATCACTTACTTCGTAGCTACAAGTGGCCAGAATTACTAGAGGATGAGATAGAGGAGAGATGGCGACGCATAGGCGGTAGTAGAGCCGCTTCCTAGATCGCGTGCCGCTGCGCTTCCTCCATCGCAAGTGACCATGGTAGCCCTCTTGAGTTGCTTCATGAACTGTGAAGTTGAATCCCAATGTGGTGAGGAGAAGAGGACATGGTGATTTCTTGAATGGGGATGGATAGAGGAAGGAGGAGACACAGTCGTTAGAGAGAGAGAGAGAGTGTGTGTGTGTATCTAGAAGACTGAAAGAAGGAATAAAGAAACAAAAAGGGCCGGCTCTTTAACTTAATCCTAAAAAATTGTATATAGTCTATAATATACCGGGGTGGGTTCGGGTTTTCCAACCCTACCCCGACCCCGACCCGAACTCGACTCGGGTTACAAAATTTCCCCCCATACCCGCCCCTACCCCCATTTAAGCCCCCCCATACCCTACCTATTAGGGGCGAGGCGGGGCGGGGAATCCGAAAAACCCGCCCCATTGCCATCCCTATTTCTAATATGAACTCTTTCCTTTAACGTAAACTCGTTGAATAATATGGGAATTGGAAAATGGTAAATGAGTATGTCTTACATTCAAAGTTATGTTTTTAATACTCACCAGCTTCTTGAAGCTGACAGCATTGAAGCGCCCTATACATTCGTGTTCAGGCTTTTCAGGTTATGACTATGCTGGGCCCTACGACTATGCAAATTGAGAACAATTGTTGGAAAGAGAATTTACTTTACATGTTGAACTATTTGGATAACTGTAACAGACAATAGATATTACTTGATTTAAGGCGGTTTGTGCCTTTAGAGACCCCGTGCTGTAATAACTATTAAGTTAGAAAAATATTTGTAAGCCTTGATTGCTCTGCTCTGATTTATATTGTTTTATTTCTGTTCGACGTTTGGGACGGAATCAATCCTTCAAACTGTCGCGACCTACGGGTCCATAAAGGAAATTAAACGCTTTTCTTATTTATGCTACGTCGGGGCGTGACAGGATTTAGTGGTATCAGAGCTAGATTTTATCTCAGAATAGTTTAGCTAGGTTAGGGTTTACCAGTATAGACCCGATTCCACAATTCTGCTAGCTTAAGCTTTTACTCCCCGATGATACGACAGGAAGGATAGACTCAGTTACCCAAACGCCTAAGATTATCTCTGTCCTGATTTAAGTTAGTACATTTTTTAGGTATGGATCCAGCTCAGCCCTTTTTGTACCCGATACTTTTGGAGGGCATTGGGTTACATTGGGAGCGATAGTACCAGCTTCGACGATACTTTATTTCACCGCTATCGAGCAGCGGGCAGCTGCGACCGTCGAGTTAGATCTCTGGCACCAGATCCACGTGTTAGGGCTGGTTGACTTATCCCGTGCTCGCCTCGAGATCTTGTACTTTGTTGAGATTTAGCGCTTAGTACTCATAGAGATGGTTCGCTTGGTTAACAGTGATGCCTTCTATTTACCTCTTGAGGTTCAGGTTGTGCAGGCTCACCTTGCACAGCTGGATATGCCTCCACCAGTTGTCCCCGCTGATGAGGACGATGCTGAGGTGGTTCATTTGGCTCCTATAGGTGGGGAGGGTGTTGATGAGGAGGATGGCCCAGGTTGGGACGACTTCGTAGTTGACCTTGAGGAGGCACTAGCACTCAAGCTTGCTTTGCCAGAGGCAGATGCCCCAGCACCTGTTTCATTGTTGACCTCACATAGCTGTAATTTTGGGACAGGCCCCTCTCATGTTCAGCGACTTCATCAGGCCGACTCGCTTGACCTTTTGATGGCTACCTACGGAGATGACTGACTGTTTAGATATTGCCTTGTATATATTGACTATTTTTTACTAGTAGCTCTATTCTTTTTTTTTGTAACCTGTATCTACATGCATTTGAGTATAAGACAATGACCCCATTTTTGTAACTCTAACTCTTGCATGGACGATATACGTCCTAACCCACATAGATAGGCTAGGCACAACTCTGATCATACACACTTTTTGTATCAACTTGACAAGAAGTTATATATAGAAATACTCTTTTGATGTTGTTGTCATTTAAACTACTTTATACTTCTGTTGCTTGCATTTTCCTCATTCTACTATCACTATCATGCATAGAATGGCTGGAGGACTAAGGAGGAACAAGAATTTGATTGAGGGAGCACCTGAGGCTGCCGATCACACAGGAATGTTTGAAGCCTTTGTTAGACGTCTCGAAAGGGTTAGTAATCAGAATGAAAACCGACGATACCGCCAAACTGGAGATAAGCTGCTGGAGAGATTTCGTGCGCTCAGGCCCGAGCAGTTTGCTGGTACCGCGGAACCCTGGAAGGAGGAACAGTGGTTAAGACAGATGGACTGCATGTTTGAGGCTATCCAGTGCAATGAGATGGACAAGAGTAGGTTAGCTACCTTTCAATTAACCAATACCGCTGCAGATTGGTGGGATTTGGTCATAGCTACTATCGGGAATGAAGTTGCGATGGGAATGACGTGGACTGCGTTCAAAGGGAGATTTTTGGAGAAGTATTTTTCGGCTACGGAGAGGCACATAAGAGAGAAAGAGTTCATGGATCTAACACAAGGAACCAAGTCGGTGCTAGAGTACACCACTCAGTTTGAGAGACTGTCTCGGTTCGCCCCTCATATGGTTGATACTGAGGAGAAGAGGATCCGTAAGTATAACCAAGGGCTGACACCGCAGATTCGCCGCATGACCCTCGGTCACCTAGATAAGTATTTCGAGGGACTAGTTGGCTTAGCTACTGATCTAGAAGAGTACGCTCGAGTGAACTGAAAGCAATTCAAATTCTGACAGCCTCAAAGGGGTAACTTTGGAAATAAGCCACCAATGTATCGTACCCAAGGGCAAAAGAGGAATTTTGAATGGAAGCAAGAGAACCCAAGCTATCACCTGTCCGACTCAACCCCGAGTGGGAGAAGGAAGTAGTGCTGGGAAATATTTCAATTGTGGCTACCCCGGCCATCTGGCTCGAGATTGCAAGGCACTAAGGCGTGCTACTCAGCAAGGCATAGTTTGCTACAACTGTGGTGAATCAGGTCACATTAGCAAGTTCTGTACTGCCCCTAAGCAAGTGACATATGGTCAGTAAGGTTAGACTCGCGTGAATGCTGTTATTCCCGATGCCGCTGGATATGATGAGATTGTGTACGACGAAGGAGGTTATGAAGAAGCTCAACCTGATCAAACATGCTAAAGTGTTATTTGATACGGGTGCTGCTCTTTCATTCATATCTATTAATACGATACGGAGATTGGGTATCTTACCTCATCGTTTAGAGAAAGCTTTGAGAGCTACATCACCATTAGAAGCCACAGTCAAGTTAGGACATGTGTGCAAGGATTGTTCCTTACAGCTAGGAAACCGTGAAATCCCTGCAAGGCTGATTGTTCTATCGATGAAGGAGTTTGACATAATCCTAGGAATGGATTAGCTCTCTCATAATCAAGCGAAGTTGGATTGTGCGAGTAAGAGAATTACATTCCCCGACAATGAGAATCAACCCTTTGATTTTCAATGTAACCCTTTGGGAGATATGTTCCTCACAAGATGCTTAGCAAACATCGAAGTTGTCAGTACAGAGATGACAGCGTCGTCTATACCTGTAGTCAAGGACTTCAAAGAAGTACTTCAAGACGTTTCTGGTTTGCCGCCCGAGAGAAGTATAGAGTTCTGTATTGAGCTTATACCGGATACCGTACCGATCACCAAGGTTCCCTACAGAATGGCCCCCACCGAACTATCAGAGTTGAAGGAACAAGTTCAAGAGCTCGAGAACCTAGGTTTTGTACGTCCAAGTGCATCGCCTTAGGGAGCACCAGTGTTATTTGTGAAGAAGAAGGACAGGACACTTCGATTGTGTATCGATTACAGAGAATTAAACCGCTTGAATATCAAGAATAAGTATCCCTTGCCTCAGATCCACGACTTGTTTGATCAACTACAAGGAGTTACGACGTTTTCCAAAATAAACCTAAGGTCGGGATATCATCAGTTGAGGGTCCGGAAGGAAGACATACCTAAGACTGCATTCAGAACCCGATATGGTCACTATGAATTTTTGATAATGCCGTTTGGAATGACGAATGCCCCGGCAGTGTTTATGGATCTGATGAACAGAGTGTTCAAGCCTTATTTAGATCAGTTTGTCATCGTCTTTATTGATGATATTTTGATCTATTCTAAGTCAGAGGGAGAACACGAGCAACATCTACGGATTGCAATGCAGACGCTTAAGGACCACCACTTGTATGCCAAGTTCAGTAAGTATGAATCTGGTTGCAACAAGTGAAATTTTTGGGACACAAGGTATCATCTCAAGGAATTTCTGTGGATTCGTCCAAGACAGATGCTGTGTCAAATTGGGTTAGGCCGAGCAACCCTATGGAGGTTAGGAGTTTCCTTGGACTCGCAGGCTATTACCGGAGATTTGTTGAAGGGTTTTCTAAAATAGCTGCACTATTAACCGGATTAATGAAGAAGAATTTAAAATTCGACTGGACAGAGAAATATGAGCGCGCCTTTCTTGAATTAAAAGAGAGACTCACTACCACACCGGTACTAGCTCTACCCAAGCCTGATGAGAAGTTTACTATCTTTAGTGACGCGTCATATCAAGAACTAGGGTGTGTACTTATGCAAGATGGCAGAGTTATCGCTTATGGATCCAGACAATTGAAGCCGAATGAGTTGAACAATCCTATTCATGATTTGGAATTGGCTGCAGTAGTATTCGCACTCAAGATTTGGAGACACTATCTCTACGGTGAGAAGTTTGATTTATCTCCGATCACAAGTGTCTGAAGTATTTGTTCACACAGAAAGAGTTGAACATGAGACAATGTAGATGGATGGAGCTGATCAAAGATTACGACTTCACGTTAGAATACCACCCTGGTAAAGCTAATGTGGTCGCTGATGCTTTGAGTCGGCAGACTCGTGAGACGATCGCCTCCTTAATGGTTAGAGAATGGAAAGCATTGGAGACGTTGGCGGAGTTCGATGTACAGGGTGTTGAAGAAGGAGAAGGACAACTTTTCGGATGTCTTATCCTACAGCCTGTTCTTATCGACCGCATTATTGGAGCTCAGAAAGAAGATGAGATGTTTCAAACATAGTTTGCAAAGATGTTAGAGAAAGATCTGACAGAATGGAAGGTGGGAAGTGACGGAGGGTATCGATGCAGAGACAGATTATGTGTACCAAACTGTGGGGATTTGAGAATTGATATTCTGGCAGAAGCACATAAGTCAAAATATATAGTTCACCCAAGAGGAACGAAAATGTACAAGGATTTGAAAAAAAATTTCTGGTGGGAAGGTATGAAGAAAGATGCGGCCGAATTTGTATCCATGTGTTTGACGTGTCAACAAGTCAAGGCTGAACATCAGAGACTCTCGGGATTGTTGCAACCACTACCTATTCTTGGATGGAAGTGGGAGCACAACACGATGGATTTTGTAGTAGGATTGCCTCGATCGTAACAGAATCATGACGCCATTTGGGTAATCGTGGATCGACTAACTAAGTCGGCACATTTCATCGCTTATAGTATGACATACCCGGTAGAAAAGATGAGCCGGATGTACATACAACAAGTCATGCGACTTCACGGTGCACCTGTGTCGATTATGTCAGACCGTGACGCACGTTTTACTTCTGGATTTTGGGAAAGTCTACAAGAAGCTATGGAAACCTCACTCAAGATGAGTACTGCTTTTCACCCTCAGACAGATGGGCAGACTGAGCATGTCAATCAGATCATGGAGGATATGCTTAGGGCTTGTGTGATTGATTTTGAAGAATCTTGGGAGGCACACTTGTCTTTGGTTGAATTTGCCTATAACAACAGTTATCACACGAGTACCGGGATGGCTTATTTCGAAGCATTGTACGGACGACCATGTCGTTCTCCGTTGTGTTGGGCAGAGGTGGGAGATACCGAATTGTTGGGACCAGATTTGGTTAGAGAAACCAATGAAAAGATTTCTTTGGTCAAGGAAAGGATGAGAATCGCTCAAAGCCGGTATAAGAGTTATGCCGATCGACGCCGGAAAGATTTGGAGTTTAGCGTCAGAGATCACATACTTCTTAAGGTTTCGCCGACCCGAGGGGTAGTACGCTTCGGTCACAAGAGAGGGAAATTAGCTCTGCGTTTCATCGGAGCATTCGAGATTTTGGAACGTGTCGGGAAAGTGGCATATTGATTGGCGCTACCACCGAAGATGTAGGGGAATCACAATGTATTTCATGTGAGTATGCTGAGAAAGTACATACGAGACCCCTCGCACGTGGTTAGTTATGACGATATTGAGACGAGTCATAACGTTTCTTACAAGGAGAGACTTGTGAAGATTCTAGATTAGAGTATCAAGAAGTTGAGGAACAATGACATTCCGTTGGTGAAGGTTCAGTGGAATCACCATGACGAGAATGAAGCCTCGTGGGAAGTCGAAGCCGATTTGAGGAAGAAGTACCCGGAGTTGTTTCATGACTAGTTAGTCTTGATTTCGGGGATGAAATCCTGTTTAAGGGAGGAAGGATGTAACAACCTGCATGTCCATTTAATTATTTGTATTTGCATTGGACATATTTAAATTCAATTTGAATTTCTATGTTTAATCTATATTGTTGATTTCATTTTTAAATTACAATTCTTATATTTGGAATCTTATTACTTGTCTAAATTCATATTTGAATTCTTTTGGGGGCAAAACTGCAATTTTGTAAATTAAGTCATACTTGTGTGGATTTCAAAATCTGTATTTCAAAGACGGTGAAAATATTTTCTGTTAACTCAAATTGTGTTTTTATGAAATTGGAAAATCAATTCTTATGTTAAAATGAATTTTCTGTATTTTTGTGGTGAACACCGCGCCACGAAAATATCAGTTTATGTTCAAAACTGTCTGCGCTGTGTTGAACTTCCACAGATTTTGGAAGTGATGTAAAGTTAGATTTGACGTTCACTTTATTTCCAATTATAGAAAGTAATGATTTGCTTATACCTTGTTTAGTTAATGTATTTGTGTGTGTGAAATTTGAGAGCCATAAGTTGTTTTCCCAAACTATGAAAGTGATTCCTAGACACTTGTAATATGCTTTGTTTGCCAATGCTCATTTTGTGTGTGTTATGTTGTGACCATAAGCTTGAATTGCCAAACAACATCAAATTACCCCCTACTAGTCTAACTTGACCCTTCAATTTGTGAGAGTGTATATATACGTATGTATATAGTTATATCAGCTCATGTATAGGCTGTGCATTTCATGTATATTAGTTATTTAACTAAATTGAATTAAGAGTTAATTTGTAGAGTAAACTTGAAACAACTTGGGCACCAAGTTGTAGTTTTGCTATTTATAAATCACAGCTCTATATCTCCTTTACACACTCTACACTTTATAAAACAGAGAGAAAGTGAGAATTTTGGGAGCTTACTTACAAAAAAATTTCAGAGAGAGAAAGTTTCTCAAATTTATCAAAGCTTGAATTGGAGGTTCTTAATTCTTGTTCTTGTATTTCTTTCTCAACAATCACTTTAACCTCTTATCTCAGTGAGTATTTTAAACTCACTCCAAATGTAATTCATGCTCAATTTCTGTTTATATGTATGTATATGTTGATTCACCATTGTTGACCTTCACGAAAACTTGAAGCTTGAAAACCACAATTTTTCAACCTCAACCAAATTATGTTTTTATAAATGATTATGAAAGATTACATGATTTATATGCTAGGTTTGAAGTATTAAAGCTTAACTTGTTCAAAGGAGAAAGCATATAACAAATTTAGTTTTGTCAACTTTTAGTTTTTCATAAAATCCGAGAGCTACAGATCGATTCAAGTAAAATTGATCGTAGATTCTTAATCCTTGCGAAAAACCAAAGAAATCCATATATGATATGTTATATATACTTCAGTTTTCGAAAATGGGGCAAAAGACTCTTAATTTTTGAAATAGGGAAAAACTAGCGAGGAAGACGAAGACATTCCTGAAACTCGCGCGCGCGATCGCGCGAGTGACCCGCGCGCGCGAGATGGCTGGTTTCAGGCAGACAGAAAAGGTTTTTATAAGAAAAACAAAAATTTGGCATATCGCGCAAGCGGCCCGCGCGAGCGACCCTTCACGCGAGCGGCCCGCGCGACTTCTGACAGTTTCTAGCTTTTGCTTGTCTTGTGTTAAGGAACTGTTTAGGTGATGTTTTATGAACTTTTATAGCTCTGTTTGAGAAATTTACTAAAACAGAATCCTATTTGTTTATGTTTGGACGATTGAAACGATGTATTACGACTTATCAATCCCCGTAAGCACGCTGTTTCTATATTTCAGTGATTTACTTTATGTTTAAAGTTTCATGACATTCGTATGGCGTCTGTTGTGCATGTATGGGGGTAGTAGTCAATGTAGAAAAGAGTAATGGTCAGTGTGATATAGAGTGTGTGGTTGAGATTGTGTTGTGGACACTCCCTGGTATGTGAGTACCAAAGTGTGTTGTGGTTGAGATTGCGGCTAGAGTGTCTTTGAAATGTGACGGTGGCAACACTGGACACTCCCTGACGACCATGGTTGCGTCAAAGTGTGTGACGCCGAACTTGGACATTCCCTAGCACCCATGGAAGTGCTAAAGTGTGGCCTACGGACACTCCCTGGTACTTGAGTATGGATACTGTGTGATGTATTTGCGAGGCGGATTAGGTACTAAAGTGAGAAGCATTGGACATTCCCTGGCACCCCGTGCTAAAGTGTGAGGCAAACTGGACATTCCCTTGCACCCCTGTTCTAAAGTGTGGCTATCGGAGTATTTCAAAGATACTGGTGTGAGATGGTGGGTTGTTGTGTTTGTCGAGAGAAAAGAGTCAATAAGATGAGTTGGTGCATTGTTTCCATCCACAGTCACATATATGCTAATTACAGTTTCAAATGATATTGTGGTTGTTTTCTAATATGAACTCTTTCCTTTAATGTAAACTCGTTGAATAATATGGGAATTGGAAAATGGTAAATGAGTATGTCTTACATTCAAAGTTATGTTTTTAATACTCACCAGCTTCTTGAAGCTGACGGCGTTGATGCGCCCTGTACATTCGTGTTCAGGCTTTTCAGGTTATGACTATGCTAGGCCCTACGACTATGCAAATTGAGAACAACTGTTGGAAAGAGAATTTACTTTACATGTTGAACTATTTGGATAACTGTAACAGACAATAGATATTACTTGATTTAAGGCGGTTTGTGCCTTTAGAGACCCCGTGCTGTAATAACTATTAAGTTAGAAAAATATTTGTAAGTCTTGATTGCTCTGCTCTGATTTATGTTATTTTATTTCTGTTCGACGTTTGGGACGGAATCGATCATTCAAACTGTCGCGACCTACGGGTCCATAAAGGAAATTAAACGCTTTCCTTATTTATGCTACGCCGGGGCGTGACAAGATTTAGTGGTATCAGAGCCATATTTTATCTCAAAATAGTTTAGCCAGGTTAGGGTTTACCAGTATAGACCAGATTCCACAGTTCTGCTAGCTTAAGCTTTTGCTCCCCGATGATAAGACAGGAAGGATAGACTCAGTTACCCAAATGCCTAAGATTATCTCTGTCCTGATTTAAGTTAGTACCTTTTTCAGGTATAGATCCAGCTCAGCCCTTTTTTGTACCCGATACTTTTGGAAGGCACTGGGTTACCTTGGGAGCGATAGTACCAGCTTCGACGATACTTTATTTCACCGCTATCGAGCAGTGGGCAGCTACGACCGTCGAGTTAGATCTCTGGCACCAGATCCACGTGTTAGGGCTGGTTGACTTATCCCATGCTCGCCTCGAGATCCTGTACATTGTTGAGATTCAGCGCTCAGTACTCGTAGAGATGGTTCGCTTAGTTAACAGTGATGCCTTCTATTTACCTCTTGATATTTACCTCTTGAGGTTCAAGTTGTGCAGGCTCACCTTGCACAGCTGGATATGCCTCCACCAGTTGTCCCCGCTGATGAGGACGATGCTGAGGTGGTTCATTTGGCTCCTATAGGTGGGGAGGGTGTTGATGAGGAGGATGGCCCAGGTTGGGACGACTTTGCAGTTGACCTTGAGGAGGCACTAGCACTCAAGCTAGCTTTGCCAGAGGCAGATGCCCCAGCACCTATTTCATTGTTGACCTCACATAGCTGTAATTTTGGGACAAGCCCCTCTCATGTACAGCGACTTCATCAGGCCGACTCGCTTGACCTTTTGGTGGCTACCTACGGCGATGACTGACTGTTTAGATATTGCCTTGTATATATTGACTATTTTTTACTAGTAGCTCTATTCTTTTTTTGTAAATTGTATCTACATGCATTCGAGTATAAGACAATGACCCAATTTTTGTAACTCTAACTCTTGCATGGACGATATACGTCCTAACCCACATAGATAGGCTAGACACAACTCTGATCATACACACTTTTTGTATCAACTTGACAAGAAGTTATATATAGAAATACTCTTTTGATGTTGTTGTCATTTAAACTGCTTTATACTCCTGTTGCATGCATTTTCATCATTCTACTATCACTATCATGCATAGAATGACTGGAGGACTAAGGAGGAACAATAATTTGATTGAGGGAGCACCTGAGGCTGTCGATCCCACAGGAATGTTTGAAGCCTTTGTTAGACGTCTCGAAAAGGTTAGTAATCAGAATGAAAACCGAGGAGACCGCCAAATTGGAGATAAGCTGCTGGAGAGATTTCGTGTGCTCAGGCCTGAGCAGTTTGCGGGTACCGCGGAACCCTGAAAGGCAGAACAGTGGTTAAGACAGATGGACTGCATGTTCGTGACTGTCCAGTGCAATAAGATGGACAAGAGTAGGTTAGCTACCTTTAAATTAACCAATGCCGCCGCAGATTGGTGGGATTTGGTCATAGCTACTATCGGGAATGAAGTTGCGATGGGAATAACGTGGAATGCATTCAAAGGGAGATTTTTGGAGAAGTACTTTCCAGCTACGGAGAGGCACATAAGAGAGAAAGAGTTCATGGATCTAACACAAGGAACCAAGTCGGTGCAAGAGTACACCACTCAGTTCGAGAGACTGTCTTGGTTCGCCCCTCATATGGTTGATACTGAGGAGAAGAGAATCTGTAAGTATAACCAAGGGCTGACACCGCAGATTCGCCGCATGACCCTCGGTCACCTAGATAAGTATTTTGAGGGACTAGTTGGCTTGGCTACTGATCTAGAAGAGGACGCTCGAGTGAACCGAAAGCAATTCGAATTCCGACCGACTCAAAGGGGTAACTTTGGAAATAAGCCACCAATGTATCGTAGCTAAGGGCAAAAGATGAATTTCGATGGGAGTAAGAGAACCCAAGCTATCACCTATCCGACTCAACCCCGAGTGGGAGAAGGAAGTAATGTTGGGAAATATTTCAATTGTGGCAACCCCGACCATCTGGCTCGAGATTGTAAGGCACCAAGGCGTGCTACTCAGCAAGGCATAGTTTGCTATAACTGTGGTGAACCAGGTCACATCAGCAAGTTCTGTACTACCCCTAAGCAAGTGACTTATGGTCAGCAAGGTCAGACTCGCATGAATGCTGTTATTCCCGATGCCACTGGATATGATGAGATTGTGTACGAAGAAGGAGGTTCTGAAGAAGCTCAACCTGATCAACAAGCAGTGGAAGGTACATTAACTCTGTTTAACTCCCATGTTAAAGTGTTATTTGATACGGGTGTTGCTCTTTCATTCATATCTATTAATACGATTCGGAGATTGGGTATCTTACCTCATCGTTTAGAGAAAGCTTTGAGAGCTACATCACCATTAGGAGCCACAGTCAAGTTAGGACACGTGTGCAAGGATTGTCCCTTACAGCTAGGAAACCGTGAAATCCCTGCAAGGCTGATTGTTCTATCGATGAAGTAGTTTGACATAATCCTAGGAATGGATTGGCTCTCTCATAATCAAGCGAAGTTCGATTGTGCGAGTAAGAGAATTGCATTCCCCGACAATGAGAATCAACCCTTTGGTTTTCAGTGTAACCCTTTGGGAGATATGTTCCTCACAAGATGCTTAGCAAACATCGAAGTTGTCAGTACAGAGATGACAGCGTCGTCTATACCTGTAGTCAAGGACTTCGAAGAAGTACTTCAAGACGTTTCTGGTTTGCCGCCCGAGAGAAGTATAGAGTTCTGTATTGAGCTAATACCGGGTACCGTACCGATCACCAAGGTTCCCTACAGAATGGCCCCCACCAAACTATCAGAGTTGAAGGAACAAGTTTAAGAGCTTAAGATCCTAGGTTTTATACGTCCAAGTACATCGCCTTGGGGAGCACCGGTGTTATTTGTGAAGAAGAAGGACGGGACACTTCGATTGTGTATCGATTACAGAGAATTAAACTGCTTGACTATCAAGAATAAGTATCCCTTGCCTCGGATCCACGACTTGTTTGATCAACTACAAGGAGCTACGACGTTTTCCAAAATAGACCTAAGGTCGGGATATTATCAGTTGAGGGTCCGGAAGGAAGACATACCTAAGACTGCATTCAGAACCCGATATGGTCACTATGAATTATTGATAATGCCATTTGGAATGACAAATGTTCCGGCAGTGTTTATGGATCTGATGAACAGAGTGTTCAAGCCTTTTTTGGATCAGTTTGTCATCGTCTTCATTGATGATATTTTGATCTATTCTAAGTCAGAGGAAGAACACGAGCAACATCTACGGATTGCAATGCAGATGCTTAAGGACCACCACTTGTATGCCAAGTTCAGTAAGTATGAGTTCTGGTTGCAAGAAGTGAAATTTTTGGGACACAAAGTATCATCTCAAGGAATTTCTATGGATTCGTCCAAGACAGATGTTGTGTCAAACTGGGTTAGGCTGAGCAACCCTATGGAGGTTAGGAGTTTCCTTGGACTCGCAGGCTATTACCGGAGATTTGTTGAAGGGTTTTCTAAAATAGCTGCACTATTAACCGGATTAATGAAGAAGAATTTAAAATTCGACTGGACAGAGAAATATGAGCGCGCCTTTCTTGAATTAAAAGAGAGACTCACTACCGCACCGGTACTAGCTCTACCCAAGCCTGATGAGAAGTTTACTATCTTTAGTGACGCGTCATATCAAGAACTAGGGTGTGTACTTATGCAAGATGACAGAGTTATCGCTTATGGATCCAGACAATTGAAGCCGAATGAGTTGAACAATCCCATTCATGATTTGGAATTGGCTGCAGTAGTATTCGCACTCAAGATTTGGAGACACTATCTCTACGGTGAGAAGTTTGATTTATTCTCCGATCACAAGTGTCTGAAGTATTTGTTCACACAGAAAGAGTTGAACATGAGACAATGTAGATGGATGGAGCTGATCAAAGATTACGACTTCACGTTAGAATACCACCCTGGTAAAGCTAATGTGGTCGCTGATGCTTTGAGTCGGCATACTCGTGAGACGATCGCCTCCTTAATGGTTAGAGAATGGAAAGCATTGGAGACGTTGGCGGAGTTCGATGTATAGGGTGCTGAAGAAGGAGAAGGACAACTTTTCGGATGTCTTATCCTACAACCTGTTCTTATCGACCGCATTATTGGAGCTCAGAAAGAAGATGAGATGTTTCAAACATGGTTTGCGAAGATGTCAGAGAAAGATCCGACAGAATGGAAGGTAGGAAGTGACGGAGGGTATCGATGTAGAGACAGATTATGTGTACCAGACTGTGGGAATTTGAGAACTGATATTCTGGCAGAAGCAGATAAGTCAAAATATACAGTTCACCCAGGAGGAACGAAAATGTACAAGGATTTGAAAAGAAATTTCAGGTGGGAAGGAATGAAGAAGGATGTGGCCGAATTTATATCCAAGTGTTTGACGTGTCAACAAGTCAAGGCTGAACATAGAGACCCTCAGGATTGTTGCAACCACTACCTATTCCTGGATGGAAGTGGGAGCACATCACGATGAATTTTGTAGTGGGATTGCCTCGATTGTAACAGAACCATGACGCCATTTGGGTAATCGTGGATCGACTGACTAAGTCGGCACATTTCATCACTTACAGTATGACATACCCAGTAGAAAAGATGAGCCGGATGTACATACAACAAGTTGTACGACTTCACGGTGCACCTGTGTCGATTGTGTCAGACCGTGATGCATGTTTTACTCCTGGATTTTGGAAAAGTCTACAAGAAGTTATGGGAACCTCGCTCAAGATGAGTACTGCTTTTCACCCTCAGATAGATGGGCAGACTGAGCGTGTCAATCAGATCATGGAGAATATGCTTAGGGCTTGTGTTATTGATTTTGAATAATCTTGGGAGGCACACTTGCCTTTGGTTGAAATTTCCTATAACAATAGTTATCACACGAGTATCGGGATGGCTCCATTCGAAGCATTGTACGGACGACCATGTCGTTCTTCGTTGTGTTGGGCAGAGGTGGGAGATACAGAATTGTTGGGACCAGATTTGGTTAGAGAAACCAACGAAAAGATTTCTTTGGTTAAGGAAAGGATGAGAATCGCTCAAAGCCGGTATAAGAGTTATGCCGATCGACGCCGGAAAGATTTGGAGTTTAGCATCGGAGATCACGTACTTCTTAAGGTTTTGCCGACCCGAGGAGTAGTACGCTTCGGTCACAAGAGAGGAAAATTGGCTCCGCGTTTCATCGGAGCGTTCGAGATTTTGGAACGTGTCGGGAAAGTGGCATATCGACTGGCGCTACCACCGAAGATGTCGGGGGTTCACAATGTATTTCATGTGAGTATGCTGAGAAAGTACATACGAGACCCCTCGCACGTGGTTAGTTATGACGATATTGAGACGAGTCATAACGTTTCTTACAAGGAGAGACCTGTGAAGATTCTAGATCAGAGTATCAAGAAGTCGAGAAACAATGACATTCCGTTGGTGAAGGTTCAGTGGAATCACTATGACGAGAATGAAGCCTCGTGGGAAGTCGAAGACGATTTGAGAAAGAAGTACCCGGAGTTATTTCATGACTAGTTAGTCTTGATTTCATGGACGAAATCCTGTTTAAGGGAGGAAGGATGTAGCAACCTGCATGTCCATTTAATTATTTGTATTTGCATTGGACATATTTAAATTCAATTTGAATTTCTATGTTTAATCTGTATTGCTGATTTCATTTTTAAATTACAATTCTCATATTTGGAATCTTATTACTTGTCTAAATTCATATTTGAATTCTTTTGGGGTCAAAATTGCAATTTTGTAAATTAAGTCATACTTGTGTGGATTTCGAAATCTGTATTTCAAAGACGGTGAAAATATTTTCTGTTAACTCAAACTGTGTTTTTATGAAATCAGAAAATCAATTCTTACGTTAAAATGAATTTTCTGTATTTTTGTGGCGAACACCGCGCCACGAAAATATCAGTTTAAGTTCAAAACTGTCCGCGCTGTGTTGAACTTCCACAGATTTTGGAAGTGATGTAATGTTAGATTTTACGTTCATATTATTTCCAATTATGAAAAGTAATGATTTGCTTATACCTTGTTTAGTTAATGTATTTGTGTGTGTGAAATTTGAGAGCCATAAGTTGTTTTCCCAAACTATAAAAGTGATTCCTAGACACTTGTAATATGCTTTGTTTGCCAATGCTCATTTTGTGTATGTTATGTTGTGACCATAAGCTTGAATTGCCAAACAACATCAAATTACCCCCTACTAGTCTAACTTGACCCTTCAATTTGTGAGAGTGTATATATACGTATGTATATAATTATATCAGCTCATGTATAGGCTGTGCATTTCATGTATATTAGTTATTTAACTAAATTGAATTAAGAGTTAATTTGTAGAGTAAACTTGAAACAACTTGGGCACCAAGTTGTAGTTTTGCTATTTATAAATCACACATCTCTATCTCCATTACACACTCTACACTTTATAAAACATAGAGATAGTGAGAAGTTTGGAAGTTTACTTACAAAAAAATTTCAGAGAGAGAAAGCTTCTCAAATTTATCAAAGCTTGAATTGGAGGTTCTTAATTCTTGTTCTTGTATTTCTTTCTCAACAATCACTTTAACCTCTTATCTCAGTGAGTATTTTAAACTCACTCCAAATGTAATTCATGCTCAATTTCTGTTTATATGTATGTATATGTTGATTCACCATTGTTGACCTTCACGAAAACTTGAAGCTTGAAAATCACAAATTTTCAACCTCAACCAAATTATGTTTTTATAGATGATTATGAAAAATTACATGATTTATATGCTAGGTTTGAAGTATTAAAGGTTAACTTGTTCATAGGAGAAAGTATATAAGAAATTAAGTTTTGTCAACTTTTAGTTTTTCATAAAATCCGAGAGCTACGGATCGATTCAAGTAAAATTGATCGTAGATTCTTAATCCTTGCGAAAAACCAAAGAAATCCATATATGATATGTTATATATACTTCAGTTTTCGAAAATGGGTCAAAAGACTCTTAATTTCTGAAATAGAGAAAAACTAGCGAGGAAGACGAAGACACTGCTGAAACTCGCGCGCGCGATCGCGCGAGCGAGGGTCGAATGAGCGGATCGCGCGAGCGACCCGTCGCGCTAGCGACTCGTCGTCGCTCTCGCGAGGTGGCTGGTTTCAAGCAGACAAAAAAGGTTTTTAAAAGAAAAACGAAAATTAGGCATATCGTGCGAGCGACCCTTCGCGCGAGCGACCCGCGCGCGCGACATCTGACAATTTCTAGTTTTTGCTTGTCTTGTGTTAAAGAACTGTTTGGGTGATGTTTTATGAACTTTTAAAGCTCTGTTTGGGAAATTTACTAAAATAGAATCCTATTTGGTTATGTTTGGACGATTAAAACGATGTATTACGACTTATCAATCCCCGTACGCACGCTGTTTCTATATTTCAGTGATTTACTTTGTAAATATGCATCAAACAAGCATATGAGTCGGGTAAAGGACATACCTTGCGGAATATATCCGATCACGAATCATCTTGGCGGCATTGTTACAAGCCCGGCGATAATACCCACGAACTGCTGCTCTTTAGTGCTTCCGTGTACGCTCTTGTGCTTCGAACGGGTCGTGAGAATGTCTACTAGAGACACCCCCTTTGTATCCACGCGTTAAATCCCAAGCTCTAGTGTGATTTGGCTAGAGAGAGAAAGTAACCCAAAGAGAGAGAGAGAGAGAGTGAGACTCTTTTGTTGTGTGTAGAGAGTTGTGTTTATGTGTGTGTTATACACATATATATAAACACACACATATACATGCCCTAGGACTCCAAGTTATAATCCACATAGGATTTCTTGGACCCTAAGCTAAGCCCATTGGACCCGGTCCATAGATTATGTGGGTGACCCATAACCCACAAAAATGCTAACATCTCCCACTCACCCACATAGGTCTTTATGCTAAAACAAAATCTCTCAGATTCCAACTTTCATCATCTCCTCATACGGGAAATAGAACGTGAGACCTCACGAAAAGAAACGTACAGTGACAGGAGCTGAGATGCTAAGTCAATCACATAACTAGCAAAACGCATCACTTGAAAGCTTCTCGTGTATTTGCCTAGACAGATTCAACCACACCGGATCTAGCACTCTTAATCCCTCAGAAAGCAGTGCTACACCCCCAAATATGTAATGTACCAATGACACTCAGTATATATACGATTGTCGCTGGCCAACTAATGAGTCACAAAACATGGTGTGTTATCGAAGAGTCTTCCCTGCCTACTAATGTCAATCCAACTAACTCGACCGCTTTCCTAGACATGCCCCATAGGATGGTATTTGTCTCTTCGTCCCAGGATGGTATGCTAAAGTAGCGTCATCAAGCGTCCTCTTCATAACATAGTCTCAGGTCATAAGGTAACTTGTGTAGAATACCCATAACAGGGAGACTACATGGCTCACACAGCAATGAAATAGGGATTAATCCATTGCTCCACAAACGATCGCAAAATAACATACAGTATGATATGTATGCTATGGCGTTCTTCCATATAAATGGGCATGTCACTTCGTGGTAAAAGTAACGCCATACAAATTTTAGTCTAGACGTTACATAAACGTCTAACCTGACATTTCCAGCACAGTCGCTATAACCAGCATCTGTCTGAACTCATATTCGGCTATAAACAGGCTACATAGAGTAGTGGGCGCTCTCTATGTTCCACTAAGCACCAAGCTTAGGTCTCATCTTAGCTCTAAGCTAAGGCGACATATAAGGATATCAAGGTTTATATCTAGCTCGCTATTCTTATACCGCGTAGATATAAGTGTTCTAGCCCGCTTTCCTAGCGCTATAGACACACATGTCCTAACTAGCTATCCAAGCGCCATGAGCACAAATGTCTCATCTTGCTCGCCATCTAAGCGCTATGGACACATATGTCCAACTTCGCTATCTCGGCGCCAAGGTGAATCACCCGTGTGAGCAGGTTGATTCAAGCCTGGTGACACTTTAAAGAAAAAATGTGCATTCATCCAACTAACAACTAATGAATTTAGAAAACCATTGATTTTATTATAATAATATCTGGTAATAATAATGTCAAGAATAATGTTGTTAAATTACATCAGAACCTACAGAGTCCTATACAACTAATGTGGGACAAGAACAAATCTCTAGAAATTGGCTTGATCCAAAAGATCATCCATCATATCACCAGTAGTGATGTACTATAAAAACAACCTCCCCTTGTGCAACTATATCTCGAATGTAGTGGTGGTACTTATAGTCCTTTGCATAAACTAGAGCCGACGTGCCATCACAATAGACAAACACTGCTTCATTGCCCTAAGGCAAGAAGCTTACGCTATGTAAGTACCTCTTTAACCACACAGCCTCCTTAACGGCTACAGAACAAGCCACATACTCAGCTACCATTATGGATAAGGTGATGCATGTCTGCTTCTCGCTACAACAAGAAAATGCTTCATCAACTAATGTGAATGCTTAGACAGACATGGACATGTACTCGTCTCAATCGCTGAACCAATGAGTGTCGCATCGTCTTCATCACTTCAAAAAACTCTACCATCCATAAGGTAAGATCCACAATCATGCGAACATATCGCAAAAAGATCTTCACTGCTCTCCAGTGAACTGGACCAAGGTTACTCTTGTAACGACTAACTAAACTAACCGCATGGCAAATGTCTGAACAAGAATACAACATAATATTCGTCAAGCTTCCCATTGCGGATGCTTATGGCACTTTGGACATTTACTTCCTCATCATTCTCTGGACATTGAACTAGGGTCAAGGGTATTCCCTTCTCAACTGGGTATCTATGGATTTTGAGTATTGTATGCGAGAGTGTTCAAGAATCTTTTATTATGTAAGTCTCTAGAGACGAACAAAATAGGTCTATGAATGGCTCCCACAATCCTAACTCCCAACACACAGTTGGTTGACCTATACCTTTTTATCTAAATAAAAAGGATATTGTTGTCATACAATATAAGAATTAGAACACCTTTTATGGACTGCTCAATGTACACACATTGGTCTTCTTTAATCATCTCAACGAAAGAGATCGATCAAATCATGAAACCTCAAGTGCCATTGCCTAAACGATTGCTAGAGATCGTAAATAGATCAATTGAGATGCCACACTTTGGTTCATTCCCATTGGTTATAAAAACCAATAGGTTGATCCATGTAGATCTTTGCGTTTGGCTCTCCATTGAGAAAAGTAGTATCAACATCCATTTGAAAAAGGTTTTAAAACTAAATGTGCAACAATCACTGAGATAAGGCGAATGAAAACAAAATATCACCGCTAAGGAGATTCTGTCTTCAAGGTCTACACCCACTCTTGGGTTTGACCTCTCACCACGAGATGCACCTTTATCTTTGTCAACTGAACCATCCGCCTTGAGTCTAACTTCGAAAACCCGCTTGTTTCCAATAGTCTTACACTCGGACGGAATATCAACTGACTTCCAGACAGACCTTATTCTTTGTCCATAGAGATCATATCACCCTTCATAGCAAATATTCACTCAACTTTAGCAGATGAACAAAGCGCTTCTACATAAGAAGTTATCTCATCATCATCTACTAATGCGCACAGGAAAAACATCCCACAGATTTCAAAACGCCAACGGAGAACTCATCGTCGTCAACTACACTGTGCTACCTAAGAATCTTGAGTAACCAGTGGTGTACTCCCACTGTTTGGCGCACTCCCACTAGCGTCTAGCGGTGTACTCCCACTCGGCTGCAGACTAGTACCATTTTCAGCGACTACTGGATGTGGAATCACAGTATCTCCCCACCCTCGCCTAAAGATGATATGTTGTCTACAATTTCCTCTAACTCATAAAGGTCAAGATTCTTATAGCAACGACAATACTGCGAAAACATTTTCAAACAGGCTGTAAAGCTTGGAAAATAGGCTGTAAAGGCACAATTTTGCGTATGAGGTCAGTAGCTAAGAGTGCATCCTTCCAAATTGGAAGGCTAGCTTACGCCGTCAATGATCCAGACTTATCTAGAAGTATTCTATTCTTCCCTTCTACAATAACATTTTATTGCAGAATTTTCATAACAGAAAGTTGTATATACATATATATACCCCTTTGTCCTCACACAGTTCTTCTAAACTAACTAGAGAAACTAACACAGTTCCTCTAAACTAATCAGAGAAACTAACACATCTCTGAACTAATCAGAGAAATACTGGTATACGAGATGACTCAAAAGTCTTCTCGAATCTAATTCTCAACCTCACAGCTATAAAACATTTGATGTAATCTAGTGTTTTATAGCGGTGAGATGACAAGGTGAGGAAAATGGAGTTACCATAACATGCCTTTACAAACATAAGTCCAAGGTGTGAGTGAACTAGCTCTAAAGTTTGATTATCTCTTATAGTTTTACTTGAAAAAGCTTTCGGTATGCTTTGCCACCTAGGCAAGACTCACACGTGGGCAGGTCAACTTTAGCAAGTGAGCTCACAAGCCACTACGAGCTAATCGAGTCATCCTTTTCTTGTCCTACATATCTGAGTTTAGCATGCCAAGTCATAGAATCAACAAATAACTCAGTAATTTAAGAAATAGAGAAATTAGAGTTAACATTTTAACTCTTAAGAAATTATTACGTAAATAACCATGTCCAATAAAAACAAACTATGTAACATAATATCCATCCTATTGTAGTCACACCCTGCCTCTTAGCCTGCATAGTGCACATGGGCCCATCGACCTCGCGCATTCTTCCACTTATGGAAATACTGGTCATGCATATAACCTCCCTTATGGCGGTCCGCTGCCAGGTAAGCATGCCGAGAATAATTAGAACAAATCTTAATTATCTCGTTCTATGTTATGACCTATTTCATGTGTATCCATGAGTCATACTGAAAACATATCATAGCCTGAACCTGATGTTCACCAGTGCAGGTAGTCCCTAATAGATCTTGAATCATATTTCAACCTTAGATTCTCGGTCATCAAGTGTTTGGGATTTTTTCTCACTTCGAACTTCAGTACCAGATTCTTCAATCTAGTAGTGGTTGTGCTCCAAAAACAAATTTGAGCTGGTTCCACATTCACAGGTCATTGGATAGTTCTTATACTCCCCAATTATATCATCATACATGCTACTTTATCAAAATAGAGCACGTGTGATGGTCTTACTAGAATTAAATTCTATAGCCCTTTGGCATTATTGGGCCCTAGGTCTAATATGGGATCATTCCCTGGATCATTGATTGAGATAAATTCTCCAAGAGATCTTAGCTCATTCAAACGTATATGTTACTTTGCGTGCCAATTTCTACATTCAATAATATGCACAAGAGGTTGACATTATTATGATGTACATCTTTCTACAAATGTTTGTTTTAAAATCCAGTTATCAAAATATTTTCCCTTATCACAATTTCAAGATCGAAAATTCGCTAAGCTCGTAGTCATCACTTTACTCTTGTAACTCAAGAAAACATTTTATGACTGATTTTTCTAAACATACATGCATAGATAGTACTAAACTTATCTACCATCATCCATAATAATAATATAATTGCGCCATACACACATGAATGCGCATGGGCCCTACGTGGGCCCAAATTGACAAACTAGAGCTCACGCTAAATTAATTAATGCATATATATATTGTGAAAACAAAGAAATTCATCCCTTTACAAATAGGCTTTTCCCAAAACATAAAATCGAAACTCTCATCCTCATTTTACATTAATAGCCATAAGAAAATAGGGATGCTCTGTTTTTCACACATATACAAAAACAACCTTAGAACATACATCGTGACAACATAAGCTCAAAATAAATTATCAATTTAAGTCGTCCATTCATTCAATCCAGATTAATTAATTAATCACACACGACAAGCACTCATGCAGTCTTTATTACAAGAATGAATGGACTCATCCATCTCTCCATTTAAGGAGGACGACAAAAGGTCTTATGGTAATCCAATCACAAACAACATTAAGTAAACGTGCAATGATTCGAGCCTCTATTGCAAAAATAATAAACTAATCATTAAATTTGTCCTTCCAAACCTCTGAAATATTTAAAAACTAATTAAATATAGCTTTTAAATTAAACACAATAATTTTAAAACATCATGAAAAAATTTAAATAAATGAAAAACAAAATTTTCATTATAAATAAAAGTTTCCAGAATATTACTGGAGCCCAAAAAATATTTTGAATCAATTTAACAAATAAAATGATCTAGTTAAACAAATTTTAACTATGAGCAACTAAATTCCTAAAAATACAAAACTTTTGAGGAATTTGTACTCTAAGGATTTTCAGTGGTCTTATATGGTGTTCTAAACACCCTATATTAATTTCAAAAAAATTAACAATCCATTTTGAATATTTTAAGCAATTAAAATAATGCCCATAAGAATAAATTTTTATGCTCTAAAATACCAAAAATAGGAGAGAATTTACTAAAAAATTTCTCAAGTCCTCAAGTAGAGTACAAAACACTATTTATTAATTTCAAGAATTAACAACTTTATTTGTTATATTTTGAGCAATTAATATGTGTACATAGGGGTGTACTCGAGCCGAGCCGAGCCGAGCCGAGCCGAGCCGAGCCGAGCTTAACCGAGCTTAGGCTCGGCTCGATTTGGTAAGGGTTCGCTCAAGCTCGGCTCGAGCTCGTATACAACCTTAACGAACAAGCTCGAGCTCGGCTCGTTTAAAAATGGTCAAGATCGAGCTCGGCTCGAGCTCGCTCGATTAAGCTTAACAAACCAAGCTCGAGCTCGAGCTCGAGCTCGAGCTCAGGCTCGATTATGAGCTCGGCTCGAATGTTGATTATGCTTAACAAACGAAGCTCGAGTTCAAGCTCGAGCTCGAGCTCAGGCTCGATTATGAGCTCGGTTCGAATGTTATCCAACATAACAAAGTCAAAAGAATAGATTTTTTTTTGCTAAGAGTCAAAAGAATTGATAAGAGCCCAAAAAAACCACCAAACCATTCATGGCTCAAAACATATACTGATATACACATACACCATACACAAGAGAGTCCTAATGGAAAATCATGTAAAACTAAAAAATCATATGAATTCCAACTTCCAAGCTTGGCCTCTTAGCAAGATTCACTTCTCACAAGTCACAAGTAACAGAAAAGACAATACAAGGCCTTTAGGGAAAGAAATAAAAAGACAGTACAAGTTAACTTAAAAGACAACAATTTCCAACATTCTAAATATTACAAGTCCATAATGTGAAAAAGGAAAAATAATAAAAACTTAGAACAACAACTTGCTCCCCCATTTTCCTTCTCCACTTGTTTCATCATACACTAAGGTAAAGTGTAATCCTTAGTGTCTACTACTAGTTCTTTCTGCAAAAAAAAAAAAGAAGAAGAAGAAGAAGAAGAAGAAGAAGAAGAGATGCCATTAAAATATATTCATGAATAACCAAAAAAATATAGAACATTAAATGAAAAAAAAAAGTTTACCTTTGAAACTTTTTTTATCCCACGAGAATGACGTGCCCAATCATCTCCACATAACAATACTTGCACAGTATTCGCCTTTAACGACGCACGATACGAGTCGATAACCCTACCACCAGCACTAAAGGCTGACTCAGAAGCCACAGAAGTAATAGGAATAGACAAAATATCGTTTGCCATCTTTGATAAAATGCGAAACTTCAGCTGGTTTGTTTTCCACCATTCAAGAGCATCGAAATGATCAACCGCGTTACCATTACAAATATAAACATTTTCTTCCAAGTATACATCCAATTCTGACTTTGTTGGTTGAACAATATCAACTTTCCTAACATAGGAATCATACCTTAACTTACCTGAAATTTTCCCACGGTTAGTAGTGCTATTAGAAGACCCAACCTGTTGATCACTCTTTAGTGTAGCTGCAATATTACTTGTTAAATGGTTAGAAGCATATTCATTGTAAAGCTCAAATAAAGCATCTCTAACCCTATTAACATTGTAAGTTGCTTCTTCCTCAGGATAGACTTCATGAAAAGCATAATTCACCAACATCATCTTATACCTTGGATCCAAAAAAGCACCTATTGCCATCAACAAGTTACATTCACCCCAATATTTGTCAAACTTTACATCCATCCTCAAAGCCATGGCTTTTATAAAATCATTGTCATCCACCATCTTATCATTTAACACTTCTTTTATTCTCCACACTTCTGTAAGAAACAAATTTGAAGTAGGATAATCTGAACCTGAAATAATATTTGTCACGTCATTAAAAACTTCTAAGAATTCACAAACTTTTTCAACCTTTACCCATTCATCATGAGTAGGAAGAAATGTGTAGCCAGAGTCTCTCTCTTGATATCTTGGGAAAACTTCTTTGAACTCCAAAGCGGTGGCTAACATTAAATATGTGGAATTCCAACGGGTTGAACAATCTAAGACCAATTTTTTGTTAGACAAGCCCAATTGCTTCTTAATTTCACTAAACTTTGCAAGACGGGCTTCTGTAAGAACCACATATTTCACACTCTTACGAACATTATCAATGATATTTCCTATCTCTTTGAGTCCCTCTTGAACTAAAAGGTTAACTATATGTGCAGTACAACGCACATGAAATAGCTTACCATCTAAGGCCAACTTGTTTTTTGATGCACAATTGTCTTTCAAGACTCTCAAAGCCACGTCATTGTACTTTGCATTATCAACTGTTACACTAGTCACCTTCTCTTCAATTCCCCATTCCACAAGACATTTGTAAATAGAATCAGCAACTACAACTCCAGAAATTGGAGGAGGTACATGAATAAAATTCAAGACACGTTTATGTAAATTCCAATCATGTATAAAGTGCCCTGTAATGACCATGTACTCAACGGTCTGAGCATTAGACCTCCACATATCAGTAGTGATACTAATTTTAGAAACATGTGTTAACAAAGTCTTTATTTTCTTTTTCTCAATCTCATAGCTATTTACACAATCCTTCTTTGCCAATTTGCGTGAAATCCTTTGCCATTGTGGCATACCAGTGCGACAAAACATATTAAACATATCATGCTCCACAAAAGTGAATGGTAACTCCATGATGAGTACCATATGTGCAAGTGACTCTCTCATTTTTGCATGATCATACTTAAAGTTCACAACAAAGTTTGTGTCAGGTCCAGTGCTAGTAGTAGTTATTTTACGCTGATTTGAGTCAACAAGTTGCTTAACAGGACAATTAGGGAGGTGCCTTAACAAGTGTGTGGTAGCCCCTCCCTTAGACATAGTTAGGCGATTTTTGCACCACTTACATTCTACCTTTTTAGTACCATCTCGCAATTCAACTTCAATAAAGTCATCCCATACCTTAGACGTTTTCTTTCTCTTCCTCTTCTGAAATGCTTCCCCCTCATCACCTTCTTCTTCTTCCTCCATATTAGTAGTTCCATCTGTTTCTGTGACATCAACAGTATGATTCGTACAAGAGCCTGTTGTTGATTGAAACGGGCTAGGAACAATTGTTTCCTTTTCAGCCATCCCATGCTCTGGGGTTGTCATGTTCTATAGATTAACAACAACCATAATTAGTGCATAATATTAACAACAAAATTGTAAATGACACAGTAGAAAGTGACATAGTGGAAAGACTTGAAAATTGTAAATGACCGAGTAGAAAGTGACAATAGGTGTACCAAATTAAAAAAATCAACAAACTTGGTGAACCAATGTTTTTTTATATCTTATTTGGTGGCAATGAGGTCTTGATGGTTTCAACTACTAAATAACAACCATAACAAACAACTAAGCTTTAGCATAAATAATAATCTTATTATATATTTACCAATATGAAAGTGTTAAAAAAAAAAAGAGTAGATATTTTCAATTTTAGTATCTGTTGCTCTCAATCAAATTAACTAATTTCATATTCGCTTGTCGTAGCTGTGATTCGCTTTTTGCCTAGGACTGGTATACCTTCCATTCGCTCGAAATGTAGGAAAAATAATTAGTTGACTCAACACAAAATAAGAATTCTAATTAGTCTAATAAGAATTCCAAAACTATCCCTACTTGAAATCTACACCAAGATAAAATTTATAAAAAATGTTGTAATGATTAAGGACAATTGTTAAAAGTATGTGTATATTCTATTTGTCTCCTTGATAAATTGAATTCTCAAGATGAACTCACAAAATGGGACGGAGGGAGTACTAATTTTTTAATTTCTAATTGACTCACTATTTTTCTGGTAAACCAAACAAAAAAGATATTTACAGATTTAATAAAAAAAAAAGATGTTGAAGAAGATATTTGCGTGTTCTCTTTTCTTGTCTTCACTACATAGTAATTACACAAACCAAAATCAGCCTAGTGCAAATTGGAGAATAAAAAAGAAAAATCCAATTGCATTCCCATTTCCCAAAAACACAAGCACACGCAACAAGAGTTACATTAACAGAGACCACATAAATAGATACACAATTGCAAAAATAATGTTTCAAGGGAAAGAAGATTTTCCTCTTTTCCTCTCACCAATTCGCATGGTTCATCCAAAAACAAAAGGCAAAAAATAGATCAATCCGTTAATATAAACACAGAGTAATAAATTCAAAGTCCTGAAAACTTAACAAGAAATTTATGTTGTTGATCCACAACATTTTTCCATATCTTTAAGTTTTATGTTCTCACCGCTCTCTACTCTATCAACAATTTGTGTCTCTCTTTAAATGTAAATGTTACACATGTAAACACAGTAAATATTCATGTAATTGTTGAACTTGTAGAAGGATCCTTGCTTGAGTGTTCAGATAGAAGGATTCGCTGAGAGAGAGAGACGAACCTGAGAGAAGACGGACTCGCTGCCGCGGTGCTGCTACTACCTGTAGAAAGAAGAGAGGGTCTTCAGTCTTTGACTGTTGAGAGAGAGAGAGAGAGAGAGAGAGAGAGAGAGAGAGAGAGAGAGGAACCTGTAGGAGAGGGAAGAGAACCGCCAGTCCGCCGCCCTTGAGAGAGAAGGAAGAGTTTATCTTTACGAAATACTCCAATGAACTAATACAGTGATACATTCTATATTTCTAGGGTTTACTTTTAGTTTATATACTCAAGTTCAAAATTTCCTTATTTGTTTTTGAACCCCCAAATGTTTAAGTTAATAACTACATATCTATATCATATATGGCTAATTGGCTATGTTACCTAGGCTATGTATGATACATAGAGATTAGAGGCATATATGATTAATATATACGAGCCTCTTAACGAGCACTTAAACGAGCCTCTTAGTGAGCACTTAAGCGAGCCTCTTAACGAGCTTTTCACGAGCCTACTAAACGAGCCTTAATCGAGCTGTTCACGAGCCTTATCGAGCCGAGCTCAATTGTGGTTGAGCTTTGCTCGTTTATTAAACGAGCCTGCTATTCAAGCTCGAGCTTGGATCATTTAATATATGAGCCGAGCCGAGCCGAGCCGAGCCCTGGGCGAGCCGAGCCCCGAGCCCTTGTTGAGCGGCTTGGCTCGTGTCCACCCCTATGTGTACATAACACAATATATGCTCTAAAATATATCCCAAAAAATGAGAAAGTTTACTAAATAATTTTTTCATATTGAAAATAGTGTAATAAAACACATTGTGTTAATTCCACAAATTAACAATCAATAAAAATATTTTAAGCAATTTAATACGTGTACAAAAACACATAATTATATGCTCTAAAATATTAATATGACTTGGATAATTTACCAAAAATTATCTATGGGTCCAACTATATTTCATATGGTCTCAAAACAGTGTCCTTAATGTCCCTTATTAATTACAAAAAATTAATAATGCATTTTTGCTATTTTAAGCAATTAAATAAATGTCCAAAAAAACATAAATTATATGCTCTAAAATAACAAAAATACATGATAATTTACACAAAAGTTATACTAGAGTCTCTTATAGTGTACTAAACACTATATATTAATCACAAAAATTAATATTTTGTTTAGGATATTTTAAGCAATTAAAAATACGTACAAAACACATCTTTAATGCTCTAAAATACCAAAAACTATGAAATAACTTATCACAAAATTATTTATAGTCCCACACAGTGTCCTTAATATAGAAAAAATAAAATTTGAATTTTTCATAAATTTACAGAATTTTAAAACAATTAAAACATATTTAAAACATTAAAAACTTATTTTTTTAATTAACAGAAACTGTTTTAATTACTAAATAATTAAATATTTTTTCAATAAAAATATGAAAAATATATATTAAGGACCGGGGACGAGAAACGGACCTCCACTCTCCGGACCCATGGTCGTCGGACCAACGCCAGCCGGCGAGTGGGCCCCACTCTCCTCAGCGAGAGTGGACGTGGCCAAACTCTGGTTCATCTTCCCCAAAACAAAACCAATCTGGGTTTTGAGGGCTGCTCAACCCTCCTACTTTGCAAGCTCATATCTCACTCGTTTTTTGTCGAAAACTTACAAATTTTATACTGTTGGAAAGCTCTCACAAAGTACTACAAGATCATACTAAAAAATAGATCAATTAAACAAATAAATCTTCCGAAAACAGAGAGCAAAGTTATGAAAAAATTTCATTTTTAACCCAAAACCGAATCTAGGGTTTGCTATATCTCACTCGTTTGAGATAATCAAGGCATGAGACTTTATGGGGGGACTCTAGGGACCATATGGGACACAACCATATAAAAAATTCGGACTTACATTGGAATTTTCACGTAGACCCACTTCAAATTCTATTTTATCAAGTTTATGTTAAAAACTTCACCAAGCTTTAATGGTAGATTTGTTTTGGGCATAATACGGGCGAATCAACAACCTATTGGCTCTGATACCAATGTAAATATGCATCAAACAAGCATATGGATCGGGTAAAGGACATACCTTGCGGAATATACCCGATCACGGATTGTCTTGGCGGCGTTGTTACAAGCCCGGCGATAATACCCATGAACTGCTGCTCTTTAGTGCTTCCATGTACGCTCTTGTGCTTCGAACGGGTCGTGAGAATGCCTACTAGAGACACCCCCTTTCTATCCACGCGCTAAATCCCAAGCCCTAGTGTGATTTGGCTAGAGAGAGAAAGTAACCCGAAGAGAGAGAAAGAGGGAGACTCTTTTGTTGTGTGTAGAGAGTTGTGTTTATGTGTGTTATACACATATATTTAAACACACACATATACATGCCCTAGGACTCCAAGTTATAATCCACATAGGATTTTTTGGACCCTAAGCTAAGCCCGTTGGACCCGGTCCATAGATTATGTGGGTGACCCATAACCCACAAAAATGCTAACATACCTTATGTTTAAAGTTTCATGACATTCATATGGAGTCTGTTGTGCATGTATGGGGTAGTAGTCAGTGGGGACAAGAGTAATGGTCAGTGTGATGTAGAGTGTGTGGTTGAGATTGTGTTGTGGACACTCCCTGGTAAGTGAGTACCAAAGTGTGTTGTGGTTGAGATTGCGGCTAGAGTGTCTTTGAAATGCGACGGTGGCAAAACTAGACACTCCCTGACGACCATGGTAGCATCAAAGTATGTGACGCCGAACTTAGACATTCCCTGGCACCCATGGTAGTTCTAAAGTGTGGTCTACGGACACTCCCTGGTACCCGAGTCTAGATACTGTGTGATGTGTTTGCGAGTCAGATTAGGTACTAAAGTGTGAGGCATTGGACATTCTCTGGCACCCCATGCTAAAGTGTGAGGGAAACTGGACATTCCCTGGCACCCCTGTTCTAAAGTGTGGCTATCGGAGTATTTCAAAGATACTGGTGTGAGATGGTGGGTTGTTGTGTTTGTCGAGAGAAAAGAGTCAGTAAAATGAGTTGGTGCATTGTTTTCATCCACTGTCACATATATGCTAATTACAGTTTCAAATGATATTGTGGTTGTTTTCTAATATGAACTCTTTCCTTTAATGCAAACTCGTTGAATAATATGGGAATTGGAAAATGGTAAATGAGTATGTCTTACATTCAAAGTTATGTTTTTAATACTCACCAGCTTCTTGAAGCTGATGGCGTTGATGCGCCTTGGAATTCGTGTTTAGGCTTTTCAGGTTATGACTATGTTGGGCACTACGACTATGTAAATTGAGAACAACTGCTGGAAAGAGAATTTACTTTACATGTTGATGATTCCGAAAATTGGTAAGAGAGAGAGATTATAACACAACAATTGTATGTGGTTCGGCCCCGTTAATAAGGTGACCTACGTCCACGGGTGTGTCAGTGTGCTTCACTGGCAGATCACCGGCGGGCCTGGTGAGCCAACAATTGGGGGCGACACTACCAATAATACCGGCCGGGTGTATGCGTGAGAGATGAATGTGTATTCTATTCTGTTTGTTAAGAATGCGATCCCCTTCAATGGGGGTGAGTGGCCCTTTTTATAGGTGCAAGAAACCACCCGCAATAGGCAACTAGTTAGATAAGGAAACCTAACCTATTTACAAGTTGATGAGCACAAATCATGGGTGGTTTCCTAAATGGTTTAGGAAACTGTATACACCTTCCATTAGTCTTCTAACTGATTTAGGAAACTGCTGAGCAGCTTGGCTGTCAATCCGCACTTGGTGGAGAACCGCTGAGTCGCATTCACGGGATGTGCGTGCATCCCGAGCGGTTGCACTTATAGAGCTCGGGAACGGTGGGCCACCAGCTTCCTTCCTGGATAATCTGAGTCCTTTGCTGTTGACGTAGAGGTTTGATTGTAGAAGGATTTTTGGGCGTATCAACTGCCCCCCATTTTCAGAGTTGATGTGATGTCCCATCAAATGAAGTTTGAAAATTAAGATTACTTCTAAGGAACCGTCCGGTAGGAACCTGGGACTCATCCCGAGGTGGGACCGGTCGTGATGGTCAGCCGAGGTATGGACCGAGCGGTGACTTTGTGGGCCCGGGTCCCACATTTGCCATGTGCCATGTGCCAGCTTGTGACTGGCCTAATCAGGATCAAACGATGCCAGCGTGGATGTAACCGGACCGTTTCCATGGTAACCAAACCGTCTCGTCAGCATTGAATGCGCGCACCTTTTGAGGTGACGCTTCACGTGCCCGAGGTGACAGCTGTCAGTCACTTTGGGCGGAAAAATGTATGAGCCGTTGGATCTGTTTTGATCTGAACCGTCCGTGTCTCTTATATAAAGGAACACTTATTCATTTCTTCAACTCTTTGCTGCAAAGACACATATTCTCGAGCGGTTGAGAGCGAGCAAGTGTCCGACCAAGATTCCCGAGCGCTTTTCTTGCGTCAATTTCTGTAAGTCCCTTTCCTTTCCGAGCTTCAATTTGTCACTCTTTCCCCTCTCTTTCCCTTTCTCTTTTCTTTCCGCGATAAGGCTGGAGGGAGCGAGCCCGGTAGGCTTTGAACGGGAGTGGGATTTTTTCATCCTTAGGTTCTGCTTTTTCTTTAAGTCAGGTGGCACCTTAGGGCGGTTGAACCGAGCGGGCGTTTCCAGGGAAGTGTTGAGAGAATGCCATCTCGCGTTTAGGACCATCTACTCTCTACCTCTTAGGTTAGTGACCTTGCCCCCCTTGTATACCAGGCTCAGGGTTCCTGACCCATACCTTGGTCGTCATCTTCTTCCCGCTCCAGCTATCAAAACCCCAAGAATGTGTCAATCCAGTTTTAACTCATCCTCCCGGTCGGAGGACGAGTGGTCCGAGTCAGAGGAGCCGGACACAAGTCTGAGTCTGCCATCCGCGTCCCCCTCTGACCAGCACAGTGAAGGCAGAATCCCGATCCGTATCTCCGAGGATGAGTCGGACCAGGAAGCCCCCATTGCTTCCACATCCGAGGATTCAGGCGATAGAACACCAGGGGAACCTGACCCCGAGGTGGCCTTCTCTAGCGAATTCATCCCGTCCACATTGCGTACTGAGGATCTCGGGCGCATTAGGGATAGATATGGGCTTCCTAACCACTGCTCCTTGGCGGTGAATGTCGGTGGGGCCCAAATTTACCAACGGGGTTTACTACCCTATATGAGGACAT
Organism: Hydrangea macrophylla; assembly: GCA_033977485.1. Lineage (NCBI taxonomy): Eukaryota > Viridiplantae > Streptophyta > Magnoliopsida > Cornales > Hydrangeaceae > Hydrangea > Hydrangea macrophylla. Next base: position 9,097,114 of record CM066995.1, on the reverse strand, counting down.
CCACATGGCTGGGTTTCGCTTCCCCCTCCATCCGGTCACTCGGGACGTCTTAATATACCTTGGGATTACCCCAGGCCAGCTGGCCCCGAACGGTTGGAGGTTCTTGATGGGGTCCATTTCTCTGTGGCCCTAGGTCTTCAGATATGAACTCTCCGTCCAGGAATTTCTCTAGACGCACCGACCGTTCCCCGTTCATGGAGAGACCGGGTTCTTTTCTCTCGGGGCCCGTCAGGGGAGGAAGATCTTAGTCAACACCCCGAGCAACAACAAAGGGTGGAAGAACAGGTTCTTCCAAGTGTCCACCCTCGGGCTCTACAAACTAGCCCCCGGGATCCAGATGAGGACTTCCTGGGCGGGAGAGTTGAGGGGTAAGCCTGTTCGGTTTCACTTTTTGCTTACTTTTTTGCTTTGATCCCAGTTCTGAGACTAACCATCTTGTATTTGGCTTTGCAGCGGGATCAACCAATCCACCGAGCATTCCTGATGAGTGCCAAGCCAGGATCAGGAGTTTGGCAGACTGGCCGGTAAACATCTGGAACGTGTTGACCCAGACGGGCGACTTTCGAGCCACCGACGACCCGGTTCAGCCCACAGAAGCCCCGGTATTCCCTGCTATTATTCCTGGTAAGTGCTCAGACTCTGCTTCGGTTTCCGTAGTAATCCTTCCTCGTCTCCCACACTGATTATTAACTGTTGAATTTTTTCTTTGTTTTGCAGAGATGGCTTCGAAGAGAAATATAGAGCAATTGAGGGAGAGGTAGGCCGCTGCCGCTACTGCTGCTGCCACCCGAATGGCGGTGACACAAGGGAAAAGGCCCGCCATCGAGGCCCCGGGCGAAGAGCGCCCGCTGAGGCGGATCCGGCACGGTGTCCGTCCTGAGCCAGTGGGGACCTCAACGCCCCGTGCGGTGGTAGTTGAAGAGACTGCCCCCCCGGCGGGGGTGCCGGCCGTGCCACCGATAACTGCCTCAACCGAGATCAGGGAGCGGGTGAAGCCTGATCTGCTTCCCAGCCAAGTGGAGGCATGTGAAAACATGTCTCCCGAGGTCTTCCAGAGCTGGCTGTACAGCCTCTCTCACATGGTGAGTTCTCCTGCCTTTATTTCATTTTCTTTAACTATTCCGTTAATTGTACTTGTTCTGTGACCGGTCGGGTTTGACTTCTCGCAAGTCGGATGCATGGCCGCTGGGGCTGAGTCCATCCTACCTTCCCTGGCCAGGAGGGCCACTGCTGCTGAAGCCGCTTTGTCTGAGGAGCGAGCGATCTCAGAGGCCAGGGGTATCGCTTTGGCTGTAGAGAACGACAAGGTGAAGGGTTTGGCCTTAAGCCTCGGAGCTGCTCAAGCCGAGCTAGCTACCACCCAGGCCGACCTAGATGTTGCTCGGGCCAGCGCAGCGACATCGGAGGCACGGGAGAAGGAACTGCAGGAGGCGGCAGCGGCGGGGGCCCAGGAGGAAGCTTTTGATGATGGCTTCTTCAAGGGCTACGAAGACTTGAAGCGCAGGATATCCCGGGATCACCCCGAATGGGACATCTCATCCTATGAGGGGATTGATTCTGATTTTTGGGATGTTGGTCCTGCTGCGGGCGAGCGCCCCGTCGCTGACATCGGCCCTGCTGAGGAGGCTGCCCCGGGTGGAGGCTCTGCACCGGGAAAAAGAGCTGACCTGGGAGAGGAGGCTGGGGAGACCGAAGACGTGGTCGAGGTGGACAACTGAGGTCCTGACCCGTTTTCTTCTGTATTGTAATAATAAATTTTTTTTTGGGAGGCTACTATAATTGCCCCCAAGGCCCTGTACAAATAGTGTTTAATTAACTTCCATAAACTGTTTACTATTTTTGTACTTGTGTGCCTGTTTGTGATTGACAGTGTCCACCTAGTTTTGACCAATCCCTGCCTTAGCAAATGGTTTAGGACCGTAACTGGTAGAACAACTGGTCTTACATACCTGTTTCGAAGGTGACCGTCCGGTGTATCATAGGAACTTGTCCTGCTTACTGTCCGGGCTGGCCCGGGGGTGTTATAGGAAAATCCTGTTTCACCGTCCGGTTATCTCTATTCACTGTAAGTACTTCGGAATGTTGGGATTCCGAGTCCTTTTAATGACCGGTGTGATTTCCTGTTTTAGCCCAGTCCCTGCCCCCTAAGCATTTTGCTAAGGCGGGTGTGCGGGAGTGAATGGCCGTAGGAAACCGAACTGGAATATGGGTGGTTGCAGGGTCATTTGAGGCTTGCCATCATCAGCCACCTAGGGGGTTTGCCCCCGCCGCTGGTTGGGCCTAGGCGAAGCCGTTGCCTAGGGTTAGGCCCGAGGTGTTTGCGCCTTGTTTTAAACCAAGGTCCTTTGCCTCGGGGTTAGGCCCGAGGTCTTTACGCCTTGGTTTTGAGCCAAGGTCTTTTGCCTCGGGGTTAGGCCCGAGGTCTTTACGCCTTGGTTTTGAGCCAAGGTCTTTTGCCTCGGGGTTAGGCCCGAGGTCTTTGTGCCTTAGTTTTGAGCCAAGGTCTTTTGCCTCGGGGTTAGGCCCGAGGTCTTTGTGCCTTGGTTTTGAGCCAAGGTCTTTTGCCTCGGGGTTAGGCCCCAAGGTCTTTTGAGCCGCCTCAGGGTTAGGCCCGAGGACTTTCAATATTGCACAGGACACTAAAAATGAGTAATTTTGTAAACTAAAATCTTTATTTTATTTGAAAATTTATAATGAATGCTCAAACGGAGCTACAAAAATTTCCTAACCAGTGCTAACCTGCCCATGCCTCGTGGTTACTGATAGTACTTCCGTAGGTGTTGCACATTCCAAGGGTGAGACAGATCACGTCCATCAAGGCTCTGAAGCCAGTAAGTTCCCGGTCGGTTGACTCGGGTAACCGTATATGGACTTTCCCAGTTTGGCCCCAACTTTCCATGGCTCGAGATTCGGGTAGACTGGTTCACTACCTTAAGGACGTGGTCTCCTACTTGAAAACTGCGATGCTTCACCTTGCTATTATAGTACCGGGACACCCTTTACTTATAGGCTGCAACTTTAAGATACGCCCGGTCTCTTTTCTCCTCTACTAAGTCTAGTTCTGTTCTGAGTACATCCTCGTTGTCGGGCATATTGTAATTCGCCACCCGGTAAGTAGGCAACTCGAGCTCTGTGGGGACCACGGCCTCGAACCCGTAGGTTAAGGAGAACGGCGTCTCACCTGTTGCCGCTCGGGGTGTAGTTCGGTAGGCCCACAGGAGGGTTGGCAGTTCTTCTGCCCACAGTCCTTTGGCGCTTTCAAGACTTGTTTTGATCGACTGCAGGATCGTCCGGTTTGTCACCTCGGCTTGACCATTGGCTTGAGGGTGATCGGGTGAGGAGTAGTGATTACGTATTCCATAGCCCGAGCAGAACTGCCTGAACAACGGGGTGTCGAATTGCCTGCCGTTGTCGCTGACCAGAACCCAGGGAATGCCGAACCTACTGAGGATGTTCTTTTCCATGAAGCTTTCCATTTTGTGCTCGGTTATTGTTGGCAAGGGCTCGGCCTCCGCCCACTTGGTAAAGTGGTCAATGGCGATGACTGCGAACTTGACCTGTCCTTTTCCCGTCGGTAGGGGTCCGACAATATCGATACCCCACTGGGCAAAGGGCCAGGGGCTTTGGATCGATGTCTGAAGCTCTCCCGGTCGGTTGATCATGGGAGAGTACCTCTGACATTTGTCGCATCTTCTGACATACTCCTGAGAATCTCGGGCCATTGTCGGCCAGTAGTATCCTTGCAATAAGGCCTTTCTAGAGAGCGCCCGGCCTCCAATGTGATTCCTGCACACTCCTTCATGGATTTCGTACAACCCTGATTGGACCAGTGTGGGATGAACACAGCAGAGATACGGTACAGAGAATCCCCTTTTGTAGAGGATGCTGTCTACAAGATGATATCGGGCCGCCCGGTACTTGACCCTGCGGGCCTCCTCCTTTTCGTTTGGTAACACGACCGTTGTCAGGAATGCTACAATCGGGTCCATCCAGCTGGGTCCTAAGGCGTCTGGTTCCACCTCCATGCATTCTGAGTTGATCACACTTGGCTCGGGTAGGTATTCTATCCGTATCCCGGGCAAGTCTGACTCAGAAGACGAAGTGAGGTGGGCTAACCGGTCGGCCCTGGTATTTTCCTCTCTGGGTATCTGCGTGATGGACAATCCCTGAAGCTTCTTCGAAACCGCTCGGACAAGGGCTAGATAGGCTACCATGTTGTCTCCCCAGGCTTCGTACTCTTGGTTGACTTAACTGACCACAAGCTGAGAGTCGCTGTAACCCTGGACCTGTTGCGCACCCGTGGAAGTGGCCAACTACAATCCGACCAATAAGGCTTCATACTCAGCCTCGTTGTTAGAGGCGCGAAACCCAAACCTTAGGGCATACTCGAGCTGGATACCGTCGGGAGTAGTCAGGATGATTCCTGTGCCACTGCCTTGTCGGTTTGAGGACCCGTCCACATACAGCACCCAGGTGGGGATGTCAGCCTGTAACCCGGGCGGTAGGACCGGTGGGTCAATCTCTTCAACCGGGTCTTCTGGATATGCGAACTTAACCAGAAAGTCTGCTACTGCTTGTCCTTTGATTGCCGTCCGGGGACGGTATGCCACTTCAAATTCTTCCAACTCCACGGCCCACTTGACGAGCCTCCCGGATGTGTCAGGCCTGCTTAAAATCCTGCGGAGAGGTTGGTCAGTAAGGACTACAATGACATGGGCCTGAAAGTACGGACGGAGTCTTCGGACGGAGGTGATGAGAGCGAATGCAAGTTTTTCGATGCGGGAGTATCTGCTCCATGCGCCTTGGAGCGCCCGGTTGGTATAGTACACTGGGAACTGTATCCCGTGCTCTTCCCTAACGAGCGCCAAGCTGACCACTAAGGGTGCTACCGCCAGGTATAAGAATAATTCCTCCCCCGGTATGGGTGTTGAGAGTAGAGGGGGAGATACCAAGTACTTCTTGAGTTCCTGGAACGCCTCCTCACACTCCTCTGACCATTGAAAGGCCTTATGGAGGATTTTGAAGAACAGTAGGCACCGATCGGTCACTCGAAACACGAACCTGTTCAACACGGCAACCCGTCCGGCCAGACTCTGTACTTCTTTGGTTGACCTGGGTGACCGCATGTTGATGACGGCCTGGATTTTCTCGGGGTTCGCTTCGATTCCCTGCCTGCTGACCAGGTGCCCTAAGAACTTTCCGGATGAGACGCCAAAAGTGCACTTGGCCGGGTCAACCTCATCTCGAACTTCCTCAAAACGCTGAAGGCCCCGGCCAAATGTTCCAGATGGTCAGACTCATCCCGGCTTTTGACCAGCAGGTCATCAACGTACACCTCCATCGATTTCCCGATCAGGTCCTTGAACATATGATTGACCAGGCATTGATAAGTTGCCCCGGCATTTTTGAGGCCAAAGGGCATGACTTTGTAGCAGTAGGTCCCCTGATCCGTGATGAACGAGGTCTTTTCTTCATCCCCGGGGTACATGCTGATCTGATTGTACCCGAAGTAGGCGTCCATAAACGAGAGGAGTGAATGGCTGGCCATGGAATCCACAAGGAGGTCTATCCTGGGCAGCGGATAGCAGTCCTTGGGGCAAGCTTTATTCAGGTCGGTGAAGTCCACACACATCCTCCACTTCCCGTTGCTCTTCTTGACAAGTACCACATTGGCTAGCCAATCGGGATAGTGGACTTCTCGTATGGAGTGGGCTTTGAGGAGCTTCTCGACCTCCTCATACATTGCTTTCTGTCTCTCAGGGGCCATGCCCCGTCTCTTTTGCTTCACCGACCAGGAGTCTGGGTCGACGTTGAGCCGATGAGACATTACCCGGGGGTCAATATCCCGGGCATATCTTCATGGCACCATGCGAACACATCTTGACTTTGTTGCAGGAATTGGATCAGCTTCTCCCTGAGGCGCAGCTCCAGCAGGGTGCCGATGCTGACCGTTCGGTCTGGGAATTGTGGGTCTAGCGTCACTTGCTATAACTCTTCGATCGGGCTCACTCTATCATTCTGGTCCCTCGGGTCCATCTCCTGGACGTTCAATGTCTCGGTGATGACGCCCCGTCGGAGGGAACTAACATAGCAACTCCGGGCGGTCGCCTGATCTCCACGGAGGCTCCCGGGTCCGTAAGGAGTTGGGAACTTAACCGTCAAACAATGAATGGACACGACGGCCCTGGCTTTGTTGAGTGTAGGCCTACCGAGGATGACATTGTAGGTAGACGGGGCCTCCACGATCACAAAATTTGCCAGTAGGGAGGTCTACTGAGGGTAAGTACCCATAAGCACGGGAAGCTCCACAGTACCGATCGGTTGGGTGCTTGATCCGTTAAAACCTACTAAGGGAGTAGAAACCGGTCGGAGGCGATCCCTGGCTATCCCGAGCTGATCAAACGCTGTCACGAACATGATGTCGGTCGAGTTGCATGTGTCTACCAACACCCTCTTGACTACGTAATTGGCTATGGAAAGCGTTACAACCAACGGGTCATCATAGGGGCAGTGGACGCCCTGCAAATCGTCGGAGGTGAATGTCAAAACATCAGTTGGCGGGGAGCCGGTGGATTGGACCTACCAGACATCCACCCGGGATACCCGAGCATGCCTCTTCCGTGCCGACTGTGAGTCCCCGTCGCCTGACATTCCTCCGGAGATCACATTGATTTGACCGAGAGGCTGTATTTGACCGGGAGCTCGGGCTCCTTGCGCAGGCCGTCCATCTGTTGCGACGTACTCTGCGAGATGACCCTGCTCGATCAATTTTTCAATTGCTATCTTTAGCTTGAAGCAGTCCTCTGTGTTGTGGCAGGTCTCTATGGAAGCGACAAAACTTGTCCTGATTCCTCTTCCCGGGCGGGGCTTTGAGCTTTGCCGGCTGTTGAAGTAACCTCTGCGCCTCGGCGACGACCATAACCTCGTGGATTGGTTGGGACAGAGGTGTGAAAGCGATCTGGGGCTGATCCCGACCTCCTCTCTGCTAGTCTTGCTTGGGTTTTTTAACCGGGCCCTTCTCAGAGTTCCCACGCCGCCGTTTAGCTTTTGGGGACTCGTCTCCCGTAGAGCCGGCGTGTTTGGACTTGAGGAACTCTTCTGTGTCTATGTACTTTCCGACCCTCTCCGAGAGCTCCACTAGGGTTGTCGGTCGGTCTCGATGGAACGACGTAGAAACCTTGGTGTGTTGAACTCCCGAATAGAAGGCCATAATGGCCGCTGTCTCGTTCAAATTGTGGATCTGGAGCCTCTGCTGATTGAAGCGATCCACATACTCCCTTAGTGACTCGCCCTTCCATTGTTTGACAGTCAACAACTCAGTATCCAGCTGCGACCGGTCGAGCATCCCTATGAACTGGCTGGTGAACAGCTTGCTCAGCGTTTTAAAGTCATCAACCGTTCGGGGATTGAGGGAATGGAACCATTGCACTACTGGCCCCTTGAGAGTGCTAGGGAAGGCCAGGCACAGCAATTCATCAACGGTGGTAACCAACGCCATCTGGGCCCTGTAGGTTCGAATGTGATCCACGGGCTCCCTATCCCATCGTAAGAACTGAGATGCAGTGGCTTGAATTTGCGAGGGATGGGGAACCCGGTGACCCGAGTAGTATAGGGTGACTCGGTCTCCGTGTTGGTATGGTCAGGACGCTGCTTGCGGCTCAGTTGCTCGATTTATTTCTGCAGGCCCTGTATTTGAGCGTTCACATCTTCCCGCTCGGTCTTCCGTTCGATATCCGAGCGGTAAGTTGGATTAGACGATGAGGCTTCCTCCTCGAAGCGTGTTGATCTCGGGGATAGAATTCGGCTCCTGCTCCGGGTAATCGTATACCTAAGATCTCCCCCGCTCTAGGCCGGAGGGTCCTTGGCTGATTCCCTGGTTTTCGGCCCTGAACCCTCACCCCTGGAGGCGCGTCGCCTATTGATGATGTCCCTGGCATCTTCAACCCGACGGGGATTGGTCCGAGCTCGCCTCCTGGGGCGCTTGGGCGCTCCGCTACGGTCACCTTCCCAGGCGTGCTCCCAATCCGACGGGGATACCGACGCAGAGTGGGTATGGTTCCGGACTCTTCTGGGCTCCTGGTCGGGTGCACTTTTCCCGGTTTGGTGCTCTGATTGAGGGCGCTTCTCCTATAGGGTCAACAACGCTTTGATTTGCTACTGAGTTTACCGTTTGCCTTCCAGGAGTTGCGCGAGTGCTGACGTCATCTGCTCGGAGGTCATGGAGGCGGCCTGCTGCTCGAGCTGTAGGTTCTCCTGACCGGTCGGAGCAGTAGCTTTCTTACCCGTCTTTGGCGGCATGTTGATCAGTCAAGAATTTGTTGGTAAAAAACATTGTCATTTCCCACAGAAGACGCCAAACTGATGATGTCGAAAATTGGTAAGAGAGAGAGATTGTAACACAAACAATTGTATGTGGTTCGGCCCCGTTAATAAGGTGACCTACGTCCACGGGTGCGTCAGTGCGCTTCACTGGCAGATCACTGGCGGGCCTGGTGAGCCAACAATTGGGGGCGACACTGCCAGTAATACCGGTTGGGTGTATGTGTGAGAGATGAATGTGTATGCTATTCTGTTTGTTAAGAATACGATCCCCTTCAATGGGGGTGAGTGGCCCTTTTTTACAGGTGCAAGAGACCACCCGCAATAGGCAACTAGTTAGATAAGGAAACCTAACCTATTTACAAGTTGATGAGCACACATCATGGGAGATTTCCTAAATGGTTTAGGAAACTGTATACACCTTCCATTAGTCTTCTAACTGATTTAGGAAACTACTGAGCAGCTTGGCTGTCAATCCACACTTGGTGTAGAACCGCTGAGTTGCATTCACGGGATGTGCGTGCATCCCGAGCGGTTGCACTTATAGAGCTCGGGAACGGTGGGCCACCAGCTTCCTTCCCGGATAATCCGGGTCCTTTGCTGTTGACGCGGAGGTTTGACTGTAGAAGGATATTTTTGGGCGTATCACATGTTGAACTGTTTGGATAACTGTAACAGACAATAGATATTACTTGATTTAAGGCGGTTTGTGCCTTTAGAGACCCCGTGCTGTAATAACTATTAAGTTAGAAAAATATTTGTAAGACTTGATTGCTCTGCTCTGATTTATATTATTTTATTTCTGTTCGACGTTTGGGACGGAATCGATCTTTCAAACTGTCACAACCTACGGGTCCATAAAGGAAATTAAACGCTTTTCTTATTTATGCTACGTCGGGGCGTGACACAACCCGCTCGGTAGGTTAAAGTCCTTTAGGAAAATTGGTGAAAAGGGCATTAGGATAAGTTATTTTGGAATTAAGGACACTTAATAAGACAACTTGGTCAAGGTACTTAGAACATTTTTAGACAAAAATACCCTCATTTTCATCATCTAACCCTACAAGCAAATCCTAGTCACCATTACCACCACCCCATGACACCTCCGGCCACCACCGGCGACACCAGCTCCAACCACCACTGTTCACGATGAACAATGTCGTTCACCCCTGCCATCTCCAGCAACCAATGTTCACGACACCATCCTTGCCACCTCTGGCGACCACCGGCAACACCACATCCACTTTTTATTGCAGAAATTACTGTTGCTTTTATGGACAATTTGTTCTTAAGTGAAATTTCACTTAAAATCAATCTTAAGTGAAATTTGACTTAAGATTTATTTTAAGTGAAATTTGACTTAAGATTGATTTGTAAAATATGCAACTTACACACCAATGCAATCAATGCAGCCACAATAGAAGCAGCATTTTAGATATCACAATAAAAATAAAAATTAAAATTAAAAAAAAAACCCACTGAGGCATAACAACAAGACATTTAGCTACATAAACCCAAAACTTTTACAAATCACCATTTTAAGTGAAATTTCACTCATCTTAATGGAACTTACAATTGTTCTCGTAAGTTTGTAATTTCAGTAAAGACTACCTTTACATTTAACAAAACAACTGAAACTTCTTAAAAATTTGAAAAATCCACTTTAAAAATCATAAGTGAAATTTCACTTAAGATATGTAAAATCTGCAATTAACCTACCTTATAGTTGGAAATTGTTGGCTTACATGGTGATCACTGGAGTTCATTGGCCATGGCGGCGTCATTCGAATCTCGATCTAGATCTTGACCGGTGAAGGAGATCTAGATCTAGATCTTGATCTAGATCGACGTCAACGATGGTAGTGCTTGATGGTGGTGATGATGATGATGGTGCTTATAGTGGTGGCCATGGCAGCGAAATGTTTGGTGGCTATGGCAGAGGACGATGGCGGTGGTCGGTGGTGGTGGCAGTAGAGATCGATGGTGGTGTTGGAAAATTGGACTTCATATAACTAGTTTTATGTAAACTTTAGCTCCAATTTAAGGTAGGTCCCACACGTCTTTTGGGGGCGGGACCACATTGGAATGCGTTCTCCTCCGTGAGGAGATGAACGCCATGTATTTACATATTGAAATCCAATAAGGGATGAATGAGAAATTGTCATCCAAAGTGGCCCATGTGAAACTTTGGTGAATGAGGAAAATGTGGGAAATCTTAGTTGTCCCACATAGGAAAAACATCAAAGAATTTAAGGGTATATTTAAGAGGAAAGTCACCTAAGGGGCATGCCTCTTTGGGGCACCCACTTTTGTTAAGGGGGGAGGACCTAGGCCTTTGTGGTATTTATCCCCCTCGCACGCGCCGCCGCCGGCTAGGCTGGGCTTGGGCGTGGCTCGTGGTCCTGGTCTTGGACTTCTTTGAATAATGTCTAATCTTTTTGTAGAAAATTTATTTGAATTTCCCTCTAGTTATTTCAAACAGTCATGTCCCTCCAGAATTATAAGGCCCTGTTTCTAATCTTTTTGGAGAAAATTTATTTGAATTTCCCTCTAGTTATTTCAAACAGTCATGTCCCTCCAGAATTATAAGTCCCTGTTTGGTTGTGTTATTTTCGTACAGTCACCACTCCAACAGTTGCAATGCTCTGTTTGGATGTGTTGTATATTCTCCTCTGGTTTCATTTCATCAGCACGAAATAAATCTCTCTCACTGCATATCATATCATTGTGTTCGAGTATTATACTAGTTTGTGTTTGTTGTATTCTGGAGATTGAAGTGCAACTTCTACAGAATTGAAAAATCCATTCTATCTTGGGAGATGATTGTTCATCAACCTTGTGCACTGACAGGGAGCAAATTCGTCTTAAGGAAACAGTTCAATGGGCTCGAATTCTTTCTCAAATTTGTTTCTGTTTATCTTAATTACTGTGAGTTTTAATTACAATTTTGTTTACACAGATTGTCTAGTAGGAATAACAGTGGCAATGGTGGTAGTAGTTGTGATGATGGTGTTGGCAGCGGCATCGGTGGTGGAGGTGGACTGGTGGTGATGGTGGTGGTGAGAGAGAGAGAGAGAGAGAGAGAGAGAAGATCGTAGAATGAGAGAGTGACGGAGAATAAAATTGATTATCAAAATATGGGCATTTTTTTGTTCTAATAAGACTTGGGCAATTACAATCTAATTATGATGGGCTTTTAGAAGTAACAAAAATTGTTATTGTATCCTTGTTGGGTTAGTAATTTATGATTTGTCCTTTAGTTCAAATTGACTTAGTCTTGGAGACCTTAGACCAAGCCTCCCAAGTCTTTTTTATTGAGACATCAAGAACCCATTTTGGAGTGGTAACTCTGCTGCTCATAATCTTAGCAATTGGGCTCTGCGTGGTAATTTTTCGGCTACCATTCATTTTGAAGCTTTGTTCTTGAGGATGGCCCTCGAGGGGTTTAGTTGGTTGCCTTGTTTTGTTTTCTTTTTTCTTTGTCAATGAATACGTTTTCCAGCCAAAAAAAAAAAAATACCCATTTTGGAAGAAGAAACTCAAAGCCTTCCCAGTTCGCGTAATGCGCATTTCGATAATAGCTGATTAGGTGATCAAAATCTAGTGTTTCGGTTACATGCCTCATCCGTAACCTCTGGTCTATTGAATATAGCCTAAAATCCAAGGACTTCGACACAGGTGACCATAAATTGTATTTAAATTAGCCTCCCAAGACACCCCAAAGGAAAAAATTGGAAAATTCATAACGTACTTACAATATTCTCTTTAGATCCACGTCTCCACCGAGAAGTTGTACATATAGCATCTCATGCTATACATGAAGCATATCATTTAATTTTTTCCAAAAAAAAAATAAAAATGTGTATGCCATGTAAAACAATTAATTTTGTTGTACTTGAGGTTTTGTTAGACAAACTAGAATAACCATCCATTTTCCGTAGTCTAAAACGGAATAACAATAGGTGGTACACAAACTAGGTCAGGAAAGATGGAATATGTAATAATAATATCCCTCTTGTTGTCCTTGAGGTTTCATAACACTGCATAGAACCCACAAGCATTATCAGTCACCACCTCATCAAAGCCTTGATCTCAACACAAGAATGCAATGTACAAATGATATTTACTGATCACCTGTAAAATTGACTGGCGGTAGCAATTGGAAAATGTTTCAAGTCATGGACAAATTTATCATCAATCTTCGTTTCCTTTGCCCTTTTCTTTTTTTTTTTTTTGTTCCCCACAAAGGGTTTCAAAGTAACAAGGTTGCTCTACTGTATATACATCATTGCATGCATGCCACATCAATAGTCCATGGAGTTAATATACTCACTGGATTAAGTCAAGCAAGTGAATAAATGTAGTAGCAGCATTATTTCATGAAGCAGGTAGACTGGCCAGCCATGGAAGCAGCTTTTCATGGACTAGGTCTGGTCTGTCATCATGAGGACAGTGTCCAACACCTTCCAAAACAAAGAGGCTTACATTCGGTTGTTGAGAAGGTAAGGATGAAAAGTACTTACCAACAGGCCCGTCAAGCGGAGTGAATGGGTCCCGATCACCCCATAAGATTAGGACAGGTAAAGCAATTCTCTGCATCAACTGCACCGGATTTGGCCCTGGTGGCCCCGTTACAATGGCAACAAAGGCATCGAGCGCCCCTTCATTATTTGCTGGTTCCCTAATGATCTGCACTTTCCAGGAAAGCATGACAGTAGTAAATAAATGTTAATGATTGAAAAGGAATAAGTCCACAGTAATATAAGTCCTAACGGAACTCAGACCAGATTTGATTATATTCAACATAAATTTCTACAACTACTTTCTGCATTGGATATAAACTCAGAAACAACTTGAACCAGTTTGTTGTAAATCTGTCTTACTGTTCAGATTCTCCCACCCATATAAATCTAATTTGGGAAATTCGGAGATAGTTAAACCCTCAAAAATAAAACTCACTCTTCTATTATAAATTCATGAACATGGCTGATAATATGTTTCTAACACAAAACATGAAAAAGATGAGATCTGTGACTGTTCATCTCTCTCTCTCTCTCTCTCTCTCTCTGGTGTTTTATATTGCCAATTTACAATGCTACGCCACACCAAACTACAGCATATCTCACATTTAGGGGTGAACAGTGTTCTAATGTGTGTGTGTGTGTGTGTGTGTGAGAGAGAGAGAGAGAGAGAGAGAGAGAGAGAGAGAGAGAGAGAGACTTAATATTTAGAGCCCATTTGGAATAGATTATTAAATAATCACTTTTTGTAATAGGATATTGTTAAAAAAGATGCAATGTGGAGGTTTGGTTAGAAATGTGGTTCATTTCAAAAAAGCTCCAATTTTAATTTTTTTGAAATGAGCCATTTTTTTTAAACCAAACCTCTTATTTCAGCTTGTAGTGGCTTTTTAAAAAGCAAAATAGTGGCCTTTTAAAAAGCTAAGTAAATAGTATCTTTTTTAACAATATCCTATTACAAAAAGTGATTATTTAATAATCTATCCCAAGCGGGCTCTTAATTAGTGACTTTGTAGGAAGGTACACGTACTAATGGTTTTGTTAATTTGCTTTTACTTTTCTGGAAGTAACATGTTTCGTGTGTCGCCATCAAATTTTATGTTACTGAAGGTTTACTTTCTCTGACATAGTAACAACAGAAATATAATGAGCGGAAAAAACCATTCTACCTCCACCAGATCTTCATCAACAGATTCCTTATCGCCATAAATAGAAAGCAATATGTTCCTCAGATTGTCTCTGCATCAACCATGAACCATGAATTTTTCACATTCAGACCTCAAAGATTCCAATATCAGGATATGCAGAAGTGGAATAAAGTACCTTTGCTTGACACGCTCGAAGATAATTGAAGCAATCCCTCTTTGCTTCAATAAGAAGTCAATCAACCAAAACAATGGTAATAACAGCTTAATTCTCCAATCATCGACAATTGCTTTATTATTCATGCCACCAGCACAGTTTAACAAAACAAGTCCTCGAACTAGGGAGCGACTGGACTCTGGTTAGAGAATGAAAGAATGTACAAGAAGCCAATTATTGCCAACTGGTTTGTGGCTAACCAGTCGGAAGCGATTGCATTACAGAAATACAAAAGTTGGTCACTCGGCGAGAAGAGGACAAATTGAATATACCTGCGGCAGCAATAACACAAGCAAGACTTCCAACAGAGTTCCCTACCAGCACAGTAGGCCTTTGAACAATTTCATACAAGAAATCCAATATCAACTGCACATATAAAAGATGCGGTGAGTAGGACTGAATTACAATGCTATGATGCATACATACGACAAGAGTACAAGTGTTCAAGCTGGGCAAAGATATACCTGAGCCCACGCTTCCATGGTATACTCAAAGCCAGCTGGCTTGTCAGAAGCACCAAAACCAAGAAGATCAATAGCATAAACAGTGTAACTTTGAGTCAGTGTCATTATATTCCTGAACACATCTCAAAGTTTAAAAAACATTCTAGAGCAGTTTGTAATTAACGCACCAAAACCAAGAAGGTCAATAGCATACAGTGTAACTTTGAGCCAGTGTCATTATATTCCTGAACACATCTCAATGTTTAAAAAACATTCAAATACAACATGTCGGATATATGTCTGCAAATGGTGGAATGGTGATCATTGCTACTTGAAATAAGAGTGTGCTTCAGATAAAGGTCAATATTAAACATTAGAAATTAACAATCTCATGATGAATGAAGGTCAAAAAAATAACCTGTACAAAATTCTAAGATGCACCAAAACAAAGATCAAGGATATTTTGAAGTAATATTATCCACTCATAGTTCTTTCTGTGAAAAAATTGCAATCACTTAGGAACAGATGTATCGATGTTCTCATTGGTTCTAATCACCTGTGTCCTACTAGTGGTTGGTCACAGGAGAGAAGGATTGCCTTCTGTCTATATAGTGGTTGGTCTCATGTAGCAGCATACATTTCAAGAATGTTGTCCTGTAGCCTAGCACCTCAATGAAAATGTTTAGTCAAAAACCTCTGAATATATCTCAAAGTTTGACGTGCGTAGATATATGTACGAATCATTACTCAACAAAAAGCAAGAGAACACAAGTGTGAGAATAACAGAAATATATTCACACTTGAATGTCTATATACTTGTATTATAATAACATAGGACAAAAAAGAAAGTGAAGAAGGAAACTAGCAAGTACCAAGAAAATGAGAGAGAGAGAGAGAGAGAGAGAGAGAGAGAGCGGGGGGGGGGGGGGGGGGAAGAAAACAGAACACATATTTACACACAAGAGGGCCTTAGTGCCTTGCACTTACAGCCAGGGACCCTGCTTATCCATACTGCAGCAATGGCCTCCATGCCAAAAATTATCAAGTGCCTCGCACTTCTCCCCGCTGCCAAGGACCCAGCTTAAGCCTGCCTCGGGAAGGGCCTCCACGCCAACACTCACTAAGTTGTCTTTGGAAGTACCTCACCCATTTCAAGAGCATGACCTCGGGAAGCCCACTTAAGAGGGATCCTAGAAGTTTGTGGCTTGGTGGCTAGAATCGTGGGTTTCTTTCAGATGTTGTACCTAATTGGGGATTATGTTTGACCCAAGTGGGAGTCAAGAGCAGTCCCAAGGGGGGGGGAGAGAGAGAGAGAGAGAGACATGTGTCACTAGGCACGGGCTCATCGTACCATCCCAATACCAAGTCAACCTTCATTTATTGACCTATTTTAATACCTCATAGGCTGCCACCACCTGGATCGCCGGTGCTTTGCAGCCTGGTTGTTGGAACATACCTTTTTACCCCTGCAAAATCTGCAAACTATCGCACTGCGTGGCCCCTATCGTTGTGCCTCATGGCTCGCTTGTTGGCCGGAGGTAAAGCCTGCAGTCACCAATTAATCACAATTTCATGAAACAGTCTACTGGCCAAATAACTAACCTTAAAGTTGGCCCTATCAAATGTTACACTCCTGTCCATGTTATAGAATAAAACTCTTGGTACCATATCCTTCCGAAAGAATTGGATGCAGCATTTCTCCCTAATCCCCTCCACCTACTATGAAAGTATGAATGTGCTTATGTGCCAAGGCATTTATATGACAAAGTCATCACCATTAACGCTTCGGAGAAACCATTCACTCGACATAAAGACGATTTGCAGACACTACATTCTACACATCTTTTTCTAGTAAGGAAGAGGTATCTGCCTTGTCCATTTGCTCAACACCTATTTCTATGTGGGATTCATCGAGTCCAAGAATAAGATGAGAAAATATCACGGCCACCCTCAGTGCGTGTGCATTGAATGCCCAGATGACTAGGTAGTCTACCATATATGAAGATATTCATGTTGACCTCCACATGTGAGGAGAACCTCCAACCTGCATACCATTCCGCAGACCAAAAGCTAGAGCTTTTTGTGCAAGATCCTAAACCTACTCAAGAGTGCCTCCAAAATGGACCCTCGTCCTCAAAGCACGGTTTGGAGGTTAACCTTGCAAAGAGAGACCCTCCTAGACCTAATTTATTTTTGAAGGCCCTACTGAGCAATGCATTGCCTTTGCAGTTTGCTTAAGATTACTCAAGACATTTTCGAATGACAAATTCTCAGATGCCCCAGCCATATCCAGCCATCACCTCTCATAATTTGAACATCTAAGCTGCAAATGTTTTAGTTAAACAGCATGCCTGAGTTTTTTAACATGAATTAGAACTCCATATTAGGTAGAAGATCTCAAACCTACTAAGAGTAATGTTTGGGGCACACCCTTGCACACCCAAAACGCATCCACACCCTGAGGTGGACCAAAGAGACATAGAGACTGCGGGGTCCACTGTCAGTCTGTTCTCATTGGTCCACCTCAGGGTGTGGATGCTTTTTGGGTGTGTAAGGGTGTACCCCTAGCATTGTTGACCTACTAAATGTTGAATTCATTAAACCTATTGACCACCATGTTTGGCTCGCTAGCATGGTATGCATAAAGAAGTGAAATGAAAACTAAAGGTCTCTGTTAATTTATATTACCTAAATAAGCTTACCCAAAAGATGACTTCCCTTACCTGATGTGGATGCGCTTATTGATGCCACCGCATGGCACCAGTTGTTCTCTTTTTTATGGATGGCTTCAATGATTACAAATCAATTTAAAATAGATGAACATGATACAAAGAAAACAACCTTGAAGACACCCAATGGCAATTTCTTCTATATCGTGATGCTTTCTAGGCTTAAGAATGCCAGAGCTACTTATCAGTAAACTATGATCACTATTGTTGGTACTGAGACTTACCACGATAGGCCCAGGACAGGTGGCACGAGGAGATTGATAGCCCCCTTTGTGGTTCCTCTCTGCCACCTAAGGCTCCATCATGGCATAGCACGTGCAATGAGGGCATACGGCAGACAGTCCTAGCGGAAACTATCAATACCACGAAACCTAGGGGGTATCATGTGAGGAATCAATCCCGTGACACGTCCTTCTCCCGACATCAAGTTAAATCCTCCTTTTATGTAAATCGGGTTTGAAGACCTGTCTTAAGGAGTTGGTTTAAAGGACATTTCTTCAAGGTTGAGCTACATTCAGGGGCAGATCTAGAAATTTCATGTTGGGGGGCTAGGGGGTAGTTGAGTATACAGGGGTTTGAGGGCAACGCCCCTAAAGCAAGCTTTTTGGGGGTCTATTTATACATATTTTTTGTGTAGATGATATAAGATAATGCTATAAATGTTAATACAAATACTTAAAAAATCTTTTCTCCTATTGTATGATACATACGCCAAAGTTGCAATACTTTGGGACCTATTACTATCCAATATAAAGTTATAACTAACAAATGGCACCTAAAAATTACAACTAGATGCCACATTTTAATTATCAAATAGCACATCAGAAAAGATAATACTAAATGGCTCTAAAGGTACAACAAAATGACACCTCATTAATTCAAATTGGGACCAAGAAATTGAATGCATTATACTTGGATGTATTGTAGAATTTGTCAAAACTCAAAAACTAAAAGAAAATAGGGAGTTTCTAAATTTTGGGGGGGGGGGGGGGGGGGGGGGGGACGATTAAGTGTAAAAATTGGGGTATATAAGCAAATTTTCTAAAATCAAGGGGGCTAAAGCCTCCCCTTGCCCCTCAATACATCTGCCCCTGGCTACACTGTACTTCCCTTACTAAGGTTTGATTATTATTCGTAAATTATATTATTTATTTCCAGAACTTAGCCTCATCTCATCATTTGGATGAGTCTTGACATGGGGGGCATTGTCCATATAGGTATCTTAGGCCTGACGAGGGATCGTGATGGCATCTTTTATGATCCTGTCATGATCCCCATGGGATTTTAGCCAGGGTTAGTTGGTTTGGTGGCTAAGAATGGAGTATTGTTAAGGCCAGTTATAACGGTTCTCCGTTAGGGCATTTGGTACTTAACCTTATTAGAGAGAAGAAGAGCATATTCTGTCTATGTATTCTGTATATACATATATACGGCATAACCGCCTTATCTGCCACGTCAGCGAGGGAATGATAACCACCATATGGGTGTGTAACTAACTGGTGGTCCCTTCCCTATAGCACTCATGTTCTCTCCCAAGTGAGGATAAAGTGTGGAGGTGCCTATATATATGGGTAGTGTATTCTATACACAAGGTTAACACAACTTCTGATTACAGAGAATACATAGAGAGAGAATTCAGGTTTCGTTTGAGAGAGTTTCTTCTGTTCTGTGGCTTGTTACTAGTGTTGAGTATAAAGGTCATCTCCTTCGTTGATAACCCGCTCCACAATTACTCCCACACGCAGTCCCCCATCTATCTTAATCTTCTTTCCCTAGTTTGCACTGTTCTTCGCCCGAATTAGTAGTCTTGGGACCCTTTCTCGGTTAGTTCTTGCTTGTAAGAGTCACTCCGGCTCTCAAACAATATTCACCCTAATTTCCATTGCAACAACTATTTTTCCGACATGACCCATAATAACCTTGAATTTCATGTGAACGGCCTCAGGGTAAACTCTAAAAAGGAGTTGACTCACTTTAGACTAGAAAAGGTGTTTGATCGATGTATGAAGTTTAGTAGCAAGATGAACCCGCTTAAGTGTGCCTTGGTATCACCGTAGCATATTTTCCCCTCTGCAGGGTACGAAAGTTCCTCCACTGCAATCCAATAAATGCCGCGGGCTACCACTTTGAATCAGTAAAGGCATTGTTTAGACAGTCACATCTCATAAGGTCCATTCCAGCCACGGTGAAAATCTCTCAACCTCTCAACTCGTTACTCAAAGAAAAGCCTTGTTTGAATGAGCGCATTAAGAGCTCATTTCCAAAACCACTAAGGAATCTCTAAAACTCGGCACTTCCATCTATATAAAAGGACT